>OY997270.1:493611823-494811823 GCA_963921465.1 Triticum timopheevii | reverse complement strand
ATTTCTTGTCTCGGGAGGACGTATACTTCTGTGGGGCAGCCATCAAAGGGGACAAACAGAAGCTGGAGCCGTACAACCTTGATTTGAAAAGCATCGCTGACCTACAAACTAGAATCAAAATTCCTGTAGAAGATTGTGCTAAACAGACGCCATCCCTATTCGACGTAGCAAATTTTGTGCTCGGTACAAATCTTCAGAAGGGTGACGAGATGGTGGCATTAAGGTCGTCTGGATGGGAGAATTATCCCTTGACGTACGAGCGGATAAAATATGCTGCCCTCGATGCCCGTGTGAGTTTCGAGATAGCTGCAAGGTCCAAAGAGCTTGTTGCGAAGCCGTCTCCCACAGAGAATGAGAACAAGAAGAAGAAGAAGAAGAAAACGCTGCACCAGCAGGAGGGCATTATGGATGGATGAACTATTTCCTCTGTTGTAAAAAACATTATTCCCTCTCGGTGTATATTGATATAGATGGACTATTTCGATGGTGTGCATGTCTTTGGAACAGAGTAGTCGCATGGGTCCGCTTGACTATAAGGAACTATTTATCCGCATATATAGCTTTCTTTGCTACTCCTTCCAGTGATCGGTATGCAATGCATGTGTCCTTAGACATGACAGCTTGTCCATGGAAGTTCAACTACGACAACCATCACGTTTCATCTCACGATTCTCACGACGCCTCTCCAACCCACGGCACCACGGCCCCCGACGTGCGCCTCACCCCTCTCGGCCGCACCGCCCCTCTGCCTTTGTGTGCATGACATGTGGGCCACCTAAAATGCGGCGAGCATCAAGTTTCTACCACAGCCACCCGCGATTCCCACGGCGCCACTCGAACCCATGAAACCACATGTCCCCCGACCTGCGGCTCACCCCTCTTGGCCCCACTGCCCCTCTGCCTTTGGGAGCATTACATGTGGACCAGTCACCTATCGGGTCCACATGTTATTGACTCAAAGGTAGGTGTAGTAAGGCGCTGAAGCTCAGTCCCGACGGCCCTGAGAGGGAAATGTAACTCTTACGCCAGGGCTTGTGGTGCTCCCGCAGCATGAACTCGTGCCAAACTCGAGATTTGTTTCTTTAGTATACATGCATGCAACGATTTAATGGACATTGTAATCTCAACATGTGATGGGGAGCTCTAAATTTGAATTTGAAACTTATAAAATGAAAAGATTCAAAACAAATAAACTGGGAGAGAGGGAGTATATCATAGGATGTGTCCCATACAAAATAAGTCCCCTTGTTTGTCACCGTGAAGATGCAGTTAGAAAGGAGCACAACGTCTTCCTACTCGTACGGCAACAAATCGGCCGCAGACAGCATGGTCCTCCTTTGACCGCCATGTTCAAGGTTTGTGCTATCTTTTATTCAATCTCACTGTGGTTCCATCATACCAATTCATGCGGTGGCCTGTTGCATGGCTGATCCCAATGTTGGACAAAGGTTCTACGGGAACAGTGTCACCATTGTAAATGTTGTGCAAATTGATGTTGGTACCCTACCGTACATATCCAAGCCAATCTCCACTCGCACCGAGCCTAGCCTGTGAAACAGTGGGCAGGGGGAGAATTAGGAAATGGACACGGAAGTAGTCTTTAGAATGCATTTACTATGTGATCAAACTCATCATACCTGCTCATCAGAGGAAATCCGAGTGCCCGTCAACGTCGGCATCTCAAGGGGCGTTAACTTGCAACTACGGCCACGCCGCGCTGGAGAGACCCCCCAAGGAAACACCCTCGTGCGTTCCACAGAACATCAAGATGCATTTGTATGAGTAGTTTATCTTGTGAGAGAAAAGGATGAATGAGGGAAGGCCTCTAGAGACAGAGATGGACACTACTACCACCAATGTGCTGGCCCGTGCGTTGCAATGGATCCAAACTAGTAGAATAATACTTGTTCACGTGCTTGAAATATAAACACTCTAGTTTTGATATACATGTGTCAGAAGACACAACAACTTGTCCATGGAAGTTGAACCACGACGACCATCACGTTTCTTGTTTCTACCACTGCCACACCCACACGTGATTCCCACGACGCCGCTCCAACCCACGGCACGACGTCCTCCGACGTGGACATGGATCCTCTGATGTGGCTAGCACTGCCTTGCCCTGCCTTTCCTTCACTGACAGGTGGGACCCACACTTATGGGTCCCACATGTTAGTGACAGAATGGTAGGATTGTTCGTGCCCCTCATCCCTCACGGCACCACCGCTCCTCTGCCTTTGTGTGCATGACATGCGGGCCAAGTGAATTGTGGCGACCATCATCTTTCTACCACAGACACACCCGATTGGATGCGGTTATCCTGCTTCGCTGCTGTGCTCCGATCCGTACTCCCGCACCATCGAATTTTCATCCAGCGGCTGTGACACATTTTCATCCATACTCCGGCCGGTTCATCTCGAATGAGTGAGTCGCGAACCACGCCACCACCATGAGAATGACATGTGGGCCAGCCGCATTTAAGGTCCGCATGTCATTGACTCATAGGCCAGGCACTAAGCCACTGAAGTTCAGTCCCGTGGGCCCCGAGAGGGAAATGTAACTCCTGCGGCAGGCCTTGTGGTGCTCCCGCAGTACGAGCTCGTGCCAAAACTGGAATTTTTTTCTTATTGCTACCAATTAGTACTAGTAAGGTACACGTGCATTGCACGCATGAGATTCTGGTGGTTTTTGCATTATGCTTCTACATGTGGAGTTTTCTGGATTCTAACATGTGGCAAAATCTGGTGGAATGTAAGGTTAATTAGGCAAGTTTGATTAACTTAGGTGAGTGTTTGTTTCAAGCCACACCTTAGGAAAGCCACACTAAGGCCCCACATGACATACACACAAAAAATGTGGCAAGATTCCCTTAGGCTTGCCAACTTGTGGCTCTCATTTTGAATAACTAATAACTTTGCCTAAGCTTAGTTGTGGCAAAGTTAGTCGTGAATTAAGTTCAACCATGGAGTCTTCTAGATTATACATGTGGCAGAATCTGGTGGATGATATCCAACAACCAACTTTCAAAGTTTTTCACACACTATATAGGGGGTATAGATATAGATGTGTCGATCCGTTGCAATGGGTCCAAAGTATATCTATTTAGTGGAGTGCACTCTAAACACATTATCTATTTATTTTTCTCTAACCTTCCGTAGCCATGCAACCAAGCCACATAAGCTTCATGGGTGCCCCCCACATCATATTATTCATACTACGTTGATTGAAAAAAAGATAAATCACCCAAAACAAGATCTTCCCGTTTTTTGTTCCTACGATGTTGTGTCGTGCACGTATCTACTAGTAGTTGTATAGTGGTAGTACTAGTAATATAGTATTAGGAGTACAAACTTGCTAGTACTAGTAGGAGTAGTACTAGTACAGAATGCTCCTACTCTATCAACGAGCCCCATCTGACACAAAATTTCTTGGCTTTCGTGCTACAGCTAGATCTTCCCCATGTTTCTGTTTTCCAACCCGGCGGTGGGCGGGGTGTTGGTTTGCTCAACGGTGGTCCCACATGAAAGTGAAAATGCTAGGCAGGCAACACGCCTTCCCTAAGCTATGTGTCGTGCCAGACGGGTCGTGTTGTACTCTCGATTCCCGGGCGTGTGGGGGTGCGACGCGAACGCGACAGGCCTTGTCCTCTTACTAGCAATGTGCCCGTGCGTTGCGACGGATCCAAAGTAGTAGAATAGTAGTATTTGTTCACAAACTTGGAAGAAATCACTATTGTTTTGATATACTCCTAATATATTACTCCCTCCGTACCTAAATATTTGTTTTTTTTGAGATTTCAAATGGACTATCACATACAGATTATATAGACATATTCTAGTGTTTCTAGCAAGATGCCTGCGCGTTGCACGAAGTTGATGGAAAAGATAAGCACAACTTATAAATTGACGAATGGAGTACTAGTTAAAGTGATGCATATAATTTAGCAAAGGGATCGCACATGTCGGTATTGACTGGAACGAGAATGCACCAGCACAATTAGAATTAAGGCCACGATGATGCGATCGCAGTGGTGGTTACAGAAGGCAAGAAGAAAGATGGATCCATGAACGTACGACCTCCTCCTCCTCAACTTAGTTCGCTGGGCCACCGACCGGCGGCTAAGGAGCGGCGGCTTTTCTAGCGAGGTCGAGGTGCTTCTCAACAAAGGCATCCAAGGCTTCCAGCCGGTTGAGGAAGGCCAACGTTGTAGCGTCCTCACTGGCCTTGTAGATACCTATGTACACGATTTGCTCGTACGCGTGGATGTGTAGGTCAACAAATTCTTGCAGGGCGAGGCGCCTCGCGGCGAGCGCGACCTCCAGGTGGACATTCTTCATGGCGTCGGCGGGCAGTCGCAGGGCCACCAATGCTTGAAAGAGGTTCCGGCCATGGAGGCCGATTAGGGTGGCAGGAAATGAGGAGCCCGGGCGCGCGGGCTGGAGGAGTACGGCGATGTCGTCCGCAAGCTTCTTGAGGACGCTGAACTTGTTGCTGGTGGCAATGATCATCTGGTCCAACTGAGAGTCGTAGTTGGCGTCAACGGCGGCCATCCACTAGCCGGTTTCCAACACTGTCTTGAGACGATCCTCGGCGCCATGTCGCAGGCCGGCGTCGTGGACCATCTGGTGCAGCTACTGGCCGCTCACGCGCATCGCCACCATGGGTCTGGAGCGAGCTCTTTTGCGCTTAGTGTAGGTGCTTAGGCAAATGCTTAGGTGCGTACGATGTGGTAGATGCATTGGAATGGAGGGGCACCTTTATATGAGGGCAAACTGCGTTGCATTCACATCGTGCAGCCTCTTTTCCCGGACCTCCTCCCATTACTTCCCTCATGCATTAATTGAAGGAGGATGCATTGGCCGTTCAACATATCGGGAACCGCTACTCCCTCCCTCGTCTGCATTAAAGCCGTATCGGGAACTGTGTCGCCCGCTGTCAAATTGAATACTCCCTCCGTCTAGGTGAGTATTAAGTCATCTTACGAAAACCAAATACTAGTAAAAACATAGGTGTGGTGCATTAACTCTCACATTGTTTCTTATTTTTGGACATAAATAGAGGAATCAACCAAGAAGAGATGTGGGGCTTGTATGCTTTTAATTACTTGATACTATCAAACATGACATGGAGTGGTCAGTTCGGTGCACGAGAACAAATACAACGCACGTCAGCACACACGCATCTTATAGCATCACATCCAATGGCTATAAAAGATGAATGAGACCAAATTATATCTCATCTAGATGAGTTCTAGCAAAACTGTATTAATAATACTTAGTACTCCTGCGCCATGTATCATATATTAGGCTGGTTGTAATGGGGAGTATCATATACTAGTATCATGCATATAATACTAGTGTATGATACTACATCCGTAATGCATGGTATCATATGTTGGTATCATATAGGACTACATTTATTGCCATGCATGACAGAAAGTAGTATATGATACTCAAGCTCCTCTTTCCTCATTTAATTCAATGACACCTCATCAAAACTGCTTAGTTGGCATGCATGATACTACCTATGATACTCCCATTATGACCAGCATTAGTATCATGTAGTACTTTATTTATTGCCATGTACATGACACATAGTTCACGAGCGATCTCTATATGTACCACCTTTTTTTTATTTCAAGTTTTGCTCCATGGCGCAATCCATCGATACTACTACTGTACAAAAGTGGAGTATATACATTTTTTAAAAGGCTAGAGGGCGGGGCAGTCTAGCTCGGTCGGTTTCACGAGAGGCGAGGGCCTTTGTGATTTGACGGCTCATTAATGATGTCAAATCGAATAGTACTACGCCGCCCGCTGCACGCCTGGCTCCTCCATTAAATCCCTCCATTAAACCCGCATGCAAACTGAGAATCCTACTCCAGCCACACGTCCGTTCATGAGCGGGCCGGAATTAAACGCAACACCGGCCGAGGTCCTCCCGTCCGCCCTCAGTTTAAACGAGGCCAGACATCGGCCAAGCTCCTACCATCCGCCCTCTATTTACACGAGGCTAGACAGACAGCAGGCAAGAATCGCACCCCTCCGCCGCTCCCCCATCTCCTCCTTCACCATTTTCTCCACCCTTCCGATGGCTTATGATGAGCTGTTCTCCTGCATATTACCCGGCTGGGTGGCCCGCCAAGCCCTCCGGATACGGGCGAGGCCGCTCGGTGCTTCACCAACCTTGCTTGGCCCGACGGAGCCAGTTGCCGCCCCAAGCAGGCGCGTGGTTCAGCAACTCGCCGCTCCAGTTCAGCTCGACGAGGAGTGGCGAGTTGCTCCATGCCGGCACGGCAGCGAGCGTGCCGGTACGGGCGCTATCGCTACCGCGTCGTACCGCGCCACCAGTGTCTGCGGTGGCCGCACCTCCCGTGTCTGTGGGTACGCCTCCCGTGCCTGCGGCATCGCCATGCAGGCAGAGACAGAAGCCGGGGGCGTGGAGAGCGACGAGTCGGTGGCCAGCTTCTCCATGTCCGCCGCCATCATCGAGGAGAAGTAGAACACGGGAGGCCGCCGCCACTTGGGAACCATGAAGGTCACCGCTGAGGCGATGACCGCGGATTCAGGTGGTTTCTTTGCTGCTTTGTCTCTTCCGAGGACCTTCGTCGACCCCGCAAGTGTCTGACGGACATGAGGAAGATAAAGGGATCCGCGGGTGGCCATTTAGAACTAAAATAAGTCTAGATATATCCATTTCTAGGACAAGTATTTCCGGACGGAGGGAGTATTAATTATACAAGAGAGCCGGATTGGCACCTCTTAGTTCATGTAAATGTAATGAAATCCATCATGTTTATATGAAGATCTGGCTTTTTTATACGAGATCCTTCATGCGTATATGAAATCAGTCCGTGTTTGCACGAATTTCATCTAGTTGGTTAGAGTTGTAAAAATATATGCCGCTGGCGTTTGATGTCGTCCTCCGCGGAAGGAAGCGGGAGGAAATTTGCCGGCTGCTGTTGGAGATGCTCTTTATGCTGGAAATAATAGAGTGACATCCAATCCATTTGAGTTAATTGCCTGTATCATTGTCCCTCTATAAAAAGTTAATTGCATGTACAGTGTACACGTGACTTGCAGGGTGGCTACAGCTTCGTACAGAAAGTTAAAAAGAAACAAGTCCATCCTTAATATTCTAAGTACTCTGTGGGTTTCACTGTCAGTACAGTAGCGAGAGAAGTATATATTAAATAAGTAGAGTAATATATAATATAAAAATCTAAAGTTAAAAGACAGAATTCGAACTCATGTCATCGCGCTGCGAGCATCCGGCGCTAACCAGCCCAGCAATTTTTTGTTGTAGACCATGCTGGAGATATATCTCCATGTCTACTCTTATATATACTCCATTCGTTCCGAAATATTTGTCTTTTCAGATTTCAAATGGACTACCACATACGGATATGTATGTAGACATATTTTAGAGTGTAGATTCACTCATTTTGCTACGTATGTCTTTTCAGGAAGGGGTCAAATTTGTCCTTGATTTATTTATGAGGTATCCAGATGGCACTGCACCGCCAAGAAAAGAGGGTAACATCAAAATTATGGACTACTTTTTTGAGTATGTTGGTAAGGTCCGGTCATAGTCACTTGTTGAAATCTCTAAAAAGACAAATACTCCCTCCGTCCGGAAATACTTGTCATCAAAATGGATAAAAGAAAATGTATCTAGACGTATTTTAGTTTTAGATACATCTATTTTTATCCATTTTGATGACAAGTATTTCCGGATGGAGGGAGTAGAAAACAGAGTTGGTGATGATGGTGTGCGTGCCATCCTGCAATATAGGCCGTCGGATTTATATCTAACGGATAGGAAAGAAACTATGGCAATTTTGCAAAAATATACCCACACGTCTCTCCACGTTCGCAAATAAGGCCTTCCCTCGTTCAGCCTTTTCTCTCACAAGATAAACTACTCATACAAATGCATCTTGATGTTCCGTGCAACGCATGGGCAGCTAGCCAATTTCTTTTAAAATAGTTGCTGCGATAATTGGGTTGAAGTGATATATTTTATGTCTGCCCCGAATGATTTCAGAATCACTAGTAGTAACAAAGAAAAGGTTGCCTTGTTAATTAACAGAAAACAGGGTGAAAACTATCACATGAGGCCGGTAAAAACAAGGCACACTGGGTTCAGCGTCATCGTCACTACAGCTGTGCACACGCGAGAAGTCTACATATCGAGGGGGCTACCGAACGAGGCACCGAGACACAATGTTTGAGAGAGAAACCAATTGAAAGATTATGATCAGATTGAGTTGTCACCCTTCTGCTGTCATTGTTGGGGGGGGGGGAGGGAGAGAAAGGCGCATCGAGAGTGTGTGCGGTAGGCACAGAGGCACAACTAGTGTGTGTGTGTGTGTGTGTGTGTGTGTGTGTGTGTGTGTGTGTGTGTGTGTGTTTGAAAGAGGAGTAGATAGATTATTATCAAGATCGATGTGCCACCCTACTCCTTCGGTGCTGGGTAGTGTGTGTGTGTATGTTTGAGAGAGAATCCAGTCGATAGATTAGTATCAACATTGAGGTGTCACCCTACTCCTTCGGTGCTGGGTAGTGTGTGTGTGTATGTTTGAGAGAGAAGCCAATCGATAGATTAGTATCAAGATCGAGGTGTCACCCTACTCCTTCGGTGTTGTGAAGTGTGGGTGTGTGTGGGGGGGCGGGGGGCAATGACACTTACATATCTCTACTCTTATAAAAAACAGAGTTGGTGATGATGGTGTTCCTGCCATCCTACAATATAGGCCATCCGATTTATATCCGACGGACAGGAAGGAAAACATGGCAATTTTGCAAAAATATACCCACACCCTTGTCCGCATTTGCAAATAAGGCATTCCCTCGTTCATCCTTTTCTCCCATAAGATAAACTTCTCATACAAATGCATCTTGATGTTCCGTGCAACTCATGGGCATCTTGCTAGTAGGGAGAAGGACTTTGTGTGACACATATCTAGCTATATTAAGGGATAGGTAGATAGCATATGTGTGAGAGACATTATTATACTTTGAGACATTAGTGGCTGCGGGTGGGCGGAACTAAAGGGGTGGGCGTGTTAGACATAGAGAGCGTGCGTGTTTCTGTGTGAGAGACTTGTAGGACGGGGTAGAAAGACGAATTTAACCCTGACGGAGGGAGAGAAATACACGAAGTGCGCGTGTGTGATTCCGATGCCCACACAGAAATGAGATATGTATGCGTGTGAGAGAGATTGCACAATTCATTCACGTATCACTATCTAGCGATCGTGGACGTGCATCGCTTGAACATAAGTCAATATCTACTTCGTATCATGGCTAAAGGTACAATATCGATTCAACGCTGTAAAGATTCGACACTCACATATCACATTTTTTCTATTTAAATAAACATTTTCAGTTGTGCATGCCAAAGTTACAGTGATGTTTCTTCAAACAACCGATGTAGCTATCATGCACATGCACCATTGTTACTCCTGCATTCAAATTCATTAGTCTTGGATGATTTAAGTTTCTATGTTCAAGTAATATATGTAATATTCATATATGAATTCAACGGGTACACAATTTATGAAATGGAGGCTATGTAATCATATGAGGTAACACTTTTAAGTAGCTAACTACAATATCCATTTCTTTTTGTGCGCCTCTACACTAACACGTGAATGCATTATGTTTAAAGTAAATAACAAATGGCACTAAATTATCTATTTACACGAGAAATACATAGGCTGAGCGTTTGATCCCTTTTTTGAGAACGCGCCACTACACCCATACGATTGGCCGCACCCGTGTGAACGTCCAAGTTATCGGCGCATCATCCCGAGTTATTGTCTTTTTTTCTGGGGTGGACTTCACACCAGTTATTAACTGCTGACGCGTGCCCCGTGTACACAGTCTAGCATGACCTTCCCGCTAGCACGGTCCAAAATTAGTTGAAACTGGATACGAACGATCCCGCGGGCGGCAAAATCTCCCGCCTCCTTCTAAAATTTCTGCCACCTTAGTCTCTAGCATGCGAAATCCCCCTTTTGTCCTTGGTGCACGGAGACCAACAGTTACAATACCGCCCTCATCTACATGATAGGTCGGGGCTGCTTTGGTAACTTCCGGTTCCCCCGACTACACGGCACCCCCATTTCCTCTCCCCCTCCCGCAAAAATGACTAACTCCACAGCACCAGAGCATCTTACATGACGCCGTCCGTACTTCATCGCCCTTTCTCCCCTTCCCTCTCGAAACCCTAGACTGCTCATCCACCGGCGTACCATAGCCCATTCACTGCCAGCAGCGTCCACCTCGCTGGATCTGCTTCTGCAGCCGCATCTACCCCTCCCACCTCCCCTAGAAACAAGTAGAGTGCTCATCCACCACTGTACCACAGCCCATTCAGTGCCGGCCTTGTCCACGGCGCCGGATCTGCTTCGCCGGTACTCTCATCAACTGTCGCGCATCTGCAGCGGCTCATTCCTACTTCCCACCGGAGATGCTTCGTCCACACCCCCCGAAGCCGCCCCACCGACGCCCCCGTCGACGGCCTCTGATCCTCTTCGCCGACACCTTCCTCAACCCTACCGGAGCCGCTTTGCTGACACCTTCCTCAACCCTACTAGAGCCGCTTTGCCGACACCATCGTCAACCCTACCGGAGTAGCTTCCCCTATACCATTCTCAACCCTACCGGGGCCGCTTTGCTAACTCACAAGTCCACCGCCTCATATTCGCTTCCTCGCACCCTCATCCAACCTACCGGAGCAGCTTCTGACGCCCCGTCCACGGCCGTAGATCCGCATCGTCGACACCACCCTTAACCCAACCATCGGAGCAGCTTCTGATGCCTCGTCCACTGCCGCAGATCTGCATCATCGACACCATCCTCGACCCAACCACCGGAGCAGCGTCTGACGCCCCGTCCACGGCCGCAGATCCGCATCGTTGACACCATCCTTAACCCAACCAACGGAGCAGCTTCACCTACGCCCTCGTCCACGGCCATAGATCCTCTTCGCCCACACTGTAGTCCACCCTACCGGAGCCGCTCCACAAACACCCTACTCGACGGTTCTAGATCTCCTTACCGGACCCCGACAGCCAGCGCAACGTCAACACCCTCAATGTTTCTAACCTGATTCCCACCGTCTTGAGAGATGCGAAGCACCCGCCACGGCCTAGGTACTTGTCACCTTTAAACCCGTCCAGCATCACCTGCCCGATGCACTTCAAATATACTAACCATTCACTGTTACCTGTTATGCAGCTAGCAAAAACTACAAGGACGATGTTTCTTCTGGATCTAAAAACTTGGCCAACCAAGATCCTGGACTGAGGCATTGCTATGATCTTGTAAGCGCGTCTCTCTCTCTCTCTTGTATTGTTCTGTGCCTGTCAGCGTGCTTTGCTAGGATTTTCGACCAGTAATCCCTTTGTGCAGACAATGATTTCTACTACTGGCTGCTAAATTAGACATGTAGATGTCATACATGATACTACCTCGTACCTCTGTTCCTAAATATAAGTCTTTTAGAGATTCCACTATAGGCTACATATGGAGCAAAATGAGTGAATCTACACTCGAAAATGCATCTATATACATCTGTATGTGGTCCATACTGGAATCTCTACAAAGGCATATATTTAGGAACAGGGGCAGTACATTACACAAAATCGTAGGTGGCATGTAGGAATTCCAGTGCACTACATTAGGCTCCCTTAGAGTGCCTGCTAGTCCAGCATATAGAGTCATGGCTAGTTTATGGTATGCACACAATCGTTAATTGGTGGTTTAAATATGCGCAAGGGATATGCAATGTAGTATCATGTAGAGATGTCTGAAATTAGCCATGTCAACTTGCAGATAAGGTTACACAATGAAAAAGTACAAGATGTATGTGGCAATTTCATGGAACATCGCAAAAAAAGGAAAGGCAGCGGTGAGCCTACACAGTGTGCTATGGTACGTCACTCCTCCATTGCAATCATCGTGACATGTTATTTGTATGTTAGTTCTATTAGCCAAGTTTCTTAGGGACAGTTATTACGAGTTATCCTAAGAAAATAAGCACCTGTGAATATAAGCTCCATGTAATACGCCAACCAGTTCTTTTCATTGCGTTTTCAGCTTATCTTTGGTATGATCAGTGGAAAGTCTAGATTGCATTATATATTTTTCATTTTGCTGCCCATATGGAAATTAATTTGACTTGCAAACATCACAAATTGAACCCAGTGCAGTAATTAATATGATAGGAAAACAGACCATCACTATTTTCTCAAAATGCAATTACAAAGATACCATCTACTTGGCACAATCTACTTTGGTCAATGTTTTCCATAGAGATCCCATTGCCTAATTTAAACGAAGAATGCATGACCCACATTTAAATGAAGAACAATTATTTATTGAAATTTGATGGTCCAAGTGGCTGGTTATTATCATATAGCAGCACCAGCTGAAAGCATCATATAGCAGCAGCAGCAGCTCATAGCAACTCATCATACAGCAGCAGCAGTCTGCAATTCATCATATACCACCAGCAGCTCATAGCAATTCATCATATAGCAGGAGCAGGAGCAGCTCATAGCAATTCATCATATAGCAGCAGCAGGAGCAGCTTGTAGCAACTCATCATATAGCAGCAGCAGCAGCTCATAGCAATTCATCATATAGCAGCAGCAGCAAATAGCAACTCATCATACAGCAGCAGGAGCTCATAGCAATTCATCATATAGCAGCAGCAGGAGCAGCTCATAGCAATGCATCATATAGCAGCAACAGAAGCAGCTCATAGCAATTCATCGTATAGTGGATCAGAATGAAAATTTGGCAAAAAATCAGAGGAGATCCTCACCTTGTTGGATGGGCTCATCCTTCAACAGCACCTCAAGGCCATGGCCTGGGAGGAGGGCAGGGGGAACAAGGTGCCTTCTGCCGCAGTGTGGCATCAGCCGTAGTTGTGCAGCGCCTGCCGGAGTAGTGCGTTGGACGAACCACAGTGGAGCAGCTGCTAGAGACCATGAGAATGAGGGGCGGCGCCAGAGGGAGGAGCAGCCAGGGAGATTTGCCCCTACCCGCCGGCCATGTAGCCTAGCTGGACATAGCATCGTCGAGGACCAGGCCAGATGGGACCAGTGGCGACGGCTCGCTGGAGGAACCCTAGTGCTGCAAGCAGGGGATCGAGGTAGAGGGAAAGGGGAGAGGAGATGCAAGCAGGCAGGTCAAAGAATGCTTGCGTGTTTGTTTTTACTTGAGGGTCAGGTGTGACACGGGCATCAGCAGTTGCATTTTGAGTGTAATATAGGTAGACAACAGAGTCATTTCACTATTCCCCTTCCCTTCAATTTTTAGTGAGGTTCTACCCGAAACACCCCCCTCCAAAGCGAAATTAGTTAAGCCCAAGCCCATAACTCAAAAATGACTTCTTTACATCTTTTATGGCTTATTTTGACAATATGCCCTAAAAAGGCGGAATCGAACTGGCCCTTAACCTGCAATTCAATTGTGCGTGCAATGATGAATCACTCCTGCGTGCTATCTGTACATTTAGGCATCATCATACATGGCATAACCTAATACATGTGCATTCCATTGTAGAATCTGGAATATGCAATGTTTATGTTAGTTCATACGTTGCACATGATGTTTAAATGCCCCTTAAATCTGGTCAGTCAAGTGATGGTCTTTAAGCCTCCTTCTTTGCTTCTTTTCTTGATATGTAAGATTTGCTCACACATCTGTTCAATTGCTTGTTTGCATTAGCCAGCCATACTAGGACTGTTTGCTTTGATTACTTGCTGTTCTTGACCTAACACTCTAATAGAGCTTGTCAATGATTTAAACACTAAGGGCTGCTATAGTTGGGCCTTGTCTAACTCATAGGTGACATAAAGGTTTGGCTGTACACTATAGTAGGCTCTCCAAGAGTACCTGGAGATCCAGTTCGAAGGTATGCCTAGTTTTTACATAGTGTAGACATAGTAAATGCTCATTTCAATGTGTGCAAGTGCAAGAGATGCGGCATGTTTCATTATGTGGTGTTGTTTTGTTATAATCTCATCCTTTTGTGTTCACAGACTGGAAATTATGCATATTTATCTTCCAAGTAGACGAGTAACTAGTTTGTGTCACCTTACAGAGGGGGTGCAATGAAGATAAGATTGAGGATTTCCAAGTACAAGATGTTAGGAAGGAGCCTTGCAAGAGAAGTAGGAGCTACGCTGAGCCTCTTCAACCTGCTAAGGTAATTCACTGTATGCAACTCAACAGTTCAATTCCTTGTTTGTTTCAGGCATAGTTAATTTTCTCTTTTCAATTGCTTTATTTGTCCTCACTTAATGAGATGCCCAAATAATTATTCCTGATGTTCGGTACTTGTATCACTATTAGTTGACAAAATTAAAGGCCTTACCATTTAATTACTCTGCCGAAGTGTGCCTGAAGCTTTGAAGTCTATTAACCAACTATTATTGCATGAGGCTCACAATCTAGTTTATACTACGCTAATGATTGCATAGTTTTGCCTGCTGTAGTATGTTTGTATGAAACCCTCTACTGTTCATTATGCTCCCTAAGACTTTAATTGAGGTATAGAATGGCCAACTGCTTGCTTACTTATACGCAACGTGCTGTCTAAATTTGTAACTTCTCTGTGTTTTCGATTGGGCCCCAACATCATGCTCCTCTAGTGAGCTAAGAGGGATTTCTGTATGCAGGCTGCACAGACTATCTTTTTAATAATTTTTAAAATATCACCTGCTTATGCTTCATGACGTGTAACATTTTTTTTGTGAAAGTGACGTGTAACATTATTGTTAGTCCTGTTTTTCCATGTAGTACAAAATAGTGTCTTCTTCACTACACTGTTGTAACTATATTTTTGCCCTAGTCATGTGTACTTACAGAAACATTTCAGGATGAAGTGACATCAACACAAAAATCCGCAAGCAGTGCGGCATGGCCGTTACCGAATGATTATGGATTGGAATTGGAATGTGCTGATGTTCTCGAGCATCAACTAGAGGTGGCAAGACAACGTGTACATGATTGTCAACGTATAATAAACAAGTTGAGACTGGACATGCAGGTATTAGATGCAGGAGTCAAAAAAATGAAACAAGACACCGAGGTAACCATGAAGGAATTGGAGATTTTGCAGACTAAAATTTGTGCTATCTGAATCCGACCAATCCTATTTTCTGAAGAGATTATAGTTCAAATGGAGTTAAGTTGATGCGCGTCCATGATGTATGAGCTGTATTTGCTCAGTGTATGTAATTTGTTGTTTGTGTATGCTTTATTATCACCTGTGCCAAACCATAATGCCCAGTGGGTATAATTGGCTGTAATTTCTTTATTGTATAGTGTAGGATTATTCTACCTTTCTATGCCTTGATCTCTTTGTTGTATAGTGTATGCTTTTTAGAGGTGATAGTATTGAGTAGGATAATTCTTTGAATATGCTATATCATTCAAACGGGGGCCAACTCACCTGACCATGGCCCTTCACGGGCCGTCGGATCCATGGGCCTTCTATGTCTCGCAGGATCCATGGGCCTTCTACGTCTCGCAGGATCCACGGGCCTTCTACGTCTCGCAGGATCCATGGGCCTTCTACGTCACGTAGGATTCATGGGCTTCCGACTCATTTATGGTTCTTGTACGGGCCTTTCATGGGCCGTAGACGGGCCTATAATGGAAATCGTACATTTTATGGGCTGACCATAACGGGCCGTTAATAGGCCGTATTTGGTGATGCTATGAAAACGGCCCAACAGACTAACGGACCACAAACGGGCCAACTCTAACGACGGGCTGAATTTGGCCCACAAGCAAAAAATGACAGTAACGGGCCGTAAGTAACCGAATGCTGCAAATGAGCCCAAGAATAAATGGGCCCTCAGAAGGCCGAAAGTTAACTTGGGCTGGAAACGGCCCAACGGAATAACCGCCCGTTAATGGGTATAAAGTGTTACTTACGGGCCAGTTTCACTGCGGGCCGTTAATGGGTGTAAAGTAACACACTGTTCATTATGGGCCAGTTTCAGCACGGGCCACTAATGGGCCAAGAGTTACAAAGGGCCTCATATGGGCCGAAAGACATCATGGGCCATACATGGGCCAGAAGTGAAAACGGGCTGGAATCATATTGGATGGCCCAGATGACGCTACTGGGCCTAATTCGCATAGGGCGTAATGGGCCTTGGGTTAGCGGGATGTAAATGGGCTATATGCTAATATGTCGTTAACATGCTTTCCATGGGCTGGCCCGCCAGCTTTTGACCAAGTCAAACGGGCCGGCCTTTTCACAGGAATGGGCCACTGTTGGACCGTGCCACATGTCGACGTATCATAGGCGCCTTCTGTCCAGTGAGTGGATTACATCTGTCCCAATGATGGGCCGACACATGTTTCCTCCAGCCAATGATGATTTTACACGTGGAAAATCCCCATTGGTCGGGGCTGTTAACGGGTTATCGGATCCAAAACCCGACCCGATAGCTTAACAGCGTTCCGTTACGGTGGATGCCACGTGTCGGTCACCCTTGACGAAAGCACTTCTGTGACGCGCGATTTATCGTCATGGAAGTGGACACTTCCGTGATGATAATTTTGGTAATGTCATGGAACACTTCTACGACAGCACAGGTATGACTATCTTGATTCTGTCATAAAATCGTCATGGATGTATATGCATGACAAAAAACGCGACCTACTGTGACAAACACGTATCATCACGGAAGTGTATTTTTTTGTAGTGTAAGTAGCTTTACTTAGGTCTTTCTTTTAAGGAACTCCTTTCAAACACTTCTTTATGCTTTCCAGAAAAATTCTACATCGTTTCTGATCAACAATATGTCCCTCACATATACTTATCAGAAAGGCTGTAGTGCTCCCACTCACTTTATTGTAAATACAGGCTTCACTGCAAGTCCGTATAAAACTATATGCTTTGATCAACTTATCAAAGCGTAAATTCCAACTCCGAGATGCTTGCACCAGTCCATAGATGGATCGCTAGAGCTTGCGCAATTTGTTAGCACCTTTAGGATTGACAAAACCTTCTGGTTGCATCATATACAACTCTTCTTTAATAAATCCATTAAGGAATGCAGTTTTGACATCCATTTGCCAGATTTCATAAAATATGGCAATTGCTAGCATGATTCGGACAGACTTTAAGCATCAAATCTCATTGTATTCAACACCTTGAACTTGTCGATAAACTTTTTGTGACAAGTCGAGCTTTGTAGAAAGTAACACTACTATCAGTGTCTGTCTTCCTCTTGAAGATCCATTTATTTCCTATGGCTTGCCGATCATCGGGCAAGTCCACCAAAGTCCACACTTTGTTCTCATGCATGGATCCCATCTCAGATTTCATGGCCTCAAACCATTTCGCGGAATCTGGGCTCATCATCGCTTCCTCACAGTTCGTAGGTTTATCATGGTCTAGTAACATGACTTCCAGAACAGGATTACTATACCACTCTGGTGCGGACCATACTCTAGAAGACCTACGAGGTTCTGTAGTAACTTGTTCTGAAGTTTCATGGTCATCATCATTAGCTTCCTCACTAATTGGTGTAGGAATCACTGGAACTGATTTCAGTGATGAACTAATTTCCAATTCAGGAGAAGGTACTATTACCTTATCAACTTCTACTTTTCTCCCACTCACTTCTTTCGAGAGAAACTCCTTCTCTAGAAAGGATCCATCTTAGCAAGGAATATCTTGCCTTCGGATCTGTGATAGAAGGTGTACCCAACAGTTTTCTTTGGGTATTCTATGAAGACGCACTTCTCCGATTTAGGTTCGAGCTTATCAGGTTGAAACTTTTTCACGTAAGCATCGCAGCCCCAAACTTTAAGAAACGACAACTTTGGTTTCTTGCCAAACCACAGTTCATAAGTCATCGTCTCAACGGATTTTGATGGTGCCCTATTTAAAGTGAATGCAACTATCTCTAATGCATAACCCCAAAACGATAGTGGTAAACCGATAAGAGACATCATAGGTCGCACAATATCCAATAAAGTGCGGTTACGATGTTCGAACACGCCATAACATTGTGGTGTTCCAGGTGGTGTGAACTGTGAAACTATTCCACATTGTTTTATATGAAGGCCAAACTCGTAACTCAAATATTCTCCTCCACGATCAGATCATAGAAACTTTGTTTTCTTATTACGATGATTCTCCACTTCACTCTCAAATTCCTTGAACTTTTCAAATGTTTCAAACTTGTGTTTTATTAAGTAGATATACTCATATCTGCTCAAATCATCTTGTGAAGGTCTGAAAATAATGATACCCGCCACGAGCATCAATACTCATTGGACCGTATACATCAGTATGTATTATTTCCAATAAGTCACTAGCTCGTTCCATTGTTTCGGAGAACGGAGTTTTAGTCATCTTGCCCAAAAGGCACGGTTCGCAAGCATCAAATGATTCATAACCAAGTGATTCCAAAAATCCATCTTTATGGAGTTTCTTCATGCGCTTTACACCGATATGACCCAAACGACAGTGCCACATATAAGTTGCACTATCATTATCAACTTTGCATCTTTTGGCATCAATATTATGAATATGTGTATCACTATGATCGAGATCCAACAAACTATTTTCATTGGGTGTATGACCATCGAAGGCTTTATTCATGTAAACAGAACAACAATTATTCTCTATTTTAGATGAATAGCCATATTGCAATAAAGATGATCAAATCATATTCATGCTCAACGCAAACGCCAAATAACATTTATTTAGGTTTAACACTAATCCGAAAGTATAGGGAGTGTGCGATGATGATCATATCAATCTTGGAACCACTTCCAACACACATCATCACTTCACCCTCAACTAGTTTTTGTTTACTCTGTAACTCCTGTTTCGAGTTACTAATCTTAGCAACCGAACAAGTATCAAGTACTCAGGGGCTACTATAAACACTAGTAAGGTACACATCAATAACCTGTATATCAAATATACCCTTGTTCACTTTGTCATCCTACTTATCCACCAAATATTCAGGGTATTTCCACTTCCAATGACCATTTCCTTTGCAGTAGAAGCACTCAGTTTCAGGCTTTGGTCCAGCTTTCGGCTTCTTCACAGGAGTGACAACTTGCTTGCCATTCTACTTGAAGTTCCCTTTCTTTTCCTTTGCCCTTTTCTTGAAACTAGTGATCTTGTTTAACCATCAACACTTGATGTTTTTTCTTGATTTCTACCTTCGTTGATTTCAGCATCACGAAGAGCTCGGGAATCGTTTTCATCATCCCTTGCATACTATAGTTCATCACAAAGTTCTAGTAACTTAGTCATGGTGACTAGAGAACTCTATCAATCACTATCTTATCTGGAAGATTAACTCCCACTTGATTCAAGTGATTGTAGTACTCAGAAAATCTAAGCACTTGCTCACTAGTTGAGCAATTCTCCTCCATCTTTTAGGCTATAGAACTTGTTGGAGACTTCATATCTCTCAACTCGGGTATTTGCTTGAAATATTACTTCAAGTCTTGGAACATCTCATATGGTCCATGACATTCAAAACGTCTTTGAAGTCCCGATTCTAAGCCATTAAGCATGGTGCACTAAACTATCAAGTAGTCATCATATTGAGCTAGCCAAACGTTCATAACGTCTACATCTACTCCTGCAATAGGTCCGTCACCTAGCGGTGCATAAAGGACATAATTCTTCTGTGCAGCAATGAGGATAATCCTCAGATCACGGATCCAATCCGCATCATTGCTACTAACATCTTTCAACACAGTTTTCTCTAGGAACATATCAAAATAAACATATGAAAGCAACAACGCGAGCTATTGATCTACAACATAATTTGCAAAATACTACCAGGACTAAGTTCATGATAAATTTAAGTTCAATTAATCATATTACTTAAGAACTCCCACTTAGATAGACATCCCTCTAATCATCTAAGTCATCACGTGATCCAAATCAACTAAACCATGTTCGATCATCACGTGAGATGGAGTAGTTTTCAATGGTCAACATCACTATGTTGATCATATCTACTATATGATTCACGCTCGACCTTTCGGTCTCAGTGTTCCGAGGCCATATCTGTATATGCTAGGCTCGTCAAGTTTAAGCTGAGTATTCTGCGTGTGCAACAGTTTTGCACCCGTTGTATTTGAACATAGAGCCTATCACACCCGATCATGACGTGGTGTCTCAGCACGAAGAACTTTTGCAATGGTGCATACTCAGGGAGACCACTTATACCTTGAAATTTAGTGAGAGATCATCTTATAAATCTACCATCGAACTAAGAAAAATAAGATGTATAAAAGATAAACATCATATGCAATCAAAATATGTGACATGATATGGCCATGATCATCTTGCGCCTTTGATCTCCATCTCCAAAGTACTATCATGATCTCCATCGTCACCGGCATGACACCATGATCTCCATCATCTTGATCTATATCAATGTGTCGTCACATGGTCGTCTCACCAACTATTGCTCTTGCAACTATTGCTATCGCATAGCGATAAAGTAAAGCAATTGTTTGGTGCTTGCATCTTATGCAATAAAGAGACAACCATAAGGTTTCTGCCAGTTGCCGATAACTTCAACAAAACATGATCATCTCATACAACAACTTATATCTCATCACGTCTTGACCATATCACATCACAACATGCCCTGCAAAAACAAGTTGACGTCATCTACTTTGTTGTTGCAAGTTTTACGTGGCTGCTACGGGCTGAGCAAGAACCGTTCTTACCTACGCATCAAAACCACAACGATAGTTCGTCAAGTTAGTGTTGTTTTAACCTTCTCAAGGACCGGGGCTAGCCACACTCGGTTCAACTAAAGTTGGAGAAACTGACACCCGCTAGTCACCTGTGTACAAATCATGGCGGTAAAACCAGTCTCGTGTAAGCGTATGCGTAATGTCGGTCCGGGCCGCTTCATCCAACAATACCGCCGAACCAAAGTATGACATGCTGGTAAGCAGTATGACTTGTATTGCCCACAACTCACTTGTGTTCTACTCGTGCATATAACATCTACGCATAAAACCTAGGCTCGGATGCCACTGTTGGGGAACGTAGTAATTTCAAAAAATTTCCTACGCACACGCAAGATCATGGTGATGCATAGCAACAAGAGGGGAGAGTGTGTCTACGTACCCTCATAGACTGAAAGCGGAAGCGTTAGCATAACGCGGTTGATGTAGCTGTACGTCTTCATGGCCCGACCGATCAAGCACCGAAAGCACGGCACCTCCGAGTTCTTGCACACGCTCAGCCCGTTGACGTCCCTCGAACTCCGATCCAGCCGAGTGTCGAGGGAGAGTTCCGTCAGCACGACGGCGTGGTGACGATGACGATATTCTACCGACGCAGGGCTTCGCCTAAGCACCGTTACGATATTATCAAAGAGGACTATGATGGAGGGCGGCACCGCACATGGCTAAGAGATCAAGAGATCAATTGTTGTGTCTATGGGGTGTCCCCCTCCCCCGTATATAAAGGAGTGGAGGAGGGGAGGCCGGCCCTCTCTCTTGGGCGCGCCATAGGGGAGTCCTACTCCCACCGGGAGTAGGATTCCCCCCCTTCCAAGTTGGAGTAGGACAAAGGGAAGGGAGAAGGAGAAGGAAGGAAGGGGGCGCCCCCCCTCCCTAGTCCAATTCGGAGTAGTCCATGGCGAGGGGTGCGGCCACCCTTTGGGGCCTTCCTCTCCTTTCCCGTATGGCCCATTAAGGCCCAATACGAATTCCCGTAACACTCCGGTACTCCGAAAAATACCCGAATCACTCGTAAACTTTCTGAAGCCCGAATATAGTCGTCCAATATATCGATCTTTACGTCTCGACCATTTCGACACTCCTCGTCATGTCCCCGATCTCATCTGGGACTCCGAACTTCTTCGGTACATCAAACCACATAAACTCATAATATAACTGTCATCTAACTTTAAGCGTGCGGACCCTATGGGTTCGAGAACTATGTAGACATGACCAAGACACGTCTCCGGGAAATAACCAATAGCGGAACCTGGATGCTCATATTGGCTCCCACATATTCTATGAAGATCTTTACCGGTCAAACCGCATAACAACATACGTTGTTCCCTTTGTCATCGGTATGTTACTTGCCCGAGATTCGATCGTCGATATCTCAATACCTAGTTCAATCTCGTTACTGGCAAATCTCTTTACTCGTTACGTAATGCATCATCCCGCAACTAACTCATTAGTAACATTGCTTGCAAGGTTTATAATGATGTGCATTACCGAGAGGGCCCAGAGATACCTCTCCGACAATCGGAGTGACAAATCCTAATCTCGAAATACGCCAACTCAACATGTACCTTCAGATACACCTGTAGAGCTCCTTTATAATCACCCAGTTACATTGTGACATTTGGTAGCACACAAAGTGTTCCTCCGGTAAACGGGAGTTGCATAATCTCATAGTCGGAACATGTACAAGTCATGAAGAAAGCAATAGCAACATACGAAACGATCAAGTGCTAAGCTAATGGAATGGGTCAAGTCAATCACATCATTCTCCTAATGATGTGATCCCGTTAATCAAATGACAACTCATGTCTATGGTTAGGAAACTTAACCATCTTTGATTAACGAGCTAGTCAAGTAGAGGCATACTAGTGACACTATGTTTGTCTATGTATTCACACGTGTATTATGTTTCCGGTTAATACAATTCTAGCATGAATAATAAACATTTATCATGAAATAAGGAAATAAATAATAACTTTATTATTGCCTCTAGGGCATATTTCCTTCAGAAGCAAACATGGGGCTTGAGGACGGGAAATATTTAGCTTTGAGAAAAGATAGCCAGAGGGGGCGCTCCTTGAGGAACATTATTTTCCACCACCATTTTATCATGAGGCATTTGTTCATAACCGTCGTATTAATGATACCTAAGCCCCCCATGTTCTTAGGCCTACAGATTAGTCCCATTTCACCATCCTATGTTTGCGCTTGTTGTCAGAGGAATTCCAGTAGAAAGCACCCCTGTGCTTGTCAAAGCTCGCATGAATCCCTCCAGCCAGGAGATAGAGGCCCATTAGGAACATTGGGAGGGAAGACAAGCAAGCATTGGTAAGGGCAACCTTGCCCGCCTAGGTATTATAACGACCTCTCCACGGCAAAACCCTGTTCCCTACTTTGGTGACTGCCGGGGCAAAGTCTTTAGCCAATAACTTAAGAGGGGAGATTGGAAGGCCTAGATATTTGAAGGGGAATGACCCAAGAGAACAGTTTAGAAGATGCACCACTCTCTAAACCTTCAGAGACAGTAACCCCAGTCACAATACTTCTTTGCTTTGAAGCGCTCTCGGGTCTTACGTACTCTACGGGTTAACTCGAGATAACAAAGGAAAAACTCAGAACTGACGGCAAGTATAACCGGCCCTTGTTCACCCACCTCGACGCCGTCCATCGAATCCTGATCTTGCCCTCTCTCATCCCTTACATACCATCCTATTCATCTCTCCAGCAGAGGGCAATGTGGTTCGTTCGTCACAGACTTATGGTGTATGTGCTCTGCCTGGCTAGACCTTGTGGCAACCGGCAGGCACGCGTTGCACATGACATGCTCAACAAAATGCCACCCTTAAGATGTTGGACTAGTAGTAGCATAATACGACTACAGAATGACGTGGATCTGCTTTTCCGAGGGTTAATTATCCTTTTGCCCTCACTGGTGTTCATGTGCTCAGTTTTGCCCTCAGTTGCAAATCATGCTCAGCTTTGCCCCTAGTCTGTCCGCAACGACTCGTTCCGTGAACACTGTCGGCGCCGTTAGGGCAACCTTTTGACTCGGCCCTTATAGGTTGGACCAGGCAGGAGAAACGCGCTAGACCATCAGACCGTTACACGCATGGCTTGTGGGACCCAGCAAAGAGCCCTTGAGCAGAGAGCCATTGAGGGTGTGCGATATAAGCGGGTGACAGAGAGCGGCGGCGACCACTACGACAAAGAGAGCGGGCGACAGAGAGCGCGGTGGTGACCATGGTGAAAGAGAGAGCGGCGGTGGGAAGATAGCTATGGAGGGCGCGGCGGCGTTGAGATCCCCTTCAGCTCCGAGCTCGATGTCTTCTTCAAGCTCCCGCGCCACCTTGCGGATGCAAAGCCCGGCGCGCGTGGAGATGCCGATCTTCGTTTGTCTGCGGTGCCGGGTGGGCATTGATCGGAGGGTTTCTCACACACTGAAGAACCATAATCGTCCGTTCTACGTGTGCGACGAGAATGGGGTAAGAATCAGGGCAATTGCACCATTTTCGTGGTCGGGATCTTTGAGCAATGGGTTGATCTGTTTGGCGTTCATGCAGGTGAAATGTTTCTTTCTTTGGGTCGATGCTCTGGCCAAGACTCTAATGAATGAACTTCAAGAAGAGCATGAAGAATGGTTGCCCATGCTGCCACGAACGGTAGTGGCCGCAGGACGAGCTCCGGAAGAAGAGATGGAGGGCGAGGCACGCAGTGACAGAGAGCTAGCTGTTGAGCTTAGGATGTTGAAGAAGAAGGTTAGGAAGCTTGAAGATCAAGCACATTTGCAATTACTTTTGGGCATTTGTAGGTATGGTAATCGCAGTAGCTGTAATGTTGAAATTGTATGGAAAGGCATGAATTAGGACCCCATGAATTATAGAGGAATCTGTAAGCTTGAAATTGTATGAGAAATTCACCTTGTTTAAAATATTGGTCAAAGTTGTTTCAATGTTGAAAAAAGGGAGAAAAAACCAACATTTAAATATGTTTAAAAAAGGGAGAAGAAATAAGAAATTCAGAAACTTTGATCAATGAAATGCAGCTCTCTGCTCTGCCTTTCTGTAAAAAAAAGGTTTCTCTATGGGCCAAATTCAAAGCTGAGAGCCAAGTGTCGGCTAGATTAATGGGCCAACTGTATCTAATTAGGCCCATTCGGGGGTGGGTAAATGATATCTCTTGCTTTTTTCTGTTTTCTGTTATGATTTAGTTTAGGCAGTAAATCATTTTATTTAAGGCCGAAACTCTTTGTGGAAGCTAATTGAATTATTCTAGAGCCAAACAGTTAAGTCTAGAATTTTTTTTGTGCTGTTAAATATTTAATACCAATTTAATTACTCCAATTCAAATACATCTGATTTAAATCAAAGACCAAAATGTCATGGAAAATGTGCCTCAACTCTGGTAGAGGTTTACGCCTGGTGCCAAAATTAATAAACATTTTTGAAGGGCATTACATTGAGAAAAAAATAATTTATCTAAAAAATGAAGGGTGGAAAATGCACAAAAAATTGGTGCGGCTGAGACTCGAAACCAGGACCGCGTGGGTTTGTGGCGTTTAGGGCTGCGCTGGTAACTATTAGAATAAATCCGAGGCATACCGTTGATCATCCGAGGACCAAGCAATCACACGAGCCACGACACCGAGATTTGTTAACGAGGTTCACTGATATGGCTACATCCCCAGGGCCTGACTACGGGCGCTCCTCCCCGTGACACCGCTACAATACCGCATCCGGTTGCCCTGGACACCGGCACATGTCGCCGGCTTCTCCTATGTTCCGGTGCTATTATGTTGGCATAGGTTACATCGTGTGTCTACCCCCGCTATATATGAGAGGCTTGGGATACAAGTGTCCTATTAGGACACGACTCCACATCCTATATAAACACAATACAACTCATAGTCCAAATGTAACCTACCTTATACACAATATTCGACACAACTCTAACAAACTCCACCTTGGCAAATATCTCCACCACCTTGAATTCGTCAATGCGTCAAACTTCCATGTACATTGGACTTGAGCTTATCCCATGAGCATCACTGCTACTCCAAAGACTCCATGTGACTCCACCTACAACTTGTAGTCCCTTCTTTTCTTGACCACAGTTAACACTCGAGCAAAATTAAGTTCCTTGTTACTCTAGTTTGTGCTCCCAACTTTCAGAGTATCCGTCCAATGCCATCACACACTGATCACTGACCTGCGTGAAAGTGAACAACTCACATATTGGGTGTCACACACAAGAGTTACCTGACTCAACATCACCGCTCCTTTCTTGACCGCCTGTCTGAAACTTCAAGGAATTTCATCATTGCTTATACTCACCATGAGTCAAATTCGCAGTTGTCTCACCACATGTATGACCACCAGAGCCCTGGTCCGTCTCCATGCACCGTACGTACCGCATGCCTCACCGCTATTACCGTGTCGAGTCTCCGCTGTCCCGGTCGAGTCTCAAGGGTCGCGAAACCCACACCACTCAACCCCCACTGCAGAGTACCACCGATCATCACCGACCGATGACGAGTTTCACGCTTCCATCAGACCACTGGGCTCCAGTCTGAACTTCATGTCACTCGCTTTTCCCCCTTTGCTGAATAGGCTTCGATTCCCTGGATCCTTACACCGTAGCCCCTCAATCCAGCTCCACCTTCAACATGACTCCATGGTAGATGATCAGTCCACCCTCGCGCCCCGTCGACTTCAAGCTCTCATGTGCATCGTCTTGAATAAACCCCGCGCCATAGTCTTGTTGAAGCCACACAAACCCACGGGGCCTGTGCCACGTGTTTGCACGCCCAGAAAGTTGGTCACCATCAGCATCACGCTCCTATGTCGTCGTCGCTGATCCCATCACCATGTCTGTACCAACCGACTCACGTCGACCCCGTCAAACTGCACAGTCCGACCAAGCCAAACTCGTTCGACTGCACTAACACGCTCAAGGCTCCCAAATCGTCTTCCGCGAACTTTTCATCACATGATACTTCCATCATTAGCCGGCTTGACTTCCCGCGACGTTTGAAGCATCCTTGTTGCATCAGCCAAGTTACAGTAACTTCCGTAGTTTGCCGAAGTGCACTTGAGCAAAACAACCAAAAGAATCCTTTGATCAGCAATGCTCCACGTACTGGTCTACTTCAAGCACAACTCCCGATGTTTACTTTTCAATTGCTGCCAAAGCCTTGCTACCTCCGATGGGTTCTGCCCTTGATGATTTTTCTCGCTGAAACGATCTGTCTCTTGCCTCGCTGTGTCACACGAGGACTCGGTCCTCCTTTTTTTTCTCAAAACAAATCTCACAATCGTCGCCTCAGCGTGCATACAGCGCCCCCGACACCGATCCAACTTGCACACCAGCCTCCAGCACTAGGCCGCCTGCCGCCTGCCAGGTCCAAAGCCGTCACGTGCACCTAGATCGAACCTCCTGCACGCCGACCGCTCGTGTACACGCCGCGCCTAACGCGGCTTTCTGGACCGCCACGCAAACCTTGCTGCTGCACTTCTGCACGGAACCAACCAAGACTCCCGCCGCCTGCCCGTGCACCGCCGAGAACTGCTGCGAGTCGATCTGCCTCCTGCTCCCGATTACTTTTTTCAATCTTGCCGAGAACCACGCCGCAGCCGGCTGCATCTTAGACTCGATACATCCTTCAGATCAACAATCCACAACCTCCGGACAACCTAGCTCATGATACCACTTGTTAGAATAAATTCGAGGCATATCGTTGATCATCCGAGGACTAAGCAATCACACGAGGCACGACACCGAGATTTGTTAACGAGGTTCACCGATGTGGCTACATCCCCGGGGCCTGACTACGGGCGCTCCTCGTGACACAGTTACAATACCGCATCTGGTCGCCCTGGACACCGGCACATGCCGCCGGCTTCCCCTGCGTTCCGGTGCTATTATGTTGGCATAGGTTACATCGTGTGTCTACCCCCGCTATATATGAGAGGCCTAGGATATAAGTGTCCTATTAGGAAACGACTCTACATTCTATGTAAACACAATACAACTCATAGACCAAGTGTAACCTACCTTGTACACAATATTCGACACAACTCTAACAAACCGCTAGGGCAGATGGAAAGACTTTGACATGGCTAGGGAAGGAAGCTATAGATAGTGAGACCGTGACTTGGTTTAGGGTTTAAAAACACATGTTTGTACTGAATGTTTGCACACGCATGAGAGTGGTTTTCCTTTGTTTTGCACTGAACTTTTGGAGGTTTAGAAACGTACGTTTGCACTGGCACATGATTCTAGTTAAAGTGGCACTTGGTTTAGGGTTTAAAGGGAATAAATGTGCACGTTAGTTCATGACTTGGTTTAGGGAAGAAATGATATCTTTGGGCACGGACATTTTTGAACACACATAATAACTTAGATAATAAGATGCAACCCACTGTACCCTTACATAGACCCATCACTACTTCTTCGTCGGCGCACCTTTCGGGGACCGTCCACCACCCCCACTGCTAAATCGCCGCCTCCCTTGGCCCTCGCCACCCTTCTGCCAGAGTCCGAGCCCTTCGCCACCTGTTGCCGTCAACGAAATCGAGGTGAAATGCCGCCATCGTCGCCTTTAATCGATTCATCGGATTTCTCTTGGATCTTCTTCCTCGTTGGCGGGCACCGCATCTGACCTGGTTACACTCCATTGCAGGCCATTCCCACGCGTCGCCACCCACTACTTTGGCCTAAACATCGTCGGCCGGTCGGTGCACCACCACCGCCTTGCAAGTGTTCGACGGTTTGTCTAGGTGACCTTTTCTTTTCATTTTTTTGTTATGTTTTGTACAATCAAATTGACCAAGCTGTTTAAACTGAAGATGAAGAGGTTGAGAGAGATGATCTTCAAGGACTTATCGTCATTCGAAGGGGAATAAGGCGACAAAGACTTTGAAGTTGTGCTTAGCACAATGATGATATTCGGCGGTCAAGGAGAGGATCGCAGTTTGGCTGCATACAACTCAACTGTGATAGAGCGGATGAGCTATACCAAGAACATGAGAGATTACTTTGATCCCAATTCTACCTATCTGGTGAAGTATTTTCGCAGGCGCTTTCAGATGTACAGAAGTCTTTTTTCTCACCATTGCAAAAGTCGTTGAGAAGTATGATGATTCGTTCAAGCTTAGAAGGAATGCATGCAGAGATATAAAGTGCAAGCCCTTTCATGAAGTGCATTGCCGCTATTCAAGTTTTGGCATGTTTTCGCCCGATGTAATTGACGACTATGTCCGCATTGGCGAAGACACAATCTTGAAGGCCATTCGAAGGTTCACTTATAATACTTCACAGCCAAGCAATGCCACGGTTCTATATTCTTTATCGAGTGGCGGATACAAGGGTGAGCGAAGATTGCATATCTACAAGTTAATTAGCGTGCCTAAAAAAAGTTAATTAGTGATATGATTGCACGTACATAATTACTTGGCCCCGGCAAATCCTATTGCGCTCACAGCTTCCAGTTGTCACACAAACGCACGGGCAGCTAGCGAGCGATGCCTTTTTAGCTCTACAGGATCTTGGTAAAAGGAACCTTCTAAAAGGTTCCTTTTGTGTTTTTTCATTCTTCATTTACAGTTAGTTATTTTATTTCTTGGTTCTTATTTTCTTTCCAAAAATGTTCATTAAATTTCAAAACATTCAAGATTCCAAAATATTCAAAAAAAAAGTATTCACGTATTAAGAAAATGTATGTTCAGAATTTTTCAAAACGTTCTCATTTTATAAAAATATTTACATTTTAATAAATAAATAAATTTAATGATCTTATGGAGAAACAGTAAAACCCCAGAGGAAACCAGAAAAAAAAACAGATTGGTACCCTAGCTAGACAGATTGTCTGCTTCAAGCGAGACCTAGGGAACCCTCGCTGAAAGGGACAGCCAGATGCGCCGGGCAGGTGCGCCGGAGGACCCAGCCTCATTTTTCTGTTTCCATTTTTTGCTTTATTTTTTATGATTTTTATATTTTAAGTATTTTAAATATATATATTACAAAATCAGTATGAAAAACCATTTGAAAAATGTTGACCAAGCATTTGAAAAATGTTAAATATGTATAAAGAAAATGTTTATAACTAATACGAAAAATGTATACACAAAACAATATGTAACCAAATTTGATCATGTATTTAAATAATGTTAATCATGCATTTAAAAAAATGTTGAACAAGTATATTAAAAATGCTAATCAAGCATTTAGAAAATGTCAAATGTGAATAGGAAAAATGTTGACCATGTATTAAAAAATGATGAAAAATTGATTATGCATATAAAAATACTAATCAAGAATATGAAAAAATGTTGACACATTTTTTGAAAAATGTTAATAAAGAATTTGGAAAATGTTAATTGTGTATGGAAAAAATAAAAAATGATGAAAAATTTGATCATATGCCTAAAAATGTTAATCAAGCATTTGAAATAACGTTGAAGAAGTATTTAAAAATATTAATCTCTTATTTGACATTTTAATCAAACATTTTAAAAATGTTAAAAATGTATGGAGGAAATGTTGACTATGTATTAAAAAATGTTAATCTAGAATTTTAAAAATATTAATCAAGGATTTGAAAAATTGTTAAAAAATGTTGATCATGTATTAGAAAAAAGTTAAACTTTTACTTGAAAAATGTTAAACGTGTATTAGAAAAATGTATTAGATATATACCAAAAATGTGTACGGAAAAATAAGGAAAAACCTGAGGGAAAACGAAAAGAAAAACAGATGAAAATGAGAAAGAAAGAAAATAAAAATGAAGAAAAATGAAGAAAAAGAAAAGAAAAGTTGAAAACCAAGAAAAAACAAAGAAAACTAGAGCAAAAACAAAGAAAAAAGACAATGAGAACCATGAAAGGAAATAAAGAAAATAGAAGAAAAATAAAAAAAGAAAAGAAAAATACAATGAAATTGGAGAAAGGGACAAAGAAAAATCGGTGGAAAAAAAAGGAAAACCCTGAAAAACCGAATGAAAAAACGGCTCTTTTCCCCTGAAGTAGGTCGCACCCAACTAGTTTCCACAAACCGGATGCTAACTCACTGGCTTGTAGCACTGCCTATCATGCCAAAGACCCGGGATCAGTTCCAAAGTTACTCCCCTTTTTCTCCTCCAGGGCTCGGAACTGTAGATGCTTAACGCGAGTCCTCCTACCATCTCGCGGAATGCGAGAGATGGTTCCCGTGAGACCAGACCGCGTCATTGGAATCTGCTAAGTCTCCGATTGCTGAGTTTCTCGCGCGATTAGCACATGCATGGATTAGCACTATACCCTGACGTCGTGCGCCCGTGTCTCCTGCAACTCTGCTTTCGCTACCCGCAACCTAATTCCATATATGACTATGGAAGTTGATTCACTCATCAATTCTTTAGGCTGCCAATGAACCAACCAAGGCCAACACATCACACAGTCTACTAATCTCTCTCAACTCTCATGTTGTAACATGTCGAATGTTGGAAGTAAACACGACAGCTTACGTCCGTGTCCAATAGACGTACGTGTCCGTGTAAGGTTCTAAGTTGTCACCGAATAGGGTACGTAGTATAGGCTAGTTTTCTAGTATATATATATATATATATATATATATATATATATATATATATATATATATATATATATATATATATATATATATATATATATATATTTATCTTTACCTCTTTATCTTTATCTTTACCTACTAATAAAGCGGCTATCGCTTCTGGTCGTCCGTCATTGAAATTACCCTCCAAGTTAGTAAAAATTACCCACCAATGCCACCCGTAAGTGGAAAACGATTCAAGCTTTTGGACAAAAATCGCCGCCTCCTTCGCTGATTTATAGAGGCGCGACGAGTAGAAGTCGTAGAACAACGAGAAGCACGATGGTTGGCCGATCGCTCCTCCAGCAAGGAAACCAGCGTTCGATCCCAATATCCACAAATTTTGTCTTTCTTTTCTCACGCATGTCCCTACCCATGTATGCGTTCATGGGTCGGCCCATGGCTTCACTCTCCTTTTTCTTCTCATTTTACTAGTTTGTCTTTTCTGTTTTCTTTCTTCTTTAAATTAATTCAGGATTTAATATTCTAAAAGTTGCGAATTTTCAAAAAAAATGTTTGAGAAATCATAAAATATATGTGAATTCAAAAAATATATAAAATCATAAATTTTTTGCGGATTCAGAAAAATATTGGTGGTTTTGCAAAACTGTTTGCAAAGTTGTAACAAAAAATCACAATTTCAAAAAAATGGTCGGAAAATAAAATCATGTTCATGATTTTGAAAAACTGATCATGTATTCAAAACATATTCGGGATGAGAAAAATGTCCATGACATTTTAGAAAATGTTCACAAAAATAAAAATAATTATTTGATTTTTAAAATTTGTTCCCTAATTTAAAAGATGTCATCGAAAACTAATGTTCATGATGTTTTTTGTGAAAATAAAAAAAAATCAAAAAAAAGTTTGTCGATTCAGAAAATTGTTCATTGATTCAAAATTATTTTATGTCTAGGATTCGATTAGTTTTTGGAAGTCCTTATATATCTTGGCGTTGGGAGTAGTTCGTGGTATGAGATTTGTTTTTAAAGTTTTAAACGTTTCCTTGTGCAACATAATGACAAGTGCGGCATGCACTGGCAAACTCATAGCTTTGGGAATTACCGCGTCGAATGCATTGTGATCACGTGGACATCGCGACCATCATCGGCTAGGGTGAGAAAAAAAATGGCAACATTGTGAGCCACTGTGTTAAAATAGAGTACGCTCATATATCAAGATATTATGTCATACTTATTTGGTTAGCCATAATTTTTTGTCTCCCGTTGCAACGCATGGGCATATTTACTAGTGTGTACCTATACCCCTGCAAACAATTGTACCGTGAGTTATCATAAAGCAATAAAGTGCAAAGGCTCTCGACACGAGCCTTTTGGCCAACTCGGCGAGTCTCCGTATACCCGTTCCGGCGACTCGATCTGTGCTAGCTAGCAAGACACAAGATCAATCAAGCTGGGTGCTTGTCTGCTTATTTTGTACGAACGCGCTGCATTCTTCGTCGACCGGCGGCTCGAAAGATAATCGAGCTACGTCGCTGCGTATTGTCGGAAAGTACTCGACAACAGCGTCGTCAAGGTCGAACCTGGGCCAACATCGAACTTCTACATTAGATTTAGCTTTTTGATTGTGTGATTTGTGATGCATCCCTGCGTTAGGGGCTTAGGGCATAGGCACCAGCGATCGTTGAAAGCTCGGACCAGTCGATGCCTCGTTGAACATTGGTGAGCACAGATGGTTGTTGCATGGCCGCCAAAGATGACAAAGCAATCAGCTTTCACCTAGCAGTAGAGGGGATGGGCACGGGCTAGATTTGATTCTCTAGTATGTATTCTAGCAACATTAATAAAAAAATCCTAATAAAAAAAGAAAATTCCTATCACGGATGATTTGTCACTCAAACCTGTACAGATACATGCTAAAAGCCAAGCCATCAATTTGGTTATACAATGATTGCTATAGTTCGTATATCTTAAATTTCTATTTGATAATGTTTTGTGGCAAGGCATTTAATTCAGTTAATGTTCCGGAGTAGTTTGATTATCAAATTCATCTACTTGGCACGTAGAATTATTGACCAAATGAGCTATAGCTAGACAAGCCCCAACTTCAAGAAAAGAATTGTGGATCTACTGTCTTGGCAAGCCTTAGCTATAGATATAAGCTATTGAGTAGTTTGTGAGGACAAAAAAAGACTTCACCAATATCTTGCTTTCCTTACGTCTAAATCATGACTCGGCCCCTGGTACTAGCTAGCATGTGATGTTGTCCTGTGAATGCTTGCTGGACGCATAAGTTCATGCTACTTGTTCGGCATCAAGTGTGTAATGCTACATGAAACAATTTATGCACATTATTTTGTTATACGTTTAACTTGGAAGGCTCAAATAACTAAAATAATGTTTAGTATACAAGTCTGTTTTATAGTACCAGAGTCACAACATATATATCAGCAGTAGGTGATTGATGAGTCATCGCTACTTGCTTCTTGCACCTACTTACATATTTACCGTTACACGTGCCTTATCAACTAGTTTTCTGTCGTATCATTAGACACTCAAAATTGTATCTTTCATTTTTTTTTCAGAAGGAGGTGTACCCGACCTCTGCATATCAACTGATGCACACAATCAATTTTTTAAAAAGAACAAAAGTAGTTCACCATTACTTAAAGTTGATACAAGTAGCTCAAAAAAATTATTTCAACTTATTATCTTCTTTTGATGGCAGTGTTGTCACATGATATATGCTTTGCACTGCTACTGCTACACAATGACCCATCACGAGATTCGTAGTTTGGCTTTCAAGCTTCATGTACCATAGCACAGATGAACGCCTCTCGTCTAGTTGAGTTGGATGCATATGGGAGATTAACTAGCTACACATATTAGGATGATGATGGTTGGAGCGTATCAATAGTTCATCGTGGGGTTCGATATTAGTAGCATGAATGGGATGCATCAGGGATACAAATTCAAGACCATGTACATGAATATGAGCTCAAGCTCAAACAAACACGTCTACATGATAGATAGGCTCTCAATGATAGACATCCTATGTGTAATTGATAGGTGACAAGTGAAGGCCACATGGAAAATATGCTAGCAACACAAAGTTGAGGAGTAATATCTAGTCGCTCCTTTCGCCTCCTTGCACTAGAAGCAGTGCACGCCCAGCCCCATGAACCGGATGAGTTGGCCGGTGCTACGTGGAGTCTGCAATAGTAGCCACCACCGACATCGTTTGGGAAGTTCTATGTGGGACTAGCGCCATATGTAGAACCCTAGATATGTTTTGGAGCAAGAGAATGACTAGATGGCAGAGCGTGAAACCGAGCTACCGAAGGTGAGTTGTTACAACTTCGGTGGGAGGAGAATGTAGCCAGTGAAACTGGCTAATCTGTGCACCTAGTGTGCCAATGTGATTTTGGGAAGGTGGTTTAGCTGGAAGGTGATTGTTGGCACATTTGAAAATTTGTCCTTATATACATTTGGAATTCAACCCACGTGCCACATCTTGCTCTCCCATATATAAGTAGGTATGTTTATTTTTTGTTCTAGACACAACAAGGGTAATATGGTCAATCGAATGTCCGACTCTAGATCCATTTTGGCTATAATCTTTGTTGCGACGAGATCTTTGGAGCAAGACCAATGTTGCGGCCAAGTTTCAAAACAAACAAACAAAAAATTTCCAACATTAGTCTTGTTTTGAACATCTCATCAAAGCATAGATGATTGCTAGTCAAACCATATCGGAGTTAGGTATGGTTCAACATATATGGTCAGTTCTATGTTTGAAGAAACAAATTAAAAATATTCATTTAATGTCGAGAGAGGAAAATGGCGGAGTGCATGTTGATTTGGATAATGTGTGAGGTATTTGTTTGCTAATATGGGAACAATCCATTACCAGCCAGACTGCATCCGTTGGATATCCATCCATTGGTCCAAAATAGCTTGATGCACCCGGTGCATAGAATCATTCGATGCACTGGATACATTTTCTCAGCGGGGGAGGAGAGGAGGTGGCATGTAAACTAGTAGCCCGCATCACTTTCGTGACTCTCTTTTGGCCCAGGCCAATATATTTAAAAACTTAGTCATAGAGTTCCCTCAAATAAAAAAGTTAGACAATGAGTGAATTATAAAAAGAACCATATAGTTAGATTATGACTTTGGTACTGCTGTAAAAAACTTATTAGACACGATTTTGGGTACCATCATCATGCTCATCGCTAAATTTTATCAACTTTATTTCCTAGGTAAGTTATGTCGACCACTTCATGTAGATTAGTGGCATAATACTTTGGTCTTGGGAGCACATGCTAAACTGCAAAAGGCACAGTTGTTTGCTCTTTTTGAGAGACAATGATGCAGATTGGATACGAAATGTAGTGCCATGCTCAAGAGAATAAAGTGGCCATGGAAGAAATTATAAAGGCACTGTAATATTTATTGTTTGCTTTGCGATGAGCATCTTTTCTTAAGCATGAAAATATATTCTCATATTCATCTAAGTAAGAGCACGAAACTAGCTAGGTAGCTACGCATGTTCCTGCCGTCTATTCGATTATTCCACTAGTCATTTTATTGCAATTTGACAAATTCGATCAACCATGCACATGTGCATGGGGTATAGTGCTGTGTAGGGCAAATCAATTGAAGTTAGAACATGCATAAGCATATTCCAAAAGAAAAGGTGCGCAATGATTAACATTATGTAAACGTTTATTTTACAAAACTCGTTGAAAGTATCGCTCTCAACAAGCAAAAAGCATTCCACATGCTTGCATTCCATTTCCAAAGAGGACCCACGCGTTCGTACTATTACTAACCTTTTTTATGTCCATGAATTATGATCATCGATTGTTGGCCACGACCACTCTCTGTCTTTGTCAATCGCATCACTTCGTTACATTTAATAAACAAATTCACTTGCGCACATCATCATCGTTGGTAGTACTCCCACCAGGATCAGTGTTTTTTAACTTCAAGTTGATACGAGTAGCTCAAAAATTTATTTAAACTTATTACCTCTTGATGGTACTGTAGTCACATGATATGTGCTTGCACCGCTACCACTATATAATGATCCTTCACTAGTATTGTTGTTTGGCTTTCGAGCTCCGTGTGCCATATCATGGGTCATCATCACCTCTCGTCTAGTTTAGTTTAATGCATAAGAGAGATTAACCAGCTGCACATATGAGGATGATGGTTGACGGTGCGTATCAGCTGCTCATTGTGGGATTCGATATTAGTATCCTATGAATGGGATGCATCAGGGATACAAATTCAACCGCAAAAAACATGAATACGAGCTCAAGCTAAAAAAATGCATCTGCATGAAAAATAGGCTCTCCATGCTAGACATCGAACGTGTAGCTGACAAGTGACAAGTGAGGGCCAGCTGGTAAATATGCTAGCGCGCGGCACATAGTTGAGGAGTAACAGCTAGTCGTTGCATGCACCTCTTGCACTAGGAAGCAACACATGCCCAACCCAACGAACCGCGTGAGCTTGCCGGCGCTATGTGGAGTCCTCAATAGCAGCCATCGCCGACGTCATGTGGTCAGTTCTACAAGTGATTGGTGCCATCTGTAGAACCCTGGATAGGTTTTGGAGCAAGAGAAGGACTGGATGGCAGAGCACAAAGCGAAGTTACCGAAGGTGAGCTGTTATGATATCGGTGGGAGGAGAACGTATCCTGTGAGACGGGCTAATTTGTGCACCCAGTGCACGGCGTGATTTTGGTCCATGGGATGGAAACATGAGGGTGATGGTTTAAGTGGAAGATGATTGTTGGCACATTTGCAGAATTGTCCTTCTATTTTTCTGAATTCAACCCACAGTCCACATCTTACTCTCCCATCAATAAATATGTATGTCTACTTTTTTTGTCTAGATACAACAAGAGTTATATATTTTTAGTCGAATGTCCAAGTTTGGATCTGTTTGGCTATAATCTTTGTTTCAATGATCTTTGGAGCAAGACCAATATTTACTATGTTTTTCTTTTACTTCAAACTTATAAATGTTGCGGTTGATTTGGACATCTCATCAAAATAAAGATTATAGTCCAACCAGATCGAAATTCGGTATAGTTCAACATATATGGTCATTCCTATGTCTGAAGAAAGAAATTACAAATATGCATTTAATGACAAGAAAGGGAAATGGTGGAGTGGGGGTTGATTTCGATAATCTGTGAGGTCTTTTTTGCTAATATGGAAACAATCCCCTACCAACCAGAATGCAACCGTTGGATATCCACCCAATGGTCTAAAATAGCACGGTGCACCCGGTTCGTAGAATCGCTCAATGCACTGGATGCATCCTATCGGTGGGAGAGGAGAGGAGGTGGCATGCAAACAGGTAGCCCACATCACTTTGATGTGTCTCTTTCCGCCCAGCGCAATATATTTAATCACTTAGAGCATCTATAGTCGGGCACCTCAAATCCGCCTCATATGTCCGGGCGAACCGCCCGGTCACTGTCCGGTCGCGAAATATTAACCCAGACGGGCGGCTCAAACGGGTCTCAAACGCCCGCGCTGACCGGCATCCCTCATATCCAGCCCAAATATGGGGCGGATATGCGCGCGCCCGAGCACGCCCTCCACGTGAGACCCGACAGCCCGACCCCATCTCAAATTGCACCAAATCCACCCCCAGACCTGCCAGATTCATTTGCTCTCTCCTCTCTTCTTCCTCCTCGGTGTCGTCCATCTCACGGCTCCGCAGCTGTTCCTAGCCTCTGCACTGCCAGCTCCGGCAGAGAGTCCTCTATCCCGTCCTCTGCCGCGTGGGACATTGTCGCCGGCCCGGACGCCATCGCGGTACTTCTGGCAACTCTCTGGCTCCGCCTTGTGCTTGATGTGTTTGACACATCGTTTGACCAGAATTATTATGATTTTGTTAGGTAAATGATGGATTCCGATGCTTCGTCGGACGAGGAGTATGGACCGACGAAGCTTGACCAAATGATTCAAGATGAGTTCTTTGATTTGTCGGATTCGGACGAAGAAGTGAACATGAGCATGCAAGAGGAAATGGACTACAAGTGGAGCATATTCTTAATTTCAAGGGCTCAATCAAAGGGAGAAGAGTGATCAACTGGGACAGAGTGTCCGGAACAAAGCTACTGCACAATGACTACTTTGCTCTCACATCTGGTTGTTGGAAATATGCCCTAGAGGCAATAATAAAATGCTTATTATTATATTTCCTTGTTCATGATAATTGTCTATTGTTCATGCTATAATTGTATTAACTGGAAACCGTAATACATGTGTGAATACATAGACCACAACATGTCCCTAGTGAGCCTCTAGTTGACTAGCTCGTTGATCAATAGATGGTTATGGTTTCTTGACCATGGACATAGGATGTCATTGATAACGGGATCACATCATTAGGAGAATGATGTGATGGACAAGACCCAATCCTAAGCATAGCACAAGATCGTATAGTTCATTTGTTAAGAGCTTTTCTAATGTCAAGTATCATTTCCTTAGATCATGAGATTGTGCAACTCCCGGATACCGTAGGAATGCTTTGGGTGTACCAAACGTCACAACGTAACTGGGTGGCTATAAAGGTGCACTATAGGTATCTCCGAAAGTGTCTGTTGGGTTGGCATGAATCGAGACTGGGATTTGTCACTCCGTATGACGGAGAGGTATCTCTGGGCCTACTCGGTAACGCATCATCATAATGAGCTCAATGTGACTAAGTAGTTAGTCACGGGATCATGCATTACGGAACGAGTAAAGTGACTTGCCGGTAACGAGATTGAATGAGGTATTGGGATACCGACGATCGAATCTCGGGCAAGTAACGTACCGATTGACAAAGGGAATTGTACACGGGATTGCTTAAATCCTCGACATTGTGGTTCAGACGGTGAGATCATCGTGGAACATGTGGGAGCCAACATGCGTATCCAGATCCTGCTGTTGGTTATTGGTCGGAGAGATGTCTCGGTCATGTCTGCATGGTTCCCGAACCCGTAGGGTCTACACACTTAAGGTTCGGTGACGCTAGAGTTGTTATGGGAAATAGTATATGGTTACCAAAGGTTGTTCGGAGTCCCGGATGAGATCCTGGACGTGACGAGGAGCTCCGGAATGGTTCGGAGGTGAAGATCAATATATTGGACGAAGGGTATTGGTGTGACGCCCGGATAATTAAGCTACAGTGATCCCCCGCTGATGATGCCACATCACCTCTGTCGCTGTAGTTAATCTTGGGTTAATTCGAAACCGCTTCAAAATTCAAATTCAAATTAATGTCAACAATAAAAGTTTTCAAAAATTGAAACAAAAATGTTCGGACAATGTCAAATATGGCATAGGAAATTATAGTGTAGGTGACACAAATTTATAAATTGCTTAAATGCCCAAATTAAATAAAACAGAACAAAAAAAAAGAAAAGGAAAAGAGGGGGAAATAGAAGAAACCCCCCCTTCCCCCCCCCCCTAGGCCGAAAGGCCCAGCTAGCCACCGCCCCTGCCACCTGGCCCACCCGGCCGAACCGGCCCGCCTACCCCTGCCGCCTCATTTCCCTGTTCCCCCGACCCGGGTCGGAACAGGGGTGCGTCCCCGCCGCACCCTCTCGCCGGCGACGACGGGGGGATAAGATCGCCAGCACCCCCCCCCCCTCCTCCTCGATCCCGCCTCCCACTCGCCCCCACGCTCGCCCTCGGCCCCCGCGCCTCTCCCTCTCCCCTCCAGATCCATCTCCCCCTCGTTCCCCACCGCAACCGAGCGCCGCCATGGCCTCGCCGCCGTGAATCGCGCGGCCACAGTCGCCGCCTCGCCGCGCCTGCGTGTCCGTCGACGCCTCCATCGTCTTCCTCGTCCACCGGAGGCCTCAGCTGGAGCGGGGGAGCCCCGAATCACCGGATCCCCTTCGTCCACATCTCCGGCTGCCGCGTTCTTCACCAACTCCGGCGACATCCCTCTGCGCTTTCGTTCACTCGAGGGCCTCCGTGTGCCGCGACGTAAGCCTCCGCACCCTCCTCCATCCTCTGGTTCCTCCTCATGCACCGTAGATGGCTCGCGGTGCTGCCGTCGCCATTGCCGCATGCGGCCTCGTCCACGAGCTCATTGAGCTCACCCCGTCCATCTCCGAGCCAAGCCGTGGCCTCCGTCGAGTTGCCGGAGGTCCGTAGAGCCCGCTAGCGCCGTTTGTCAACTAGAACGCAGCCCGTAGCATGGTTTTCGGAGATGCCCGTATTCCGGCGCCGCCCGCGGTCGTCGTTGAGCTCCACTCCGGCCACCCCCGCACCTGGGATCACCCTAGATCGGCGCGGGACGATCTACTCGTTCGAACGCCACCGAAAACGCGCGGAATGGTGCACTGTGCTGGAAATCCGTGCAGCTCCGGCGAACATCCGCCGCGGAAATGGTCGCCCGCGTGATTCCGGCGACGTCACCGACGTGGCACCCGCGTGGTACCGCCTGGGCCACTGACTGGTGGGCCCAAGGCCCCTTGTTGACCAGTTGACTGAGTCAACTTGCTGACTGGGCTGGTCCCAGCAGCTGACCAGTGGCCCCCCCATCTTTAAGCTAATTAAATTAGTTAATCTAATTAATCTGAGCTAATTAGTCACTGACTAATGGGGCCCACACTTAGTTAATTCTAAATCAGTTTAAAACAAATCCTATTTCACCTCTTTCTCAATGACAGGTGGGTCCCACTGGACCCACAGTCATTTTTGACTCTAGTCAACCGCACTGTTGACTGCTGATATCACACATACGTCATGATAACGTCATCCCATACTATTCTGGATAATTTTGATTTAAATTAATTAAATAAATTCCAGAAAATGATTAAATCTTTAGAAAATCATATCTTTTAATCCGTAACTCGGATGAAAATACTTTCTACATGAAAGTTGCTCAGAACGACGAGACGAACCCGGATACGCAGCCCGTTCGTCCACCACACACCTCTAACATATCAAACACGCAACTTCCCCCCCCCCCTCCGGTTCATCTGTCCAAAAACGCGAAACACCGGGAATACTTTCCCGGATGTTTCCCCCCTTCGTCAGTATCACCTACTACCGCGATTGGGCACACCTAGCATCGTTACTTGTCATGTCATGCATCGATATGCATTTGTTTGCATTGTATTCATTGTTTCTTCCCCCTCTTCTCTCCGGTAGACCACGAGACCGACGCTGCTGCTGCCCAGTTCGACTACGGAGTTGACGACCCCTCCTTCTTGCCAGAGCAACCAGGCAAGCCCCCCCCCCCCTTGATCACCAGATATCGCCTATTCTCCTCTATACTGCTTGCATTAGAGTAGTGTAGCATGTTACTGCTTTCCGTTAATCCTATTTTGATGCATAGCTTGACATTGTTACTACATCTGTTGGTACCTTACCTGCAATCCTAATACTTAGTATAGGATGCTAGTTTATCATCTGTGGCCCTACATTCTTGTCGGTCTGCCTTGCTATACTATCGGGCCGTGATCACTTGGGAGGTGATCACGGGTATATACTATACATATATACATACTTCAGATGGTGACTAAAGTCGGGTCCGCTCGAAGAGTACCCGCGAGTGATTCACGGATTGGGGGCTAAAAGGACCTTTGTCCCGACGGCCCTCTGTGTGGATCTTTGTGGCGGAGCGACAGGGCAGGTTGAGACCAACTAGGCGAGAGGTGGGCCTGGCCCTGGTCGGCGTTCGCGATTGCTTCATAGTAACACGTTTAACGAGATCTTGGTATTTGATCTGAGTCTGGCCACTGGCCTATACGCACTAACCATCTACGTGGGAGTAGTTATGGGTATCCCGGCATCGTGGTATCAGCCGAAGCACTTCAGACGTCAGCGACGGAGCGGCGCGCGCCGGATTGGACTGGAACGCCTGCTAGGCTAGGTCTGCTTCCGGCCGCCCTCGCAACGTGCAGGTGTGCTATGGGCGATGGGCCCAGACCCCTGTGCGCTTAGGTTTAGACCGGCGTGCTGGCCTCTCTGTTGTGCCTAGGTGGGGCTGCGATGTGTTGATCTTCCGAGGCCGGGCATGACCCAGGAAAGTGTGTCCGGCCAAATGGGATCGAGCGTGTTGGGTTATGTGGTGCACCCCTGCAGGGAAGTTAATCTATTCGAATAGCCGTGATCTTCGGTAACAGGATGACTTGGAGTTGTACCTTGACCTTATGACAACTAAAACCGGATACTTAATAAAACACACCTTCCAAGTTCCACAAACAACCCGGTGATCGCTTTTCTACAGGGCGACGAGGAGAGGATCGCGGGTAGGATTATGCTATGCGATGCTACTGGAGATGCTACTTGGAGATGCTACTTGGAGATGCTACTTGGAGGACTTCAATCTACTCTCTTCTACATGCTGCAAGACGGAGGCTGCCAGAAGCGTAGTCTTCGATAGGACTAGCTATCCCCCTCTTATTCTGGCATTCTGCAGTTCAGTCCACTGATATGGCCTCCCTACACATATACCCATGCATATGTAGTATAGTTCCTTGCTTGCGAGTACTTTGGATGAGTACTCACGGTTGCTTTCTCCCCCCTTTTTCCCCCTTTCCTTTCTTTCTGGTTGTCGCAACCAGATGCTGGAGTCCAGGAGCCAGACGCCACCGTCGACGACGACCCCTACTACACTGGAGGTGCCTACTACTACGTGCAGGCCGCTGACGACGACCAAGAGTAGTTAGGAGGATCCCAGGCAGGAGGCCTGCACCTCGTTCGATCTGTATCCCCATTTGTGCTAGCCATCTTATGGCAACTTGTTTAACTTATGTCTGTACTCAGATATTGTTGCTTCCACTGACTCGTCTTTGATCGAGCACTTGTATTCGAGCCCTCGAGGCCCCTGGCTTGTATTATGATGCTTGTATGACTTATTTTATTTGTAGAGTTGTGTTGTGATATCTTCCCGTGAGTCCCTGATCTTGATCGTACACGTTTGCGTGTATGATTAGTGTACGATTGAATCGGGGGCGTCACAAGTTGGTATCAGAGCCGACTGCCTGTAGGAATCCCCCTTCCACACTCCTTGGCCGAAGTCGAGTCTAGTCATTGCAAAACCTTTACTAACATGGCTGTCGGTGTCAAAACCGGCGGATCTCGGGTAGGGGGTCCCGAACTGTGCGTCTAGGCGGATGGTAACAGGAGACAAGGGACACAATGTTTTACCCAGGTTCGGGCCCTCTCGATGGAGGTAAAACTCTACGTCGTGCTTGATTAATATTGATGATATGGGTAGTACAAGAGTAGATCTACCACGAGATCAAGGAGGCTAAACCCTAGAAGCTAGCCTATGGTATGATTGTTGTAATGTATGTTGTCCTACGGACTAAAGCCCTCCGGTTTATATAGACACCGGAGATGGCTAGGGTTACACAGAGTCGGTTACAATGGTAGGAGATCTACATATCCGTATCGCCAAGCTTGCCTTCCACGCCAAGGAAAGTACCATCCGGACACGAGCCGGAGTCTTCAATCTTGTATCTTCGTAGTCTTGGAGTCCGGCGGATAATGATAGTCCGGCTGTCCGGACACCCCCTAGTCCAGGACTCCCTAAGTAGCCCCTGAACCAGTCTTCAATGACGATAAGTCCGGCGTGTACAATGTTCGGCATTGCAAGACGGGTTCCTCCCTTGAATAATCCAGAGAAGATCATGAACACCAGCATAGTGTCCGGCTCTGCAAAATAAATTCCACATTCCGCCGTAGAGATAATAAAATGTACACTTAGTTCAATCTGCTGACGTATCATGCGGCGTGACATCACACCGCCACAAGGCCTTTGTTTGAATTACTATACCACCTCAGCACGTTTAGCGAAGCGGTTTCCTTGGCACGTCTTGTCGAAGCAGAGATCGTGTTCCCCTTATTCCGGGATTCTCATCAATACATGCGTGGGTAACCCAACCGCGCCATTGATGGTGGTGCTTGGGAGATAAGCGAGTTTTACCAGGCTGGTGGGGGACACATAGTTTTGTCCGCCTATATATAAGGGATAAGGATTCACCTTCTCACCTACGCCTTCTTCCTCCTTTGCTTATCCATCCCCGCGAACTCAAGCTCCAATGCCCGAGCTCGCGCATCTCGCTTCGACCTTCTCCGAATATGTCCGGAGCAGGAGGTAAATGGTTAGCCTCCACCGTCAAGGAGGAGGACATCACCAAGCTGAGCAGCGCCGGATACCTTTCCGGCGATATCGCGCATCGGCTGCCCGACGAGGGATAGCTCATCCCTACCCCCGGGCCTCATGAGAGGGTCGTCTTCCTCCCCCACTTCCTCCGCGGACTGGGCTTTCCGCTCCATCCATTTGTCCGGGGGCTCATGTTTTACTACGGCCTGGATTTCCACGATCTGGCTCCGAACTTTATCCTCAACATCTCGGCGTTTATCGTCGTGTGCGAGGCCTTCCTCTGCATCCGGCCCCACTTCGGCCTGTGGCTTAAGACCTTCAACGTCAAGCCGAAGATTGTGAAGGGTACGCAAGCGGAATGCGGAGGCGCCATGTTGGGCAAATTGCCCAACGTCCCTTGGCTGGAAGGGACCTTCGTGGACTCCGTCAAGGGGTGGGAATCGGGGTGGTTTTATATCACCGAGCCGCGCAAATCCACATGGGCGGCGGCCCCCGAGTTTAGATCTGGCATCCCCACGCAGCTCACCTCCTGGAAAGAGAAGGGCTTGTAGTGGGGGAATCCGGTGGAGGTGACGGGACTCCGAGCATGTATCAAGAAGATGATGAGCAATAGGCTCAGGCTCGTCGACGTGGTCCAAGTCATGCTCATCCGGCGGATCCTCCCATGCCAAGAACGGGCATTTAATTTGTGGGAGTTCAATCTGGAACAGCACCGGGCGCTAAACGGGCTCTTCGATACAACATACGAAGGTGCCTGGAGGGTGCTGTTCAAGGGCGCCGAAGCCCCCGCGTCCACGACCGAAGACCGCGGATTCAGCTCGCAGTATCCAACTGACGAGGTAAGTGATTCAACCCCATTACGGGACACTTGTGATAATTAGATTGACTCTAGTGAGGTTTCATTCTGCCTCTTCCTTTGACAGGAATGGATGGAGAAGGCCAAGCTGCTCATCAGCCCGGCTCCCATGCCAGAAGACCCAGTGGACGCCCGCTTAACAGGGCTGCTGGTTCCGGCACCGCACGTGGTGCCGGAGAAGAAGGCCAAGAAGGTGGCCGCGGGGACTCGAAAGAGTTCCCGCAATCAGACGTCTGATGACGACGAGGACTCCTCCCCCGAGGAGGAGGAGTACTCTCTCCCGGAGGAGGGAGAGAAGAAAAGGAAGGCTTCCCCCATCGGGGAGGCCGAAGGGTCCAAGAGGGGGAGAACTATCCCCCCGGACAGTTTCGCCAACATCAGCATTGGTGAGGATGAGTGGCCTCCAAGGGCCAGGCGTCCGGCAAGATCGTAAGTATCCGGATCCTTGATGTGTAATTTCTTTTATGTCGCGTAGTATCCTTCTAACGCCGCATTCTGCTCGTAGTCCGGCCAATGATGATCTCCCCGACTCATCGAGCGGGTCATTGGCCTCGTCGGATGTGAATTCCATCCCGACTGCCTCCACCCCACGCGCCGACGAGGACGTCGAGGTGGGATCCCAAAGAGGGACCCATCAGGAGGAGGCTCCGGAGGCGCCGTCAGGCAGCCTCCCGGACTTCGTGCCGGACCCTACATCAGAACCCGCAGTGGTTCGAGAGTCCGGCAAGCGGCCCCTTCGAAAGAAGGGCAGGACCGTGACGCCGGCGGCCTCCGTCCAACCGGAGGCGCCGGATAACCTGCTGGAGGCGCTTAAAGGCGCTTCCATCGAGGAAGAACACTGCACTATCATGAGTGCGGTGAATGAGAAGGTTCAGCTTGCTAAGAGCGGGCTGACCGAAGCCTGCAGCAGCCTTTTAACAGGCTTTGAGGTAAGAAGTTAAAATTATGTAATGTAATACCGCATAGACAGTAGCCCCTGATGCTTAGTTCGGTGTTCGGAAAGAAAAGCCAGACTAAGGATCTTTAACAAGATATACGCAGGGTTGCCTAAAATATGTCAATATGGGTTTGCAGGCTGCGCTGCTGACCTCTGCCGCACTAACGGTGGAGGTTGACGTGCTGAAGAAGGATCTCGAGCGGTCCGAGCAAGAGCTCGGCCATGCAAAGAAGCAGCTCGAGGAAAAAGAAGGTGAGTAACACCTCTTTGAATAAGTACCTTACAGAAAAGGATTTTGGTTGCAAATAAAATTAACAAGGATAATATGTGTATTGCAGGGGCCACTAACGAGGTGGCAGCCCTGAGGGATGCTGTGTCCGCGGCCGAACGCAGTGCGGCCGCGGAACGGGCTGAGCGAGAAAAGCAAGAGGCACGGGTGGCGGAAGTTCGGCAAGAGCTCCAGGTTCTCATGGAAAAACATGAGAGTTTGGAGCGTGACTCCAAGACTCGAGAGTTCGAGCTTGCCTCGGCTCTCGAAAGTGCCAAGTCCGCCAAGGCCGAGGCCCGTAAGGCCCTTCAGGAGGTTGAGGACATAAAGAAGATAGCGGCGGGTAAGGCGTTTTTCATGCAAAGCAGGCATGTTAATGTGAACTACCTGACACTTACCCGCATTCGGAGCTCTCCAGGGGCGTTTGCAGATCTGCCACATAGTGCGTCTGATGCCGCCGCATTCTATCGTGGCGAGGAGGGGAGCTCGACGGAGAAGGTCTTCTGGTCTCAGTATACTGAGGCCGGCCATCCGGTGCCCCCAAGCGACCAGCTGAAGCAGCTGGTCGAACTCCACAAGGTAGCTGAGGAGGCCATGAAGGGCCTCATAGTCCGGCTGTGGCCTGGACAGGCCATGCCTGGTAGCTACTTTGGCCTCGTGCGGCGGCTGGTGGATGCATGCCCCAGGCTGGATGTAGTCAAGCGCTCCGCCTGTATCGAAGGCGCTCGTCGGGCCCTAGCCCGCATAAAGGTGCAATGGGGCAAATTGGATGCGGAGAAGCTTCTCACGGACCCACCGCCGTCGGGCAAGGAGTATCGCACGCCGGAGAAGTATTATAAAATTGTCCTGAAGGGAGCCTGCAATATTGCAGATGAGTGCTCCCGAAATGTAATCTTTGAGTGAACTCGCTGTTTATTTATCCTGTGCGCTGAAAACTTCGTTCATATGCGCCATGAGCAACGCTTGTTTAATTTAAGATATTACCTTCTATGCGGCCGTTTGTAAAATCTGAGAGATGGCAAGTCGTTGGCTTCAGCCCTCAAGCCACAAGTGCTGGGGTGTTCGGGATAGACTTGAGCACTCTTGTTCCCATTTTTGGGTCCATCTAGGGAGGCTCTCAACACGACGAACAAGGCAACGGGACTTATAATGCTTGAACACTCTCACTTAGCCATAGAATTCTATAATTTTAAATTTCGGCGAAGCCCCTGGTATTCGGAAGACCGAATCCGGGGCGCTATCCACGCCTTCATCGGACATTATCCGGAACTTCGCTCGAAGCGGCGTGAGTCTTTAAGGACCAGAAAAAACCTCTCGAACAGCGACCAGTCTCTCGCCTTATCTTGCCAGTCAGTTTTAGCTTTCTCCACTGAGGCGTTAACCCGGCTCAACCGGGGCGCAATCGCAGTGGTTCTCCCAGTGCCACCTTAGCCGACAGAACGGAACGTAAGGCACCAAAACATGGGAGCCGGGCAAACCCAACTATTGACCCAAGACATGATTCGGAGCCGATTCATATAATGCTATAAGTTCGGGGTGCCGCACTTGTGAAAGTGTTCAGATTTTATCACACCATAGAGTGGGGAACGTAAGCCCCTGGTGTATTATGCCGTACCAAAATATACGGGTGCCAGATGTCATATAATGAGCATATATATATATAATGTGATGCAATTGCGATCATAAAGGTGCTGCATTATTAATGAAAGAAAAGTCTGCTAGAAGAGCGGACTGATACAAATAGTGCGGTAAGCAAGGGATTTGGACTAAATAAGCATGTCCCCCTCCAGGGATGAGCTGCGGATTTGGTGTATATAATCGAATTTAATGCTCGGAATTGAGACCACCTGAGTGTTCGGCGCGGTCTTCTTTAGTCCCTGACAGTTGCATCATGAGTTCGGCAGGTTCACCGCCGGACAGGGCTTCTGGTTAACAGAGTCCTGTGTACAAAAAAGAAGAAAAATAATAAAAAAAAGAGGGGCACATTTGTGAGCCCCCGATGTGGTCGAACCGCACTCTGGGTCCGTTGTGATCGTGCACCCTCCCCTGTGCCCATGGTATCTCCAAAGCGTAATGATGTACGTGGAGTGTTATTCTTGCGATCATACGTGGGCGAGGGTTGGGGCCGCATTGCTACGCGTGCTCTGATCGCGCCAGGTGGTCTTGGTTGGCATTGCTCCGGGCGCGCTTTGCTGTATCCGGCCGTTTAACGGCCGGACTCGAGAATTGCCTTAGAAGGCTGCTCTGTACTTCTGCCGCGAGAGCCGCTGTATGTTCCTCCGTTCGGAGGGAGCGTTCCGTATTCCCATTGACCGTGATGACTCCACGAGGGCCTGGCATCTTGAGCTTTAGGTATGCATAGTGCGGCACCGCGTTGAATTTGGCAAACGCGGTTCGCCCGAGCAGAGCGTGATAGCCGCTGCGAAACGGGACTATGTCGAAGATTAACTCTTCGCTCCGGAAATTATCCGGGGATCCGAAGACCACTTCCAGTGTGACTGAGCCTGTGCAGTTGGCTTCCACTCCTGGTATGACACCTTTAAAGGTTGTCTTTGTAGGTTTAATCCCTGATGGGTCTATGCCCATTTTGCGCACTGTATCCTGATAAAGCAGGTTCAGGCTACTGCCGCCGTCCATCAGGACTCTCGTGAGGTGGAACCCATCGACGATTGGGTCTAAGACCAATGCGGCGAATCCGCCATGGCGTATGCTGGTCGGATGGTCTCTTCGATCGAAAGTGGTCGGACAAGAGGACCATGGGTTGAACTTTGGGGCGAGTGGCTCCATCGCATAGACGTCCCTTAGTGCGCGTTTCCTCTCCCTCTTGGGTATGTGGGTCGCGTATATCATATTCACCGCCTATACTTGTGGAGGAAAACCCTTCTGTCCTCTGTTGTTTGGCGGCCGGGTCTCTTCCTCGTCGTCGCTATTTAGCCCCTTGTCATTGTTTTCGTCTATTAACTTGCCGGCCTGCTTGAACACCCAGCAATCTCTATTGGTGTGGTTAGCAGGCTTTTCAGAGGTGCCATGTATCTGGCATAAGCGGTCGAGTATTCGGTCCAGATTGGACGAACCCGGAGTGGTTCTTTTAAATGGCTTCTTCCACTGACCGGGTTTAGAGCCTCGGAATCCGGCATTGACTGCCGTATCCTCCTTATCGTCGCCGTTAATTCGGCGCTTGTTTTTGTTTCGACGCGACCTGCCGTTGTTGTCCTTAGTATCCGGACTGCCAGAATTTTTACGGAGATTGTTGCTGCGGGCTAGCCAGCTGTCCTCTCCAGCACAAAAGCGGGTCATTAACGATGTGAGGGATGCCATGGATTTCGGGTTTTCCTGCCCCAGGTGCCGGGCTAGCCATTCGTCCCGGATGTTATGTTTGAAGGCTGCAAGGGCCTCTGCGTCCGGACAATCGACGATTTGATTTTTCTTCGTCAAGAACCGTGTCCAGAATTGTCTGGCCGATTCGTCTGGCTGCTGAATGATGTGGCTTAGGTCATCGGCGTCTGGTGGTCGTACATATGTGCCTTGGAAGTTATCAAGGAATGCGGCCTCCAGGTCTTCCCAACACCCAATTGACTCTGCGGGCAGGCTGTTAAGCCAATGCCGAGCTGGTCCTTTAAGCTTGAGTGGGAGGTACTTTATGGCGTGGAGATCGTCGCCGCGAGCCATATGGATGTGGAGAAGATAGTCTTCGATCCACACCGCGGGGTCTGTTGTGCCATCGTAAGATTCGATGTTTACGGGTTTAAACCGTTCGGGGATCTGATGATCCATTACTTTGTCAGTGAATCATAACGGGTGTGCGGCGCCCCTGTATTGAGCGATATCGCGACGTAGCTCGAGAGAGCGCTGTCTGCTATGTTCGGCCCAGCCGGGGTTATTGTATCCGGCACGATGGTATTCGTCGTGGGTCGTAGGGCGCCCACGTGATCCATAGATGGATCTGGATTGCCTTGCTTTGTCCTCCAATATGTCTCGCAAGTCCGGCGCGTTCCCTCTTGGCTTCGTACTTTTGGAGCGATGCCGGGGTATGGTCTTGGCTGGGGGCCTGGGTGCCTCTCTGTCACGACCACGGGGTGGTCGGTCAGCCATATCGTGCGCTGGTGATGGAGGTACGTATGCTTCCTCCTCTAATCGGGGGAGCAGCTTGTGTTTTCGGTAGCTTTTGGAGGGACGTTCGAGTTTATACTCTTCGGCCACGAGGACCTCGGTCCATCGATCGGCCAGCAGGTCCTGATCAGCTTGAAGCTGCTGCTGCTTTTTCTTTAGGCTGTTTTCTGTGGCGATAAGCCTGCGGTTGAAACGCTCTTGTTCGACGGGATCCTCGGGTACGACGAATTCGTCATCGTTGAGGCTTGCTTCGTCTTCGGAGGGAGGCATATAATTATGATCCTCAACCTCTTCGTCTGCCGCCCCCTCAAGAGGGCTTGCTTCTGCATCCTCCTGCGCTGAGTCTTGCTGGAGGGGATTTTCTTCGGCACTCTCTGGAGTATTATTATCTCGTGTGCCGGAATCTCCATTCTTGCTGTGGCGAGATTTAGAGTGGCGCCGCTGATGCCGGCGCTTGGGCTGTTTCTTTAAGGGATCTGCCTCCGCTGTTTCTTCGCCGTCCCCATCTTTCGGGGTATCCACCATGTATACGTCATATGACGAGGTGGCCTTCCAGTGCCCTGTGGGCGCTGGTTCCTGTTCGTCTCCGGCATCGTCATCCATAGCATCGATGTCTTCGGAGTCGTAGTCTAGCATGTCGGTTAGATCATCGACAGTGGCTACAAAGTGGGTGGTGGGTGGGCTCTGAATTTCTTTGTCGTCCATATCCCAACCATCCTGGCCATAATCCGGCCAGGACTCTCCTGATAACGAGAGATGCTTTAGTGAATTCAAGATATCGCCGAAAGGCGAGCATTGGAAGATGTCCGCGGCGGTGAATTCCATAACCGGCGCCCAATCCGGATCGATTGGTAGGGGCGCGGGAGGTTCGGAGTCCGGCGAGGAGTCCGGCGCCTCGGAATCACGAGTTTCGCAGGGGACAAGATTAGTGTTCGGCTCCATCGCCGTGGATATTGAAGCCCCCAGGGCGGCGCCTATCCACCGACCCTCGATCTGGGCGATCGGCTCCGAGCTAATGGCCGAAGCGGATCCGTGTGCGGCCACCAAGGCACTGTTCGGCGGCAGAGCTAGATCATGCCCATCGTCACAGTGCGGCGCGCTCGGCTCTGGCTCGAGTCCGTCGAGGATCAAGTCTCCGCGGACATCGGCCGTGAAGTTTAAGCTTCCAAATCTGACCTGATGGCCAGGGGCGTAGCTTTCGATCTGCTCCAGATGGCCAAGTGAATTGGCCCGCAGGGCGAAACTGCCGAATACGAAGGTCTGTCCGGGGAGAAAAGTCTCACCCTGGACAGCGTCGTTGGTTGAAGATGCCATCAAGCCTATCGGTGACGACATAGAGGAACTCTCAATGAAAGCACCAATGTCGGTGTCAAAACCGGCGGATCTCGGGTAGGGGGTCCCGAACTGTGCGTCTAGGCGGATGGTAACAGGAGACAAGGGACACAATGTTTTACCCAGGTTCGGGCCCTCTCGATGGAGGTAAAACCCTACGTCCTGCTTGATTAATATTGATGATATGGGTAGTACAAGAGTAGATCTACCACGAGATCAAGGAGGCTAAACCCTAGAAGCTAGCTTATGGTATGATTGTTGTAATGTATGTTGTCCTACGGACTAAAGCCCTCCGGTTTATATAGACACCGGAGAGGGCTAGGGTTACACAGAGTCGGTTACAATGGTAGGAGATCTACATATCCGTATCGCCAAGCTTGCCTTCCACGCCAAGGAAAGTACCATCCGGACACGAGCTGGAGTCTTCAATCTTGTATCTTCGTAGTCTTGGAGTCCGGCGGATAATGATAGTCCGGCTGTCCAGACACTCCCTAGTCCAGGACTCCCTCAATGGCTGTGTGGCCTATAGGCCCACGTCGCCATTTGGGTGTATTAGGATCTTTTATTCCTTGATCTTTACTCTGGGACTCTGAGCTCTCTTCTATTCGAGTTAAATGATTTTGCTAAAAACAAAACTAACTTTAGGTTCTCGCAAGTACTTTCTCCCGGAGAGCCCCTTGTTATCGATGACCGCCTGCTGCACCAGAAGATTCCGAAGATACTCTATGATGTGCTCTCGAGACTATGTGCCATCGCTTTTGCAATTCACTTCCATCGATAAATCCCTCTGGATAACTACTTACACCTATCATTCATATTGTCATCCCCAGTTGCTCTTGTTATTACAAGATGTCCTGAAGTACTCTTCGATATTCCGAGAATTCTTTATGCTTACTGCCCTGCAGTTCCTTGCTGCATGAATACCCCTACGGATAATTACTCGCGCTTGCCGAGTATCCGTTTGTACAAAGTTGTTTATGTGTTTCACAAAAATACCTTCAAATACTACCCGATCTTCCGAAAATCCTGAGCAGCCTATTTCTCTTGAAATTCTTGCTTACTTGCATTATGGTTAATCCCATAAGTCTCGTCATCTTAATGGCATCCCTTGTCATTATCTTTTTGAGTCTGTTGACTCAATATGTGTGCGAATGCACACAATCATCTATCAACCCTTCTAAATTATCTTTCCGGCTCAGACGTCATTTTGAACATGAGCTGGTTCTCGACCAAACTATTTGTCGTCAATTGTGCCTCTGGTCTATCCAACTTATCCATCTTTAATCAGAGCATTACTTCTGATCCTTCGATTTGGATTCATAATTCCTTTGCATTTATGCTTCGAATTAGTCAGATGATTCTATAACCTGATGCCTTTGCATTCTTTCCTTTTCTGGTTGAGTAGCGATACTCACATCAAATCCTTTGTGGACCGTCAAATCCTTTGTTGAAAAATCATCCGACAGTGTCCTTCGTATACAAAACCTCGAGAACTTCTTTCCCTGATACATAATGCCTTCAGTTAATTGCATCCTCTCATTTTGTCACCCATGCTCTACTATCGAACTTGTGTTATTTACTATTGAAACTTGTGGTATATGTTTCTAAGATGCCCTGATGGGTTGAACATATACCTTTCTTAATTTGTGTGACCCCAAAAGTTTTCATGGGTCATACTCCTCTGGTAATTCACCAGGTAGGTTTCCACAATCAATTCATTTTTAATAAGAGTGAGAAGTGATTGAAAGGTTATACATTAAAGAAGTGGGAGTCGACCTTGAACTTTGTGTTCATACCCATGGACCCGATGTAGATCTTAACATTGAAGCTTCTCTTAGATTAATTATTCCCGTGGTATAAGTACATCTTATATCTGGGATCTGGCCTTTTGCAATTGTGGTTCCGACCATGATCTCCTTGAAATACCATTTCTCGTGCATGTTTAAGCACTTATCTTCTTTAGAGCAATACCCCACTCCAAGCTCTACTTTGGACTGTCGTCGAGTATTACCCCCCTGTTATCTCGAGATTATCTTGGAACTGCATAACTCCTTATGAGTTCTTCATCAAGTACTACATTCTCACTGATTACAATTTTTCATGGGCTCCGAGTTATTAAACACTCAAAGACATCGATAACTGAACCGAGTCCGCACTATGGTTCAACAACTCTTAGTAATCTTCTTTAAGTATGAGTTTGTACCCGATCACGTCATTCCTAGCCTTATCGGCTATATCATTATCGTGCAACTTTTTTTTACGGTGATATCTGGTCCTTCTTTCCGAAGCACAATTTTCGACGATGAGCTAAGCTTACGTCGATCTTCCTCATCATATCATTTCGCTTTGGACAACAAGCTTGATTTTGAGTTTGTGTCGTACGCATGGTTCCAATAACCTTTTGCTTCATAATTCCCTTGACTTGATGTGATCTCTAATCGATTACATCTTCATGAAATCTATCGACAAATGTGTCGTGATCATCATCAACATTTTAACTCCTTCCAGGATACCAATCGAATTCATGATGGGAAATACCATCCTTCCCTCGATGATTTGTGGTATCATCGACCACTTTATTGCCTTCCGTTCAACACAAACTTTTTCGTGTTTTGTGTATACCTTGAGATCCTTGCTCCCCAGCATTTGTTCTTCTTTACCTTGGAGTATTACCTTCTTTTATGTCAAGAATGTCGTGAGAATTTCACCACCTCTTAAGAATTCTTGGTATGGTGATACCTTTCACCGTCACCATTCTTTCTTGGGTCCTCGTGTTGGTTCCAACCGGGGTACCAAGAAGTGAGCGGTGCTGTTTGGATTCTGCCCTTCTAGCAACCCTATTGCTTTGAAGTTAATGGTCGGCCGTTCATTCTTGGACTTTTGATTATTGACTCACCATTCTGACATTGGCCGTGCAACCCAACCCATATTCGGGTGCACCTTTCAACCAATGTTTAATTGTGTATGTTTTCCTCGAGCATACATCATTATACCATTTGATCTGAAGAATGTTATCTCCTTGTTCACATAATTATGGAAATCTATCTTTGTTAATCTCGAAAAATTGCCGCTGATTCCATCAGCCACCCCCTCATCCTCTCCTTGGGTTAATGATGATGAATCCCTTGTATATCCAAAGTCCGACCTTTGCTTGAAGACCATGTCAATGCTATCTCGAAGCATGTCTATGGTACTTCGATTTTCAACAAAAACATTTGAAGCCCAAAGCTAAATGTTTCTTGCCTAGTTATCCAAACACCGTTGTATGGGTAACATCTTGATTAATCCTTGCCTCTTATCTGAATGGTTGGGTACTTGCTCTCCTACCTTGTATGCTATGTTCTGCTTGTACATGGGAATGATATACTCCTAATAATTGTGTGTAAACACAATTTTCCTTTCCATTGTTCTGTTTACTCTGATAATCGCGTTTTCCTTTCCATTCTTTTGCTTAATCTTTCCTGAATCTGACTTAACTGAGCAGAGATAATTCCCTGCTTAGATAAGCACCTTGTTGTACCATTCTGTTTGTAAGACCCTGTTACTATTGATGATGACATTCCGGTAACCACCGATGGGTGATAGCTTGCCAATTGGTTTGCCTCGTTCAACAAGCAGGAAAATTGCTCTCTTTGTTCCCCGTCCTTGGTACCAACATTGTTGCCGACATAGCTGACAAGCTATTCACTGGCATGCCTCCCTGTCGCGGCTGTGCAAGATGTCACCACCATTCCTACTTTCAACCCACATGGTGGGCCCATAACCCACAGGTCCACTGGATCGAAACCTGACTCTCCTGTACAACCCTGTTTCTAATGAATATTCCTCACGCTTGGCTTCGTATTTAATTCACGGGCCACCTTCCTAGTGCTCTATTCTGGTATCAGACGCAATACTTACTCTCGCTGCTTGGACCCATTTCACACATTGTTTCAGGCATCGGACGGTTGCCCGCCCGCTCAAAACTTCCCATGATAACTCCTTACTTTGCTCTCAATATTTCCTTAAGTTTCAATTCGAGGGTTACTTTCCGCCACCTTCCTTGATGTTATCTACTAGATAAACAAGCATTGTAGCGGTCCATTCTTCCGTAATACCCCCTTTATCCTTTCGTAAGTATGATGGAGTTCCCGAAGGAAGACAACTTCATCATGATGACCCGAAGCAGAGAAATGAAGACATCAACGAAAGGGATCAACCTCTTCGAAAGGGCAGCCAAGACCGAGAAGACTCGTTAGGTTTTCGCTACCAGCCCTTTTCCCCCTTACTCCGCCGCTTAAATCTCGGGACGAGATTTCTTGTAGTGGAGGAGAATTGTGACGCCCAGATAATTAAGCTACAGTGATCCCCCGCTAATGATGCCACATCACCTCTGTCACTGTAGTTAATCTTGGGTTAATTCGAAACCACTTCAAAATTCAAATTCAAATTAATGTCAACAATATAAGTTTTCAAAAATTGAAACAAAAATGTTCGGACAATGTCAAATATGGCATAGGAAATTATGGTGTAGGTGACACAAATTTATAAATTGCTTAATTGCCCAAATTAAATAAAACAGAACAAAAAAAGAAAAGGAAAAGAGGGGGAAAAAGAAGAAACCCCCCCTTCCCCCCTGGGCCGAAAGGCCCAGCTAGCCACCGCCCCTGCCACCTGGCCCACCCGGCCGAACCGGCCCGCCTACCCCTGCCGCCTCCTTTCCCTGTTCCCCCAACCCGGGTCGGAACAGGGGTGCGTCCCCGCCGCACCCTCTCGCCGGCGATGACGGGGGGATAAGATCGCCAGCACCCCCCCCCCCCCCCCCCCGCCTCCTCGATCCCGCCTCCCACTCGCCCCCACGCTCGCCCTCGGCCCCCGCGCCTCTCCCTCTCCCCTCCAGATCCATCTCCCCCTCGTTCCCCACCGCAACCGAGCGCCGCCATGGCCTCGCCGCCGTGAATCGCGTGGCCACAGTCGCCGCCTCGCCGCGCCTGCGTGTCCGTCGATGCCTCCATCATCTTCCTCGTCCACCAGAGGCCCCAGCTGGAGCGGGGGATCCCAGAATCACCGGATCCCCTTCGTCCACATCTCCGGCTGCCGCGTTCTTCACCAACTCCGGCGACATCCCTCTGCGCTTCCGTTCACTCGAGGGCCTCCGTGTGCCGCGACGTAAGCCTCCGCACCCTCCTCCTTCCTCTGGTTCCTCCTCATGCACCGTAGATGGCTCGCGGTGCTGCCGTCGCCATTGCCGCATGCGGCCTCGTCCGCGAGCTCATTGCGCTCACCCCGTCCATCTCCGAGCCAAGCCGTGGCCTCCGTCGAGTTGCCGGAGGTCCGTAGAGCCCGCTAGCGCCGTTTGTCAACTAGAACGCAGCCCGTAGCATGGTTTTCGGAGATGCCCGTATTCCGGCGCCGCCCGCGGCCGTCGTTGAGCTCCACTCCGGCCACCCCCGCACCTGGGATCACCCTAGATCGACGCGGGACGATCTACTCGTTCGAACGCCACCGAAAACGCGTGGAATGGTGCACTGTGCTGGAAATCCGTGCAGCTCCGGCGAACTTCCGCCGCGGAAATGGTCGCCCGCGTGATTCCGGCGATGTCACCGACGTGGCACCCGCGTGGCACCGCCTGGGCCACTGACTGGTGGCCCCAAGGCCCCTTGTTGACCAGTTGACTGAGTCAACTTGCTGACTGGGCTGGTCCCAGCAGCTGACCAGTGCCCCCCCCCATCTTTAAGCTAATTAAATTAGTTAATCTAATTAATCTGGGCTAATTAGTCACTGACTAATGGGGCCCACACTTAGTTAATTCTAAATTAGTTTAAAACAAATCCTATTTCACCTCTTTCTCAATGACAGGTGGGTCCCACTGGACCCACAGTCATTTTTGACTCTAGTCAACCGCACTGTTGACTGCTGACATCACACATACGTCATGATGACATCATCCCATACTATTCTGGATAATGTTGATTTAAATTAATTAAATAAATTCCAGAAAATGATTAAATCTTTAGAAAATCATATCTTTTAATCCGTAACTCGGATGAAAATACTTTCTACATGAAAGTTGCTCAGAACGATGAGACGAACCCAGATACGCAGCCCGTTCATCCACCACACACCTCTAACATATCAAACATGCAACTTTTCCCCCCCTCCGGTTCATCTGTTCGAAAACGCGAAACACCGGGAATACTTTCCCGGATGTTTCCCTCCTTCGTCGGTATCACCTACTACCGCGATTGGGCACACCTAGCATCGTTACTTGTCATTTCATGCATCGATATGCATTTGTTTGCATTGTATTCATTGTTTCTTCCCCCTCTTCTCTCCGGTAGACCACGAGACCGACGCTGCTGCTGCCCAGTTCGACTACGGAGTTGACGACCCCTCCTTCTTGCTAGAGCAACCAGGCAATCCCCCCCCCCTTGATCACCAGATATCGCCTATTCTCCTCTATACTGCTTGCATTAGAGTAGTGTAGCATGTTACTGCTTTCTGTTAATCCTATTCTGATGCATAGCCTGACATTGTTACTACATCTGTTGGTACCTTACCTGCAATCCTAATACTTAGTATAGGATGCTAGTTTATCATCTGTGGCCCTACATTCTTGTCGGTCTGCCTTGATATACTATCGGGCCGTGATCACTTGGGAGGTGATCACGGGTATATACTATACATATATACATACTTCAGATGGTGACTAAAGTCGGGTCCGCTCGAAGAGTACCCGCGAGTGATTCACGGATTGGGGGCTGAAAGGACCTTTGTCCCGACGGCCCTCTGTGTGGATCTTTGTGGCGGAGCGACAGGGCAGGTTGAGACCAACTAGGCGAGAGGTGGGCCTGGCCCTGGTCGGCGTTCGCGATTGCTTCATAATAACACGTTTAACGAGATCTTGGTATTTGATCTGAGTCTGGCCACTGGCCTATACGCACTAACCATCTACATGGGAGTAGTTATGGGTATCCCGACGTCGTGGTATCAGCCGAAGCACTTCAGACGTCAGCGACGGAGCGGCGTGCACCGGATTGGACTGGAACGCCTGCTAGGCTAGGTCTGCTTCCGGCCGCCCTCGCAACGTGCAGGTGTGCTATGGGCGATGGGCCCAGACCCCTGTGCGCTTAGGTTTAGACCGGCGTGCTGGCCTCTCTGTTGTTCCTAGGTGGGGCTGCGACGTGTTGATCTTCCGAGGCCGGGCATGACCCAGGAAAGTGTGTCCGGCCAAATGGGATCGAGCGTGTTGGGTTATGTGGTGCACCCCTGCAGGGAAGTTAATCTATTCGAGTAGCCGTGATCTTCGGTAACAGGACGACTTGGAGTTGTACCTTGACCTTATGACAACTAGAACCGGATACTTAATAAAACACACCCTTCCAAGTTCCACAGACAACCCGGTGATCACTTTTCTACAGGGCGACGAGGAGAGGATCGCCGGGTAGGATTATGCTATGCGATGCTACTGGAGATGCTACTTGGAGATGCTACTTGGAGATGCTACTTGGAGGACTTCAATCTACTCTCTTCTACATGCTACAAGACGGAGGGTTCCAGAAGCGTAGTCTTTGATAGGACTAGCTATCCCCCTCTTATTCTGGCATTCTGCAGTTCAGTCCACTGATATGGCCTCCCTACACATATACCCATGCATATGTAGTATAGTTCCTTGCTTGCGAGTACTTTGGATGAGTACTCACGGTTGCTTTCTCCCCCCCCCCTTTTTCCCCCTTTCCTTTCTTTCTGGTTGTCGCAACCAGATGTTGGAGTCCAGGAGCCAGACGCCACCGTCGACGACGACCCCTACTACACTGGAGGTGCCTACTACTACGTGCAGGCCGCTGACGACGACCAAGAGTAGTTAGGAGGATCCCAGGCAGGAGGCCCGCGCCTCGTTCGATTTGTATCCCCATTTGTGCTAGCCATCTTATGGCAACTTGTTTAACTTATGTCTGTACTCAGATATTGTTGCTTTCGCTGACTCGTCTTTGATCGAGCACTTGTATTCGAGCCCTCAAGGCCCCTGGCTTGTATTATGATGCTTGTATGACTTATTTTATTTGTAGAGTTGTGTTGTGATATCTTCCCGTGAGTCCCTGATCTTGATCGTACACGTTTGCGTGTATGATTAGTGTACGATTGAATCGGGGGCGTCACAATTGGAGTCCGGAATTGTTCTGGGGGTACCAGGTGATGACTAGCCTGTCCGAAAGGGGTTTCGGAGGCCCCAGCAAGTGTTGGGGGGCCTTATGGGCCAAGGGGAGGGGGCACATCAGCCCACTAAGGGGCTGAGCGCCCCTCCCACCCCATATCACGTAACCTGGAGAGGTAGGGGCACCACCCCTAGGGCAGCCTCCCCTCCCGGCCTGGGGGGCAAGTTTCCTAGGGGGTGCGGGCGCCCAAACCCATCTAGGGTTTCCCTTGGCCACCGCCCCCTCCTCTAGATCCATCTAGAGGGGCCGGCCCCCTCTCCCCTTCCCCTATATATAGTGAGGGGGGTGGGAGGGCAGCCACACCCTTCCCTTGGCGCAGCCCCTCCCTCCTCCAACACTTCCTCCTCCTCCGTAGTGCTTAGCGAAGCTCTGCCGGAGAACCACGAGCTCCATCACCACCATGCCGTCGTGCTGTCGGAGTTCTCCCTCAACTTCTCCTCTCCCCTTGTTGGATCAAGAAGGAGGAGACATCCCTGGGCTGTACGTGTCTTGAACGCGGAGGCACCTTCCGTTCGGCGCTAGATCGGATCTTCCACGATTTGAATCGCCGCGAGTACGACTCCTTCATCCGCGTTCTTGCAACACTTCCGTATCGCGGTCTTCAAGGGTATGAAGATGCACTCCCCTCTCTCTCATTGCTAGTCACTCCCTAGATTAATCTTGGTGATGCGTAGAAAATTTTGAATTTCTGCTACGTTCCCCAACAGTGGCATCATGAGCTAGGTCTATTGTGTAGATTCTATGCACGAGTAGAACACAAGTAGTTGTGGGTGTTGCTTTGTTCAGTTTGCTTACCGTTACTAGTCCTATCTTGATTTGGCGGCATCGTGGGATGAAGTGGCCCGGACCGACCTTACAGGTACGCTTACGTGAGACAGGTTCCACCGACTGACATGCACTTGTTGCATAAAGGTGGCTAGCGGGTGCCAATCTCTCCCACTTTAGTCGGATCGAATTCGATGAAAAGGGTCCTTATGAAGGGTAAATAGAAATTGGCATATCACCATTGTGGCTTTTGCGTAGGTAAGAAACGTTCTTGCTAGAAACCCATAGCAGCCACGTAAAACATGCAACAGCAATTAGAGGACGTCTAACTTGTTTTTGCAGGGTATGCTATGTGATGTGATATGGCCAAAATAATGTGATGAATGATATATGTGATGTATGAGATTGATCATGTTCATGTAATAGGAATCAAGACTTGCATGTCGATGAGTATGACAACCGGCAGGAGCCATAGGAATTGTCTTAATTTATTGTATGACCTGCGTGTCATTGAAAACGCCATGTAATTACTTTACTTTATTACTAACCGTTAGCCATAGTAGTAGAAGTAATAGTTGGCGAGACGACTTCATGAAGACACGATGATGGAGATCATGATGATGGAGATCATGCTGTCATGTCGGTAACGAAGGTGATCATGCCGCGCCTCAAAGATGAAGATCAAAGGCGCGAGATGATATTGGCCATATCATGTCACTCTATGATTTGCATGTGATGTTTGTCATGTCTACATCTTATTTGCTTAGAATGACGGTAGCATAAATAAGACGACCCCTCATTAAAATTTCAATAAAGTGTTCCCCCTAACTGTGCACCATTGCGAAAGTTCGTTGTTTCGAAGCACCACGTGATGATCGGGTGTGATAGATTCTAATATTCACATACAACGGGTGTAAGCCAGATTTACACACGCAAAACACTTAGGTTTACTTGACGAGCCTAGCATGTACAGACATGGCCTCGGAACACAAGAGACCGAAAGGTCGAACATGAGTCGTATAGTGGATACGATCAACATGAAGATGTTCACCGATGATGACTAGTCCGTCTCACGTGATGATCGGACACGGCCTAGTTGACTCAGATCATGTATCACTTGGATGACTAGAGGGATGTCTATCTGAGTGGGAGTTCATTAAATAATTTGATTAGATGAACTTAATTATCATAAACATAGTCAAAAGGTCTTTGCAAATTATGTCGTAGCCTACGCTTTAGTTTTGCTATTTTAAGATATGTTCCTAGAGAAAATTTAGTTGAAAGTTGACAGTAGCAATTATGCGGACTGGGTCCGTATACTGAGGATTGTCCTCATTGCTGCATAGAAGGCTTATGTCCTTAATGCACCGCTCGGTGTGCTGAACTTCGAGCGTCGTTTGTGGATGTTGCGAACATCTAACATACACGTTTTGATGACTACGTGATAGTTTAGTGCATAATGTTAAACAATTTAGAAATGAGGCACCGAAGACATTTTTTGAAACATCACAGAACATATGAGATGTTCCAAGAGCTGAAATTAGGATTTTAGGCTCATGCCCATGTCAAGAGGTATGAGACCTCCGACAAGTTTCTTAACTTGCAAACTAAGGGAGAAAAGCTCAATCATTGAGCATGTGCTCAGATTGTCTGAGTACTACAATCATTTGAATCGAGTGGGAGTTAATCTTCCAGATGAGATAGTGATGGTTCTCCATAGTCACTGCCACCAAGCTATTAGAGCTTCGTGATGAACTATAACATATCAGGGATATACATGATGATCCTTGAGCAATTCGCGATGTTTGACACCTCGAAAGTAGAAATCGAGTAGGAGCATCAATTGTTGATGGTTAGTAAAACCACTAGTTTCAAGAAGGGAAAGGGCAAGAAGGGATACTTCATGAAACGGCAAATCTGTTGCTGCTCTAGTGAAGAAACCCAGGGTTGAACCCAAACCCGAGACTAAGTGCTTCTGTAATGAGGGAACGGTCACTGAAGCAGAACTACCCTAGATACTTGGTAGATGAGAAGGCTGGCAAGGTTGACAGAAGTATATTGGACATACATTGTATTAAATGTGTACTTTACTAGTACTCCTAGTAGCACCAGGGTATTAAGATACCGGTTCGGATGCTAAGTGTTAGTAACTCGAAATAAAAGAGGTACGGAATAAACGGAGACTAGCTAAAGGTGAGATGACGATGTGTGTTGGAAGTGTTTCCAAGGTTGATGTGATCAAGCATCGCCTGCTCTCTCTACCATCGAGATTGGTGTTAAACCTAAATAATTGTTATTTGGTGTTTGCGTTGAGCATAAACATGATTGGATTATGTTTATCGCAATACGGTGTTTGCGTTGAGTAAACTAGATTCGTATAGTAGAGCAGTTATTTGGAATAGCTCCAAGTAGCACGTGGAAGCTGCATCTACAAGATGACATAGAGATTTGTAAAGCACACACGGATCTGAAAGGTTTAGACCCGTTGACTAATGACCTCCCTCACAAGTGAGATATGATCAAACCCCATGGGTGTTGGATTCAATACAATCACATAATGATGTGAACTACATTATTGACTCTAGTGCAAGTGGGAGACTGTTGGAAATATGCCCTAGAGGCAATAATAAAATGGTTATTATTATATTTCCTTGTTCATGATAATTGTCTATTGTTCATGCTATAATTGTATTAACTGGAAACTATAATACATGTGTGAATACATAGACCACAACATGTCCCTAGTGAGCCTCTAGTTGACTAGCTCGTTGATCAATAGATGGTTATGGTTTCCTGACCATGGACATAGGATGTCATTGATAACGGGATCACATCATTAGGAGAATGATGTGATGGACAAGACCCAATCCTAAGCATAGCACAAGATCGTATAGTTCGTTTGCTAAGAGCTTTTCTAATGTCAAGTATCATTTCCTTAGACCATGAGATTGTGCAACTCCGGAATACCATAGGAATGCTTTGGGTTTACCAAATGTCACAATGTAACTGGGTGGCTATAAAGGTGCACTACATGTATCTCTGAAAGTGTCTGTTGGGTTGGCACGAATCGAGACTGGGATTTGTCACTCCGTATGACGGAGAGGTATCTCTGGGCCCACTCGGTAACACATCATCATAATGAGCTCAATGTGACTAAGTAGTTAGTCACAGGATCATGCATTACGAAACGAGTAAAGTGACTTGCCGGTAACGAGATTGAACGAGGTATTGGGATACCGACGATCGAATCTCGGGCAAGTAACGTACCGATTGACAAAGGGAATTGTATACGGGATTGCTTAAATCCTCGACATTGTGGTTCATCCGATGAGATCATCGTGGAACATGCGGGAGCCAACATGGGTATCCAGATCCCGGTGTTGGTTATTGGCCGGAGAGATGTCTCGGTCATGTCTGCATGGTTCCCGAACCCGTAGGGTCTACACACTTAAGGTTCGGTGACGCTAGAGTTGTTATGGGAAATATTATGTGGTTACCTAAGGTTGTTCGGAATCCCTGATGAGATCCTGGACGTGACGAGGAGCTCCGGAATGGTCTGGAGGTGAAGATCGGTATATTGGACGAAGGGTATTGGAGTCCGGAATTGTTCCGGGGGTACCAGGTGATGGCCAGCCTATCCGACAGGGGTTTCGGAGGCCCCGGCAAGTGTTGGGGGGCCTTATGGGCCAAGGGGAGGGGGCACACCATCCCACTAAGGGGCTGAGCGCCCCTCCCACCCCATCTCACATAACTTGGAGAGTTAGGGGCGCCACCCCTAGGGCAGCCTCCCCTCCCAGCTTGGGGGGCAAGTTTCCTAGGGGGTGGGGGCGCCCAAACCCATCTAGGGTTTCCCCTGGCCGCCGCCCCCTCCTCTAGATCCATCTAGAGGGGCCGGCACCCTCTTTCCTTCCCCTATATATAGTGAGGGGGTGGGAGGGCAGCCACACCCTTCCCCTGGCGCAGCCCCTCCCTCCTCCAACACTTCCTCCTCCTCCGTAGTGCTTAGCGAAGCTCTGCCGGAGAACCACGAGCTCCATCACCACCACACCATCGTGTTTTCGTAGTTCTCCCTCAACTTCTCCTCTCCCCTTGTTGGATCAAGAAGGAGGAGACGTCCCCGGGCTGTACGTGTGTTGAACGCGGAGGCACCGTCCGTTCAGCGCTAGATCGGATCTTCGATGATTTGAATCGCCGCGAGTACGACTCCTTCATCCTCGTTCTTGCAACGCTTCCGTATCGCGGTCTTCAAGGGTATGAAGATGCACTCCCCTCTCTCTCGTTGCTAGTCACTCCATAGATTGATCTTGGTGATGCGCAGAAAATTTTGAATTTCTGCTATGTTCCCCAACACTGGTTTCCCGGATGATCAATGGTTTCGTCGCCGTTTTTGCATGTGGAGACCATTGTTTTGGTGCATTGTGGGGGGAGTGGAGGCACACGACGACTACGTAAATCTCAGAAGGGATTGCTGCAGACAACTCTCTTTCTCTAAGAAGCAGAAGTGCACAGCTGCTCTGAGGATGCTTGCACTAGGTACTGGTGCAGATGTCGTTGGTTAGATGGCCAGGATGGGGGAGAGCATGTGCCTGAAGACTATTGTCAAGTTTTCCCGCCCCGTGGTGGATGTGTTTGGACCTGAGTATCTCAGAGAACCAAATGCGCAAGACAAGGAGAAATTGTTGGCTATTGGTGAGGCAAGGTGGTTTCCAGGAATGCTCGTCTCAATTGATTGCTTGCATTGGCAATGGAAGAACTGCCCCAAAGATTTGCGGGGAATGTATCAAGGTCACAACAAAGAGGGGTCACCATTACAGTAAAAAAAAGAGGGGTCACCATCATACTAGAAGCGGTGGCATCACATGACTTATGGATTTGGCATGCTTTCTTTGTAATGCCAGGTTCTCACAACGACATCAACGTCCTTCAACGATCTCCGATGTTTAGGAGGCTTTGCAATGGAGAATCACCTCCGTGCAACTACACCGTCTATGGTCGAGAGTACAACATGGGATACTATCCTGCAAAGGGTATCTATCCTCGGTTGGCGGCATTTGTGAAGACAATATCCGAGACGCATGGCAATAAATAGAGCCACTTTGCAACTAGGAAGGACGTGGAGAGGGCACATTTGGTGTGCTTCAAGCTTGTTGGGGAATTGTGCATAGCGCCGCAATGAAGTGAGAAATTAGAAACTTCGTGGCAGCTGATAACATGTTGTGTTATTTTGCACAATATGATTATCGAGGATGAGAGTGATGGTGTAGCTCAAACCAATGATTTTGAAGCACATGGAGAACAAGTTGAAATCTCAGAAGATCAAGATGCACAACTTGGCTTATGAACTTTCTGCAAATGCATCAGAAACTTTGAGATTATCATATGCACACGCAGCTACTCAATGATCTTGTGGAGCACATGTGAACTTACAATGGAAACCAAGGAGCCAATGTTTGAGTTGTGCACTTAAAATAAATTTTGGATAAACACTATCTATGCTCGGTATAAAATTTTGTTATTTACGTGCGACATTAGCTTGTATGATCGACATGCATGGATTTGAGAGTCCATATTTGAGATATGTAGATGCAAAATATGAGAGCGCGTTCGGATGCGTCCGCGGGCGTGCCCGGGCGCGTCCGCATACGTATAGGGGGTCGGATTTGCCAAGTCCGGCTGTAGATGCTCTTAGACAATGAGTTCCCACGAATAAAAAAAAGTTGGACAATGGGCGATTATAAAAGAAACATAGTTAGATTTTGAGTTTGATACTGCTGTATAAAAAACCGAGACACGATTCTGGGTGCCATCATCATGCTCATCCCTAGATTTCGTCAACTGTATTTTGTAGGAAAGTTCTGTCAACCTTTCATGTATATTAGTGGCAAAATCTTTTGGAGAGATGCTACACTTACAACACTTTCTACCCATTTTTATGCTCTTTTTGAGAGACAATGATGCAGAACGGATACAAAATGTAGCGCCATGCTCAAGAGAACAAAGTGGCCATAGACGAAATTATTAAGGTGCAGTAACATTTTTCGTTTGTTTTCTGATGAGCATCTTTTCGAAAGCATGCGGATATATCCTCGTATACGTCTGAGAGAGAGAGAGAGAGAGAGAGAGAGAGAGAGAGAGAGAGAGCACAACTAGCTAGGTAGCTAGACACGTTCCTACCGCCCATTCGCTTTTTCTGCCAGCCATTTTATCGCAATTTGACGAATTCGATCAAATGCATATGCAAGGCGTGTAGTGCGCTGTGTAGGGTAACTCAATTGAAGTTACAACATGCATAAGCATATATCCTAAAACAAAAACATGCACAAGGATTAGCAGTATGCTACTCCAACATTCTTATATTATGAGACGGAGGAAGTAATATTTATTTTAAAAAAATTCCTTGAAAGTATCACTCTCAACAAGCCAGCATGCAAAAATGACATATCTCTCTTCGCCACAAAACATGTATCACTCTCTTCGCCACAAAAAATGCCAAAATCGCTCCACATGCATGCCAATTCAAAAGAGGACCCACGCGTGCGTACCAGCACTAACCTTTTCTGCGTCATGAATTATCATCGTCATTTGTTAGACACAACCACTATCTGTCATTGTCAATCACATCGCACCATTACAATTCATAATTAAATCCACTTGCATGCATCATCATTGTTCGTACTACTCCCACCAGAGTCAGCCTTTTAACTTGAAGTTGATACAAGTACCTCAAAAATTTATTTAAACTTATTACCTCTTGATGGTAGCATCGTCACACCATATATGCTTGCACTCCTACTGCTACACAATGACCCTTCACTAGTATTGTTGTTTGGCTTTTGAGCTTCATGTGCCATAGCATGGATCAACACCTCTCGTCTAGTTGAGTTGAATGCATAAGTGACATTAACCAGCTGCACATATGAGCATGGTGGATGGAGCGTATCAGTAATTCATCGTGAAATTCAATATTAGTAGCCTATGAATGGGATGCATCAGGGATACAAATTCAAACCCAGCAATATGAATACGAACCCAAGCCCAAACAAACGCATCGACCTGATAGATAGGCTCTCAATGGTCAACATGCTGTATAACTGACAAGTGGCAAGCGAGTGCCACATGGCAAATATAGAGCACATGGTGTGGAGTAATAGCTAGTCGCTCCTTGCACTAGGAATCATTGCACGCCCAGCCCCATCAACCACGTGACCAATGCACATGTGAGAACCTATCCTGTGAAACGGGCTAATCTGTGCACCCAGTGCACCACGTGATTTTGGGGCATTGGATGGAAATCTGAGGGAGGTGGATTAGCTGGAAGGTGATTATGGCACATTTGCAAATTGTCCTTCTACTTTTTGAATTCAACCCACACTCGACATCTTACTCTTCCATCAATAAATATGTATGTTTCTTTTTTTTTTTGGTCTAGATACAACAAGGGTTATATATTTTTAAACGAATGTCCGACTTCAGAACCGTTATGGCTATAATCTTTGTTCCGCCGAGATCTCTGGAACAAGACCTATACTGAATACATTTTTTCTACTTGGACCTTTTAGATGTTGCGGTCAAGTTAAAAAGAGAGAGAAGTATAAGGGGAAGAGTTATGTAAGCTTTGGCTAATGATGCCTCCAGACTTTGTGTTAGATGTGTTCCCTGATGATATCTCAGACTTTACTTAAATAAAGCGGTTTGTGTTACCCTGAAAAAAAGCAATAAAGTGCAAAGGCTTGACACGAGCCTTTTGGCCAACTCGGCGAGTCTCCCTATGCCCGTTCTGGCCACTCGATCAATCAAGCTGGGTGCTTATCTGCTTATTTTGTACATACGCGCTGCGTTCTTCGTCGACCGGTGGCTCGGAAGACGATAATTGAGCTACGTCGCTGCGTATTGTCGGAAAGTACTCGACAACAGCGTCGTCAAGGTCGGACCTAGGCCAACATCGAGCTTCTACATTAGATATAGCTTTTTCATTGTGTGATTTGTGATGCATCCCTGCGTTAGGGCATAGGCACCTGCGATCGTTGAAAGCTCGGACCAGTCGATGCTTCGTTGAACATTGGTGAGCACAGATGGTTGTTGCATGGCCGCCAAAGATGACAAAGCAATCAGCTTTCACCTAGCAGTAGAGGGGATGGGCACGGGCTAGATTTGATTCTCTAGTATGTATTCTAGCAACATTAATAAAAAAACCTAATAAAAAAAGAAAATTCCTATCACGGATGATTTGTCACTCAAACCTGTACAGATACAAGCTAAAAGCCATTAAGTCATCAATTTGGTTATACAATGATTGCTATAGTTTGTATATTTTAATGTTCCGGAGTAGTTTGATTATCAAATTCATCTACTGGGCACGTAGAATTATTGACCGAATTCGGTATAGCTAGACAAGCTCCAGCTTCAAGACAAGAATTGTGGATCTACTGTCTTGGCAAGCCTTAGCTATAGCTAGATATAAGCCATTGAGTTGTTTGTGAGGACAAGAAATGACTTCACCAATAGCTTGCCTTCCTTATGTCTAAATCATGACTCGGCCCCTGGTACTAGCTAGCATGTGATGTTGTCCTATGAATGCTTGCTGGACGCATAAGTTCATGCTACTTGTTCCGCATCAAGTGTGTAATGCTACATGAAACAATTTATGCACATTATTTTGTTATGCATTTAACTTGGAAAGCTCAAATAACTAAAATAATGTTTAGTATACAAGTCTGTTTTCTAGTCCAGAGTCACAACATATATATCAGCAGTAGGTGATTGATGAGTCATCGCTAGTTGCTTCTTGCACCTGCTTACATTTTTACCGTTCCACGTGCCTTATCAACTAGTTTTCTGTCGTATCAGCAAACACTCAAAATTGCCTCTTTAAACTTTTTTCAGAAGGATGTGTACCCGGCCTCTGCATCAACTGATACACACAATCAATTTTTTAAAAAGAACAAAAGTAGTTCACCAGCGTCAATAATTTTTTTACTTAAAGTTGATACAGGTAGCTCAAAAAAATTATTTCAACTTATTATCTTCTTTTGATGGCAGTGTTGTCACAAGATATATGCTTGCACTGCTACTGCTACGCAATGACCCATCACGAGATTCTTAGTTTGGCTTTCAAGCTTCATGTACCATTGCACGGATGAACGCCTCTTGTCTAGTTGAGTTGGATGCATATGGGAGATTAACTAGCTGCACATATTAGGATGATGGCGGTTGGAGCGTATCAATAGTTCATCGTGGGATTCGATATTAGTAGCATGAATGGGATGCATCAGGGATACAAATTCAAGCCCATGAACATGAATATGAGCTCAAGCTCAAACAAACACATCTACATGATAGATAGGCTCTCAATGATAGACATCTTATGTGTAATTGATAGGTGACAAGTGAAGGCCACATGGAAGATACGCTAGCAACACAAAGTTGAGGAGTAATATCTAGTCGCTCCTTTCGCCCCCATGCACTAGGAAGCAGTGCACGCCCAGCCCCATGAACCGCATGAGCTGGCCGGTGCTACGTGGAGTCTGCAACAGTAGCCACCACCGACATCGATTGGGAAGTTCTACGTGGGACTAGCGCCATATGTAGAACCCTGGATATGTTTTGGACCAAGAGAAGGACTAGATGGCAGAGCGTGAAACCGAGCTACCGAAGGTGAGTTGTCACAGCTTCGGTGGGAGGAGAATGTAGCCTGTGAAACTGGCTAATCTGTGCACCCAGTGTACCAATGTGATTTTGGGAAGGTGGTTTAGCTGGAAGGTGATTGTTGGCACATTTAAAAATTTGTCCTTATATAATTTTTGAATTCAACCCACACGCCACATCTTACTCTCCCATATATAAGTAGGTATGTTTAATTTTTTTTGGTCTAGACACAACAAGGGTAATATGGTCAATCGAATGTCCGACTCTAGATCCATTTTGGCTATAATCTTTGTTGCGACGAGATCTTTGGAGCAAGACCAATGTTGCGGCCAAGTTTCAAAACAAACAAAATAAAAAAAATATTTCCAACATTAGTCTGGTTTTGAATATCTCATCAAAGCATACATGATAGTCAAACCATATCGGAGTTAGGTATGGTTCAACATATATGGTCATTCCTATGTTTGAAGAAACAAATTGCAAATATTCATTTAATGCCGAGAGAGGAAAATGGTGGAGTGCAGGTTGATTTGGAGAATGTGTGAGGTATTTGTTTCAGGTATTTGATTGCTAATATGGGAACAATCCATTACCAACCAGACTACATCCGTTGGATATCCATCCATTGGTCCAAAATAGCTTGGTGCACCCGGTGCATAGAATCATTCGATGCACTGGATACATTTTCTCAGCGGGAGAGGAGAGGAGGTGGCATGTAAACTAGTAGCCCGCATCACTTTCGTGACTCTCTTTCAGCCCAGGCCAATATATTTAAAAACTTAGTCATAGAGTCCCCTCGAATAAAAAAGTTAGACAATGAGTGAATTATAAAAAGAACCATGTAGTTAGATTATGACTTTGGTATACTGCTGTAAAAAAACTTATTAGACACGACTCTGGGTACCATCATCATGCTCATCCCTAAATTTCATCAACTTTATTTCCTAGGTAAGTTATGTCGACCACTTCATGTAGATTAGTGGCGTAATATTTTGGTCTTTGGAGCACATGCTAAACTGAAAAAGGCAGAATCGTTTGCTCTTTTAGAGAGACAATGATGCAGATTGGATACAAAATGTAGCGCCATCCTCGAGAGAATAAAGTGGCCATAGAAGAAATTATAAAGGCTGTTTGCTTTGCGATGAGCATCTTTTCATAAGCATGAAGATATATTCTCGTATTCGTCTAAGAAAGAGCATGAAGCTAGCTAGGTAGCTACGCACGTTCCTACCGTCCATTCGACTATTCCACCAATCATTTTATTGCAATTTGCCGAATTCGATCAACCGTGCACATGTGCATGTGGTATAGTGCTGTGTAGGGCAAATCAATTGAAGTTACAACATGCATAAGCATATTCCAAAAGAAAATGTGCATAAGGATTAATATTATGCTAATGTTTATTTTACAAAACTCGTTGAAAGTATCGCTCTCAACAAGCAAAAAGCGTTCCACGTGCTTGCATTCCATTCCCAAAGACGACCCACGCGTTCATACTAGCACTAACCTTTTTTGTGTCCATGAATTATGGTCATCAATTGTTGGCCACCACCACTCTCTGTCTTTGTCAATCGCATCGCTTCGTTATATTTAATAAACAAATTCACTTGCGTGGATCATCATCGTTGGTAATACTCCCACTAGGATCAGTGTTTTTTAACCTCAAGTTGATACGAGTAGCTCAAAAATTTATTTAAACTTATTACCTCTTGATGGTACTGTCGTCACATGATATATGCTTGCACCGCTACCACTATATAATGATCCTTCACTAGTATTGTTGTTTGGTTTCGAGCTTCGTGTGCCATAGCATGGGTCATCAACACCTCTCGTTTAGTTTAGTTTAATGCATAAGGGAGATTAACCAGCTACACATATGAGGATGATGGTTGATGGAGCGTATCAGCTGTTCATTGTGGGATTCGATATTAGTAGCCTATGCATGGAACGCATCAGGGATACAAATTTAAGCGCAAAAAACATGAATATGAGCTCAAGCTCAAAAAAATGCATCTGCATGAAAAACAGGCTCTCAATGCCACACATCCAACGTGTAGCTGACAAGTGACAAGTGAGGGCCAGATGGCAAATATGCTAGAAGCACATAGTTGAGGAGTAACAGCTAGTCGTTGCATGCACCTCTTGCACTAGGAAGCAACACATGCCCAACACAACGAACCGCGTGAGCTTGCCGGCGCTATGTGGAGTCCTCAATAGCATCCATCACCGACGTCGTGTGGTCAGTTGTACAAGTGATTGGTGCCATCTGTAGAACCCTGGATAGGTTTTGGAGTAAGAGAAGGACTGGATGGCAGAGCACAAAGCGAAGTTATCGAAGGTGAGCTGTTATGATATCAGTGAGAGGAGAACGTATCGTGTGAGATGGGATAATCTGTGCACCTAGTGCACGGCGTGATTTTGATCCATGGGACTCAGAGAAAGATAGGGGCTTATAGTTGTCGGTGTCAAAACTGGCGGATTTCGGGTAGGGGGTCCCGAAATCTGAGGGTGATGGTTTAGGTGGAAGGTGATTGTTGGCACATTTGCAGAATTGTCCTTCTATTTTCCGGAATTCAACCCACACTCCACATCTTACTCTCCCATCAATAAATATGTATGTTTAATTTTTTGGTCTAGACACAACAAGAGTTATATATTTTTAATTGAATGTCCAAGATTGGATCTGTTTTGGCTATAATGTTTGTTTCAATGATCTTTGGAGCAAGACCAATATTTACTATGTTTTTCTTTTACTTCAAACTGTTGATTTGGACATCTCATCAAAATAAAGATTATAGTCCAAGCAGATCGAAATTCGGTATAGTTCAACATATATGGTCATTCCTATGTGTGAAGAAAGAAATTACAAATATGCATTTAATGACGAGAAAGGGAAATGGTGGAGTGGGGGTTGATTTGGATAATGTGTGAGGGCTTTTTTGCTAATATGGCAACAATACACTACCAACCAGAATGCAACCGTTGGATATCCACCCAATGGTCTAAAATAGCATGGTGCACCCGGTTCGTAGAATCGCTCAATGCATTGGATGGATCCTCTCGGTGGGAGAGGAGAGGAGGTGGCATGCAAACAAGTAGCCCACATCACTTTGATGTCTCTCTTTCCGCCTAGCCCAATATATTTAATCACTTAGAGCATCTACAGCTAGGCGCCTCAAATCCTTCGCATACGTCTGGACGGATCGCCCGGTCACTGCCCGGTCACGAAATTTTAACCCAGACGGGCAGCTCAAACGGGTCTCAAACGCCCGGGCTGACCGGCATCCCACATATCCAGCCCAAATATGAGGCTGATATGCACGCGCCCGAGAACGCCCTCCACGTCGGACCCGACAGCCTGACCCCATCATAAATTGCACCAAATCCACCCCCTAGACCTGCCAGATTCATTTGCTCTCTCCTCTCTTCTTCCTCTGTGTCGTCCATCTCGCAGCTCCGTAGCCGTTCCTAGCCTCTAGATCACCGATGACCCACAAGTACAGGGGATCTATCGTAGTCCTTTTGATAAGTAAGAGTGTCGAACCCAACAAAGAGCAAAAAAAAATAACAAGCAGTTTTCAATAAGGTATTCTCTGCAAGCACTAGAATTATCGATAATAGATAGTTTTGTGACAAGGTAATTCGTAACGGGTAACAAGTAACAAAAGTAAACAAGGTGCATCAAGGTGGCCCAATACTTTTTGTAGCAAAGGACAAGCCTGAACAAACTCTTATATAAAGGAAAGTGCTCCCGAGGACACATGGGAATTATCGTCAAGCTAGTTTCATCATGCTCATATGATTCACGTTCGGTACTTTGATAATTTGATATGTGGGTGGAGCGGTGCTTGGGTACTGCCCTTCCTTGGACAAGCATCCCACTTATGATTAACCCCTCTCGCAAGCATCCGCAAATACGAAAGAATAATTAAGGTAAACCTAACCATAGCATGAAACATATGGATCCAAATCAGCCCCTTACGAAGTAACACATAAACTAGGGTTTAAGCTTTTTGTCACTATAGCAACCCATCATCTACTTATTACTTCCCAATGCCTTCCTCTAGGCCCAAACAATGGTGAAGTGTCGTTTAGTCGACGTTCACATAACACCACTAGAGGAGAGACAACATACATCTCATCAAAATATCGAACGAATACCAAATTCACATGACTACTTATAACAAGACTTCTCCCAAGTCCTCAGGAACAAACGTAACTACTCACAAATCATATTCATGTTCATAATCAGAGGGGTATTAATATGCATAAAGGATCTGAACCTTCCATCGAATAAACCAACTAGCATCAACTACAAGGAGTAATCAACACTACTAGCAACCCACAGGTACCAATCTGAGGTTTTGAGACAAAGATCGGATACAAGAGATGAACTAGGGTTTGAGAGGAGATGGTGCCGGTGAAGATGTTGATGGAGATTGACCCCCTCCCGATGAGAGGATCAATGGTGATGACGATGGTGACGATTTCCCCCTCCCGGAGGGATGTTTCCCCGGTAGAACAGCTCCGCCGGAGCCCTAGATTGGTTCCGCCAAGGTTCTGCCTCGAGACGGTGGCGCTTCGTCCCGAAAGCTTCCTTATGATTTTTTCCAGGGCAAAAGACACCTTATACGAGAAGATGGGAATATATATTAGAGAAAGATAGAGGCTTATAGTTTTGCCTCCCAACCTTTTACCTCAAGGGTAATATCAACAATAATGCTTTATAAAAACCCACATCCAACTGGGTATATATATCAGGATCTTTCCAACACATAGTGCTTGCCAAAGGATAAAGTGTAAAAAGGAAAGGTGAAGATCACCATGACTCTTGTATAAGGTAGAAGACAAAAATAAAAGATAGGCCCTTCTCAGAGGGAAGCAGAGGTTGTCATATGCTTTTAGGGCTGGATGCACAAAATCTTAATGCAAAAGAACGTCACTTTATATTGCCACTTGTGATAGGGACCTTTATATGCATTCCATCGCTTTTATTTCTTCCATATCACAAGCTCGTATAAAGCTTATTTCCTCCACACTAATAGATCATACATATTTAGAGAGCAATTTTTATTGCTTGAAACAATGACAACTTACTTGAAGGATCTTACTCAATCCATAGGTAGGTATGGTGGACTCTCATGGCAAAAGTGGGTTTAGGATGTTTCGAAGCACAAGTAGTATCTCTACTTGGTGCAAAGAATTTGGCTAGCATGAGTGGGAAAGCAAGCTCAACATGTTGGATGATCCATAATATACTTTATTTTGGATATAAGAAAACATACCCATTACGTTGTCTTCCTTGTCCAACATCAACTTTTTAGCATGCCATATTTTAATGAGTGCTCACAATCATAAAATATGTCTAAGATAGTATATTTATATGTGAAAACCTCTCTTTGTTTATTACTTTCTATTAATTGCAACGATGACCAAAACTATGTTTGTCAATTCTCAACAACTTTTATTCATCATACTTTTTATATGTGAAGTCATTACCTTCCACAAGGTCAATATGATCTTTTTATTTTATTTTTATTCTTTCTCTTTCTTTTATTCCCTCAAGATCATAGCAAGATAGCAAAGCCCTCGACTCAAAACTAATCTTTATTATATATAGCTCACGGACTTGATTACATAGATAGGGATCAACACAAAAACTCAAAGCTAGATCATACTAAACTTTATTATACTAGATCAAGATATAATCAAAAGGATCGAACTAAGAAAAACGGTAAAGATAGAAGTGTGATGGTGATACGATACTGGGGCACCTCCCCCAAGCTTGGCAGTTGCCAAGGGGAGTGCCCATACCTATGAGTGTATGTCTCTTTCTTTGGATGTGGTGATGATGGAGTTGTTGATGACGGGGTGTCGCACATCGAGCGTAGGAGATCCTCCAGCTTGCGGATAATGCCCTTCAGTGTGGTGATATGTTCTTGCAACAAAATATTTTCATGTGTGAGATACTTATTTTGTATGCGAGCAAGCTCAATCATCTTGAAAGCTTCAATCTCAGTTGGGGTGAGATGATTGTAGTAAGGTTGAGAGAAGCCTTCTTCTTCTACTGTGGGGACTTGCTCCTTTGCGACCTCCTTGATCTTGTCACCTTCCTTGATTTCCCCAATTTCTTCTCGCCTCATCTCTATCTTCATTAGCCAAGCATCGTCGCCCACATTATTGGAGGAGGGGGACGACATATTGCTCTAATCTGCGGCAGAAACAACTCAAAACAAGAAACTGAGGATTTCGTCGTGGTACAGTGGTAAAACCTTTGGGAGATTATATAATGATTTTTTACCGACCAAAAGAAGTATCGTGTAAGAAAACAGAGTCCGGAGGGCACACGAGGTGCCCACGAGGCAGGGGCGCGCCCAGGGGGTACGGCGCGCCCTCCACTCTCGTGGACACCTCATGTCCTTTCCGGACTACTTCTTATTTTCCTATTTTCTTAAATATTCCAAAATGGAGAAAAAAATGCTATTAGAACTGTTTTGGAGTCGGTTTACTTACCGTACCACATACCTATTCCTTTTCGGAGTCTGAAACGTTCTGAGAGTATCCCTTATGTACTCCTCCGAGGTTACTGTGTCAATTACATTGGTCTCAACATTTATGGGATTACCTGAGATATAACGTTTGATTCTTTGACCGTTCACCACCTTCGGATTTGTGCCTTCGAAGTTGTTGTTTTTTATGGCACCAGAACGATAGACCTCCTCGATAACGTAAGGACCTTCCCATTTAGAGAGAAGTTTTCCTGCAAAAAAACTTAAACAAGAGTTGTATAGTAAAACATAATCACCTACATTAAACTCACGCTTTTGTATCCTTTTGTCATGCCATCTTTTAACTTTTTCTTTAAAAAGTTTCGCATTCTCATAGGCCTGGGTTCTCCATTCATCAAGTGAGCTAATGTCAAATAGCCTCTTTTCATCGGCAAGTTTTAAATCATAATTGAGCTCTTTAATGGCCCAATATGCCTTATGTTCTAGTTCGAGAGGTAAGTGACATGCTTTTCCATAAACCATTTTATACGGAGACATACCCATAGGATTTTTATATGCAGTTCTATAGGCCCATAATGCATCATCAAGTTTCTTGGACCAATTCTTTCTAGATCTATTAACAGTCTTTTGCAAAATTAATTTAAGCTCTCTATTACTCAATTCTACTTGACTGCTACACTATGGGTGGTACGGAGATGCAATTCTATGATTAACGTCATACTTAGCAAGCATTTCACGAAAAGCACCATGAATAAAATGTGAACCACCATCAGTCATTAAATATCTAGGGACTCCAAACCTCAGAAAAATAACTTCTTTAAGCATCTTAATCGAGGTGTTATGATCAGAACTACTAGTTGGAATAGCTTCTACCCACTTAGTAATGTAATCAACAGCAACTAAAATATGTTTATACCCATTAGAGGAAATAAAAGGTCCCATATAATCAAAGCCCCGAACATCAAATGGTTCAATAACAAGTGAATAGTTCATAGGAATTTCTTGACGTCTACTAATATTACCAATTCTTTGACATTCATCGCAAGACAAGACAAACTTACGGGATCTTCCAAGAGAGTAGGCCAAAAAACCGGATTGCAATACCTTATGTGCAGTTTTATCTCCAGCGTGGTGTCCTCCATATGCCTCGGAGTGACACTTGCGTAGGATCTGTTCCTGTTCATGCTCAGGTACACAACGTCTAATATCACCATCTACTCCTTCTTTATAAAGGTGTGGGTCATCCCAGAAGTAATGTCTTTTGATGGTATGTGAAACTAGGCGGTATAAATTTAGCAACAATGTAATTAGCATAATTAGCATACCATGGAGCAGTACGAGAAGCATTTATCGCAGCTAATTGTTCATCAGGAAAGCTATCATCAATAGGTAGTGGGACATCAAGAATATCCTCTAACCTAGACAAGTTGTCTGCAACGAGGTTCTCAGCTCCCTTTCTATCAATAATATGCAAATCAACTTTTTGTAGCAAGAGAACCCATCTAATAAGTCTAGCTTTATCATCTTTCTTTTCCATGAGGTATTTAATAGCAGCATGATCAGTGTGAACAGTTACTTTGGAATCAACAATATAAGGTCTGAACTTATCACAAGCAAACACAACTGTTAAAAATTCTTTTTTAGTAGTAGCCTAATTTCGCTGGGCACTGTCTAGAGTGTTACTAGCATATTGGATAACATTTAATTTCTTATCAACTCTTTTTCCTAGAACAGCACCTACAACATAATCACTAGCGTCACACATGATTTCAAAGGGTAAATTCCAATCAGGTGGCTGAACAATAGGTGCAAAAATCAATGCTTTCTTAAGTATTTCAAATGCTTCTACACAATCATCATCAAAGACAAAAGGAACATCTTTTTGTAAGAGATTAGTCAGAGACCTAGAAATTTTAGAGAAGTCTTTAATGAACCTCCTATAGAAACTGGCATGACCAAGGAAACTTCTTATACCTTTGATGTCCTTGGGACACGACATCTTTTCAATAGCATCGACTTTAGCTTTATCAACTTCAATACCTCTTTTAGAAATTTTATGCCCCAAGACAATACCTTCATTAACCATAAAGTGGCACTTCTCCCAATTCAAGACAAGATATCTTCTTCACATCTCTGCAAAACTCGATCAAGGTTGCTTAAGCAATCATCAAAAGAAGTTCCATACATGGAGAAATCATCCATGAAAACCTCTCTTTTCACAAAAGTCATAGAATATAGCAGTCATACATATTTGAAAGGTAGTAGGTGCATTACATCAACCAAAAACGGTATACGTCTATAAGCAAAGGTACCGAAAGGGCAAGTAAAAGTGGTCTTATCCTAATCCTCTTTTGAAACGGGTATTTGAGATAAACCAGAATAACCATCTAGAAAGCAAAAATGTGTATGTTTGGTTAACCTTTCTAGCATTTGATCAATAAAAGGCAGAGGGTGATGATCTTTTCTAGTAGCTTTATTCAATTTGCGGAAATCAATTACCATTCTATAACTAATTCTTTGTGGGATCAGTTCATATTTATCATTAGGAACAACAGTAATACCTCCCTTCTTAGGGACACAATGAACATGACTTACCCACTGACCATCAGTAATAGGATAAATTATACCTGCCTCCAGAAGTTTTAGTATTTCATTTCTTACCACTTCTTTCATCTTAGGGTTTAACTGACGTTGGTGATCAGCAACTGGTTTAGCGCCTTTCTCCAATTTTATTTTGTGCTGGTATAGAGTGGGGCTAATGCCCTTAAGATCATCAAGAGTATATCCAATAGCAACACGGTGCTTCTTCATAGTTTTCAATAATTTCTCTTTTTCCTGCTCTGAAAGGTTAGCACTAATAATAATAGGATATATCTCCTTTTCATTAAGATAGGCATATTTGAGAGTATTAGGTAAAGGTTTAAACTCAAACACGGGATCACCCTTGGGTGGAGGGGGATCCCCTAGGATTTCAACAGGCAAGTTGTGTTTCAAAATGGGTCCCTGTTTAAAGAATACTTCATCTATTTTCCTTCTTTCATTCATGAACATATCATTTTCATGGTCTAGCAAATATTGTTCTAAAGGATCATTAGAAGGCATGGCAATAGAAGCAAGACCAACAATTTCATCTTTACTAGGCAATTCTTTATCATGGGGTTGTCTACGGAATTTAGCAAAATTAAAATCATGAGACGTATCCCCTAAACCAACAATAACAATATATTTTCGCAGCCTATCTTAGCATTAATAGTATTCAAGAAGGGTCTACCAAATATAATGGGACAAAAGTCATCTTGCGGGGAACAAAGAACAACAAAATCAGTAGGATATTTAACTTTCCCACACAAGACTTCAACATCTCTAACAATCCCAATTGGTGATATAATATCTCTATTGGCAAGCTTAATAGTAACATCAATACCTTCTATTTCAGCAGGTGCAATATCATGAATAATATATTTGTATAAGGAATGAGGTATTGCACTAACACTAGCACCCATGTCACATAAGCCATGATAAGAATGATCTCCTATTTTAACGGAAACAATAGGCATGCCAACAACAGGTCTATGTTTATTTTTAGTATCGGGTCTAGCAATTCTAGTACATCACAGAAGTAAATAACACGCCCATCAATATTATCGACCATAAGATCTTTAACCATAGCAATACTAGGTTCAACTTTAATTTGCTCAGGGGGTATAGGTGTTTTAGCATTACTCTTACGAACCACGGTTGAAGCTTTAGCAGGATCATTTATTCTAACAGGGAAAGGTGGTTTCTCGATATAAGCAGCAGGAACAATAGGATCAACATTATAAGTGATAGTCTTTTCTTCAACTTTAATAGGTTCTACTACTTTTACTTCAATGGTAGGATGGTATTTAAACCACTTCTCCTTAGGGAGATCAACATGAGTACCGAATGATTCATGAAAAGAAGCTACTATCTCAGAGTCTAGTCCAAATTTAGTGCTAAATTCAAGAAAAGCATCGGTATCCATAAAAGATTTAACACAATCAAACTTAGGTGTTATACCTGACTCCTTACCTTCGTCGAGTTCCCAATCTTCCGAGTTGTGTTTAATTCTTTCTAATAAATCCCATATGAATTCAATAGTCTTCATCATAAAAGAAGCAGTACAAGAAGTGTCGAGCATGGAGCGATTATTGAGAGAAAGCCGAGCATAAAAATTTTGAATAATAATTTCTATTGAGAGCTCATGATTGGGGCATGAATATAACATTGACTTAAGCCTCCCCCAAGCTTGAGAAATACTTTCTCCTTCGCGAGGCCAAACATTATATATATATAATTACGATCACGATGAACCAGATGCATAGGGTAAAACTTCTGATGAAATTCCAGTTTCAGTCGGTTGTAGTTCCATGATGCAATATCATCACATAGCCTAAACCATGTCAATGTCTTTCCCTTCAAAGATAAAGGGAAGACCTTCTTCTTGATAACATCCTCGGGCATACCTGCAATCTTAAATAATCCACAAACTTCATCCACATAGATTAGGTGCATATCGGGATGTAATGTTCCATCTCCTGTAGAAGGATTAGCTAGCAGTTTCTCTATCATACACGAAGGAATTTCAAAGTAAACATTTTTAATAGGTTCAGTAGGTTGAGGAGAAACTCTTTGCTCTACTGGTCGGGATGAAGATACCCTAAACAAGCCTCTCAAAGGATTATTTCCCAAAGTAACAAGTGACAATAAATTTCAGCACACTATATAAATTTTTCCTTACCAAATTCCACCTATCAAAGGCGCTTCACTCCCCGGCAATGGCGCCAGAAAAGAGTCTTGATGACCCACAAGTATAGGAGATCTATCGTGGTCCTTTCGATAAGTAAGAGTGTCGAACCCAACGAGGAGCAGAAGGAAATGACAAGCGGTTTTCAGTAAGGTATTCTCTGCAACCACTGAAATTATCGGTAAAAGATAGTTTTGTGATAAGGTAATTCGTAACGGGTAACAAGTAGTAAACAAGGTGCAGCAAGGTGGCCCAATCCTTTTTGTAGCAAAGGACAAGCCTGTACAAACTCTTATATAAAGGAAAGTGCTCCGAGGACACATGGGAATTATCGTCAAGCTAGTTTTCATCATGATCATATGATTCATGTTCGGTACTTTGATAATTTGATATGTGGGTGGAGCGGTGCTTGGGTATTGCCCTTCCTTGGACAAGCATCCCACTTATGATTAACCCCTCTCGCAAGCATCCGCAACTACAAAAGAAGAATTAAGGTAAACCTAACCATAGCATGAAACATATGGATCCAAATCAGCCCCTTACGAAGCAATGCATAACCTAGGGTTTAAGCTTCTGTCACACTAGCAACCCATCATCTACTTATTACTTCACAATACCTTCCTCTAGGCCCAAACAATGGTGAAGTGTCATGTAGTCGACGTTTACATAACACCACTAGAGGAGAGACAACATACATCTCTTCAAAATATCGAACGAATACCAAATTCACATGACTACTTATAACAAGACTTCTCCCATGTCCTCAGGAACAAACGTAACTACTCACAAATCATATTCATGTTCATAATCAGAGGGACATTAATATGCATAAAGGATCTGAACATATGATCTTCCATCGAATAAACCAACTAGCATCAACTACAAGGAGCAATCAACACTACTAGCAACCGACAGGTACCAATCTGAGGTTTTGAGACAAAGATCGGATACAAGATATGAACTAGGGTTTGAGAGGAGATGGTGCTAGTGAAGATGTTGATGGAGATTGATGCCCTCCCGATGAGAGGATCGATGGTGATGACGATGGTGACGATTTCCCCCTCCCGGAGGGATGTTTCCCCGGCAGAACAGCTCCGCCGGAGCCCTAGATTGGTTCCGCCAAGGTTCCGCCTTGAGACGGCGCTTCGCCCCGAAAGCTTCCTTGTGATTTTTTCCAGGGCAACAGACACCTTATACCAGAAGATGGGCATCGAGGGGCTTCCAGGTGGCCCATGAGGCAGGGGCACGCCCAGGGGGTAGGGCGCGCCCCCCCACCCTCGTGGACAGTGGATTGCCCCCCTCTGGTGCTTTCTTCGCCTAATATTTTTAATATATTCCAAAACTGACTTTTGTGGAGTTTCAAGACTTTTGGAGTTGTGCAGAATAGGTCTCTAATATTTTGCTCCTTTTCCAGCCCAGAGTCCAGCTGCCGGCATTCTCCCTCTTCATGTAAACCTTGTAAAATAAGAGAGAAAAGGCATAAGTATCGTAACATAATGTGTTGTAACAACCCATATTGCAATTAATATCGATATAAAAGCATGATGCAAAATGTACGTATCAGTCACCAGCTCCGGCAGAGCAGTCCTCTGTCTCGTCCTCTGCCACTTGGGACATTGTCGCCAGCCCAGACGCCACCGCGGTACGTCCGACAACTCTCTGGCTCCACCTTGTGCTTGTTGTGTTTGACACATCGTTTGACCGGATTTTTTGTGATTTTATTATGGAAAACGATGGATTCAGATGCTTCGTTGAATGAGGAGTATGGACCGATGAAGCTTGATCAAATGATTCAAGATGAGTTCTTCGTTTCTCGGATTCGGACAAAGAAGTGGACATGAGCGTGTAAGAGGAAATGGACAGGCAAGTGGAGTATATTCCCAAGTTCAAGGGCTCAATCAAAGGGAGAAGAGTGATCAACCGGGATAGGGTGCCCAGAGCAAAGCTACTGCACATGGACTACTTTGCTCTCAATCCTACTTTTCTGGATGATCCATGGTGTTGTCGCCGTCTTCGCATGCGGAAACCATTGTTTTGGCGCATTGTGGAGGGAGTGGAGGCACACGACGACTATGTCAAGCTCAGAAGGGATTGCTGCGGAACACTCTCTTTCTCTGAAAAGCAGAAGTGCACGGCTACTCTGAGGATGCTTACACTGGGTACTGATGCAGATGTCGTTGGTTAGATGGCCAGGATGGGGGAGAGTATGTGCCTGAAGACTATTCTCAAGTTTGTCCGCGCCGTGGTGGATGTGTTTGGACCTGGGTATCTCAGAGAACCAAATGCACAGGACAACGAGAAATTGTTGGCTATTGGTGAGGCAAGGGGTTTCCAAGAATGCTCGGCTCAATTGATTGCATGCATTGGCAATGGAAGAACGGCCTCAAAGATTTGCGGGGAATGTATCAAGGTCACAACAAAGAGTGGTCACCATCATACTAGAAGCGGTGGCATCACATGACTTATGGATTTGGCATGCTTTCTTTGTAATGCCGGGTTCTCACAACGAAATCAACGTGCTTCAAAGATCTCTGATGTTTAGGAGGCTTTGCAATGGAGAATCACCTTCATGCAACTACACCATCAATGGCCGAGAGTATAACATGAGATACTATCTTGCAGAGGGTATCTATATCAGTTGGCGGCATTTGTGAAGACCATATCCGAACCGCATGGCAATAAACAGAGCCACTTTGCAACTAGGAAGGATGTTGAGAGGGCACATTTGGTGTGCTTCTAGCTTGCTGGGGAATTGTGCATAGCGCTGCAATGAAATGAGAATCAGAAACTTCATGATAGCTAATAACATGTTCTGTTATTTTGCACAATATGATTGCCGAGGATGAGAGTGATGGTGTAGCTCAAACCAATGATTTTGAAGCATCTGGAGAACAAGTTGAAATCCGAGAAGATCAAGATGCAACTTGGCGTATGAACTTTCTGCAAATGCATCAGGAACTTTGAGATTATCATATGCACACGCAGCTACTCAATGATCTTGTGGAGCACATGTGAACTTACAATGGAAAACCAAGGAGCCAATGTTTGAGTTGTGCACTTAAAATAAATTTTAGGTAAACAATATCTATGCTCGGTACCAACATTTGTTATTTACGTGCGACTTTGTCTTGTATGATCGACATGCATGGATTTGAGAGTCCGGATTTGAGATATGTGGATGCCGGGAGCGAAATATGAGGGCACGTTCAGATGCGTCCGCGGACGTATAGGGGATTGGATTTGCCAAGTCCGGTTGTAGATACTCTTAGACAATGAGTTCCCATGAATAAAAAGAAGTTAGACAATGAGCGAATTATAAAAGAAACATAGTTACATTTTGAGTTTGATACTGCTGTATAAAAAACCGAGACACGATTCTAGGTACCATCATCATGCTCATCCCTAGATTTCGTCAACTGTATTTTGTAGGGAAGTTATGTCAACCTTTCATGTAGATTAGTGGCAAAATCTTTTGGGAGAGATGCTACACTTACAACACTTTCTACCCATTTTTATGCTCTTTTCGAGAGACAATGATGCAGAATGGATACAAAATGTAGCACCATGCTCAAGAGAACAAAGTGGCCATAGACGAAATTATTAAGGCACAGTAACATTTTTCGTTTGTTTTCCGATGAGCATCTTTTCTAAAGCATGCAGATATATTCTCGTATACGTCTCAGAGAGAGAGAGAGAGAGAGCACACAGCTAGCTAGGTAGCTACGCACGTTCCTACCACCCATTCGCTTTTTCTGCCAGCCATTTTATTGCAATTTGACGAATTCGATAAAATGCACATGCAAGGCGTGTAGTGCGCTGTGTAGGGTAACTCAATCGAAGTTAACATGCATAAGCATATATTCCAAAACAAAAACATGCACAACGATTAACAGTATGCTAATATTTATTTTAAAAAATTCCTTGAAAGTTTCACTCTCAACAAGCCAGCATGTGTTCTCTTCGTCACAAAAAATGCAAAAATCGTTCCACATGCATGCCAATTCAAAAGAGGACCCACGCGTGCGTACTAGCACTAACCTTTTTTGCGTCATGAATTATCATCGTCATTTGTTGGCCACAACCACTCTCTGCCATTGTCAATCGCATCGCACCGTTACAATTCATAATTAAATCCACTTGCATGCATCATCATTGTTCGTACTACTCCCACCAGAGTCAGGTTTTTTAACTTGAAGTTGATACAAGTACCTCAAAACTTTATTTAAACTTATTACCTCTTGACGATAGCATCGTCACATAATATATACTTGCACTCCTACTGCTACACAATGACCCTTCACTAGTATTGTTGTTTGGCTTTTGAGCTTCATGTGCCATAGCATGGATCAACACCTCTCGTCTAGTTGAGTTGAATGCATAAGTGAGATTAACCAGCTGCACGTATGAGGATGGTGGATGGAGCGTATCAGTAATTCATCGTGAGATCCAATATTAGTAGGCTATGAATGGGATGCATCAGGGATACAAATTCAAGCCCAAAAACATGAAAATGAGCTCAAGTCCAAACAAACGCATCTGCATGATAGATAGGCTCTCAATGGTAGACATCCTATGTGTAACTGACAAGTCACAAGTGAGGGTCACATGACAAATATGCCTGCGCTACTGAGATGGGGAGTAATAGCTAGTCGATTCTTGCACCTCCTTGCACTGGAAGCAGCGAACGCCCAGCACCAGGAACTGCGTGAGCTGGCCGGCGCTACGTGGACTCCCCAACAACAGACACCACCAACAAGCATATAATCTGGTGACAAGTGAGGGTCACATGGCAAATATGCCTGCACCACTGGGGTGAGGAGTAATAGCTAGTCGATTCTTGCACCTCCTTGCACTTGGGAAGCAGCGAACGCCCAGCACTAGGAACCGCGTGAGCTGGCCCGCGCTACGTGGAGTCCCCAACAGTGGCCACCGCCGACAAGCGTATCATCTTGTCACTAACAGAGGAGTAAAGGTCAGAGGGCCAAGTTGATAGTTTAGTCAATATTAAAAAGACAACCTGGTAGTTATTATTGTTGTAACTTTTATCATGTCAACTGAGTCAGTTGAAGAGTTGGATCATGGCAAGATTTAACTGAATTGGTGGTATGGAATATACTGCGATTCGGATTCTTCTCAGCCTCTGTAATATAAAGGGATTTTGCTTTTTATGAATGTCTACATAATTTATACTTGATCATGGCAAGATTTAACGAAATGGTAAATTTCTACAACCAATTCACAACCAACGGATCAAACAGAATAAAAAAAATTACATCCAAATTTTTGAAGAGTTGCATCTGGATTTATTGAGGAGAATACCCTGTAGATAGTTGCAATGAACAAAACAAACAAGGCTTGGACGCACTAGTAGCAAACAGGGCTTTCGTCCAAACTCAATATACACATTAGTCCTGGTTGCATCACGAACTGGGACTAATGTGAGAATTAGTCCCGGTTCGAGCGGCTAAGGTGTAGGGAAGGCATTAGTCCCGGTTCAAATGGGACCTTTAGTCCCGGTTTGAGACAGGAACTGGGACTAAAGGGCATCACACCCTTTAGTCCAAAAAAAAACACACAATATATCAAAAAATCAGCACGAAAATCCGCATCCAATTTTGACTGCCGTAGGCCTGTTTGCAAATTTTTAGAATCCTCAAATTCTGAAAGGAAAAAAAATATGCTCAAATTTCAGTTTATTTGACTTTTCATTAAATCTCGTCAAACTATGGTCAAACTACTTATTCAAGAAATATTAGTGTTAATAAATAATTATTTTTATTTTTTGACTTTTGGTCAAACTATGGTCAAATCTGGTCAAACGGTGGTCAAACTACTTATTCAACAAATATTAGTGTTACTAGATAATTATTATTTTTAGAATAATAGTTTCAAACTCAAACAGTGCTTAATGCTCAAGTTCAACTCCTAAGGGTAATAGGATTGACAATTTAGTATTGTTAGGAAAACAACAAGTGCATATTTGGAAACTAGGGGAATAGAACTCGAAAGTAAAGCGTGCTAAGGCTGGAGTAGTGAGAGGATGGGTGACTGGCCGGGAAGTTAGAAGATTTGAAATGAGTGGTTCATAAGTGAGCAGTGAGCAGTGATTAGAGTGGGTGATTAGAGATTAAATTGTCAAATTCAGAAATTTGAAAATAAGAAAAAAAATAAAAAAAATCGATTTTTTTTCAGAAAAACAAAATTTTAAAAAAAATCCTTACCGGGACTAAAGGTGGAACTCCTTTAGTCCCGGTTCGTAAGCAAACGGGGACTAAAGGTTTGGGCTTTAGTCTCGACTTTTTAGTCCCGATTCCAGAATCGGGACTAAAGGCCCGTTTTCTACTAGTGACGATAGGAACTAACAAAACTGAAAGCCTGAAAACGATGCTCCAAAGTATTTAATCGCTAGACATCATAGAGTTTACTTAATCAGGTACGCCCTTTGTAAACTAATATAAGAGCGTTTAGAATACTAAAGTCGTGATCTAAACGCTCTTATATTATTTTACAGCTGGAATACATCACAATGGCAAAGCAAAGTGCCTACAAAATTCTCACCAGTTCCTCTGGCAATAAAGTGAGACCAATGACCTCTTAGATTGAGTTTAGCGTGCTCCAGCCATGTCTTAGTGGATTGAATGACAATAACAAAACAAACAAGGCTTGGATACCAAGAACTACACCTAGGACTCGCATCCAGATAGCAAACAAACTGAGAGTGAGAAAATGATGCTCCAAAGCACTTAATCGCTAGCCACCAATGAGTCTACATTATTAGGTACATCACAATGCCAAAGCTAAGTGCCACCAAAATTCTCACCAGCATGACCTCTTCGATTGGGATTAGCATGCTCCAGCCATGTCTTAGTGGATTCAGTGACAATAACAGCAAAGAGTATATGTTGTAGCTGTAGTAAGTGAACCTGTAACACCTGGCTGTAAAAACCTGCAGATGGGTCAAACAGTAGGAAACATCAAGAAAATAGAAGGTCAGGAACACTATGTTTATCAAGATTACTACTAATGCTGTGAACAAGTTGAATCATTTGGCCATTCTCAACCTTAGGGCTCAGGCAGTATGCATTTTCGCCGAGTACAAAAGCTTCCATGGATGGAATGAGTGCAGTGCGAGAGGACAGGAGAGGAGACGTGACATGCAGGGAGGGAATAATGGCTGAGACAAACCATGTGCGCAAAAGGGAGCACGAATAAAGCTTCCATGGTCGACGTGTCGATCGACGGACGGAGGGTATAAGTCTTGAGTCTAGAGTAGATGTGGATTAGCAGCAGAGGCTCTCAACTTTCGCCTCCTGTGCTCTCTGCATCTCACCTACTGTACTCTATTGTTCCCTCATCCCCACGAAACCGAATCATTGCTGTATCCTGTACGTACCAAAAGTCGAGAGAGTTTGTGACATGGCTAATATTTTAAATAGCGCGCTACAAAAAATAGCGAGACCCTTCTCTAAATGCTACACAAGTTATAGCGCGCTAATAGCGTGCTATATTTCAAAATAGCGTTTGCAAAAAAATCAAATATATCTAAAAATAAAGTATTTAAGCAACTAAATTTTTCATAGGAGCAATCAATATATGCATAAGGGCCAAATCCAGCACATAAAAATAGTAAGTCTCAAACATCAACAACCATAGTTTTAAGAGCCTCTAACATCAACAGCCACCGGGGCAGCCACCTGGGCTTGTTGGTTAGGTCTCGTGGGAGAATCTGATAAAAGGAGTGAGAAAGCTGGTGGTCGTGGGTTGGTTTTGGCCTGCTGGGCCTGCTGGGCTGTGCTTATTTCAGTTTTGCATGGTCTGCACGTCGTAACGTTACAACGTTATAGCGTGTGTAGCGCACTAATTACGCGATTAGCGGCGTAGCGTCCGATTTTACCAAAACGTAACGTCTCCCTTTCAAATATGCTATAACCGCGTTATAACGGCGAAATAGCGTGCTATTTAAAATATTGGACATGGCAGAAAAGTCGGTGAGGTTTGGAGATTGGTGGGTTGGGCTCCGGACGCTGCTGCTTTATTCCGACCTCCGACGTGACACCACCACTGTACCGCCACCGCACTCACCCGGCCGGCAAGCTACTACTCCTACATTACATGAGCAGAGAAGGCGCAGCGGGGAGGGCTACCAAAGATCTCCCCACCTTCCCGAACTGAATTTCGCCGCAGGCCAGAGGCGTTTGTCCCCTGCTTCCCGGATTATTACTGGGTAACCCGCCTCCCTTTCCTACTGCTGCGATTCTTTCCTAGCTTGGTGCTCCACGGGATTGGTGTTAGGGCTGCGGAGCTTGTGTGCACGCGCGCGCAATTCAGCTCTACTTCCAGTTTAGTTCAGTCATACTGGCTGGTTCCCTCCTGGATACCTGTGTTGTTTACTCGCTCTGCTTTCTCGTGTTCATCGCCGGCGTATATATCCAGGGGAAAACAAAAGGGCTAGCCATCTGTGCTCCTCTCCCAGATAATTTCTGTCTATTACTACATGTGGATGTAATAAGATCTTATATTATGGGGACGGAGGGACTATATATAAACGAACTTGCTACTCCATTTATTTGTCTGTCTCTTTGGGCCAACCAGATTTGTCCCTTTGTTCTCTGTAGTTTCTTTTTACTAGAGCACACTGTAATTTCCTACTGCTCCCTTCGATTCAAATTAATTGACGCAGTAGTATCATCTTTGTACTAAAGCCGTGGCAATTAATTTAGATTGGAGAGAGTAGAAGAATTATTGGCCTAGCCATGTGCACTTTACTGGAAGTGCTGGACAGTGCATATGGTTTCAGACTTTCACTTATGTAGCCGTAGTCTTATCAAGATTTCAGGGGAAAATTGTAGGGGGGGACAAGTTCCCTCCTGTTAGGTCTGCCTTTGCATCATAATAATGCCTCCTGTCCCTTTCCCATGGGATCCATGTGCTTAATGCGTTCCTGCAGTTTGTCCACTTATACTAGAGTATCTTCTTTTTTTTGGTTCTCTTGCCTCAGTATCCAGTTTCCCCTCCTGGGATTCGTTTATATATATTACATATAGGATGGATGGCTGTTACTCCATGCTTGAGTGTGGAGCTGCTGAGATAGCTTGGATGATATCATGCCAACATGGTGACGGTACTTAACCTGTTTACTGTCTGCCTGTGGAGGATACTCTGCATAACTAGGGGTCTCTTCTGGCTTTCGACCTTTGTCATTGACATCTTTAGGTGCCACGGATGCATAACTGAGGTTAAAAAGCTGTGCAATGTATCAAGGGTTTGTTATATTTATATATATGAATGAGATGCATCTGGAATTAGTGGTGGAGATCCAAGAGAACACCCAGTGGGTGCAAAATCTTCCTCCCAGTGGGTGAAATCCTCCTAATGCTATTTATGTATATGAAAAACTTATTACTTCCTTTGTTCCAGTGGGTGCTTATGAATTTGGGCCAGCCGGATTTGTCCTTTGTTCGCTTTAATTTCCTAGATTTATTGGCTGGCCATGAGCATTATACTGCACTACGAGCAGTGGATGTTTTCAGTTATCTGTTTCTAGGGAAAGTTTCGTCCTGGTAGAGCTATCTTTGCCTAATAATGTCTTGACTAAGAGCAGTTGTTTGTTGCGACTTGCGCCTGGTAATGATTGCCTGCCTGCGTCCCTTTCCCATGGAATCCATGTGCTTAATGGGCTCCTGCAGTTTGTCAACGCATACTTTCTTTTCTTATGGCCGCATGCATCGTTCTGATGCAGAGGCCGGGGGTAATCCTCCTTTTCAAAAAAATAAATACTTTCTTTTCTTTTCTTTTTTTGGTTCATTTGTCTCTATTTCCTCCGATCCGTTTACTTAAGCGACTTAAGTACTTACATGATTTACTTTGGAGCTACTGAGATAAATTTGTAGGATATCCCCCTATGTCCACTTTATAGCTTCTGACTTCTTTTAGAAGTTAGTTTTGATATTGTTGTTCTGCAGGTTTATCGCCATTTAGTCAGATTGTGACAATTGTTTCTTTATGCAGATCTGCCCACGGTTCTGGAATTTTCACAGAGGGGCCTCTGTGGTTGCTTTCAATAGGAGTGTGAACTATCACTAACTTGGTGAGAGTATTTTTGTGGGCAGAGAAAAGCTCCATAAGCAGCCCTCTCGTCGTTGAATCCATTAAAATGGAGAGGGTTAGGACCATTCTGACTCATGGATACCCATACCCACATGAGCACTCGAGACATTTCACGACTAGGAAGACTATCAAGCCAAACTATTCAAACTTTAGTCGTTGGTAAGCAATCTCTGGAGTCTGTGAAAATATAGTTTTAAGTAAAATAAGATGTATTAGTTCGCTGAGGCTGTTTCTGAATGCAGGTACATTGCATGAATATTCTTGGCAGCATTATACCATCTCCCTAGTTTTCAGTCAATGGGGTTGGATTTGAGGATGAATTTTTCCCTCTTCCTCGCTATTTTTATTTCCTCTCTAATCATCTTCGACATCATATTTCTTCGACTCTGGTATTTGGATCTTGTTTGTCGCACGGCACAGAAAAAGGCAGACATGCTTACTATAATCCAAAATTGTGCAGTAAGTTTTTTGGCATACAATGATTCAGATGTTCTGTTCATCTTCTTTAGATATTTGTCATTTTTCTAAGATTTGCATTTTCTGTCACATCACAGGTGATAAGTATAGTTTTGCTGCATGTTCTACAGCCACTGTGGTAGCAGGACTCTTTCAAGGGACAAATCTATTGATCGTAGAACTGCTAGCTGGGTTGCATTTTCACTGTGGAGAAAGCAAAATGAGGACAACACACAGATTTCAAAGCTATGGCGTATGCATAAGTTTAAAGACCAGATTTGCTCGTCCTGGTTTGCTCCGGTTGGCTCTGCCAGCGATTACCCGCTTCTATCGAAATGGCCCATTTATGGAGAAGTTAGTATACTTCACCTTCTGTTCGTGCTTGGATATCCCTTCTGTTTATTTATGGTTCTATTTTTATCTTGTATGTTTGCTCCAGTTAGCTTCCAATGGATCCGAACACTCCAAAATCTTTTTTTTAAAAAGAAGACGCTAGAGGTGTCCGGCTTTAAGTTAATAAAACCACCAACATCATTTCACCTGTCTACTGATCTTTCTGGGCCACATTCATTGGTCTTTGCATGGCCAATTATTTGGTGGAGTGGTCAATTGGGTATGTCTACTGCCTGAACACATTCATCTGGTAGATAAGATTTTTTCTTTTATGTATCATAAACAACTCAACAGATTAGTTTGCATTCTGTCATCTTAAGAGGGAACTTATGATGATGAAAAGGAAATGCAATATGTTCGTCATCATTTCATCTAAGCAGAACTATAACATGGTTTTCAACGTCCATGGCCTCATAACAAAATGCCAATGGCTGTTGGCGAGCCTTGGGAAAAATCTAAAAGGGTACTGAAGAGTTTATTACCGATATGTCACATGAATATGCTTTAGTGAATAACAAGGTGTGACTGAGTAAGATATCCTCTGCTCGTTATTACTTATTAGGGTACTGAAGAGTTGGACATGATGATGACCACTTTATTTGTCTTTTTTCACATGTTTGTCTAGCAGATGAGAAAATAGGCCAGAAAAAGATGCTCAATATAACTGACTCATTCATTCTCCTTGTTTCCTTGAATTGTTGTACAGATGGGCTCTAACTCATCCTTTACCAATTTCGGAGTATGAGAATCTGGAGGAACTGTTGAAACCGGATTTCGAGGACACGGTTCCTCAGTATTCTCGGTATGTTCTTGATCTATACATAAGCTCTTATTATCCACTTGATCTTGTAAAAATGGCTAACTAATTGTCGATATATTCTGCAGGACCTCAACGGATTTGCTTAAAACTGTTTTCAACCTCATGTTATCAGTCACACTTTTTGTTGGTCGATTTGACATGCGTATGTTGCAGGTACATGCCTGTGATTTCAAGGCTTGAGTACTCATTTTGGTCTGGTTTTTTGTTTCCTTCAGTGTTCCCTTGTCTCAGAATACCCTTCTTCCTAGAATTTCGGTCTTGTGCTCTAAATTGCATTCACGTTGTTATTTATTTTTACAGTCCCTAGTTGAGCCTATTGTTCTGTTAAAACATTGACATTTCTTTTCTAACACAACCAGGCTGCAATTAACAAAGGTCCAGACGAATCTAAGAGCAGCGACCTTTTATACGATCATCTAGATGGAAAAGACGAACTTCTGTTTGACTTCATTGCTGATGCCGGCGATGGTGACTTCATTGCTCAACCTTCTTTAGTCCTAAAATCTGATGATTCCAGGCTTATACTTCCTCGTGGACAACTACTACTTATTGGTGGAAACCTCGCGTACGCTGCATACTTTGATCATTTACATCATTTGAAGTTTTCAGTTCATGTTAGCTGATTAATGACTAGTATATTTTTTGCTTGTCATATGCTAGTTTATCACAAGTTGCATTCCATACAGCTCTTAAAAAATATATTAATTGTTTTTGCCAGCCTGTTATATTGCATTTTGATTTTTCCATGTTGATCTTGGAATAAGCTCTTAAAAAATATGTTTATTTGTTCCTCTCTTTTGCAGATATCCAAATCCATGCGCATTTGCATCTGAGCAGCGTTTTTTCTGCCCTTTTGAGTATGCTCTACACCCTCCTGCTTGGTATACGCCTGAACACATAGCATTGGAAAAACCTGAACTTCCTCTTGGAGCTTTTGAGCTCAGGCAGTATAGCCGACCGCAATGTTTTATGATTCCTGGAAACCACGGTAAATATTACCTACCTATGATCTGCACTGTACTTTGTCTTTTATGACATTCATATACCTGTCTTCTTTCTTGCCCATCAGTGTTATAATTTTTCCTTGGCATCGGAGAAGTTACACTACATATTTTTAATACAGTATTGTGAAGAGAGCTATGTAAATAAGGATGACAAAAGCTGCTCCATAATATGGGCTTAGCCCCAGCCTCTATATGTATGTGCCTCCGGTCACACTGGATGAGCATGAGCCGGGTAAGGATGTGCTTCGTGCTCTGCGCAGATGCACCTAAGGACTCGTGTAGGATAGACCGAGTTTAAGCACCACAAAGATATCCTCCAGGTGAGCCGAGTCGTGGATATGCTTGTCGAATTTGTCTTCGGTTAAATAGCATCATGTAATACCTTCCATGCCCATTCACCCAAGCTTTCTCCACCTCCAATGCCCTTGGCAACCACGCCGGTTGTCAGCTCTAGCAGAACGACACCAAAACTGTAGATGGCAGTCTTCTCGCTCGCCTTTCCATTGTACTGGAAGTATTCTGTAAAATTTGGATTTAGTTAGCGTTCAATGAAAATGTTTGGGATGCCTTGCTGGATTGGAGACTCACCGGGGGGTCATGTACCCATGTGTACCACAAATGGCTGACATGTGGTGGGACTGGCTTGGGTTGACAACCATTCGAGTAAGCCCAAAGTAGGCGATCTTGGCATGGAACTCTGGGTCAACCAAAATGTTGCCTGACTTGATGTCCCTGGTGGATAATAGCATGTCCTCTCTATTGGTGGATGTAGTTGAGACCCTTGGCTGCATCAATAGCAATGGTCAGCCTCCTCGGCATGTATAATGGTGCAAGGGTGCCCTTGCGGTAACGATAGTGCAGCCAGTCGTCGAGGCTGCCCTTCTCCAAGTGCTCGTAAACAAGCAGCTTGGCATCTTAGCTGCAGATCTTGCAAAGCAGCTGATGTTCTTGTGATTGATGCTCCCCCAATGTCTTCACCTCTGAGTTGAACTGTTTGTGGTCCGGATTTCCCGTGTTGCATATCTTCTTGACAGCCACTATTCTGCTGTTGCGATCCTTAGTGGCACCATCAAGGCTAGGAGGTGGACACGGTACACCTTTCCAGACACACAACTGATGATAATGTTCTCCTCAGATATGTTGTTGACCACGTCGGATTTCGTGAAGCCTACATGTGTGAATGTGTCATTTTCCAATCAGTCATGACTTCCTTAATCACTTGTGTGTTCTTCCAGCGCCGGAATAGTAGTCATATGATCATGCTCGTGAAAGCGATGATGTCAGTGACATTGAGCACTGACAAGATTGTCACATGCTTCTGGAGGTGGGTGCCTCCGTGGTATTTTGGGAGATTTATCCTCGAGTCCCACTTGGCACAAAGCCCATGGTTTCCAAGGAAGCTTCGGTTGTACTTTGAACTTTGCAAAGAGAGGGACACATCCCCATTGAGTTGGTTAAATGACAAATTGAGGGACGCAAATGAATGGTTGCCAAAGTTAGGCGGAATTTTGCTTGTTAGCTTGTTGTTGGACAAATCAAGGACTACCAGTGATGAAATTGTCTCAATGCTCCATGCCGGTATTGCACCTGATATACGATTGTTGCTGAGGTCAAGTCATTTGAGATTTTGCAACGGTTTAATTGATGTTGGTATAGATCTAGGTATCTTGTTCCCACTTAGTGACAATTTAGAAAGTATGTGGAGATTGCTCATATTGATAGATAGCTCTCTCGAGAGTTAGTTATTCTGCACAATCAACACCAATAGCCTAGTTCCAAACGCCGGGATCGAGCTGGATAAGTGGTTGTTCTGCATCTCAATTCGAGAGATATTTGAAGATCTCACTTTCGACATTGTGCCAATGAACTTGTCCGATATTAGCACCGTATGCACCAACGGCAACCACCATAAATTCACCGAAAACTTACCTGAGAAGTTGTTACCGAGCATAATGTAATCCAGCGAGAGTCAGTTGCCAATGCTCATTGGGAGCTCGTCGGAGAAGCTGTTGTTAGAAACTACTATCTTGAATAGTTTACCATGAGCACATAACTCCTCGAGTAGTGAGCTTGACAAGTTTTTGTTGTAGAACTCAATATTTCCAAGCGGCGAGGGCTTCCCAAGTTCTTGTGGCACCTCACTCGAGAGCATATTGTCGAACAACTAAATGTATTGGAGGTTGGGAATGAAATCAATGCTTCTAGGGATGGGGCCTATGAACTCATTGATGTATAGGATGATAATGGTTGGTTTCTTTAGAGTCCCAAAGTCTTCTGGTATGCAGCCAGTGAGTTTGTTAGCCCACAAGTCTATCTTAATCAAATTCACCATAGTGATGTTGCACGACAGCTCCTCGATGAGTCCATTGCCATACAAGTACAAGATCTTGAGCTTTTGGTGCTGCCAGATCCAGACAGGGATTGAACCACTAAGCTTGTTGCCCCACAGGTCCAAGATGGTTAGTTCCGTTAGGCTTGAGAATGCCTCTAGAATCTCGCCAGTGAAGCCATTCATATCAAGAAGTAGTTTTTGGAGTGCCGAAAGCTCGGCCATCGGCATCGGCAGAACTGCTCTAAAGTTGTTGTTAGTTAGGTTGAGGTGCTTCATAGATGGTGATAACTGGCTGGTGTCTTGAGGAAGGAATCCCTGGAAGACGTTGTATGAGAGATCAAGGTACCGAAGCTAAGAGCAGGCGTAGAGCATGATGCCGGGGGAATCTCCCAGTGAGCTTGTTGTATGAAAAGTCAAGGTGGATTAGGTACTTGAGGTTGCACACAGACGAAGGGATGCTACCGGTAAGATTCAAACGCTTGAATGAAAGCCCCATAACTAGGCCTCCACCGCTTGCCACACGGGTGTAAGCTACGTTGCAGTAGGTGGAGGCCTAGTTACATGGATTTCCTTCAAGCGTTAGAATTTCATTGACAACATCCCTCCATCTGTGTGCAACCTCAAGAGTACCTAATCCACCTCGACTTTTCATACAACAAGCTCATTGTGAGATTCCTTGGCATCACATTCTATGCCTACTCCTGGCTACGGTACCTTGATATCTACTACAATGGCTTCCATTGAGTGCTTACTCAGCATATCAGCCGACTATCGTCATCTATGAAGCATCTCTACCTGACTAACAAAAACTTTTGTGGTGTTCTGCCGACGGTGATGGCCAAGCATTAAGCACTTCAGAACCTACTTCTTGACACGAATGGCTTCACCAGTGAGATTCTAGAGGGATTCTCAAGCCTAAAGGAACTAACCGTTTTGGATATGTGGGGCAAAAAGTCAGTGGTTCAATCCTCGTCTGGATTTGGCAGCACCAAAAGCTTGAGATGTTGTACTTGTATGACAATGGACTCAACGGGAAGTTACCGTGCAACATCATTGTGGTGAATTTGATAAAAATAGACTTGTCGGCAAAAACTTGCTGGCTGTATACTAGAAGACTTTGGGATACTCAAGAAACTAATCATCATCAGCCTATACAACAACAAGTTCATAGGCCCCATCCCCGGAAGCATTGTCCTCATTCCCAAACTCCAATGCCTCCAGTTGTTCGACAATATGATCTCAAGTGAGGTACCACAACAACTTGGGAAGCACTTGCCACTTGGAAATTTTGAGGACTACAACAACTTGTCTGGCTCACTATGAGAGCTATTATGCGCACATGAGAAACTATTCAAGATTGTAGTTTCAAACAACAACTTCTCAGGCGAGCTCCCGGAGCATTGGCTACTGCCTGTCGCTAGATAACATTATGCTCGACAACAACAAATTCTCTGGGAAGTTTCAGGTGAATATATGGTTGTTGCCATCGGTGCATACACTGCTAATATCGGACAACAACTTCACTGGCATTATGCCGTCAGAGATATCTTCGAATATCTCTAAAATTGAGATGCAGAACAACCACTTCTCGGACTAGATCCTGACATTTGAGACTAGGCTATTGGTGTTGATGGTGCGGAATAACCAACTCTCGGGAGAGCTACCTGTCAACAGAAGCAATCTCCACATGCTTTCTGAATTGTCACTAAGTGGGAACAAGATACCTGGATCCATACCAACATCAATTGAATTGTTGTGGAATCTCAAATCACTTGACCTCAGCAACAATCGTATATCAGTGCAATACCGACATGGAACATTGAGATGATTTCATCACTGGCAATCCTTGATTTGTTCAACAACGAGCTAACATGCAATAATCCGCCTGACTTCGGCAACCATTCAATTGCGTCCCTCAATTTGGCATTTATAACCAACTCAATGGGAAGTTGCCCCTCTCTCTGCAAAGTGCAAACTACAACCACGGCTTCCTCCGAAACCGTGGGCTTTGTGCCAAGTGGGGATCGAGGATAAATCTCCCAAAATGCCACGGAGGCACCCACCTCGAGAAGCATATGATAGTCTTGTTAGTGCTCGGTGTCACTATCATCATCACTTGCATGAGCATCACTGTATGGCTGTTCTTCCGGCATCAGAAGAACACACAAGTGGTGAAAGAAGTCGTGACTGATTAGAAAATGACACCATTCACACCTCTGGACTTCACGGAATCCGACATGCTGAACAACATATCTGAGGCGAACATTATCGGCAACGGCGGGTCTGGGAAGGTGTACCGTGTCCACCTACCTGGCCGTCATGGTCTCTTGAGGATTGCAGCAGCAAAATAGTGGTTGTTAAGAAGGTATGCAACATTAGAAACCTAGACCACAAGCAGTCTAACTCGAAGGTGAAGACATTGGGGAGCATCAATCACAAGAATATGATCAAACTGCTTTGCAGCATCTCCAGCCAAGATGCCAAGCTGCTTGTTTACGAACACATGGAGAAGGGCAGCCTCGACGACTGGCTGCACTGTCGTGACCACAAGGGCGCCTCTACGCCATTTGACTGGCCGACAAGGCTGACCATCGCTATTGATGCATCCAGAGGCCTCAACTACATCCACAAAGAGTGTGGACATGCCATTATCCATCGGAACATTAAGTTAGGCAACATTTTGGTTGACCCAGAGTTCCTTGCCAAGATCACCGACTTTGGGCTTGCTCGAATGGTTGTCAACCCACGCCAGTCCCACCACATGTCAGCCATTTTTGGGACACACAGCTACATGGCCCTTGATGAGAATCTCAACAAATCCTGCAAGGCATCTCAAACGTTTCCGTTGAAAACTAACTGAATGCAAATTTTGCAAAATACTATTAGTACAGTGGAGGGGCAAGCTCTAGAAGACTGATATCTACAGTTTTGGTGTCGTTCTGCTATAGCTGACAACTGACATGGTTGCCGAGGGCGTTGGAGGAGGAGAAAGCTTGGCTGAATGGGAATGGAAGGTATTACACGATTTCTCTTTAATGAAAGACAAAATCGTCGAACATATCCGTGACTCGGTCCACTTAGAGGATATTTTTTATGGTGCTGAAACTCGGTGTTCCCCTGCACGAGTCCTCAAGCGTGTCTGCGGCCAAGCATGGAGCGCGTCCTTACCCAGTTCATGCTCATCCAATGTGACCGGAGGCACGTATGTACAGAGGTTGGGGTTGAGACCCTGTTGCGGAGGAGCGGGTCCGAGAGGGGCACCTCCAGCAGTCGGTATGATTAAGGTAAGGTCCCTTTATATCACTCATACTGAACCCAATTTTCTTGTTGTAGGCAGTCGAGTTTACCTATTGGCTGTCTAGCCAGACTTATTTATTGCATTTGTATGGCCTAGTATCGTTCGTCATTTATTCATGTCAAGTACTACTAGTAGTTAACATTTGATTGTTTTCTTATTGTAAACAAAGCAGGTGGATCATGTTGCCGCCGGTGATCACTTGGCTCCTTGTCTGTCTAACCACGAGATGGTATGGCTCGCGTCGCTGCGCCAGCGTATCATGTGAACGACCGTATCACTGGATATTTTTCCTGTCTAACCAGCAGATGATGGCTTGCGTCGCTAAGCCAGCTACAGTGGCATCTGGCATTCACGGAACCATGTCCTAGATGAGTTTGGGCTAGTAGAATGCACATCAATAATTGTGTTTGCTTTTCTTTTTGGGATAATAGAGTAATGGAGTGGGGCAGTGCTGCAGTGGAGGAGTTCAATTCTTCAGTCCAAGATGTTGTAGCTAGCTAGTGGCTTGACGCCTTTCCCAAATGATTACCTAGCGATAGCAAATTAAACAATGTCGCAACGATACTAAATTACTTTAAAAGAATCCAGTCTCCTTATCCATTGCTAGTGTACTAGTGGCTGGGGCGCGCCGTTGCGTGCCTCTTGAGGCATTCATCTGTGGTGCTAGGTTTGCTGCCACCCATTGAGCTAGCTTGTTTGGTCCCTGTTGTCACATTCGCTCATATGAGCATTCCTAGTAATGCTATTCATATGTACCAGTAAGTCAGATGGATAAGCCCAAAAATGCTTAGATTATACAAGCTGATGTCCATCAAAGTGATTGTACATTTGTACTGCGTGCGGATTGATATATGTTAAAAAAGAAGGCATGTATATAAACACAAAAGCAGCAGAGAAATTATGAGTTCAGATCCATTACACTGGATGTAGATGTAATGAGAACCAGTAATTAAAATGTGTCCAGCACATACTTTCTTATTAATAGTACAGAAGAGAACAAATACCGACAGCTCTTATTACTCTCACAACATTAAATCGATCAGTCGCTGCTCAGGAGCTTTGAATGTAAGATCAGTTCCAGCAGAAGAGACAGGATAGCAGCTTTCACTTCTTGCTAACCTGTAGTTACCAATTTATTGTACAAATGCTTTCTATGTACAGATTTAGATGTCATTCTATTGCTATTTATAAGGGTTTCAATTTTTTTTTGTTCCTTTATTTCTTTATGCAAAGATTTTTTGGTTTTGATTCTAAGAACTTAAGCATCACATATATGGCAAAGAAAGATAATCTAGACCTATGTTCTGCTCCTATTCTAGTATTATGTAGTACGAATAAGCTTACTTTAACGTTGTGAAGAAGGTGTTGCATAAAGCTTCAGGTGATGATGGTACTACACATTGATCTATCTTAGCCCCAAATTTCCTACTTGTTGTTAGGGAATGCTCCATCTCTTCCTCTGTTGGACACCAAACTTTCAATAAAGCAATAATTTCTGATCTTGTATATTTTGCTATGTCCCAACCTAGAAAGGAAAAATATATTTAGACTATTACTAAGAGCAAAAGGAGTTCTTTTAAAAGTAATAACCAAATATGCCCGGAGACCCAGAAAAGTCAAGTGTGGGGGATTGGGAGGACTGAGCAGGAAGACAAACCGGAGGATCTTCTCATTGTCGTATCGACGACGTCCACTCGAGCCTAATTGCAATATCTGCAATTAACAAAGGGATTTGGCCAGATGGGAATAGGTTTCTATAAAAGGATACGAGAAAGCTTATATGACAAGTGAGATCTCACCTTTACGGTTGATACAATAGGACGACTGGGCATAATATTTCTCTGGATCCTCGTCTCTAAACATATTGGCGAAATATTGTGCTTCTCCAGATCGCGCCCAGCCGCCGCTTCAGATTCCTTCGTGGCCCATGGTCTCGGCATTCAGCTCTCCTCTCCTCGTCTCTCCCTCTTTCTCCTCCTCCGACGGCTACCACGCCCGGGCATGCCCTCCTTCGTCGCCCGCAGTCATGCCTTGTTGTAATCATCGCTCGTATAGCATATGAAGGCTTACATACGTGCAAACACAGTTATATATTAGTTAGACAAATGAATTATTGCAAAGGGATTATCAGAGTGGGGGAAAATCTTACTACGTCATATCAATTGTTTGCTCCTTCTCCTGAGGAGCAAGAGCCATCAATGATAAAAAGGAACTTGCACCTTGTTTCTGTAATCACAGCATTAGAAAATGAATTGCTGGTACATGGAGAGTGAGAAAAATAATATTAACAAATAATAGGGGAGAGGAAGATACCATGTAATGTCCTGCCATATATTCAACAGTGCACCAGACAAAATAGTTGAGTCGTACACAACTAATCATACCTGAAATTGTCCAAACCACAAGAGTTGCTTTAATATTCTGTATGTACTATTTAGTTATAAAAGAAAATATGTTCAAAGAAAGCAAACCTTTGACCATTTTCCTATCGGATCCAGACTAATCCCCCTTGGAATAAGAGCAGCAACAACATCCCTCCTACGGGTCTGCATACAAACAAGATAAGAGAAAGAATGCTTAATAAGGCAGGATGAATTTACAGTCAGAGATAACTATAAAATCTTCGGTGCCATATACATACATCAAGAAATTGAGTTAATATGGTTTTAACTTTAGTGTATTTGGACGCAAACACTCAGGGGTCTTTTTTTTCCAAATGATTCAAGTAACTCGACAACCTCAACAGCCGAGAACATCAGCACGAGACAAAGAATGTTCACAACAACAACAACTAAATCATGAAAAAAATGGATAAGCATGCTAGACAGACAAATTTGAAGTACTAATCTCACACAGCTAGATCACCACTACTCTAACAGAAACAAATACTGGTAGTGGATATATGAGACAATCACCGGACAAGATGTCAAGATGAGAGAGAGAGAGAGAGAGAGAGAGAGAGACCTGTCCGTGGCGAGCTCGGGCATGCAGCTGACGACGCCTCCTTCCTCTAGCTGACGACGCCTCCTTCCTCTAGCTCCCATCCTCTGTTGCCTCCTCGGGACGAGAGCTCGTGGCGCTGCCCGGCTTCTCATTCTTGCCTCCTCGGCTCCGCCTAGCCGACGGGGCCATGGGGAGGAGCAGCGCCGCACCAAGAAAGGAGATGAGGAGGTGGAGGAGCCGCCGCCGCCGCAGATCGACCAAAGAGAAAGGAGGAACAGAACTGGGCTCGGGAAGAAAAAGGAGGTGGAGAGGACGTGGGCGTGGGGCTCGATACCTCTGGGATGCTGCTTCCTTGCCTCTTTGGAGCATCTCCAACAGCCGCCCGCCGCGAGTAGTTTGCGGCACGCTCATCGTTAGGTTTGGCGCGACGCACGGCGCTGGCTCCCGCAGCCGTGTTAAAATACAGCGCGCGCAACTCCAGCAACACGCTAAAATGCAGCGCGCGTGAGCAGCCCGCGCATGTTCATATTTATTGCATTTTGGACACAAAATAAATTTCACATAGATATAAAAAACGATACAAAGATATTTTACATAGTTTATAGCATAGATAGATAAACCCAGTAGGCGCGTTCGTTGGCGACGTCCTCCGGGTGGCGCCGGCGCCACTCCGCCATGGCTCGCTCGTCCTCCTCGGCGACGAGGAGGCGGCGCTACAGCCGAAGGTGGTCCGCACGGTCCTGGTCCATGATCAGAAGAGGCGGAGGGGTGACGGCCTGTGCCTGTTCGCGTGTGTAGACGTCCCGAAAGATCATCTGCGACGGAGGCTTCTCTAGGCGCCACGCCGCCGCGTCGTACGCGCGGGCCGCCTCGTGCGCGCTCCGGAACATGCCGAGGCCAAGCCGGACATCGCCGGACCGGATCTCGGCGGAGTACCTGCCGTTGGGGTGCTTGCGGACGCCGCGGTAGCCCGAAGATCCTCGGCAGCGCCGCGGCATGGTGGCGCGGTGGTGGCGGGGCGCTGGAAGCGGCGAGAAAGTGGTGGAAGCGACGAGGTGGTGAGGAGAATGGGCGTGTGGCAGTGTGGTGGAGCGTATGGTGAGCACCGCATTTTATAGGCGCGCGCGAAGCAGTGCGCCATATCTATCGCGCGAACTGCCGCTAGCTCCCGCGTGCGCTAGTTTCCCGCCTTCGCTGGAGTGCGCGAATACTTGCCGCGCACGCTAAAATGTCAGTTTATTGCTCGCGCGCGTCTTTTGACGCGTCCGTTGAAGATGCTTTTAGTTTCCTCCACCGATCTCTTTACGTTGTTCTAAAAAAAATCTCTTTACGTGCAGTGATTCTCGAAAGAAAAAATCATATCTTTGCGTGCAGTAATATCTGGCGGAGGTGCTATCCAGCGACGTTTTCTCTCTTCCTTGGCACAGTAAAAGTCAGCCTGCAATGACGATGTGGCATGCCCCAGCGAGCTCCTAGACCCTCGCTCTTGGAGAGTGTAATGTCAATGCTGGTCGTTTGGGGTCGCAAGGAAAAGAAAATGTCAATGCCGGCTGACTACATATGTGATACTCCCTCTGTTCTCAAATGTAAGTCTTTTCAGAGATTCCAACAAGGGACTACATACGAAGCAAAATGAATGAATCTATACTCTAAAATATGTCTATATACATCCGTATGTTGTAGTCCATTTGAAATCTCTAAAAAGACTTATATTTACAAACGGAGGGAGTATCTCTACTCCTAATGGACCAATTGGTTGAATAGTCCCCCCCCCCCCCCCACTTTCAACCGGTTTTTTTTCAACCGGTTTTTTCCATCAAATTACCCCCACCCCCACGCCCACCCACCGAAACGCGCCCAGTGAACCGGGGAGAGATCCGTTGATTTGGCTAAGGTAGGAAAGAATCTATTATTTGTTTTCTAAAGAAAAATTGTATTAATGAGAGAGATCCGTTGATTTGGCTAAGGTAGGAAAGAATCTATTATTTGTTTCCTAAAGCAAATTGCATTAATGGGAGAGATCCGTTGATTTGGCTAAGGTAGGAAAGAATCTATTATTTGTTTCCTAAAGCAAATTGCATTAATGAAAGAGATCCGTTGATTTGGCTAAGGTAGGAAAGAATCTATTATTTGTTCGCTAAAGCAAATTGCATTAATGAAAGAGATCCGTTGATTTGGCTAAGGTAGGAAAGAATCTATTATTTATTTGCTAAAGAAAATTGCATTAATGAGAGAGATCCGTTGATTTGGCTAAGGTAGGAAAGAATATATTATTTGTTTCCTAAAGCAAATTGCATTAATGGGAGAGATCCGTTGATTTGGCTAAGGTAGGAAAGAATCTATTATTTGTTTGCTAAAGCAAATTGCATTAATGAAAGAGATCCGTTGATTTGGCTAAGGTAGAAAAGAATCTATTTTTTGTAATAAATCAATCCAGGTATTACTAGCTCATCCGATAAATCAGCGATCCGTCCGCATTACTAGCTCATCCAATAAATCAGCGATCGAGTAATTAAACCGTGCAGTAATTAGTACTCCCTCCGTATTACGTGCACAAGGGCCTGCAAGCAAACCCCAGTGCTCCTGATCACCATGCATTTCTTCCAGGTCGTCATGGCGTGGATGTTCCCGTGCGCCGTGTGGGCGGCGATGGCGCCGGCCGTGGCGACGGCAGCGACCACGGACGGCGCTTCGAGCGTTGAGCAGGGCAGCTCCTCGTCGCCGGCGTTCGGCCCTGGCGATGCTAAGGTGGCCTCCGACCCGGGCTCCTCCCCGGCGTCGAGGACGTCCACCTCCTCCTCCTTGCTCGGCGCCCGAAGTAGCTTGTCGAACAGCGCGCGCTCACCGGTGAGGGAGGGCGGTGACACGGCCGCACGGAAGGGCCACGCGCTAAGGCGGTGCCTGCGCAGGTTCGCCAGAAATCTGCAGCGCGCCGGTGCTGCAGACGAGCGGCCAGACGGGCGCGGGAGACGGAAGGGCCGGGCGATGAAGCCGGACGGGAGGGTCGCCGCCAGCGAGGACGGCACCGCCCGGGCGAGGGAGGAGGCCGTCGCGAGCGCGATCGCCTACTGCAAGGAGTCGAGCCGGCAGCGCTGCAGGCCGCCGTTGGCTCCCTCGCCCAGCTTGGACGGCTGGCTCCTCGTTCGTCCGGAGGAGGAGATCGGCACCAGCGCCACGAGCGCCGTCTCGCCCTGCGAATGCGAGGCGCAGGGCACCTCGAGCGCCGCCGCCCCCCACCACGGCCACGCGGCCTGCGACGGTACGTGTTGTCAACCGATCCGTCGGTCGATCTGCTCTGCTGCACCCGTGCACGTCTAAACCGTCGTGCAGCAGAATGCGGCGGCGGCAGGCCGTCGACGGTGGAAACTCGGCGAGGTCCAGCCGGGGAGATGGAAAAGGGTGACGCTGTCGACGGGCTTGACGGGGACGTCCTTAGGATAACGAGTTACTTCGCCGCCAAATATCGTATTATTCGTTTGATAGATATCGTATTATTCGTTGTTGTTCGTTCGGTGAAATTTCATAATATTTGATTGTTGTGTTTCTAATTAGAGCACCCCATAATCATCCAATATGAGGGGATGATAAATGAAAGATACTGATTATAAATTTTAAAGAGCCCGTGGCAACGCACGGGCGTTATGCTAGTATGATTTAGAAACCGAATATATTAGCATGCCTGGATGAGGTTTAGATGTGTTCTCATTGGGCTGCTTTCCTAATTATTCACCACCTATAAGTACTAGTGGTTGATTCGAAAAATACTCCTATTTGCAAAGACGTCTTACATTAAGGGACAGAGGTAGTAATTAATTGTTTTTAATAACACATATCATCATGCATGGAAAATGACACATCCTTAATGCACCTTCTATTTGAAAAATGCCACCAAGAGCTTGTCTTGGTTGGTCTCATCTCATGTTTAATACTCCAGCTGCATTGCCATCCGTTTCTTCATAATTTCACAAATATGTTACTAGTAGTATTACTATTGCGTACCTTTCATTACATTGCATTGCACAATTGATACCCAAAGGCAACTTGTGAGTACGGAAAGACCTAATCTCTACCGTGTGAGGTTGACCTACGCGTCGCTCCTTCATTATTGACTGCCAGATTTTTTTTCTTAAGGATCATGGGTTAAAGAAGCAAATCATAACACCAGGTCATCTGGTTTGAGCGATCGTCACAGGACCGTAAGCATCTTGTTTTTTGTAGCAATGTCAGTTCATTTTGTTACACGTGTAATCAATGGATTTTTTTTTCGAGAAAACGCAAAAGAGTTGCGTTTCATTGCATTGAACAGGAAGACATCGGGGGTACAACCTCCAGAAAGGAGGGACACACACACACGACCGTCCTCACCAAGTGACTACAGCTAGGTGAGGAGGTGCCCTCAACTACAGACACTCAACGACATTAGGCCTCGCCCAGCCTTGCCTCCAGCCAAAATGGCGAAGCACCGAAACTCGGAGCAACAGGGCAGCATCACTGCCATTGCAAGACACTTCCAGGGACGAATGCAGCTTCAGGACTGCCCAGGCCGACGTACCTCGCACCCATGTGCCTAGAGAGTCGGCGGGTGAAGGCAGGGCCTGATTGGAACTGGTGTAGCATTCATTGGGGAGCGCCAGCGCAGGCAAACGTTGCGACCTACTCCTTGTGTAGCAGTCTACGCCAGAGCGATGCATCGCCAACCACCATCTGTCGCATCAAGAACTCCACTTGCAGCCAAAGCAGCGCCATCAAGAGGGGAACGGCGTTGAGACGCCGCCGCTGCCCGGTCCGGGAAGCCGGACCTAGGATTTCTCCCGGTGCTCGAGGAGGAGGTCCGGTCAGGGTCATGCCAACGCCTCCAAGGAGGTGACGGCACCCTCGGGCGTCGCCGTAGACAGCGCAGGTCGTCGCCGCACGGGGATTTCGCCCCGACCCAAGAATGAAGACCTCAGATGCAGTGGCAGACCGGGCATGGCGCAGAATCGTCGGAAAAGACCAACACACATGGGGGAAGCCTAGAAACGTTGTCGTCGCAGGAGTGGGCACCGACCAGCGCAGCTCCAGCAGGCCGGCCACCATCGGGAGCGCGTCCAGCAGGCGGCAGCAGCCACCTGCACCGCGCCACCGCCGCGCTGGCCCACAGCCTCCGCCGCCAGGATCCGCCGGGGCACAGCGGAGCAGCAACCGTCAGGGTCGCCGCACGCGTGCTTACTAACCCAGCGGCAACCGCCGGCGGCGGCCGGGAGGGGTGGGAGGAGGGAGAAGGGTTGGTGGGGGCAGAGCCTGGGCGGGCTCGTGCGGCCCAGATCTGGGCGCCCTCAACTCTGCCGCACGCATCAGCGGCCGGCGGCCGCCATGGCAGCGCCACCACGCACGCAGTCCACCTAATCTCGACCTCCCCGCGAGCAAACGGCCGCCCGCCGCGCCACCGCGCGCTCCCGCCACTCCAGCGCGCCCAGCAGCAGCGCGCGAGCACACGAACGAGGGCCCCGCCGCCGCCGTCCACCGGTGAGGGCTTTGCCCGCCGGCATCCTCCGGCGACGGCGAGGAGAGGGAAGGGGAAGGAGGGGAGCCTGGGCGGCGGCTAGGGTTTCGCCTCCCGAGTCGCCCCTGGGAGCGACTGTAACCAATGGATTGATAAGATATAAAAAAAACTACTCCCTTCGACCCATGATATGAGAGCTTTTTTACACTAGTATAGTGTAAAAAACACTTATATTATAGGACGGATGGGTACTTATACTTACCTATTTAATAACCCGTCAATGTCTTGCCCGTAATGCTTTCAACTCATCGCGTCTTAGCTAATGATTAGTTAGTGGGCTGATTACTGCCTAGCCTAGTGTGTGTTGGGACCCTAGCTTTCACCCCTTTTGTCCTCCAATTTATCGACCAATTATTTTCCGCCTAACTAACGAAACAGCAAACATTTTCATCTCATTGAGGAAAAAAACTAAACAAATCTTCTCGGCTATGACCGAATCAACCCCAACTTGATTATTTGTTTTATGGGTCTTTGCTTGTGTAGCATCAACCATGACCGAATCAACCCCAACTCGATTACTTGTTGAATGGAAACATAGGTAAAACAGTAGGAGATGACGCGTTGCTGACCACGCCCCAAGTGAAGACCGACTGAATGTATAGGACCAATTTGATGATGCAACCAGTAGCAGCAAAAATTAACATTCAAGTAGTATAATTTTATATTGTATTTACTTGATATTATTGTTTTTTTTCTATAAATTTTGTCAAACTTTATCAATTTTGACTTCAACAAAGATCCATACACGCTGTATTTTGGAACATAGGGAGTATCAATTATACGAGAACTCTTGTTTCCTCACAATTATTACTTGATTAACCACTTCACCTACAAAATAAGATTTCCATTTCAAAAAAAAAAAGATTTGAACGTATATATGAATGTAGATATATACCAATAAAATTTCCTCCACCACTAAGTCAAGGCAGTTGATTATGTATGTGGTATTATTAAAATGGAAAGGCATAGACGTGCAAATGTTGCTAATTTGAAAATTCCTACCACTTCATGACCAAGCAATATTACAGCTGCACCGTCGGTTGTTTCTTCATAAATTCGGCAAATTTATTATTAGTGTCCACCCACCATTACACCGCATAATTGGTACTATATGAAGACAACATGCAAGTGCTATAAAATAAACCTATAGTAGACTTGACTATAAAGTCTATTGTATGAGGTCGACCTTCGCATCTCCTTAGTATTTGTCTCGCCATGACTTCCATTTTTACGTGACTTCATTTTGGGATAAGACACACCCACACAATTGTAAGAGAAATTTGAACTGCGTCCATGGTGAGAGTTCGTACTGGTGGTCTAGGACTGGGATGCATCTAGAACAAGAATACAAGCATTTGTTGTACAGGACGTACGACTTATTCATGAGTGCTTGATATGAATTATGGAAGCGTTCCTACTCTCCAAACAGAGAGAGCCGCAGGTATATATTGATATCTGACGAGAGACGTCTCGTGGCGTTACAGGGAGAGAGATCGTTGGAACGAACTCAAGAAATACATGCAGGATAGGGAGAAGAGATAGAAAGTTAAAACAATAGATCAACTCTATCCCTAACTACCTGACTTGACATACAAGTTATGTGGCGCACATACAATGTATCATGACTCTATGATGTTTAACACTCCCCCATAATCAATACCGAACTAGGTTGAGATTACGATGAAATTCTTCAAAGCTCCTAGTCGGTAGTGCCTTTGTGAACCCGTCTGCAAGTTTTTTTTTGAACACCACCTTACATTAATTAACCAGTACGAAACTTACAATCGTTCGATACAAAATTCACTACACAGGGCGGTACATCATTAACAAGAATATCATCGGATCTATTGTCAAAACTAAATTTTGCAATTAGATGAGCCACCACATTGGCGGATCGACTAATCTTAGCCATTTGAAAGTTGTTTATCAGCTTAGATAAGCTCAGTATTTCCTTCTTCAAATCGACCAACGATGACCTATCAAGGTTCTCTGTTGCAAGAGTCGCCACAACAAACGCACAATCAGTCTCTAAAATAATAGGATTGTGGAGAGGTATACCTATGTATAGACCAGCAATGCATGCCCTTAGATCTGCTTCCTCCACACTTTGACATGATCCAATGAAGTCCCAAGAAGAGACAATGACTTCCCCAGCCGCATTCCTAACCACCACACCGACACTTGCTTCTCTGATGCTCTCTACAAAGCTTGCGTCAACATTAATCTTTAAAAAACCAGTTGGTGGAGGAGTCCAATCCGCCTTAGCTCCCCCATTATCAGGTGCCCATCTTAATCCATCCATTGGACCTTTTTCCTTTATTTTTCGAATCTACTGGAGGCACTAAGTGATATGCGGCATAAGACGCCCAATAATTCTCCACAAAGCTAGCAGAAGCTTCTACTGATTCCTTTACTTTACCAAATATCAAGTCATTTCTCAAATGGCATGCTCTCCAAAAAATGAAATAATTTGGTCGCGCATGACAGGCCTCAATTGACTTAAAAGAATTATAAACCAATCATACCCTGTATATCTGAAGACATTCTCCGTAGGCAACTCCCAAATGTCCCTCATGGCCATCCGCAACGCAACTGCCTTCGGACACCTAAGAAGCGCATGAAAAGTACTTTCATCCTCCATTCCACAAATAGTGCACATCGTAACAGAAGTTTGGTGATGCAGCAATTTATTAACCTGGACAGCCAAGCTATTAGTTGCAACCCTCCACGCAAAAATGCGAATCATCCGAGGGACATTAGCCTTCCAGATGACATCCCAGATTTTCCTCTCCCCCAACACAGCCTCACTACATTGACCCTCATCCCTTTTTTATCCTTCAATGTAAGCGCAAGCTTGTACGCACTTTTAACCGAGAACATCCCATTTTTTCAAAATGCCAAGCCACAAAATCACCCTCCCCATTTGATTGCACACGTAACCTCAAAATCTCCTCCGCATCATGGATAAAACAAATGCCTAACCATATGTTCATCCCACCTCCTAGGACCGCTCAGCATCAAGTCTGATACCCATTTGACTCTTGTCCTGTTCTTTTTCGTAGTAATTTTAAGTCCAGAAGATCTTGGGAGCCAATTATCTCTCCAGATATTAATATTAGTCCCATCACACACTCTCCAAATGACTCCGGATTTAAGCAAATCCAATCCATGAAGAATACCTTGCCAAGTAAGAGAAGCTGACTGCGGGAAAACCGTATCAAGGATATGTCCCTGGGGATAATATTTTGCCTTAATCACTTTAGCGCACAAAGATTCAGGATTAACCACCAACCTCCAAGCCTGCTTCGCTAGCAGAGCCTGGTTAAATAATCTGAGATCCCAGAATCCCATCCCACCCTCACCTTTAGGCTTAGTCATCTTATCCCAAGCCAGCCAATGAGTCTTCCTCCTATTATCCTCATCACCCCACTAGAAATTCCTTATGATCTGAGACAACTCCTCGCAGAGTGATGCCAGAAATTTAAAAATACCCATTGCATACACTGGAAAAGCCTGCAGGACGGACTTAATCAAAGTTTCTTTCGCCCCACACGAGGCATATTTTTCTATCCAGTCCGATAAAATTTTGAGGGCTTTTTCCTCCATGGATTGAAATTTACCAGCCTTCATTCTCCCTTGTGGCACCGGGAGGCCAAGATATTTATCCTCAAATCCCTATGAGGTAATGCTTAGAAACCGTCTGCAAGTTGATCCTTGGATGGAATGAACCGGATCTCCAACTCCTTATTTGCAACTCTTTCTCTGACAAAATGAAAATCTATCTCGATGTTTTTGGTTCTGGCATGAAAAATGGATTAGCAGGCAAATAAGTTGCTCCAAGATTGTCACACCAAATAAGTGGAGTTTCAGTTTGCAATATTCCAAGCTCTTTTAAGATGGCTTGAACCCAAATGATCTCAGCGGTAGCATTTGCCAATGCTTTGTACTCAGCTTCAGTACTGGACCTGGACACACAGTAGCTTATTTCTATGCACACCAAGAAATCATATTTGGTCCATGAAAGATAGCAAATCCCCCCGTGGACCGACGATCATCCACACACCCAGCCCAATCCGCATCAGAAAAGGCACTAACTCGAGTGGCAGGGGATCTATTTATCATGAGACCCATACTCACTGTATTCTTTACATACCTTAGAATACGTTTTGCTGTTGTCCAGTGAGCTGTGGTAGGTGCATGCAGAAATTGACAAACTTTATTGACTGCAAAGGATGTCAGGCCTAGTAAGAGTTAAGTACTGGAGCGCACCAACAATGCTCTTGTAGCTGGTATTATCTTTCTGATTCAGGAGTTCTCCTGCTGTCAGGGAGAGAGGTTCTGAGTTAGACAGAGGAGTTGGTGAGGGTTTGCAATCCTGCATTCCAATTCTACTCAAGAGACCAGTAACATATTTCCTTGTGACAGATGGATGACATGCTCAGTTTTCTGGACTTCAATACCTAGGAAGTAGTGCAAGTCTCCTAAGTCTTTGAGAGAAAAGTCTGTCATGAGATCATTTAACATGGTTGTCACTGCGGCACTGGATGAGCTAGTAACAATAATATCATCGGCATAGATGAGAAAGAACATGGCAGTATGATACTTATTGTAAATAAACAAAGATGTGTCAGACTTGGAAGGAGCAAAACCAAGTGCTTGCAGTTTCATACTCAACCGAGAGTACCATGCTTGAGGGGCTTGCTTGAGTCCATACCGAGCCTTATCAAGCTTGTAGACATGGAACGGTGCATTTTTATCCTCAAATCTAGGAGGTTGTTTCATGTACACCTCTTCTTCTAGAACACCATGAAGAAACATGTTCTGTACGTCTAGCTGTCTGAGACACCATCCCCTGGAAACAGTAACAGAGAGCACAAGGCAAATAGTAGCGGCTTTGACGACAGGACTGAAAGTGTCCTCGTAGTCAATGCCATATCGTTGTTTAAAACCCTTTGCAACTAGGCGAGCTTTGTAGCGATCAATTGAACCATCAGATTTCCTCTTAATTCTGTAATCCCATTTGCAATCAAGGAGATTTGTACCTTCTCGGCAAGGGACGAGATACCATGTCTTGTTACGTTGCAAAGCAGAGAACTCTTCCTCCATTGCATGTTTCCGGCACGAGTCACCAAGAGCTACAGCTAAAGTTTTAGGCCCGCTAGCTTCTCATGTTATACATGTAAGACCATATTTGGAGATATTCTTATAATTAATTCTTGTAGTGACTCCCTTTTGTAACCTGGTGCGTGGTGGCGTAGGAGGTGATGCAGAGGGCATAACCACAGGAGATCCAGGCGACCGGATTAGATCAGCCGCAGGAGATCCCAAAGGCGATCCAGGGGCGCTGACAGCATCAGATCTCGTGGGCACATCGTGGGCCGCACTGGCCAAGACATTAGACGAACCCGCCTCTGGAAAGAGCGGAGCGACGACCATGCGCTGGTGATCGGGCGAGGCCGCGTGAGTGGAGGGCCCGGACATGGGCGACCGACATGCGGAGGCCTCTTGCTGGGTGCGTCGGCGTGCATGCAGCGGGTTGGGAAAGCCTGGTGGAGGGCCCGCCGACCGCATGGATCCCGTGGCAGCTGGGTGCGCTGCACCTGACGCGCCTGGCGCAGTCTCCTGGGAGGATCCCGAGGGCGATCGCACTGCAGGAGGCGGCGATCCCGAAGCATATACGCCAGGGGAACCCATGCACGTAAAATGTTGCACTGTAGCATCAGTTTCATCTCGATTTTCTATTGGATTTTCATCATTTTCTTCGCGGGGACTGGCTGAAACAGTAAACTCAGGCACACCATTAGGAGAGTTAGACAAATATTGATCATTGCAATTATTTTCTTCCCCACTAGCTGCGCCAGAGAGATGTGAGGGCAAGAGAAGGATTTCTTTTCTAAGGAGAGCTCTGGCATTGGGATGAAGAGTGGAGAAAGGAAATTGTGTTTCATCAAAGACCACATCGCGAGAGATATACATGCTCTGGTGGAGACATCTAAACACTTGACTCCTTTGTGTTGTGCACTATAGCCAAGGAAAACGCATTGTTTTGATCGGAACATAAGGTTCCGATTGTTATAGGCATGAAGATTGGGCCAGCAAGCGCACCCGAACACATGAAGTGGTGCATAGTCAGGTTTGACATGCAAAAGTTGTTCGGTAGGAGTTTCCTTCTTGATAACACGACTAGGCGGAATGTTGATAAGGTGTACGGCGGTGAGAAAAGCTTCGTCCCAAAATTTCAGGGGCATGGATGCGGCAGCGAGTATTGCGAGGCCTACTTCAACAATGTGTCTGTGTTTGCGTTCAGCAGACCCATTTTGCTGATGAGCATGAGGACATGAAACATGATGAGATATTCCCAACTTTTGAAAAAATGAGTTGAGTTTCTCATATTCGTCGCCCAGTAAGACTGGACAGCGATGATTTTGCTATCAAACTTTCTTTCAACAAGTGCTTGAAAGTTGTGAAAAACTTGAAATACATCGGATCTTTTCTTGAGAAGATAAATCCACGTATATTTGCTAAAGTCATCAATGAAGCTAACATAATATGCATGTTTACCAATAGAGATAGGAGCAGGGCCCCACACATAAGAAAAAATGAGTTGTAATGGTTTGGTAGAAACACTAGTTGAGACAGGATATGGTAACTGATGACTTTTGGCTCTTTGGCACGAATAACAAATTGTTTCAGATCTATGCTCTCCAACAACCGGGAGTTTATTGTTGCTAAGTACTTGCTTGACAATAGTAAAATAAGGATGACCTAAAAGGGCATGCCATCGCTCTAAGGAGAGTTTAATGGCGGTACAAACTTGTTTATTGAATCTGCTAACTTTGGGAATCAATGGGTAGAGTCCGTCCACACATCTACCTCGGTAGAGGATTTGCCTCGTGACCTGATCCTTGAGAAAAAGAAAGGGTGAAATTCTAAAAACACATGATTGTCAAGAGCAATGCGATGAACAGATAAGAGATTCTTTGATGAACTAGGGCAGTGATGAATATTATTAAGATGAATATCTCTATGAGGGGAATGAATAATTGAAAGACCAATATTGCTTATCTCCATACATGTTCAATTAGCATTATGAACTTGATCTTGCCCATGATATCTCTCATGCATTGTGACCTTCTCGAGCTCGTGGGTGATGTGATCAGTTGCTCCGGAGTCCACATACCAATTGGTGTCTACACCATAGGATGTGTTGGCTGCCGCAACAACCTTCTTCTTTTGAGAGTTGTCTTTGGCATACCTCCACTTGCATTCTTTAGCTATGTGATTAGTTTTCTTACAAATCTGACACTTGCCTTCATACTCATCATACTCATGAAAATTATTGTTGTTGTAGTAGTTGTGGCCGCCCCTGTTGTTGGTGTAGAAGGGACGCCCTCCTCCCTGATGATTGTAGTTGGAGTAGTGGCTGCCACCGCCGCCACCATAGTGGTTGCCGTGGTCGCCATAGTAGCCCCCGCCGCCGCCTTTGTTGGGGTAGCCTCCGCCACCGCCGTTGTTGGGGTACTGGCCGCCGCTGCCGTTTCGAGAGCCACGACGGGGACCACTGCTACTGCTGCCGCAATAGCCCTTGGACGAGCCGCCTCCACGGCCGTGTGATGCAGCGTTGGCTGATGATTTGAAGGCACCAGCACCCGCGCCCTGGAACATCTCTATCCTCTGATCGAAGGTGGCCACCATGCCGAAGAGCTCATCGACGGTGACATCGTCAGGACGTACATCAAGTGCAGAGATGATTGGCTGATAGTCCATGTCAAGACCAGATATGATGTGGGAGACGAGTTCGTTTTCTGTGATGAGTTGTTCCGCTGCAGCTAGCTCATCAGCGAGACCATGCATATGCCCGAAGTACACAACAGCGGATTGAGTTCCCTTTTGGGCAGTGGTGAGAGATATGCAAACATGATTGGCTTTGGATCTAGATTGGGAAGAGAACATGTTGGCAAGAGCTGACCATATGGCAGCAGAGGTTTCTAGGGATGCTACCTAAACTAACACTTCCTTGGAAAGGTTTCGGAGTAGGTAGGCAATGACCTGTTGATCTTGGATCAGCCAACAAGGAGCATAAGCAGGATTTGGAACAACCTGATCTTTGCCCTCGGAGTTTTTGCTAGTTAGGGTTCTTTGTGGTTCGGCTATGGTTTTGTCGATGTACCCAAAGAGTCCGGCCCCCATGATCTGGGAGCGGGCTTGAGCACGCCAGAGTATGTAGTTGGATCGGGTAAGTGGTTTGGAGACATTGTTGTTGAGACCGGAGGAAACGGCGGATGAAGAGGTCGACATTGTCGAGTTTGAGGAAGGGGATGGCTAGACGAGATGGAAGAAGGTGGCTCTGATTACCATGTGAATTATGGAAGCGTTCCTACTCTCCAAACATGGAGAGCCGCAGGTATATATTGATATCTGACGAGAGACGTCTCATGGCGTTACAGGAAGATAGATCGTTGGAATGAACTCAAGAGATACATGCGGGATAGGGAGAAGAGATAGAAAGTTAAAACAATAGATCAACTCTATCCCTAACTACCTGACTTGACATACAAGTTATATGGCGCACATACAATGTATCATGACTCTATGATGTTTAACAAGATATAGAGTTGTTCATCTATGTAGCCATAGCGGGCCCCTCACTTATCCATTTGCGTTAGTTGTTCCATGACACTCATGATGTGTGCACCACTCTTTCATGCCTCTAAGAGCTTCTCCAATCGTTGCCCCCCCCCCTCCCGCCAAGACGCATAAAAATCGCCCCCTGGAGGCAAGCCAGCGATACATTCGGCGCCGGGGGCAGTTTTGCGCCCAGTCGTCACCCCCCAGCTCTCCCCCAGGCGTCGATGTTGGTCCACTTTTCAGCCCCATTTTGGCGAAAAGGGCCCGTATGGGCGAGAATAGGCCCATATTCGGCGTGGTTCACCGTGGCTGGCGTTCAATTATCAACATAAATATTATTTTTATCACATATTTCATCACAGAAAAATCAAATACTTCAACAAGATAGTACAACAACAAATAGTTCAATACAAATTATATAGTTCAACAAATAAAAACTCATATTTCATCACACGTCGCGCCCGGTGTCGCCCTTGAGCCTCCATAGGTGCTCCACCAGATCCTGCTACAGTTGATGATGCACATGTGGGTCTCGGATCTCCTGACGCATACTGAGGTAGGCAGTCCAGGTTACCGGTAGCTGGTGATCAACTTGGGCAAGAGGACCCTGCCTGTGGTATGGTTCAGTGTCAAACACTGGCTCTTCCTGCTCGCTCTCAATGATCATGTTGTGCAAGATGACACAACAGGTCATGATCTCCCACATTTGATCTTTCGACCAGGTCTGAGCGGGGTATCGGACAACAGCAAATCAAGATTGGAGCACACCAAATGCCCGCTCGACATCCTTCCTGCAAGCCTCCTGAATCTTCGCAAACCAGACGTTCTTGCCTCCTGGCACAGGGTTTGAGATGGTCTTCACAAATGTCAACCATCTGGGATAGATGCCATCAGCTAGATAGTACCCCTTGTTGTACTGCCGCCCATTGATCTCGAAGTTCACCAGAGGAGAATGACCTTCAACAAGCTTGGCAAAGACAGGAGAGCATTGCAGAACGTTGATGTCATTGTGAGTTCCTCGCATACCAAAGAATGAGTGCCAAATCCAGAGGTCCTGTGTGGCCACCGCCTCAAGTACCACACTGCAACTGCCTTTGGCGCCTTTGTACATCCCCTGCCAAGCAAATGGGCAATTCTTCCATTTCCAATGCATGCAGATGATGCTTCCAAGCATCCCAGGAAATCCGCTTGCTGTATTCTGTGCTAGGATCCGAGCAGTGTCTTCCGCATTGGGTGTTCTCAAGTATTGCGGTCCAAACACTGCCACCACTGCCCGACAGAACTTGTAGAAACACTCTATGCTGGTGTACTCGGCCATGCGCCCATAGTCATCCTGTGAGTCACCGGGAGCTCCGTATGCAAGCATCCTCATCGCTATCATGCACTTCTGGATCGAGGTGAATCCAAATTTGCCGGTGCAATCCATCTTGCATTTGAAGTAGTTGCTGAACTCCCGGATGGAATTCACAATACTGAGGAAGAGCTTTCGGCTCATCCGATAACAGCGCCGAAATGTTTTGTCGCCGTCAAGTGGAGCATTGGTGAAGTAGTCGGAGTAGAGCATGCAGTAGCCTTCGAGACGATGTCGGTTCTTTGCTTTCACCCGCCCCGGCGTCGAGCCACCTCGCCGCGGCTTTTCATTGCTCGCTAGCAGCTGGGCGAGGGTGGCGAGCACCATGAGATGCTCTTCTTCCTGGACGTCGGCCTCGGCTTCCTCTTCCAGCAGCGTGGCGAGTGCTTCCTCGTCATCCGAGTCCATCGCCGAGGCAGGCAAATCGCCAAACACCTTCCGCCTGGTGGGTGTGCACCTGCCGCTAAACTGCCCCTTCGCGGCCGGAAACGGCGGCCGAAAACGCCCAGCTGCTGTCGGAGGGGCTGCCGCGGCGAACTTCTGCTATTTTCCGGCGGGGAATGGCTATCTAGCGGTGAAGGGCGGCTTGCGGCGCGGGGGAGGGAGGCGAGTCGGGAAAAAATCTTGACTTTTCACCTGACAACGTGGGCCGACCGCGCTTTTCCCTTGCGCCGGAGCCCCCGATCGCCCCCAGTGCGCCAGGTTCGGCCTGCGGCCGCCGGGCGGAAAAAAGGGCCGAACCGGCGCTTTTCGTCGTTCTGGCGGCGCGACTAGAGCGTTTTTTTGACGCCGGCGCCGAAAAAGTCGCCGGGAGGGGGGGTTGTTGGGGATGCGGCTGGAGATGCTCTAAGACCACATGATACAAAGCAAATTGAGAGCGGTGCATGCGGAAAGCGGGAAACCCTATACACCTAGCGGCCACCGGCCCGGAGGACGCAAACCCTCCATTTTGCAATAATTGTAGCCTGACCTCATGGCGTGTGTCTGTTTTACTACTAGTCCTCTCACATTTAGAACCTAGCGGACTCATGTGCCTGTTTGGTTTGGAAACTGGAACCAAGCGCAATTTCACAAATCACCGGTACTATCCTTGCACTTGTTGCAAGCTCTGTGTCTAAATTTTTCTATTTCATAAATCATATTGATATACTTGTGTAGGCTTCAGCTGCCTCGATAGAGTTGCTAAGTCGTACAGAAAATCATTGTCCACTCCATACAACAAATTAGACCAGTATAGTTTGAATATTCCCGAACTTCTCAGCAAAATCAAAAAAAAATATAGATCAATATTCATCTAATTAAGCGAGCTTTGTCAAGCTCAGTAGAAAATATGTTTCTCTCTCTAAGATAATAAGGGAGTATTTTGCCATACAACATACTCCCTCAGTAAAGAAATACAAGAGCGTTTAGATCACTACTTTAATGATCTAAACGCTCTTATATTTCTTTACGAAGGGAGTATAAAAGAACGAAAATTCCATGCAAGAAAAGTAAGTAGTTGTCGCTTCCCATAAAAAAACATTTACTGTAATTGATAAACTTGAAAATATCATAGAGTACTCCACGACTTCAGTTAAAAAAGAAGAAGAGAATACCCCTGTTGGGAATAACCCGTGGCGAGTCTGGCGAGCTGGTGCACGCGAGAGTGCGCGGTGGGCGCGTCGGACTCGGGCCAGGGCAGGGTTGGGTGCGTGCGTGCGCTCCCAAGTGTAGGCGTGCGTGTGTACGTGTGTTAGCGCGTATGTGCGCGAGTCTGTTGGCGTAGGACCAAGGCGTGGGCCGCGTAGGGCGTGCGAAGTGGTCGCGGCGATCGTGTCAGAGCGTGATGGGCGCGCGCGAGCCAGGGCGTGCGGGGCGTGGCGAGTGGGAGTCGGGTGAGTCGTGGAGCTGCACGGGCATGTCCGTGGGCTCGGGTATAAGACCCTCTTCCCCCCTGTGTAAGTCGCTGAGGAGATCGAGTTCGTGCTCGAGGTGATAAACAGTGAAGCCGTTCGTGCGGCGGGGGTGTTCGAGCACCCGGAAAAACTCTGTGTCCACTTTCCTCCTCGCCGATCGTGTCTCCGGTGATCGCCGTGCTTCGGTAGTTCCATTTTTGCGCCAACATTTGGTATCAGAGTGAGGCAACGAGGCACGGTGAGGGAGCTCGCCGGAGGTCATGGCGTTGGTTCCACATGGCGGCGGAGGCAGCGTGGGCGGATCGGTGGCCATGGGTATGCCGGTGCTCGCGCCGGACGGCTACACCGTGTGGGCGATCAAGGCACAGGCGATCCTTGATGCCCACACGCTGTGGAAGGCGGTGGCGCCGGCGGGCGACGCGGCGGTGAACACCAAGAAGTGCAAGACGGCGCGGGCGCTTCTCCTGTCGGGGCTGCCGGAGGATGTGCTGCTCTCGGTGGCGACGAAAGCCACCGCCAGAGAGGTATGGGACTCTCTGAAGGTGCGCTTCGTCGGCGCCGAGCGGGTGCGCGCGGCGAGGAGGGCGACGCTGCGTGGCGAGCTGGATCGGCTGAAGATGGACGACGGCGAGTCCCTGGACGCGTACGCCGGGCGGCTTGCGGGCATGGCGGCGCGGTTCGCGGGGCTGGGGGAGACACTGGGCGAGTCGGAGCTGGTGAAGAAGCTCCTGGACACCGTGCCGGACCGCCTTTTCCCCGTCGTCGCTGGCATCGAGCAGTTCTGCGCTCTGGAGGAGTTGACGTACGACGAGGCGCTCGGGCGGCTATGTGCATTCGATGAGCGGGTGCGGCGTCGCGGGCAGAGCAGCGGCGAGCGCCAGGACGGCCAGCTCTTGTACACGGCGGCGCAACGGCGGGCGCGGGAGCGGTGCCAAGGGGGAGCTCGGGACGGCAACGACGACGACACGCGCAGTGTGGCATCGGGCAGCGGCGGCAACAAGCGTGGCCGATGCTACAAATGCGGTGAACGAGGCCATTTCAAGCGGGACTGCCCGGAGCTGCGGAAGGCGCCGGCGGCGGAGCGGGCGCTGCTGGGGGTCACCGACGTCGAGGACAACGGCCTCCTCTAGGCCACAGCTTAGGAGGAGAATGTTGGGAATAACCCGTGGCGAGTCTGGCGAGCCGGTGCACGCGAGCGTGCGTGGTGGGCGCGTCGGACTCGGGCCAGGGCAGGGTTGGGTGCGTGCGTGCACTCCCAAGTGTAGGCGTGCGTGTGTGCGTCTGTTAGCGCGTATGTGCGCGAGTCTGTTGGCGTAGGACCAGGGCGTGGGCCGCGTAGGGCGCACGAAGTGGCCGCGGCGATCGCGTCAGAGCGCGATGGGCGCGCGCGAGCCAGGGCGTGCGGGGCGTGGCGAGTGGGAGTCGGGCGAGTCGTGGAGCTGCACGGGCATGTCCGTGGGCTCGGGTATAAGACCCTCTTCCCCCCGTGTAAGTCGCTGAGGAGATCGAGTTCGTGCTCAAGGTGATAAACAGTGAAGCCGTTCGTGCGGCGGGGGTGTTCGAGCACCCGGAAAAACTCTGTGTCCACTTTCCTCCTCGCCGATCGTGTCTCCGGTGATCGCCGTGCTTTGGTAGTTCCATTTTTGCGCCAACATACCCCACGACAAAGTTATAGAGCATATACTGTATAGAGAAGCCATTAAAGCATGACACCAAGTCCCATGCAGCAGCACCGATTCCGTTGGACCCACCAGTACATGAACGATCGAGCCAAACCTGCATGGGCGACGTTTTTAAGGGCGTGTTTGATTGCCCGTATTAGGCCCAGCCTGGTCCGGGCGGGAAGAATTTTGCCCGTTTGGTTTCCTGCATTCACTATACGGCCCGCATCGCACGGAACTTAAAGCACGTCCAAGCCAGGCCTAGGGGAAACACACGAATCGGCAGTAGCTCGCGAGCCTAGCTCGGGCGAGGCAGGGGAGAGCAACGCGTTTCTCCCCTCGTGCGGGCAGGGGAGATGGTGCGAGCTCGCCCGCGTCGCCGAAAAATCGGCGGGAGGATTTCGGCTCACCTCCCGTCGCTCCACCCCTATTTAGCCCCTCCCTCACCGCCCCAACTCCCGCCACCATTATTCCTCCGTTCGAGCTTTCCCGCCGACGCGCATCGGCACCGACGAGCAGGTAAGCGGCGCATCTTCATCGGCCGGCGGTCCACGGTGTCGGAGCTCCTTCACCGGCCGGCGTTCATCTTCCACGACCGTGCCCCCTCGTCCTCAAGCTGCAGCCATGGCCTCTGTGAGTTCAATCCCCCTTTCTCTATGTTCCTTCTAGCTAGATCTAAGCTGCAGCTATGGTTTGATCTAGATGCATGCACTAGTAGAAAACAGGACATACGTCCGGACCAGATAAGCCCATTAGTCCCAGTTCGGTCACGAACCGGTACCCATGGGCCCATTGGTTCCGGTTCATGAGGTCAGGGGGCCTGCCGGGCCTCGTGGGGCCATTGGTCCTGGCTCGTCTGGCCCCATTAGTCCCGGTTGGCGGAACGAACCGGGACCAATGGGCCCCGCTCCTGGCCCACCACCATTGGTCCCGGTTGGTGGCCTGAACCGGTACCAAAGCGTGGTCTTTAGGTCCGGGTCAAGCCACAAACCGGGACCAATGAACCAGCCAAGGGAGAGGGCTTTTGTGTGTAAAACATTAAAAGCAAAAAGAATTTTCATAAATAAATAGAAAAAGCAAAAAAAGAAAAGAAATTAAATAAGTAGGAAGAAAATAAAATAAATAATTAGAAACAGGAAAAAACTTTAATAAATAAGTAGAAACAAAATAAACTTTAATAATGTAAAATAAATAAACTATAATAAAATAAATAAAATAAGCAATAGTAGGTACAAACAAAATAAAATAAATAAAGCAAAAAAGAAAGAATTTTCATAAAATAAAGAAAAGAAACAAAAAAGAAAAGAAAATAAATAATTAGAAACAAAATAAAATTTAATAAATAAGTAAAAACAAAATAAACTTTTATAAAACCTCTAGTAATATTGAAACTAAAATTATATAGAATTTATGCAACTAAAATTATCAAAGTATTTTCTGTTCAAAACATTAAAAGAAAAAAGAATTTTCATAAAGAATTTTTTGTTAGAAACTAAAATAACAAAATATGTTTTTGAATATAATGATAAAACATAGTAATATTAAATAGCAGGAAAAAGAATCACTCAAAAATCTATGTTTATAGTACAGTTATTCAAAAACTAGTCATTCACACAAATTTCAAAAAATTCAAATTTAAACTATTCAAATTGGAAAACAAATGGCACTAATAGAAAGTTTATAATTCTTATTACCTAAAAGCAAAAGGAACTAAAAAATAAAGCAAAAAACAAAAGAAAATAAATAATGTGAAAAACCGAAAAAAACTGGGAAAATAAAAAAATGTCACCTACTGGGCCACTACGGCTTGAATACGACTAGAAAACCTACCATGGGCCAGGATTTAGGCCCGCAGAAGGCCCAGTAGGCCCAACAGGCATAGCGGTGACAATTAGGACCGTAAACCTACAATCGAGAGGAGCTCGAGAGGGGTGCGGCAGTAGGGCTTATAAACCACCACTACTAGGGAAAAGCCTATACACAGAATCTTATCAGCAGCGCGCTTTAAAATAAGGCGCTGCTGCTAATTAGCAGTAGCGTGCTCGAGAGTAACTCGCTGCTGAAACAAACATAGCAGTAGCGTGTCCGCTCAAAGACGCGCTACTGCTATAATTCCGACGAGGCCGCCGCGAGGCTAGTTATAGCAGCAACGCGTTATAACGAAGGGCGCTATTGCTACGTAGCGTAGTAGCAGCGCATTTCGCCAATAAGCGCTACTGCTAAGTTTACTACAAAAATTTAGTCCCACCTCGCTCCGTGAAGAGAGTTTCTACCACCTTAAATATGTTACTTCTCAAACTTTGACAAGCACTTGGTCTTCATTGAACTCTATGTGTAGAATTTGTGGCTGCAATATGAGTCTTCATCTGTTCCTAAACCGGTGAGGATTCATATTGACAAATCAGATTGTACACAAAAAGATCATTGATGATCAATGTATTTTTGATATATTGAACAAAGTCTATTTTTACATGCTGACACATAGCAGTAGCGCTTTATTGTGAAAGGCGCTGCTGCTGGGTAGCTTAGCAGTAGCGTCTTTCTCCATAGCGCACTACTGCTAAGCCATTCCATCTCCCACCCCCATCTCCTCTATCCGATCCACTCACAGTCACACACTCACTATGGATCCCCTCTCAATCCCCCGCGCCGGTCCACCCCCATCGCCGCTCCTCCGTCTGGGCCGCCGTCACCTCCTCCTCCTTGCTGTGGACTCGGTACCAGCCTCCTCCTCCGTCCTCCCTCTCCACTCGCCGCTGGCCGGCCCCTCCTCGCTCCGCCTTCCTCCTCCGTCCTCCCTCCACCGGCCGCCGGCCGGCCCCTCCTCGCTCTGCCTTCCTCCTCTATCCTACTCTCTTCTCCCTCCTCGAGTCGCCCCTCCTTCTCCCTCCTGCCCGCTACATTTTGATTTAGTAGGCTAGTTCATATGCAACATTTTGATTTAGTTGATTTAGTAGGCTAGTTGATTTAGTTGACTTAGAACATTTTGATTTAGTTGATTTAGTAGGATAGTTGATTTAGAACATTTTGATTTAGTTGATTTAGTAGGCTAGTTGATTTAGAACATTTTGATTTAGTTAATTTAGTAGGCTAGTTCATTTAGTTGATTTAGAACATTTTGATTTAGTTGATGTAGTAGGATAGTTCATTTAGTTGATTTAGAACATTTTGATTTAGTTGATTTAGTAGGCTAGTTCATTTAGTTGCTTTAGAACATTTTGATTTAGTTGATTTAGTAGGCTAGTTAATTTAGTTGATTTAGAATATTTTGATTTAGTTGATGTAGTAGGCTAGTTCATTTAGTTGATTTAGTATGCACCATTTTATTGTTAATTTTTCTGTACATGGATAGGTACGCAGTTGCTTTTGTTTTTTTAATAAGTTACTTTTTGGCAAAATGTAGGTGGTACCTTGTCATCTAATATGTTACTAGATCTTTAGGAAAAATGGCGCCACCACCACCACCACTATGTCGACTGTGCAAGTCAAGATGCGCCAGCAGCCTTGCAACTGGCAAGCTGTTCGGCATCTACTTCCAGCCGAGTTTTCGTCATGTAGCGGTAAGAAATTAGATGAAATGTAATAACTATTTTATTTTTAGTGTTGGCATTACTGCATTGTGTCATTTTGCTTATTTTACATAGATCGTCCCATGCAATATGAGGTTGAAATTCAACAAGCTGACAGGAGACACTGTGACATGTGAGGCTCCTGGGGGGCCGTACACTATGGAGGTCGAGAAAGGACGCAATATGTCGCAGATTGGAGGAGATGGATGGGCCCGTTTCGTCGCTCGCATGCGTCTTACTGGTGGTGAGTTGATCAGCTTCTCCTTCCGAGCAGAAAGACCCAAGCTGGCTGTCATTTATCTCAACCTGGTGGAAGATGACGAAGACGATGAAGATGATGAAGATAATGAGGACCCACTCGATGAAGATGATGATGACCCACTTCATGAAGCCATCGTAGCTCAAAGAACAAGGTTGAGTGAGGAGGAGGTGTCCAACCTGTGAGACATAATTCCGCCACGTGCTGACTTTGTCGGGGTGCCATTCGTGACCCGTTTGACGAATACCATGGTTGATCGACATGATATGGTATGCTATACTTACAAATGCAAATTATCTGATGAATTACTTAGTGTACAGTCCAATGGTATGGTATGTTGTGTGGAATCTAGTCGATGATATGTTTTTAGTGTAGAGTTTGATCACATGCTTATTAGTGTAGAATCTAAGGAACTATTAATAGTGTAGATAATCCATATGTACTTATTTGCGAGGCTATTTATTAATTGATATGCTTTTCTTATTCAGAAATTGGCAAAGAGCATATCTGTGAGTTATGGTATCGAGCCTGATGAAGAAGGCTCAGCTGGACTACGCCTTACTGCAAGGGGCTCCGTCACAATCTATACTAACAACGTGGACACGGACGGTCGCACACACTTAAACTCGGTTGGGTGGAAGAAATTCCTCAATGGCGAGAATCTTCGTGTTGGACAGGCCATCCTAATTACTATGAGTAACACCAACCACCTAGGCCTGAGGATGATGATTGTCTTCGATATCATCTAGAACTACATATGTGTGTGTGGCTATATCATCTAGAACTACATATGTGTGTGTGGCTATATCATCTAGAACTACATATGATGATCATCGTCGATATCATCTAGAACTACATATGATGATCGTCGTTGATATGACCTTGTACTGCTTGAGGATGCATGTTTACTATGCATGAAGTTGTTATCTAGTACTCCCTTCGTTCCAAATTACTCGTCGTGGTTTGAACTAAAACCACGACGAGTAATTTGGAACGAAGGGAGTACTACCCAGTAATGGTTCATGAATTTGATATCTACTAGTAGTACCTAGTATCTAGTATCTGAAAGGGAAACTGAAATGAAAAGGGGTACAGGGAAAATGACGAAAGATATAGCAGTAGCGAGGGACTGCGAAATCTCTACAGCTAGGTAATAGTAGCACGTTCTCAAAAAGCGCTGCTGATATCGTCAACAGTAGTAGCACGGGTACGGGCCGCACTACTACTATAAGTTAGCTGTAGCGCCTTATTAGTAGCGCGGCCACCCGCGGTGCTGCTAGCCCCAAAACCCGCGCTACTACTAGGGTTTTCCTTAGTAGTGCACTGCGCGCCCCTCTCAACTAGCGAGGTAGGACTAAAATTTTGGCCACGGGCAGCACGAGGCCTTTGCTCCCGGTTGGTGGAACCAACCGGTACCAAAGGGGGGCATTAGTACCGGTTGGTGGCACCAACCGGGACCAATGCCCCCATTAGTCCCGGTTGGTGCCACCAACCGGGACCAAAGGCCTCTGCTTCCCGCCCTTTGGGCTGCTAAAAAGAGCCCTTTGGTGCTTGTTGGTGGCACCAACCGGGACTAAAGAGGGGCATCGGTCCCGGTTGGTGGCACCAACCAGGACCAAAGCTCTGGCTATATAAGCAGGATTTGTGAAATTTTTCATTCAATTCCTCATTCTCCCGTCGCCGACGTCGCCCTCTGCCCGTCGCCCGCGCCCGTCGTCGCCGCCCGCGCCCCGCGCCGCCCCGATGCCATTGCTGCGTGCCACCCCGCATCGTCGCCGTCACCTCATCGCCCCGCCCCGACGCCGTCGCCGCCCTTTGCCCCGACCTCGACGACGACGCCCTCTGTCGCGACCTCGTCGTCGCCGCCCTCTGCCGCGCCTCGTCGTCGCCGGCCATTGAGCCCTCCCTTCCCCCGCTCCGCCGCCCCTGCCTGCTCTGCTTGCCGCCCTCTGCGGCGCGTAGCCGCCGCCCCGGCCGGCCTGCTCTCTGTGGTGCTTTTTTGTTCATTGATGTATGTATATATGGATGTTGTATGTATATGTATATATATGCAGATGTATGTATGATCCATGGATATGTATGTATTGATGTATGATTTTTTTATTCATAGAATTTGTTTTGTCAACTTATGTATATGTTCATATATATATTTGCATATTTAAAAAAAATTGTGTTGCAAAAGTTACATTTAAGGTAAAGTTGATTTAGTGCATTTTAGGTTATTAGTAAGTGCTTAGTAGTTGAACTAGTTGATTTAATAAAACTACTTTATTTTACTATAGAAGTAGTTTATTGTTAGTAAGTATTACTTTATTTTATTTATAGTAAGTGCTTAGTAGTTGAACTAGTTGATTTAATAAAACTACTTTATTTTATTATAGAAGTAGTTTATTTTTAGTAAGTACTACTTTATTTTATTTATAGTAAGTGCTTAGTAGTTGAACTAGTTGATTTAATAAAACTACTTTATTTTACTATAGAAGTAGTGTAGCAAGAAAATTAATATAACTAGTTTTTTTAGTTCTTTTTCCCGCATCAACGTCGACGATGCCTATCCCGCATCCTCGTCGTCGACTCGGCGGAGGAGGCCTTCTTGATCAGAGGGGTCATGTCCGGGACTGGGCTCCGCCGGGCTGGTATTGGGAGGTGCTACCTTCCGGGGGGTGTAGGTTGGTGAGGAGCCAGTCCGTCGTTGACCCGATCCTTGTTTGGTGGCGGTCGAGTGGGATAGTGACGGTGCCGAGGCTTCCGGACACCGCGGAGGTGGTACATCATTGTGTCAGCAAGGAGGACGAGCACGTCCGTCGCTACATGGTTGCATTGGAGGGCAGGTTCGACAATACCTGGCAGGTTCTTCAGGGACCTCATTGGAGCTATGATCATGTGATGGTTCCTTCTCTTTGGGTGTCCACCGCCCACGCCGATACCCGTCGGGCGCTACGGTTCTAGCTGTATTAGCGATGCTATATGTATGATAGTATTCGAGGTGTATTAGTGATAATATTCGACGATGTACGGACGCAAGAGATGATCTAGTTTTGCTTATAATTGAATGCATGCTAATTTGAATACTACTTTATTTTACGATTTGATTTTGCTAAAATTGGAGAGCACTAGGCGTATGCATTTGATTAGTTGATAGCTTATAGGGTTTTTATTTTTGCAGAAATCTAGGAGCCCCCTCCATCATCCCCCCCATCATCCCCGTCACCACCCCCCCCCCCTCCGATCTTGAGGTGAGACTAGCCAAATCTCCATGTCAATATGAGTCCTATAAGATATTTTGAAATGTTTTTGCTCATATTTTCAACAATTGAAATGTAATGTCCATCAAGTTTGAATGCTCATATGAAGTAGATAAAAACATGTATATTTCCTTGCCGGCAAATTTCAGGCTCGATATGTCCTTTTTTAGAAAGATAATTAAACGATATTTTGGGTTGACTTTAAGTCTGTCGAGTCTCCACCATATATGAGAACGAAGAATCCCGACTGTTGTCATGCGGTAGCTTCTCCTTCATTCCCGTGTGCTAGACAATTTGGTGTAATGCACTCGGGAACGAAATGAGGAGCTACAATCACCGACGGTCGCAAATGTCAGAGAGGAATCAGTGAGGGAGAGTCTCCACCATATATATATGAGAGGACGAAGAATCCCGACTGTTGTCATGGGGGTAGCTTCTCCTTCATTCCCATGTGCTAGACAATTTGGTGTAATGCACTCGGGAATGAAAGGAGGAGCTACCATCACCGGCGGTCAAATATGTACACCACATGAGCTGAGAGTTTTCAAGAAAAGGTTCGACAGACCGATAGTCAACCTGTGATAAATAATAATGATCTAATTTAGGTTTTTTAGTACATATATTTAATTGTACAAGTTTAATATTTGAATTATGAACATAGGAAATGTCATACTCGGACGACGAACACCGCTCGGGGGAGTGCGACTGGTGCCACGACGACCGAGGTATGTGCGACAGGTTCCTTCAGCTGGACGAAGATCGACGCTTCAGCATTAAGCTCGAGGAGACCTTCGATGTTGAAACGGTACGCAATGATGACAAGTGTTTTTTTTGTAATTAAGCACGACTTCAACTATTTCAACATGTACTTTTCATCTTTTACAATTCGACTAGCTTATCCCATGCTATGCAAGACGCTATGTCTTGGAGAGGATGTGTTTTGAAGACCATGAAAGTATGGAAACAAAGAAATTTCACCTAAGGACCCATCATGGTATGGACTTTGAAGTAAATCTGTACAATTCTGAGAGCATAACCCATTTTGGTTGCAAGAATTGGGAAGCACTTTGCGAGATGTATGTTTTTTATGAGGGTATGCTTGTCACCATGGATCTTGGTGATCCTGACACCGCCGAAGACAATTTGGACATTTGGGTCCTTGTTGATACGCTTCCAATTCTTCCCCTATGTGAGCTTCTCAAACATAGTTATTAAGTAATTTATATTTTTTATTTCAAAATAGTTGACAGCTTATTTCCATTGACAGCTTATTTTCATTCTTCAAAGAATGTGCGGAAGATGGTAGACAAAACCCACTACACCGATGGCTCTGAATTAACTTATCAGGAGAAAAATTATCTGATCGCATTTTGTACTGATCTTGAGAATTACAATATCTACAATTCAACTCCTCAACATTATGGTCAATACGTGCCACTAGTGCACGTGTTGAACTACGGTAACTACCATGGAGATACCATGGTAAGCTTTTTTTACTATTACGACATACGTGCATCTTTTGCAAACTCCTAAAACTAGTACATCATTGATAACTACGAAGTTATTACTATGTTTTTCAACGGATAATCCAGAACGATTGTGTGCCTCATCTGATGTATCAGCATGGTCGCCTTGATGTTTTGAACATACAACCAGGTCATCCTACGAATCTCAACTGTCCATACCGGATTTCTAAAAGAAGTGGAGACATGAAAATCAAAGAATGGAAAAAATGTATGGACAGTCATAAGGAGGTTCTTGGAAGCAAAAGGAAGCGAAGCGCGAGAATTGGAGACAAGATGATCTCCATTCTCCATAATGGAGAGTCAGGGTCTATATTGGTTTATGCTATTTTACCTTAAAGAGGGTATTTAGGTCCTACCTAATACTGATGATCATGTGCTAAGAACAATTAAGTAGGGTTGGTTCGATGACTATGACGATGATGATCGTATGACTTGTTATTATAACGAGTAGAAGTTGTATGATGATGGTTAGTAGGACTTGTTATTACGATGATGCATGATGCGAGCATGAAGAGTTAGTATATATCAGTGGGTGAAATGAACATGGATTGGATTGAAGTGAAGGCAACATGCATGTGGTGCATGTCGAAAGTAGTACAATCCAAACTTGATCAAGTTAGGATTAGTATTACTTTCGACATGCACCACATGTTGCCTTCACTTCAATCTATGTCATGTTTAGGCATAGCAGTAGCGTTGGTAAACCAAGCATGGAGATAAGAGAGAACACTTCCCTCTATTAGCTAGCTAACAACCTAAATTAACCCCCCCAAACCCCTAAACCACCCCCTTTAAAAAAACAAAAACCTCAGCTCCTGCCAGCTACTAACGCGTGGATGCCTTTTGGTCCCAGTTGGTGCCACCAACCGGGAGCAAAGGCCCTCCTGCCTGGGCTCGTCGCAGCGGCCACATGGAGGCCCATCTGTCCCGGTTCATGTAAGAACCGGGACTAAAGGCCTAGGGCTTTAGTGACGACCCTTTAGTCCCGGATCCACAACCGTGGAGGATGGGCCTTACGAACCAGGACAAATGGCCCTTTTTCTACTAGTGATGGTTGATTAAATGTCTGATCTATGAGCTAATATGGTTGGTTGCTATGCTGCGATTGCAATTTGTGGTAGGGCTAGATGTTCAAGCATGTAGTAGGCTAGATTAGTAGTAGAGTTTGAAGTTAAACCTTGTGCTTGTGTTGAATCATGCTAGATCTGTGATTTGTAGCTATTGGTGGTCCATTTGTAGCATGCTGTTTGTTATAGATGTATGTTCCTGGTCATAGATTGTCTGGTATGCTTAGTATGATAGTGATGAAGCATGTGCTTGCTATGATAGTGATGAACCATGTACATGTATGCTCCTGCTTTCATGGATTGTCCGGTATGTTGTGTGTTATGCTCACTGTCAATGCGTGCTACGATTGTAGGACATGACCACGCAGACACAAGATCTTAGTCAGGCCCTTGTCGTGTCCAACAGCTAGTTTGCTCCATCGTTTGTTCAGGACTCATAGCCTATGTCCGAGATGGCACCTGATTCAGAGGTGTTCGAGTCTGATTCCCTCTATGTGCCAGTAGTGCTTGTTAAGCCAACTCCTGCTACTGCTGCTGCTGCCGCTGCAATCAAGCTAGCAGCAACAAAGGCAAAGAAGGATGGTAGGTCCAACAACATGAAGTGGCAGCCGTTCATGTCCACGTTCATGTTGAACAAGATGTGTGAGCTCATCTCTAGTGGAGTTAGGACTGACAAGGGCTTCAAGGAGGTGCACTTGAACACCGTTGCGAAGCAGGTGTTTGAGTTCTCTGGGCAAGAAGTGTCTGCCACCCATGTGTACAACCACCTGAGGAAGTGGAGAAGTCGATGGATCCAAGTGTCCAAGCTGAGAGACCTTAGCGACGCCTCATGGGATGAGAACACTTGCTCCATAGTTCTGGAGGCAGAGCACTACGCCGGTCATGTCGCGGTTAGCTCACAACCCTCTTCATTTTCATATTGTCCACCATTGCCTACTCCTTCCCGCCCGGGCTAAATTCTTCCCGACCGGGCCAGGCTGGGCCTAATGCGAGCAACCAAACACGCCCCTCAACGTCCACCCTGACCTATATGGCGTTGTCATGACCCAAGGTGGATTCAGCGACGAAGCTCTCATGGCAGCTCTCAGCCACCTGCTTGACAACAAGGCCCAGGGTGTTGGGTTCGTTGCCATGGCCGACGCTCACAGGGTTCTATGGCTCAAGAGCTGGCTGGGCAAACACTACTACTAGAGTAGTGCTGCCTGTGAGCATGCATGATCCCCGACGGCCATGGTGGTGGCGACGACGACGATGATGACGATGATGACGTACATTTTGTGTAGCTAGGGCTCAAAAACTATTTGATGGTCTGTATATTTTGGTGAAGTGGTATATACTAACCCCTCACGCTGATGGTGAACTTGCGGTGGTAGGACGACACCCTCTTTTGGATGTGGTGGTAGGTTAACACCAAGGTAGTGCTAGGTTGAACTTGCTATGTCGTATGATCATGCATGCTTTACTTCTGTTCTGCTCCATTGTTGTTTGTGTGCTACTTTGCTTGCTACTTGTGCTCCATTGATTTGCTGCTTCAACTCTTGCTCTTGTGCATTGCTAGGGCAAGTGGTATGTCGTGTTCATCGGTGAGGTTCCAGGGGTTTATAGTTCATGGGAAGAAGCCAATGCACAAGTGGCATCGTATAGCAACAACAACTATAGAGGGTTCAATACTAGGCAGGCAACAGAACAAGCTTACTCCGCCTGGGTGCGAAAGCACGGAGGCAGCAGTGTCGACAGTGCCAAGGTTGGAGCTATCAAAGTGGAAGCTGCTAAGGTGGATTGTCAGTTCGCACCTATATGGTGTATGGAAGAATTAGTGCAAATATATGGTGTATGGTATTGTAGAAAATTTTATGCACATATATGGTGTATGGAAGAAGAATTAGTGTAGAAATTTTGCACATGTATGTATGTTTTTGCACTAGTGTGGATATTTGCAAATGACAACGGGGCTTACCATATATGTTTGTAATTTGCAAGATGGCCTCTCTTATCAATCCATCGTACGATCAATTGCATCATGGACGGTTCATGGCAGAAGAAGGAAGGATTTTTGATCAGCTTCACCTGAGGTCTAGTTCGGTTCATGACAAGATGGAGTATGACGAGCGATACACAGAGTATATCCGAAAGATCGGGCTTCTCCCTTTTATCTCACTCATGTCTTGTTCGATGCTGAAGATGAACCCTTGTGCGATCACGGCACTCGTTGACCGATGGCGCCCTGAGACACATACTTTTCACTTCTATGCTGGGGAGATGACGGTAACTTTGCAGGATGTGTCTCTGATCACTGGACTTCCCATCAAAGGACAACCTATTTGTTTTAGCACATATTTTGAAGGATGGTGTGAGATTATGGTTGGACTCATAGGGAGGGAGCCAGTGGTACAAGGGAAGTCCGCCGGTGCAAGTTATCATTGGATTGCTGAACACTTTGGGGAATGCCCGGCTGATGCGGACGATGAAACAGTGCAGCAGTATACCAGGGCATACTTGTGTTATGTAGTCAGACGGACTCTTTTCTTTGACAGCACTGGCGTCAACGCTTCCTTTATGTGGCTTAAGTTGTTTGCTGGGTGGGAGCATGGACTCAGTTGGGGTACGGTGGCGTTGTCTTATTTGTATCGTCAGGTAAGTAGTTTTGCATATAATAGTGTGTTCACCATATAGATATGTTCTCTAGTTTATAATGACATATTACTTGTTTGTGTGTAGCTGTACGAGGTGTGCCGTAGGGGCACAAATCCAAGAAACTTCAAAGAGTCAAAGGAAGCCAACATCAGTGGTCTGATGCTTCTATTATCGATATGGAGTTGGGAGCACTTGCCAGTGGGGCGGCCGACACCAAAGGGTTACGACCCGTGGGATGATCATCATGACCCATACCGTATGCCTACATGGGCATATAAGTGGGACAAGGTTGAAGGTTTTTTTGTCAATTCAAAGACCATGTATTTGCACTACTGCAACAAGCTTGACATCATGACCCCGAAGCAGGTTATCTTAGTAGCTTTTTGCTTTATCTCTTCTGTTTCATCGGTTTTCCAAAAATCATACTAACAATGTAGTTTTTTCTTAATATTTGGTTATTGGTTACCTGGGAACCGTACGGAATGGAGGGAAACATTGGTAGGGGAGCTAGTTTTATTACTTTCATACTTAACCCAAAGTGTCTATAGGAAGCACACTTATGGCGGATGCATTACCCGTTGATTTGTTATTATGTTCTTGAGTTTTATAAGCTACAACGAGTTATGACACAGTTTGGCTTATTTCAAGAGACCCCGCCTAAGTACAAGGTCACTTCGCTACATTTGCATAGGTAAGTGCTTAGCACTTCAAATGCTTTCTCCATTGTATTGAAGATAGTAACAAAAATGCATTTGTAAAATGCTATGTAGTCTCGACAAGATGAAGCAGAAGAGTATAAAAAAATGGGATCGAGAGCATGACATGTATATCCAGGAGTTCAAGCACAAGCTCAATAAGATTGAGCTTTCATTGCGTCAACCCACTTCTAAACCTCCCCCACGCCCTTTTGATACGGAAGCATTGAACAATTATCTTGTGTGGTTTCGTTCTATTGCACGTACTCAACTTAACGCACCCGCATTTCAGCCAGGGGACATATTACATGAACCCAATCTAGGTTTTGATGGGATGGCCAATATGGAGTACAACAGGCTTATTAGAGATGGTAGACGGTATGAATCGGCGCCAACTATCCGCTTTGTGGTAAGTAACTGTTATATCTGTTAGGGAATGTATAATTTCAAAAAAATTCCTACGCACACGCAAGATCATGGTGATGCATAGCAACGAGAGAGGAGAGTGTTGTCTACGTACCCTCGTAGAGCGAAAGCGGAAGCGTTAGCACAACGCGGTTGATGTAGTCGTACGTCTTTACAATCCGACCGATCGAGTACCGAACGCACGGCACCTCCGAGTTCAGCACACGTTCAGCTCGATGACGTCCCTCGAACTCTGATCCAGCCGAGTGTTGAGGGAGAGTTTCGTCAGCACAACGGCGTGGTGACGATGATGATGTTCTACCGACGCAGGGCTTCGCCTAAGCACTGCTACAGTATTATCGAGGTGGACTATGGTGGAGGGGGGCACCGCACACGGCTAAAAGATCAAACAATCAATTGTTATGTCTCTAGGTGCCCCCTGCCCCCGTATATAAAGGAGCAAGGGGGGAGGTGCGGTCGGCCAGGAGGAGGCGCGCCAAGAGGAGTCCTACTCCCACCGGGAGTAGGACTCCCTCCCTTCCTTCTTGGATTAGGAGAAGGGGGAAGGAAGAGAGAGGGGGAAAGGAAAGGGGGCGTGCCGCCCCCCTCCTTGTCCAATTCGGACTTGGGGGGTAGGGGCGTGCGGCTGCCCCTTGGAAGCCTCTCCTCTTCCACCAATTGGGCCCAAGAGGCCCAATAGCCTCCTGGGGGTTCCGGTAACCCCCCCCGGTACTCCGGTATATATCCGATAACCCCTGGAACCAATCCGGTGGCCGAATATATTCGTCCAATATATCAATCTTCATGTCTCGACCATTTCGAGACTCCTCAACATGTCCGAGATCACATCCCGGACTCTGAACTACCTTCGGTACATCAAAACATATAAACTCATAATATAACTGTCATCGAAACTTTAAGCGTGCGGACCCTACAGGTTCGAGAACTATGTAGACATGACCGAGACACGTCTCCGGCCAATAACCAATAGCGGAACCTGGATGCTCATATTGGCTCCCACATATTCTACGAAGATCTTTATCGGTCAAACCACATAACAACATACGTTATTCCCTTTGTCACCGGTATGTTACTTGCCCAAGATTCGATCATCGGTATCTCAATACCTAGTTCAATCTCGTTACCGGCAAGTCTCTTTACTCGTTCCGTAATATATCATCTTGCAACTAACTCATTAGTTGCAATGCTTGCAAGGCTTAAATGATGTGCATTACCGAGTGGGCCCAGAGATACCTCTCCGGCAATCGGAGTGACAAATCCTAATCTCGAAATACGCCAACCCAAAAAGTACCTTTGGAGACACCTGTAGAGCACCTTTATAATCACCCAGTTACGTTGTGACGTTTGGTAGCACACAAAGTGTTCCTCCGGTAAACGGGAGTTGCCTAATCTCATAGTCATAGGAACATGTATAAGTCATGAAGAAAGCAATAGCAGAATACTAAACGATCATGTGCTAAGCTAACGGAATGGGTCAAGTAAATCACATCATTCTCCTAATGATGTGATCCCGTTAATCAAATGACAACTCATGTTTATGGCTAGGAAACATAACCATCTTTGATCAACGTGCTAGACAAGTAGAGGCATACTGGTGACACTCTGTTTGTCTATGTATTCACACAAGTATTATGTTTCCGGTTAATACAATTCTAGCATGAATAATAAACATTTATCATGATATAAGGAAATAAATAATAACTTTATTATTGCCTCTAGGGCATATTTCCTTTAGTCTCCCACTTGCACTAGAGTCAATAATCTAGATTACACAGTAATGATTCTAACACCCATGGAGCCTTGGTGCTGATCATGTTTTGCTCGTGGAAGAGGCTTAGTCAACAGGTCTGCAACATTCAGATCTGTATGTATCTTGCAAATTTCTATGTCTCCCACCTGGACTAGATCCCGGATGGAATTGAAGCGTCTCTTGATGTGCTTGGTTCTCTTGTGAAATCTGGATTCCTTCGCCAAGGCAATTGTAGCAGTATAGTCACAAAAGATTTTCATTAGACCCGATGCACTAGGTATGACACCTAGATTGGATATGAACTCCTTCATCCAGACTCCTTCATTTGCTGCTTCCGAAGCAGCTATGTATTCCGCTTCACACGTAGATCCCGCCACAATGCTTTGTTTAGAACTGCACCAACTGACAGCTCCACCATTCAATGTAAACATGTATCCGGTTTGCAATTTAGAATCGTCCGGATCAGCGTCAAAGCTTGCATCGACGTAACCATTTACGACTAGCTCTTTGTCACCTCCATAAATGAGAAACATATCCTTAGTCCTTTTCAGGTATTTCAGGATGTTCTTGACAGCTGTCTAGTGATCCACTCCTGCTAAACTTATAGCAAGGTACACATCAGGTCTGGTACACAGCATTGCATACATGATAGAGCCTATGGCTGAAGCATAGGGAACATCTTTCATCTTCTCTCTATCTTCTGCAGTGGTCGGACATTGAGTCTTACTCAACTTCACACCTTGTAACACAGGCAAGAACCCTTTCTTTGCTTGATCCATTTTGAACTTCTTCAAAACTTTGTCAAGGTATGTGCTTTGAGAGAGTCCAATTAAGCGTCTTGATCTATCTCTATAGATCTTAATGCCCAATATATATGCAGCTTCACCGAGGTCTTTCATTGAAAAACTCTTATTCAAGTATCCCTTTATTGTTGGGGAATGTTGCAGAAAACAAAAAATTTCTACGCTTCACCAAGATCAATCTATGGAGTCATCAGGCAACGAGAGAGAGGAGTGCATCTACATACCCTTGTAGATCACGCGCGGAAGCGTTCAAGAGAACGGGGTTGAGGGAGTCGTACTCGTCGTGATCCAAATCACCGAAGATCCTAGTGCCGAACGAACGGCACCACCGCGTTCAACACACGTACGGTTGGGGAAGACGTCTCCTCCTTCTTGATCCAGCAAGGAGGAGGGAGAGGTTGATGGAGATCCAGCAGCACGACGGCGTGGTGGTGGAAGTAGCAGTGATCTTGGCAGGGCTTCGCCAAGCTCAGCGAGAGGGAGAGCTGTTACGGAGGGAGGGGGAGGCGCCAGGAGCAGGGGTGTGCAGCCCTCCCTCCCCCCCCCCCCCCTCTTTATATAGGGGCCCTGGGGGGTGCCGCCCCCCTAGAGATTAATCTCAAGGGGGGGCGGCGGCCAGGGGGGGACTTGCCCCCCAAGCCAAGTGGGGCGCCCCCCACCCCTAGGGTTTCCAACCCTAGGCGCAGGGGGAGGCCCAAGGGGGGCGCACCAGCCCACCAGGGACTGGTTCCCCTCCCACTTCAGCCCATGTGGCCCTCTGGGATAGGTGGCCCCACCCGGTGGACCCCCAGGACCCTTCCGGTGGTCCCGGTACAATACTGGTGACCCCCGAAACTTTCCCGGTGGCCGAAACTGGACTTCCTATATATAAACCTTCACCACCGGACCATTTCGGAACTCCTCGTGACATCCGGGATCTCATCCGGGACTCCGAACAACTTTCGGGTTACCGCATACTAATATCTCTACAACCCTGGCATCACCGAACCTTAAGTGTGTAGACCCTACGAGTTCGGGAGACACGCAGACATGACCGAGACGACTCTCCGGCTAATAACCAACAGCGGGATCTGGATACCCATGTTGGCTCCCACATGTTCCACGATGATCTCATCAAATGAACCACGATGTCGAGGATTCAAGTAATCCCGTATACAATTCCCTTTGTCAATCGGTACGTTACTTGCCCGAGATTCGATTGTCGGTATCCCAATACCTCGTTCAATCTCGTTACCAGCAAGTCACCACTACAAGAAACTTGTTAATACATGACGGATTTCTAGTGACGTTCTAAGAAATCGTCACGGACAATGACGGTTTTCTCTTATCCGTCACGGAGAGCGTCATGGATCAACAAGATGTGACTGCCCTCCGAAAAAGGTAGCCCATTTATGATGAACATCGATGGACCGTCACGGATACCGTCACACAACAACATGTTGGTCTAGTCTATTTATTTTTTATGCATCATCCGGACCGTCATTGATGGCTCCCGCTGATGTGTGGTGTATGGTTGGCTTGGTTGGCCCATATGTCAGTTGAATGTGTAGCAAAAAATAAAAGAAGCTCAAAATAAAAGGGGTACGCGCCAGAAATTTCGAGACCGCGCGTGGGCATCGAAATTTGAAGAGGCCGACGCGGCCCGTGGCAAAATTTTAGAGCCAGCCTATTTAAGTCACAGCCCATGCCCTTCTAACCCTAATCCCCATTCTCTCCCTCGTTCCCTCAGCCGCCACAACTGCCCCCACTCCTGATTCTGGCGATTCCGGCGGCTATCGCCGGCGCGGTGCACACCGCCGAGCTCTCCTCGGTCGGCTCCATCCTCCCCTCTGGCAAGATTTTGCCATCCCGACCTCTACCGCTCTCCCAAAACCCACACCTGTATTAGGGTTTCATCCTCCGGCATCGCCTTCGTCGTTGGCGCATCTCCGGCGACTCTTCTCGGTCGTCTATAGCGCCCCCACGAGCTCACTATCTTTATGATGGTCCACATCCAGCAGGGCGGCACGGAGGAGCTACTCCCACAGGATCCACGGGCGCGGCGCATCCTGCAGACACCGGTCCTGGGCTAGGTTGGGCACGGCTACCTTGTCCTTCTCGTCGGCGGTGGCGGCGAACGCCGGTGCTCTCTCTCCTCCTCGACCTCCAAGGAAGAGCGCCGGTATAGCACAAGCACGCCCAGCCCCTGAATCCCCGTTCTTCGCCCATCCAGCGGCGTACATGACGTGCTCCTCCTTGATGCGGTCGTCCCCAACAAGCTCTCTTCGCCGGAAGAGGTGGAACAGCAAGTCCAGCGTCCCCTTGGCCTCCTGTCCTGTAGCGCTTGGACGAGCTCACCGGCTGCGTTCTTCCCTCCCAGCGTGGTGAGCTTCTCCCATCTCCCCCCTTTATCCCCAAATCTGAAAGATACTTGCAATGTGAATACGGATCATATTTTTCTTCAGTTTAGAGGTGAATTAAATTGCTGAGATGAACATGTTGCTTGACTAGTTGCTGATTGTTTTGTGGATCTGTTGCACTTTTACACATAATTTAATCTGGGAAAACTAATGCTAATCCATATAGTATGATATAGCTAATTTTTTTCTAACTTTTTATTGCTTTGGTAAATATCTTTTGGGACTTAATTCGGAAACTTGAGCCTGTTAGATATAAATTCAGCTGTGACTCTGTCTTGCCAGAATGCACTTGGTTTGCAGATGTGTGTATGTAGTACTTGAGAAAAAACTTAATTATTAACTGAGGACTAGTTTGGCAGCATAGTTTTTCTAAAACTGTGGTAATTCAAAACCTCAGTTTTTCAAGGCATGGCCAATGAATACTATGGTTTCTCAAAACTGCAGTTTTTCTTGGTTTTGCCAAAACCAGCAGTTCGTTTGGTAAATGTAGTTTTACTGTAGTTTCGACCTGACTGCACCTAACTGAGCTACACTCAAGGAACTGATCTTCCTGCAAAAACGACCGCTCAATGCATGCAGCCATGTCTTGCACACAAGTCCTTTCCGCCTCTCGAGGATGCTAGGTGTTGTAGCAGTCTACAGAGTACAACTACCTCTTGTATTGACAAGCAACCATGCCATACCATATGATAATGTAAACTGAAATGCCTAGTAATCAGTTAGTCTTACGACAACGGCTGGAAGAACATAGACTCACAAACCAGCGAATGCAAGCTAATCACCCAACCTTAAATGCCTAGTAATCAAATTAATAATTAGGAGAGAGTTTGCACCTCGTTTAATAGATAATAAACAGAGGAGGAGTGGGAGTCCTTCGATTTCTCTCGACTCAGTTAAGAAAAAAGTGGTCGGGACCTCTTTTTTAAATACTACAAAAATACAACAGTATAAGAGATACCATGGTATCTTAAAGTGAAGTATTTCTTTCATCCAAACACCCCAAAGTTTTTGATACCAAGGTTATTTCAGAAACCACAGTATTTTGTAAAAACTGCAAAAATACTTTGCATCCAAACGCACCCTGACACACTTTCTGATTATTAACTGGGAATAACTATAAATTTGGACATCATAAAAATGAGTAAATATCAAGAAACCTCACACATTGTCAGAATGTGCAAGCCGTTTATCTGGACTATGTATCATTCTAAGTAATTGTATATACATACCACAATATCCATGTATTAGTCTGTTTGATTTCATAGATATACACATATGAAAAGAAAAATAATATATCTGTATTTCAACTTAGTTTCGACATGTTTAACTTGCATGGATTTAAGAATTGCAGTTAACCGTGTCTGCACTTATGAAATTGGAATTAACCTTCTCTGACATGATGCCCAAAAACCTCCTTTTAATGCTACAGGAATAGCTCCAGAGTTGTATTACAAATATATGTAGGTCACTATAATAGTATTTTCCTATTGAAAAGGGAGAAAAGGTACTATGTGATAAGTAGGCCAGAACTAAAAAAATTGCCGGTTATTGTGTATTGCATATATCTTTTTGTTTGGATGCCAAAATTTATCTTCTTTGTGGCTCAATTTACTTCCCTTTTTCTGTTCAGGTCATTTTGAACTTGATTACTACCAATGATAGATAGTAGTACGGAATGGGAAACAATGATTTACTGTAATTACATTGTCTTCACCTAGAGTTATCTTTTAATGTCACCAGCAACTATTTCTATGTTACCTTGCAGATTCACTCAATAGAAGACACTTGAAATATTGTAGGTTAGATTGTCTTACAAATATATGTAGACCACTGTAATAGTATTTTCTTATTGAAAAGGGAGAAAAAGTATTACGTGATAAGTAGGCCAGAACTATAATTACATTGTCTTCACTTAGAGTTGTCTTTTAATGTCACTAGCAACTATTTCTATGTTGCCTCGCAGATTCACTCAATATAAGAAACTTGAAATATTGTGCAAATAATTAGCTAGCATTGTGAAAAAATGTGCGTTATTTAGTTGAGATATGACATATCAATGCATATTAGGACATACTAATTGTGTATTTCCTAGAAATCATGTGTCACTGTATTGAATCCCTAGATGATCTCCTTAGACTAACATACCAAAGTTAATCTTAGATATGGTGAACTATAAATTTATAATGATCAAAACTATTTGTATTGATGATAACTAACGAGTGTACTTTCCTCAAAAAAAAAACTAATGAGTGTACCAAGCATTTGATTGTTTGGGAGTGAAGTATAAATATTGAATGCTATACGGTCAGAATGTGTTATGCTAACTTTTTAGGTTATTTTAAGGTAAATATGTAAAGGCAAGTAATTCTCATAACGTATTGAAGTGGTATACTACACAATATTTGTTGTATCTATAGTCGGACTATTTTTATGTGTGCAATAATACATACAAAAACTGACTTGTACTTGATCCAATCCTTTATTAGAAGTAGTATCACACAAATGTCTTTTCAGCTAGGTTAACTGTAAGCCACAAATGCCAAATCTTTTTCATGTGCCATATCATTTCAGATAGGACACATATTCCAGTTAGACATAATTAGCATGGAATTGGTACATTTCTTTTTTATCTGTTGAGAAACAATGCCTAGAAATTTTCATTAATGTGCAATATTCAGACAGGCTACATTTCTTATCGAGTTTAGTGTAGTGATAGTATAAAATAAGCACAACGGAGTTTACTACCAACTATATTGATCTATGTATGCTCATCAGTCCTTTCTGTGCCAGTTGTTTCTTTTCACACTTTTGTTAATTTGTTGCACTACTTTGCATTCTGGGAGTGAAACAATATAGAACTTTATAATGTGTAGTAAGCTACTTGTAGTGTAACATACTGACTGAAAATAATGCGACATATTTTTCATCATGTGGCAGATGTTGGTTATGGGAGCATTTTCAACAACAAAGACATGTGTTTTGACAACATTGGTGTGGACGGGTGGATTTGCTGCTATAAATGCTGGATAACCCCTGGTTGGTGTGTAGCATCCTGATAAGAGGTGCCTTGCATCATGGTGGCAGCGTTGGCTGTAGAGTAGCATGGTGTTCTCTGAGACATGCTTGTAAAATTAATGTTTTTTGAGTCTTCTCTTTTCGCTTGTGTATAGGTGTATTTTTTAGATATGTTGTAATTTTGTTTTTGTAATGACATGAGCATATACGTATTGTCAAATTCTTATTGGCTTAAAATTTTCATGAAAAATGAGTGATGCGTGAACCTCCTGGCCTGAAATTAGTGGCCTTTGAAATTAATGGGCTTCAATTATAGTTGGGTTGATATTAGATGGGCTGCCAGTCTTGGACCAGTCTAAAATTTAGTGGGCCAGAACTTAGATGGGCTGGTTACTACATGGGCTGCCACGTTAGATCCATGTCATATGATGATGTGGCACAGAAGTTAACGCCGTTATGAGCACTGTAGTTAGGTGTCATCCATGACGGTCAAGATCCGTCATGATCGGTGACGATTTTCGATGATCCGTCAAGGAGTGTATAGTGGTCAAATTATGACACGATATACATGATGGAATTTATTTCCGTCACACATAGTCTTGCATGACAGTTTTGCATAGGTCTGTGATGGACTGAAACTGTCATGTATTAACAGGATTCTTGTAGTGCACTTTACTCATACCGTAATGCATGATCTCGTGACCAAACACTTGGTCATATTGAGCTCATTATGATGATGCATTATCGAGTGGGCCCAAAGATACATCTCCGTCATACAGAGTGACAAATCCCAGTCTCGATCCGTGTCAACCCAACAGATACTTTCGGGGATACCTGTAGTATACCTTTATAGTCACCCAATTACGTTGTGACGTTTGGTACACCCAAAGCACTCCTACGGCATCCGGGAGTTAGACGATCTCATGGTCTAAGGAAATGATACTTGACATTGGAAAAGCTCTAGCAAACGAACTACACGATCTTGTGCTATGCTTAGGATTGGGTCTTGTCCATCACATCATTCTCCTAATGATGTGATCCCGTTATCAATGACATCCAATGTCCATAGTCAGGAAACCATGACTATCTGTTGATCAACGAGCTAGTCAACTAGAGGCTCACTAGGGACATGTTATGGTCTATGTATTCACACATGTATTATGATTTCCGGATAACACAATTATAGCATGAATAATAGACCATTATCATCAACAAGGAAATATAATAATAATCATTTTATTATTGCCTCTAGGGCATATTTCCAACAGTTTCCCACTTGCACTAGAGTCAATAATCTAGTTACATTGTGATGAATTGAACACCCATAGAGTTCTGGTGTTGATCATGTTTTGCTCGCAGAAGAGGTTTAGTCAACGGATCTGCGACATTCAGATCCGTATGCACTTTGCAAATATCTATGTCTCCATCTTGAACATTTTCACGAATGGAGTTGAAGCGACGCTTGATGTGCCTGGTCTTCTTGTGAAACCTGGGCTCCTTGACAAGGGCAATAGCTCCAGTGTTGTCACAGAAGAGAGTGATCGGCCCCGACACATTGGGTATGACTCCTAGGTCGGTGATGAACTCCTTCATCCAGATTGCTTCATGCGCTACCTCTGAGGCTGCCATGTACTCCGCTTCACATGTAGTTCCCGCCACGACGCTTTGCTTGCAACTGCACCAGCTTAATGCCCCACCATCCAAAATATACACGTATCCGGTTTGTGACTTAGAGTCATCCCGATCTGTGTCGAAGCTAGCGTCGACGTAACCCTTCACGACAAGCTCTTCGTCACCTCCATATACGAGAAACATATCCTTAGTCCTTTTCAGGTACTTCAGGATATTCTTGACCGCTGTCCAGTGTTCCATGCCGGGATTACTTTGGTACCTTCCTACCAAATTTACGGCAAGGTTTACATCAGGTCTGGTACACAGCATGGCATACATGATAGACCCTATGGTCGAGGCATAGGGGATGACACTCATCTTTTCTCTATCTTCTGCCGTGGTCGGACATTGAGTCGAGCTCAATTTCACACCTTGCAACACAGGCAAGACCCCTTCTTGGACTGATCCATATTGAACTTCTTCAATATCTTATCAAGGTATGTGCTTTGTGAAAGACCTATGAGGCGTCTCGATCTATCTCTATAGATCTTGATGCCTAATATGTAAGCAGCTTCTCCAAGGTCCTTCATTGAAAAACACTTATTCAAGTAGGCCTTAATGTTGTCCAAAAGTTCTATATCATTTCCCATCAAAAGTATGTCATCCACATATAATATGAGAAATGCTACAGAGCTCCCACTCACTTTCTTGTAAACGCAGGCTTCTCCATAAGTCTGCATAAACCCAAATGCTTTGATCATTTCATTAAAGCGAATGTTCCAACTCCGAGATGCTTGCACCAGCCCATAGATGGAGCGCTGGAGCTTGCATACCTTGTTAGCATTCTTAGGATCGACAAAGCCTTCCAGCTGCATCATATACAGTTCTTCCTTAAAATGGCCGTTAAGGAATGCCGTTTTTGACGTCCATTTGCCATATCTCATAATCATAGTATGCGGCAAGCGCTAACATGATTCGGACGGACTTCAGCTTCGCTACGGGAGAGAAAGTCTCATCGTAGTCAACCCCTTGAACTTGTCGATAACCCTTAGCGACAAGTCGAGCTTTATAGATGGTAACATTACCATCTGCATCCGTCTTCTTCTTAAAGATCCATTTGTTTTCTATCGCTCGCCGGTCATCGGGCAAGTCTGTCAAAGTCCACACTTCGTTTTCATACATGGATCCTATCTCAGATTGCATGGCTTCAAGCCATTTGTTGGAATCTGGGCCCGCCATTGCTTCTTCATAGTTCGAAGGTTCACCGTTGTCTAACAACATGATTTCCAGGACAGGGTTGCCATACCACTCTGGTGTGGAACGTGTCCTTCTGGACCTACGAAGTTTAGTAGTAACTTGATCTGAAGTACCTTCATCATCATCATTAATTTGCTCTCTAGTCGGTGCAGGCACCACAGGAACATCTTCCCGAGCTGCGCTACTTACCGGTTCAAGAGGTAGTACTTCATCAAGTTCCACTTTCCTCCCACTTACTTCTGTCGACAGAAACTCTTTCTCCAGAAAGGACCTGTTCTTGGCAACAAAGTTCTTCCCTTTGGATCTGAGGTAGAAGGTATACCCAATGGTTTCCTTAGGGTATCCTATGAAGACGCATTTTTCCAACTTGGGTACGAGCTTTTCAGGTTGAAGTTTCTTGACATAAGCATCGCATCCCCAAACTTTTAGAAACAACAGCTTAGGTTTCTTCCCAAACCATAATTCATACGGTGTCGTCTCAACGGATTTAGACGGTGCCCTATTTAAAGTGAATGTAGCTGTCTCTAGAGTGTATCCCCAAAATGATAGCGGTAAATCGGCGAGTGACATCATAGATCGCACCATATCCAATAGAGTGTGATTACGATGTTCGAACACACCGTTATGCTGAGGTGTTCCAGGCGGCGTGAGTTGTGAAACGATTCCACATCCTTAAGTGCGTACCAAATTCATGACTTAAATATTCTCCCCCATGATCGGATCGTAAGAATTTTATCTTTCGGTCACGTTGATTCTCTACCTCATTCTGAAATTCCTTGAACTTTTCAAAGGTCTCAGACTTGTGTTTCATCAAGTAGACATGCCCATATCTACTCAAGTCGTCAGTGAGAGTGAGAACATAATGATAGCCTCCGCGAGCCTCAACGCTCATTGGACCGCACACATCAATATGTATGATTTCCAATAAGTTGGTTGCTCGCTCCATTGTTCCAGAGAACGGAGTCTTGGTCATTTTTCCCATAAGGCATGGTTCGCATGTCTCAAATGATTCGTAATCAAGAGACTCCAAAAGTCCATCTGCATGGAGCTTCTTCATGCGTTTGACACCAATGTGACCAAGGCGGCAGTGCCACAAGTATGTGGGACTATCGTTGTCAACTTTACATCTTTTGGTATCTACACTATGAATATGCGTAACATCATGTTCGAGATTCATTAAGAATAAATCATTGACCTGCGGGGCATGACCATGAAATATATCTCTCATATAAATAGAACAACCATTATTCTCGGATTTAAATGAGTAGCCATCTCGTATTAAACGAGATCCAGATACAATGTTCATGCTCAAAGCTGGCACTAAATAACAATTATTGAGGTTTAAAACTAATCCCGTAGGTCAATGTAGAGGTAGCGTGCCGACGGCGATCACATCGACCTTGGAACCATTCCCGACGCGCATCGTCACCTCGTCCTTCGCCAGTCTCCGCTTATTCCACAGCTCCTATTTTGAGTTACAAATATGAGCAACCGCACCGGTATCAAATACCCAGGAGCTACTACGAGTACTGGTAAGGTACACATCAATTGCATGTATATCACATATACCTTTAGTGTTGCCGGCCTTCTTGTTCGCTAAGTATTTGGGGTAGTTCCGCTTCTAGTGTCCCCTTCCCTTGCAATAAAAGCACTCAGTCTCAGGTTTGGGTCCATTCTTTGACTTCTTCCCGGCAACTGGCTTAACGGGCGTGGCAACTCCCTTGTCATCCTTCTTGAAGTTCTTCTTACCCTTGCCTTTCTTGAAACTAGTGATTTTATTGACCATCAACACTTGATGTTCCTTTTTGATTTCCACCTCCGCTGATTTCAGCATTGAAAATACTTTAGGAATAGTTTTCACCATCCCCTTCATATGGTAGTTCATCACAAAGCTCTTGTAGCTAGGTGGGAGCGACTGAAGGATTCTCTCAATGACCGCCTCGTCCGGGAGGTTAATGTCCAGCTGGGACAAGCGGTTGTGCAACCCAGGCATTTTGAGTATGTGCTCACTGACAGAACTATTTTCCTCCATCTTACAACTATAGAACTTGTCGGAGACTTCATATCTCTCAACCCGGGCATGAGCTTGGAAAACCATTTTCAGCTCTTCGAACATCTCATATGCTCCGTGTTGCTCAAAACGCTTCTGGAGCCCCAGTTCTAAGCTGTAAAGCATGCGGCACTAAACCAGGGAGTAATCATCAGCACGCGACTGCCAAGCGTTCATAACGTCTTGGTTCTCTGGGATGGGTGCTTCACCTAGCGGTCCTTCTAGGACATATGCTTTATTGGCAGCTATGAGGATGATCCTCAGGTTCCGGACCCAGTCTGTATAGTTGCTGCCATCATCTTTCAGCTTGGTTTTCTCTAGGAACGCGTTGAAGTTGAGGTTGACATGAGCATTGGCCATTTGATCTACAAGACATTTTGCAAAGGTTTTAGACTAAGTTCATGATAATTAAGTTCATCTAATCAAATTATTTAATGAACTCCCACTCAGATTAGACATCCCTCTAGTCATCTAAGTGATACATGATCCGACTCAACTAAACCATGTCCGATCATCACGTGCACTAGTCATCATCGGTGAACATCTCCATGTTGATCGTATCTTCCATACGACTCATGTTCGACCTTTCGGTCTCTTGTGTTCCGAGGCCATGTATGTACATGCTAGGCTTGTCAAGTCAACCTAAGTGTTTTGCATGTGTAAATCTGGCTTACACCCGTTGTATGTGAACGTTAGAATCTATCACACCCAATCATCACGTGGTGCTTCAAGACAACGAACTTTTGTAACGGCGCACAGTTAGGGGGAACACTTTCTTGAAATTATTATAAGGGATCATCTTATTTACTACCGTCGTACTAAGCAAATAAGAAGCAAAACATGATAAACATCACATGCAATCAAATAGTGACATGATATGGCCAATATCATTTTGCTCCTTTTGATTTCCATCTTTGGGGTGCCATGATCATCATCGTCACCGGCATGACACCATGATCTCCATCATCATGATCTCCATCATCATGTCTTCATGAAGTTGTCACGCCAACGATTACTTCTACTTCTATGGCTAACGTGTTTAGCAATAAAGTAAAGTAATTTACATGGCGTTATTCAATGACACGCAGGTCATAAAAAAATAAAGACAACTCCTATGTCTCCTACCGGTTGTCATACTCATCGACATGCAAGTCGTGATTCCTATTACAAGAACATGATCAATCTCATACATCACATATATTTCATTCATCACATTCTTTTGGCCATATCATATCACAAGGCATATGCTGCAAAAACAAGTTAGAGGTCCTCTAATTGTTGTTGCATGTTTTTACGTGGCTGCAATAGGGTTCTAGCAAGAATGTTTCTTACCTACGTGAAACCACAATGTGATATGCCAATTTCTATTTACCCTTCATAAGGACCCTTTTCATCGAATCCGATCCGACTAAAGTGGGAGAGACAGACACCCGCTAGCCACCTTATGCAACTAGTGCATGTCAGTCGGTGGAACCTGTCTCACGTAAGCGTACGTGTAAGGTCGGTCCAGGCCGCTTCATCCCACGATGCCGCTGAAACAAGATAAGACTAGTAGTGGCAAGAAAATTGACAACATCTATGCCCACAACAAGATTGTGTTCTACTCGTGCATAGAAACTACACATAGACCTAGCTCATGATGCCACTGTTGGGGAATGTTGCAGAAAATAAAAAAATTCTACGCTTCACCAAGATCAATCTATGGAGTCATCTAGCAACGAGACAGAGGAGTGCATCTACATACCCTTGTAGATCACGCGCGGAAGCGTTCAAGAGAATGAGGTTGAGGGAGTCGTACTCATCGTGATCCAAATCACCGAAGATCCTAGTGCCGAACGGACGGCACCTCCGCGTTCAACACACGTACGGTTGGGGAAGATGTCTCCTCCTTCTTGATCCAGCAAGGAGGAGGGAGAGGTTGATGGAGATCCAGCAGCACGACAGCGTGGTGGTGGAAGTAGCGGTGATCTCGGCACGGCTTCGCCAAGCTCAGCGAGAGGGAGAGGTGTTACGGAGGGAGAGAGAGGCGCAAGGAGCAGGGGTGCGCAACCCCCCCTCCCCCCCTCTTTATATAGGGGCCCTGGGGGGGCGCCGGCTGAAGGAAATATGCCCTAGAGGCAATAATAAAGTTATTATTTAATTCCTCATATCATGATAAATGTTTATTATTCATGCTAGAATTGTATTAACCGGAAACATAATACATGTGTGAATACATAGACAAACTTAATTTCACTAGTATGCCTCTACTTGACTAGCCTATTAATCAATGATGGTTATGTTTCCTAACCATAGACATGTGTTGTCATTTGATTAACGGGATCACATCATTAGGAGAATGATGTGATTGACTTGACCCATTCTGTTAGCCTAGCACTTGATCATTTAGTTTGTTGCTATTGCTTTCTTCATGACTTATACAAAGTTCCTACAACTATGAGATTATGCAACTCCCGTTTACCGGAAGAACACTTCTGTGTGCTACCAAACATCACAACGTAACTGGGTGATTATAAAGGAGCTCTACAGGTGTCTCCGAAGGTACATGTTGAGTTGGCGTATTTCGAGATTAGGATTTGTCACTCCGATTGTCAGAGAGGTATCTCTGGGCCCTCTCGGTAATGCACATCACTATAAGCCTTGCAAGAAATGTAGCTAATGAGTTAGTTACGGAATGATGCATTACGTAACGAGTAAAGAGACTTGTCGGTAACGAGATTGAACTAGGTATTGGATATCGACGATCGAATCTCGGGCAAGTAACATACCGATGACAAAGGGAACAACGTATGTTGTTATGCGGTTTGACCGATAAAGATCTTTGTAGAATATGTAGGAGCCAATATGAGCATCCAGGTTCCGCTATTGGTTATTGACCGGAAACAGTTCTAGGTCATGTCTACATAGTTCTCGAACCCGTAGGGTCCGCACGCTTAATGTTACGATGATAGTTTTATTATGAGTTTATAAGTTTTGATGTACCGAAGGTTGTTCGGAGTCCCGGATGTGATCACGGACATGACTAGGAGTCTCGAAATGGTCGAGACATAAAGATTGATATATTGGAAACGTATATTTGGATATCGGAAACGTTCCAGCTGAAATCGGGATTTTACCGGAGTACCGGGGGGTTACCGGACCCCCCCCCCCCCGGGGGGGGTCCGGGGGGGTTAATGGGCCTACATGGGCCATGAGGGAGAAGAGGAGGGCCGGCCAGAGCAAGCCGCATGCCCCCTCCCCCCCTAGTGCATATAGGACAAGGAAGGGGGGCGGCGCCCCCCTTTCCTCTTTCCCCTCCCCCCTTTCCTTCTCGACCAAGGCAAGAGAGGGAGTCCTACTCCCGGTGGGAGTAGGACTCCTCCAGGCGCACCCCTAGGGGGCCGGCCGCACCTACCCCCTCCCTCCTTTATATACGGGGGTAGGAGGGCACCTCTAGACACACAAGTTGATCATCGTGATCGTTCCTTAGCCGTGTGCGGTGCCCCCCTCCACCATATTCCACCTTGGTTATATCGTTGCGGTGCTTAGGCGAAGCCCTGCGTCGGTAGAACATCATCATCGTCACCACGCCGTCGTGCTGACGGAACTCATCCCCGACACCCTGCTGGATCGGAGTCCGGGGATCGTCATCAAGCTGAACGTGTGCTGAACTCGGAGGTGTCGTACATTCGGTACTTGGATCGGTCAGATTGTGAAGACGTACGACTACATCAACCGCGTTGTCATAACGCTTCTGCTTACGGTCTACGAGGGTACGTGGACAACACTCTCCCCTCTCGTTGCTATGCATCACCATGATCCTTGCGTGTGCATAGGAAATTTTTGGAAATTAGTACGTTCCCCAAAAGTGGTATCAGAGCCTAGGTTTTATGCGTAGATGTTATATGCACGAGTAGAACACAAGTGAGTTGTGGGTGATACAAGTCATACTGCTTACCAGCATGTCATACTTTGGTTCGGCGGTATTGTTGGATGAAGCGGTCCGGACCGACATTACGCGTACGCTTACGCGAGGCTAGTTCTACCGACGTGCTTTGCACACAGGTGGCTGGCGGGTGTCTGTTTCTCCAACTTTAGTTGAACCGATTGTGGCTACGCCCGGTCCTTGCGAAGGTTAAAACAGCACAAACTTGATGAACTATCGTTGTGGTTTTTGATGCGTAGGTAAGAACGGTTCTTGCTCAGCCCGTAGCAGCCACGTAAAATTTGCAACAACAAAGTAGAGGACGTCTAACTTGTTTTTGCAGGGCATGTTGTGATGTGATATGGTCAAGACGTGATGCTATATTTTATTGTATGAGATGATCATGTTTTGCAACCGAAGTTATCGGCAACTGGCAGGAGCTATATGGTTGTCGCTTTATTGTATGAAATGCAAACGCCCTGTAATTGCTTTACTTTATCACTAAGAGGTAGCGATAGTCGTAGAAGCAATAGATGGCGTAACAACAACGATGCTACGATGGAGATCAAGCTGTCGCGCTGGTGACGATGGTGATCACGATGGTGCTTCGGAGATGGAGATCACAAGCACAAGATGATGATGGCCATATCATATCACTTATATTGATTGCATGTGATGTTTATCCTTTATGCATCTTATCTTGCTTTGATTGACGGTAGCATTTTAAGATGATCTCTCACTAATTATTAAGAAGTGTTCTCCCTAAGTATGCACGCACCGTTGCGAAAGTTCTTCGTGCTGAGACACCACATGATGATCGGGTGTGATAGGCTCTACGTTCAAATACAACAGGTGCAAAACAGTTGCACATGCAGAATACTCAGGTTAAACTTGACGAGCCTAGCATATACAGATATGGCCTCGGAACACGGAGACCGAAAGGTCGAACGTGAATCATATAGTAGATATGATCAACATAGTGATGTTCACCATTGAAAACTACTCCATCTCACGTGATGATCGGACATGGTTTAGTTGATTTGGATCGCGTGATCACTTAGATGACTAGAGAGATGTCTGTCTAAGTGCGAGTTCTTAAGTAATATTATTAATTGAACTTAAATTTATCATGAAGTTAGTACCTGATAGTATTTTGCTTGTCTATGTTTGATGTACATAGATGGCTCGTGTTGTTGTTCCGTTGAATTTTAATGTGTTCCTTGAGAAAGCTAAGTTGAAAGATGATGGTAGAAATTACACGGACTGGGTCCATAACCTGAGGATTGTCCTCATTGCTGCACAGAAGAATTACGTCCAGGAAGCACCGCTGGGTGCCAGGCCTACTGCTGATGCAACTGACGACGTTAAGAATGTCTGGCAGAGCAAAGCTGATGACTACTTGATAGTTCAGTGTGCCATGCTTTACGGCTTGGAACCGGGTCTTTAACGACGTTTTGAACGTCATGGAGCATATGAGATGTTCCAGGAGTTGAAGTTAATATTTCAAGCAAATGCCCGGATTGAGAGATATGAAGTCTCCAATAAGTTCTATAGCTGTAAGATGGAGGAGAATAGTTTTGTCAGTGAACACATACTCAAAATGTCTGGGTATAATAATCACTTGATTCAATTGGGAGCTAATCTTCCTCATGATAGTGTCATTGACAGAATTCTTCAATCACTGCCACCAAGCTACAACAGCTTCGTGATGAACTATAATATGCAAGGGATGGACAAGACTATTCCCGAGCTCTTCGCAATGCTAAAGGCTACGGAGGTAGAAATCAAGAAGGAGCATCAAGTGTTGATGGTCAATAAGACCACCCGTTTCAAGAAAAAGGGCAAAGGGAAGAAGAAGGGGAACTTCAAAAAGAACAGCAAACAAGTTGTTGCTCAAGAGAAGACACCCAAGTCTGGACCTAAGCCTGAGACTGAGTGCTTCTACTGCAAGCAGACTGGACACTGGAAGCGGAACTGCCCCAAGTATTTGGCGGATAAGAAGGATGGCAAAGAGAACAAAGGTATATATGATATACATGTTATTGATGTGTACCTTACTAATGCTCGCAGTAGCACCTGGGTATTTGATACCGGTTATGTTGCTAATATTTGCAACTCGAAACAGGGACTACGGATTAAGCGAAGATTGGCTAAGGACGAGGTGACGATGCGCGTGGGAAATGGTTCCAAAGCCGATGTGATCGCGGTTGGCACGCTACCTCTACATCTACCATCGGGATTAGTTTTAGACCTAAATAATTGTTATTTGGTGCCAGTGTTGAGCATGAACATTATATGTGGATCTTGTTTGATGCGAGACGGTTATTCATTTAAATCAGAGAATAATGGTTGTTCTATTTATATGAGTAATATCTTTTATGGTCATGCACCCTTGAAGAGTGGTCTATTTTTATTAAATCTCGATAGTAGTGATACACATATTCATAATGTTGAAACCAAAAGATGCAGAGTTGATAATGATAGTGAAACTTATTTGTGGCACTGCCGTTTAGGTCATATCGGTGTAAAGCGCATGAAGAAACTCCATACTGATGGACTTTTGGAATCACTTGATTATGAATCACTTGGTACTTGCGAACCATGCCTCATGGGCAAGATGACTAAAACGTTGTTCTCCGGAACTATGGAGCAAGCAACTGATTTGTTGGAAATCATACATACTGATGTATGTGGTCCAATGAATGTTGAGGCTCGCGACGGGCATCGTTATTTTCTCACCTTCACAGATGATTTGAGCAGATATGGGTATATCTACTTGATGAAACACAAGTCTGAAACATTTGAAAAGTTCAAAGAATTTCAGAGTGAAGTGGAAAATCATCGTAACAAGAAAATAAAATTTCTACTATCTGATCGTGGAGGAGAATATTTGAGTTACGAGTTTGGTTTACATTTGAAACAATGTGGAATAGTTTCGCAACTCATGCCAGCCGGAACACCACAACGAAATGGTGTGTCCAAACGTCATAATCGTACTTTACTGGATATGGTGCGATCTATGATGTCTCTTACTGATTTACCGCTATCATTTTGGGGTTATGCTTTAGAGACGGCTGCATTCACGTTAGATAGGGCACCATCAAAATCCGTTGAGACGACGCCTTATGAACTATGGTTTGGCAAGAAACCAAAGTTTTCGTTTCTTAAAGTTTGGGGCTGCGATGCTTATGTGAACAAACTTCAACCAGATAAGCTCGAAATCAAATCGGAGAAATGTGTCTTCATAGGATACCCAAAAGAGACTATTGGGTACACCTTCTATCACAGATCTGAGGGCAAGATTTTCGTTGCTAAATTCGGATCCTTTCTAGAGAAGGAGTTTCTCTCGAAAGAAGTGAGTGGGAGGAAAGTAGAACTTGATGAGGTAATTGTACCTGCTCCCTTATTGGAAAGTAGTTCATCACAAGAACCGATTCCTGTGACAACTACACCAATTAGTGAGGAAGCTAATGATATTGATCATGAAACTTCAGATCAAGTTTCTACTGAACCTCGTAGGTCTACCAGAGTAAGATCTGCACCAGAGTGGTACGGTAATCCTATTCTGGAAGTCATGATGCTTGACCATGGCGAACCTACGAACTATGAGGAAGTGATGATGAGCCCAGATTCCGCAAAATGGCTTGAAGCCATGAAATCTGAGATAGGATCCATGTATGAGAACAAAGTATGGACTTTGGTTGACTTGCTCGATGATCGGCAAGCCATTGAGAATAAATGGATCTTCAAGAAGAAGACTGACGCTGATGGTAATGTAACTATCTACAAAGCTTAACTTGTTGCAAAAGGTTTTTGACAAGTTCAAGGGGTTGACTACGATGAGACTTTCTCACCCGTTGCGATGCTTAAGTCTGTCCAAATCATGTTAGCCATTGCTGCGTTTTATGATTATGAAATTTGGCAAATGGATGTCAAAACTGCATTCCTGAATGGATTTCTGGAAGAAGAGTTGTATATGATGCAACCGGAAGGTTTTGTCGATCCAAAAGGAGCTAACAAAGTGTGCAAGCTCCAGTGATCCATTTATGGACTGGTGCAAGCATCTAGGAGTTGGAATAAACGCTTTGATAGTGTGATCAAAGCATATGGTTTTATACAGACTTTTGGAGAAGCCTGTATTTACAAGAAAGTGAGTGGGAGCTCTGTAGCATTTCTGATGTTATATGTAGATGACATATTATTAATTGGAATTGATATAGAATTTCTGGATAGCATAAAGGGATACTTGAATAAAAGTTTTTCAATGAAAGACCTCGGTGAAGCTGCTTACATATTGGGAATCAAGATCTATAGAGATAGATCAAGACGCTTAATTGGACTTTCACAAAGCACATACCTTGATAAAGTTGTGAAAAAGTTCAAAATGGACCAGGCAAAGAAAGGGTTCTTGCCTGTATTACAAGGTGTGAAGTTGAGTCAGACTCAATGCCCGACCATCGCAGAAGATAGAGAGAAAATGAAAGATGTTCCCTATGCTTCAGCCATAGGCTCTATCATGTATGCAATGTTGTGTACCAGACCTGACGTTTGCTTAGCAATAAGCTTGGCAGGTAGGTACCAAAGTAATCCAGGAGTGGATCACTGGACAACGGTCAAGAACATCCTAAAATACCTCAAAAGGACTAAGGATATGTTTCTCGTTTATGGAGGTGACAAAGAGCTAGTCGTAAATGGTTACGTCGATCCAAGCTTTGACAATGATCCGGACGATTCTAAATCGCAAACCGGATACGTGTTTTTATTAAACGGTGGAGCTGTAAGTTGGTGCAGTTCTAAACAAAGCATCGTGGCAGGATCTACATGCAAAGCAGAGTACATAGCTGCTTCGGAAGCAGCAAATGAAGGAGTCTGGATGAAGGAGTTCATTTCCGATCTAGGTGTCATACCTAGTGCATCGGGACCAATGAAGATCTTCTGTGACAATACTGGTGCAATTGCCTTGGCAAAGGAATCTAGATTTCACAAGAGGACCAAGCACATCAAGAGACGCTTCAATTCCATCTGGGACCAAGTCCAGGTGGGAGACATAGAGATTTGCAAGATACATACGGATGTGAATATTGCAGACCCGTTGACTAAGCCTCTTCCACGAGCAAAACATGATCAGCACCAAGACTCCATGGGTGTTAGAATCATTACTGTGTAATCTAGATTATTGACTCTAGTGCAAGTGGGAGATTGAAGGAAATATGCCCTGGAGGCAATAATAAAGTTATTATTTATTTCCTCATATCATGATAAATGTTTATTATTCATGCTAGAATTGTATTAACCGGAAACATAATACATGTGTGAATAGATAGACAAACTTAATGTCACTAGTATGCCTCTACTTGACTAGCTCATTAATCAATGATGGTTATGTTTCCTAACCATAGACATGTGTTGTCATTTGATTAACGGGATCACATCATTAGGAGAATGATGTGATTGACTTGACCCATTCCTTTAGCCTAGCACTTGATCATTTAGTTTGTTGCTATTGCTTTCTTCATGACTTATACAAAGTTCCTACAACTATGAGATTATGCAACTCCCGTTTACCGGAAGAACACTTTGTGTGCTACCAAACGTCACAACGTAACTGGGTGATTATAAAGGAGCTCTACAGGTGTCTCCGAAGGTACATGTTGAGTTGGCGTATTTGGAGATTAGGATTTGTCACTCTGATTGTCGGAGAGGTATCTCTGGGCCCTCTCGGCAATGCACATCACTATAAGCCTTGCAAGCAATGTAGCTAATGAGTTAGTTACGGAATGATGCATTACGTAATGAGTAAAGAGACTTGCCAGTAACGAGATTGAACTAGGTATTGGATACCGACGATCGAATCTCGGGCGAGTAACATATCGATGACAAAGGGAACAATGTATGTTGTTATGTGGTTTGACCGATAAAGATCTTCGTAGAATATGTAGGAGCCAGTATGAGCATCCGGGTTCCGCTATTGGTTATTGACCGGAAACAGTTCTAGGTCATGTCTACATAGTTCTCGAACCCGTAGGGTCTGCACGCTTAATGTTACGATGACAGTTTTATTATGAGTTTACAAGTTTTGATGTACCGAAGGTTGTTCGGAGTCCCGGATGTGATAACGGACATGACGAGGATTCTCGAAATGGTCGAGACATAAAGATTGATATATTGGAAGCCTATATTTGGATATCGGAAACGTTTCGGGTGAAATCGGGATTTTACCGGAGTACCGGGGGGTTACCGGAACCCCCCGGGGGTTAATGGGCCTACATGGGCCATGAGGGAGAAGAGGAGGGCCGGCCAGGACAGGCCGCGCGTCCCCTCCCCCCCTAGTCCGTATAGGACAAGGAAGGGGGGCGGCGCCCCCCTTTCCTCTTTCCCCTCCCCCCTTTCCTTCTCCACCAAGGCAAGAGAGGGAAGTCCTACTCCCGGTGGGAGTAGGACTCCTCCAGGCGCACCCCTAGGGGGCCGGCCGCACCTCCCCCCTCCCTCCTTTATATACGGGGGTAGGAGGGCACCTCTAGACACACAAGTTGATCATCGTGATTGTTCCTTAGCCGTGTGCGGTGCCCCCCCTCCACCATATTCCACCTCGGTCATATCGTTGCGGTGCTTAGGCGAAGCCCTGCGTCGGTAGAACATCATCATCGTCACCACGCCGTCATGCTGACGGAACTCATCCCCGAGACCCTGCTGGATCAGAGTTCGGGGATCGTCATCAAGCTGAACGTGTGCTGAACTCGGAGGTGACGTACGTTCGGTACTTGGATCTGTTGGATCGTGAAGACTTACGACTACATCAACCGCGTTGTCATAACGCTTCTGCTTACGGTATACGAGGGTACGTGGACAACACTCTCCCCTCTCATTGCTATGCATCACCATGATCCTTGCGTGTGCGTAGGAATTTTTTTGAAATTACTATGTTCCCCAACACCGGCCCCCTAAAGATTGAATCTCAAGGGGGGCGGCGGCCAAGGGGGGGGGGGACTTGCCCCCCTAGCCAAGTGGGGCGTCCCCCACCCCTAGGGTTTCCAACCCTAGGCGTAGGGGGAGGCCCAAGGGGGGCACACCAGCCCACCAGGGGCTGGTTCCCCTCCCACATCAGCCCATGTGGCCCTCCGGGATAGGTGACCCCACCCGGTGGACCCCCGGGACCCTTCCGGTGGTCCCGGTACAATACCGGTGACCCCCGAAACTTTCCCGGTGGCCGAAACTAGACTTCCTATATATAAATCTTCACCTCTGGACCATTCCGGAACTCCTCGTGACATCCGGGATCTCATCCGGGACTCCGAACAACTTTCGGGTTACCACATACTAATATCTCTACAACCCTAGCGTCACCGAATCTTAAGTGTGTAGACCCTACGGGTTCGGGAGACACGCAGACATGACCGAGATGACTCTCCGGCCAATAACCAACAGCGGGATCTTGATACCCATGTTGGCTCCCACATGTTCCACGATGATCTCATCGAATGAACCATGATGTCGAGGATTCAAGTAATCCCATATACAATTCCCTTTGTCAATCGATACGTTACTTGCCCGATATTCGATCGTCGGTATCCCAATAACTTGTTCAATATCGTTACCGGCAAGTCACTTTACTCGTACCGTAATGCATGATCCCGTGACCAAACACTTGGTCACATTGAGCTCATTATGATGATGCATTACCGAGTGGGCCCAGAGATACCTCTCTGTCATACGGAGTGACAAATCCCAGTCTCGATCCGTGTCAACCCAACAGATACTTTCAGGGATACGTGTAGTATACCTTTATAGTCACCCAGTTAGACGTTTGGTACACCCAAAGCACTCCTACGGTATCCGGGAGTTACACGATCTCATGGTCTAAGGAAATGATACTTGACATTGGAAAAGCTCTAGCAAACGAACTACACGATCTTGTGCTATGCTTAGGATTGGGTCTTGTCCATCACATCATTATCCTAATGATGTGATCCCGTTATCAATGACACCCAATGTCCGTAGTTAGGAAACCATGACTATTTGTTGATCAATGAGCTAGTCAACTAGAGGCTCACTAGGGACATGTTATGGTCTATGTATTCACACATGTATTATGATTTCCGAATAACACAATTATAGCATGAATAATAGACAATTATCATGAACAAGGAAATATAATAATAATCATTTTATTATTGCCTCTAGGGCATATTTCCAACATTTACGCTATCCAGAAATTCTATATCATTTCCAATCAACAATATGTCATCCACATATAATATCAGAAATGCTACAGAGCTCACTTTCTTGTAAATACAGGCTTCTCCAAAAGTCTGTATAAGACCAAATGCTTTGATCACACTATCAAAGCATTTATTCCAACTCTGAGAGGCTTGCACCAGTCCATAAATGGATCGCTAGAGCTTGCACACTTTGTTAGCTCCCTTTGGATCGACAAAACCTTCTGGTTGCATCATATACAACTCTTCTTCCAGAAATCCATTCAGGAATGCAGTTTTTACATCCATTTGCCAAATTTCATAATCATAAAATGCGGCAATTGCTAACATGATTCGGACAGACTTAAGCATCGCTACGGGTGAGAAAGTCTCATCGTAGTCAATCCCTTGAACTTGTCGAAAACCTTTTGCAACAAGTCAAGCTTTATAGACAGTAACATTACCGTCAGCGTCAGTCTTCTTCTTGAAGATCCATTTATTCTCAATGGCTTGCCGATCGTCGGGCAAGTCAACTAAAGTCCACACTTTGTTCTCATACATGGATCCCATCTCAGATTTCATGGCCTCAAGCCATTTTGCGGAATCTGGGCTCACCATCGCTTCTTCATAGTTCGTACATCATGGTCTAGTAACATGACTTCCAGAACAGGATTACCGTACCACTCTGGTGCAGATCTTACTCTAGTTGATCTACGAGGTTCAGTAACAACTTGATCTGAAGTTTCATGATCATCATCATTAATTTCCTCACTAATTGGTATAGACGTCACAGGAACCGGTTTCTGTGATGAACTACTTTCCAACAAGGGAGCAGGTACGGTTACCTCATCAAGTTCTACTTTCCTCCCACTCACTTCTTTCGAGAGAAACTCCTTCTCTAGAAAGATTCCAAATTTAGCAACAAAAGTCTTGCCTTCGGATCTGTGATAGAAGGTGTACCCAATAGTCTCTTTTCGGTATCCTATGAAGACACATTTCTCCGATTTGGGTTCGAGCTTACCAGGTTGAAGTTTTTTCACATAAGCATCGCAGCCCCAAACTTTGAGAAACGACAACTTTGGTTTCTTGCAAAACCACAGTTCATAAAGCGTCGTCTCAACGGATTTCGATGGTGTCCTATTTAATGTGAATGCAGCCGTCTCTAAAGCATATCCCCAAAACGATATTGGTAAATCAGTAAGAGACATCATAGGTTGCACCATATCTAGTAAAGTACGATTACGATGTTCGGACACACCATTTCGCTGTGGTGTTCCGGGTGGCGTGAGTTGCGAAACTATTCCGCATTTTTTCAAATGAAGACCAAACTCGTAACTCAAATATTCTCCTCCACGATCAGATCGTAGAAACTTTATTTTCTTGTTACGATGATTTTCAACTTCACTCTGAAATTCTTTGAACTTTTCAAATGTTTCAGATTTATGTTTCATTAAGTAGATATACCCATATTTGCTTAAATCATCTATGAAGGTGAGAAAATAACGATACCCGCCGCGAGACTCAATATTCATCGGACCACATACATCTGTATGTATGATTTCCAACTAATCAGTTGCTCGCTCCATAGTTCCGGAGAACGGCGTTTTAGTCATCTTGCTCATGAGGCACGGTTCGCAAGTACCAAGTGATTCATAATCAAGTGGTTCCAAAAGTCCATCAGTATGGAGTCTCTTCATGCGCTTTACACCGATATGACCTAAACGGCCGTGCCACAAATAAGTTGCACTATCATTATCAACTCTGCATCTTTTGGTTTCAATATTAGGAATATGTGTATCACTACTATCGAGATTCAACAAAAATAGACCACTCTTCAAAGGTGCATGACCATAAAAGATACTACTCATATAAATAGAACAACCATTATTCTCTGATTTAAATGAATAACCGTCTCGCATCAAACAAGATCCAGATACAATGTTCATGCTCAACGCTGGCACCAAATAACAATTATTTAGGTCTAAAACTAATCCCGAAGGTAGATGTAGAGGTAGCGTGCCGACTGCGATCACATCGACTTTGGAACCATTTCCCACGCGCATTCTCACCTCGTCCTTAACCAATCTTCGCTTAATCCATAGTCCCTGTTTCGAGTTGCAAATATTAGCAACAGAACCAGTATCAAATACCCAGGTACTACTGCGAGCATTAGTAAGATACACATCAATAACATGTATATCACATATACCTTTGTTCACCTTGCCATCCTTCTTATCCGCCAAATACTTCGGGCAGTTCCGTTTCCAGTGACCAGTCTGCTTGCAGTAGCAGCACTCAGTCTCAGGCTTAGGTCCAGACTTGGGTTTCTTCTCCTAAGCAGCAACTTGTTTGTTGTTCTTCGTGAAGTTCCCCTTCTTCTTCCCTTTGCCCTTTTTCTTGAAACTGGTGGTCTTTTTGACCATCAACACTTGATGCTCCTTCTTGATTTCTACCTCCGCAGCTTTTAGCATTGCAAAGAGCTCGGGAATCGTCTTATCCATCCCTTGCATGTTATAGTTCATCACGAAACTCTTGTAGCTTGGTGGCAGTGATTGAAGAATTCTGTCAATGACACTATCATCCGGAAGATTAACTCCCAGTTGAATCAAGTGATTTTTATACCCAGACATTTTGAGTATATGTTCACTGACAGAACTATTCTCTTCCATCTTTTAGCTATAGAACTTATTGGAGACTTCATATCTCTCAATCCGGGCATTTGCTTGAAATATTAACTTCAACTCCTGGAACATATCATATGCTACATGTTGTTCAAAATGTCGTTGAAGTCCCGGTTCTAAGCCGTAAAGCATGGCACACTGAACTATCGAGTAGTCATCAGCTTTGCTCTGCCAGACGTTCATAACATCTCGTGTTGCTCCTGCAGCAGGTTTGGCACCTAGCAGTGCTTCCAGGACGTAATTCTTCTGTGCAGCAATGAGGATAATCCTCAAGTTACAGACCCAGTCCGTGTAATTGCTACCATCATCTTTCAACTTTGCTTTCTCAAGGAACGCATTAAAATTCAACGGAACAACAGCACGAGCCATCTACCTACAATCAACATAGACAAGCAAGATACTATCAGGTACTAAGTTCATGATAAATTTAAGTTTAATTAATCATATTACTTAAGAACTCCCACTTAGATAGACATCCCTCTAATCCTCTAAGTGATCACGTGATCCATATCAACTAAACCATGTCCGATCATCACGTGAGATGGAGTAGTTTCAATGGTGAACATCATTATGTTGATCATATCTACTATATGATTCACGCTCGACCTTTTGGTCTCCGTGTTCTGAGGCCATATCTGTTATATGCTAGGCTCGTCAAGTTTAACCTAAGTATTCCACGTGTGCAACTGTTTTGCACCCGTAGAGTCTATCACACCCGATCATCACGTGGTGTCTCAGCACGAAGAACTTCCGCAACGGTGCATACTCAGGGAGAACACTTATACCTTGATAATTTAGTGAGAGATCATCTTATAATGCTACTGTCAATCAAAGCAAGATAAGATGCATAAAAGATAAACATCACATGCAATCAATATAAGTGATATGATATGGCCATCATCATCTTGTGCTTGTGATCTCCATCTCCGAAGCACCGTCATGATCACCATCGTCACCGGCGCGACACCTTGATCTCCATCGTAGCATCGTTGTCATCTCGCCAATCTTATGCTTCTAGAACTATCGCTACCGCTTATTGATAAAGTAAAGCATTACAGGGCGATTGCATTGCATACAATAAAGCGACAACCATATGGCTCCTCCCAGTTGCCGATAACTCGGTTACAACACATGATCATCTCATACAATAAAATTTAGCATCATGTCTTGACCATATCACATCACAACATGCCCTGCAAAAACAAGTTAGACGTCCTCTACTTTGTTGTTGCAAATTTTACGTGGCTGCTACGGGCTTAGCAAGAACCGTTCTTACCTACGCATCAAAACCAGAATGATAGTTTGTCAAGTTGGTGATGTTTTAACCTTCGCAAGGACCGGGCGTAGCCACACTTGGTTCAACTAAAGTTGGAGAAACTGACACCCGCCAGCCACCTATGTGCAAAGCACGTCGGTAGAACCAGTCTCGCGTAAGCGTACGCGTAATGTCGGTCCGGGCTGCTTCATCCAACAATACCGCCGAACCAAAGTATGACATGCTGGTAAGTAGTATGACTTGTATCGCCCACAACTCACTTGTGTTCTACTCGTGCATATAACATCAACGCATAAAACCTGGCTCGGATGCCACTGTTAGGGAACGTAGTAATTTCAAAAAAATTCCTATGCACACGCAAGATCATGGTGATGCGTAGCAACGAGAGGGGAGAGTGTTGTCTACGTACCCTCGTGGACCGAAAGCGGAAGCGTTAGCACAATGCGGTTGATGTAGTCGTACGTCTTCACGATCTGACCGATCAACTACCGAACGCACGACACCTCCGATTCAGCACACGTTCAGCTCGATGACGTCCCTCGAACTCCCATCCAGCCGAATGTTGAGGGAGAGTTTCGTCAGCATGATGGCGTGGTGACGATGATGATGTTCTACCGACGCAGGGCTTCGCCTAAGCACCGCTACAGTATTATCGAGGTGGACTATGGTGGAGGGGGCACCGCACACGGCTAAAAGATCAAACGATCAATTGTTGTGTCTCTAGGGTGCCCCCTGCCCTCGTATATAAAGGAGCAAGGGAGGAGTCCTAATCCCACTGGGAGTAGGACTCCCTTCCTTCCTTGTTGGATTAGGAGAAGGGGGAAGGACGAGAGAGGGGAAAGGAAAGGGGGGGCGCCGCCCCCCCTCCTTGTCCAATTCAGACTTGGGGGGGCGCGGCTGCCCCTTGGCCGCCTCTCCTCTTCCACCAATTGGGCCCAAGAGGCCCGATAGCCTCCGGGGGGTTCCGGTAACCCCCCGGTACTCCGGTATATATCTGATAACCCCTGGAACCATTCCGGTGTCCGAATATAGTCATCCAATATATCAATCTTCATGTCTCGACCATTTTGAGACTCCTCATCATGTCCATGATCACATCCGGGACTCCGAACTACCTTCGGTACATCAAAACATATAAACTCATAATATAACTATCATCGAAACTTTAAGTGTGCGGACCCTACGGGTTCGAGAACTATGTAGACATGACCGAGACACGTCTCCGGCCAATAACCAATAGTGGAACCTGGATGCTCATATTGGCTCCCACATATTCTACGAAGATCTTTATCGGTCAAACCGCATAACAACATACGTTGTTCCCTTTGTCATCGGTATGTTACTTGCCCGAGATTCGATCATCGGTATCTCAATACCTAGTTCAATCTCGTTACCGGCAAGTCTCTTTACTCGTTCCGTAATATATCATCCCGCAACTAACTCATTAGTTGCAATGCTTGCAAGGCTTAAGTGATGTGCATTACCGAGTGGGCCCAGAGATACCTCTCCGACAATCGGAGTGACAAATCCTAATCTCGAAATACACCAACCCAACAAGTACCTTTGGAAATACCTGTAGAGCACCTTTACAATCACCCAGTTACCTTGTGACATTTGGTAGCACACAAAGTGTTCCTCTGATAAACGGGAGTTGCATAATCTCATAGTCATAGGAACATGTATAAGTCATGAAGAAAGCAATAGCGGAATACTAAACGATCGTGTGCTAAGCTAACGGAATGGGTCAAGTCAATCACATCATTCTCCTAATGATGTGATCCCATTAATCTAATGACAACTCATGTCTATGGCTAGGAAACATAACCATCTTTGATCAACGAGCTAGTCAAGTAGAGGCATACTAGTGACACTCTGTTTGTCTATGTATTCACACAAGTATTATGTTTCCGGTTAATACAAATCTAGCATGAATAATAAACATTTATCATGATATAAGGAATAAATAAAAACTTTATTATTGCCTCTAGGGCATATTTCCTTCAATATCTATATGCTTGCCTACATTGTGCCAAAATGATTTTTCCTATTGTGTCCAACAGCAAAACGAGCTCTCAAAGCATGTCAACGACGCCAGCGAGGCACTCAAGTACCCTCCAGGTGAAGAGTCGTACAACAAGGTTAAAGCTTTTGTTGAGGTATGACATTTGATAATTTGCTTTCCATACACATTTCTGAGGTCCTCGAGCACCACCGTCACCACGGCCACGTCCTCGAGCACAACCATCACCACGGCCACGTCCGTGAGCTCCATCATCACCACGGCCACGTCCTTGAGCTCCACCATCACCGTGGCTGACACCACCATCACCACCATCACCATCTCGTTTTGATCTCTTTCTATTGCCCCTTGAGCTACAACCTCTATTATTGTGCCCCTCGTTGTTACATTCACCGCAACAGTTGACATCACGAGGCTCTGCAAAATGTTGGCTCCCCCATTCCTTACGTAATCCACCACCCCAATCATCCATGTCACCCAAGAAACGCTTTGTCTTCCGTATTCCACGTGTCACTGTTGGGGATCGTTGCAGAAATTAAAAAAATTCTACGCATCACCAGGATCAATCTATCGAGTAACTAGCAACGAGAGAGAGAGGAGTGCATCTTCATACCCTTGAAGATCGCAAGTCGGAAGCATTGCAAGAACGTGGATGAAGGAGTCATACTCGAAGCGATTCAGATCGCGGTGGACTCCGATTTAAGCGCCGAACAACGGCACCTCTGCGTTCAACACACCTGCAGCCCGATGACGTCTCCCGCGCCTTGATCCAGCAAGGAGGAGGGAGAGGTTGAGGAAGAGGGCTCCAGCAGCAGCACGACGGCGTGGTGGTGATGGAGTGGCAGTACTCCGGCAGGGCTTCGCCAAGCTCTTGCGGAGGAGGATAGGTGTTGGGGAGGGGAGGGGTTGCGCCTTGGATGTGGTTATGCAGCCCTCCCCTCGCCCCTCTATTTATAGGGACAAGGGGGAAGGGGGCCAGCCCCCTCTAGATGAGATCTAGAGGGGAACTAGAGGGGGGCGGCGGCCAAGGGGAGGGGGCTTACCCCCCCCCCCCCAAGCAAGGGGGGCACCCCCTTTAGGGTTTCCCCGCCAACCATAGGCCCATGGGCCCAAGGGGAGGGTGGCGCCCAGCCCTCCAAGGGGCTGGTTCCCTTCCCTCTACAGCCCATGAGGCCCTCCGGGACAGGTGGCCCCTCCCGGTGGACCCCCGGAACCCCTTTGGTGGCCCCGGTACAATACCGGTATGCCCCCAAATATTTCCGGTGACCGTATGACAACTTCTCATATATAAATCTTCACCTCCGGACCATTCCGGAACTCCTCGTGACGTCCAGGATCTCATCTGGGACTCCAAACAACATACGGTAATCACATACAAATCTTCCTAATAACCCTAGCGTCATCGAACCTTAAGTGTGTAGACCCTACGGGTTCAGGAATCACGCAGACATGACCGAGACAGCTCTCCGGCCAATAACCAACAGCGGGATCTGGATACCCATGTTGTCTCCCACATGTTCCATGATGATATTATCGAATGAACCACGATGTCGACGATTCAAGCAATCCCGTATACAATTCCCTTTGTCAATCGGTACGTTCACTACAAGAAATATGTCAACTAGTGACCTTCTGTCAGTGACCATGGAAGAATTGGTCATAGACCTATGACCATTTCAGACCAATTGGTCAAAAGCTGTTCGGGGGGCTCCAAACCCTAAACCATTGCGACCATTTTGGTCAGAAAGGTCGTAATTTTCTTACACGAAATGGTCACAAAGCAAACAGTGCTAGTCCGCTGCCTTATTTCTAGTTGTTAACAACCAATATAGATGGGCATAGACTTGTAGATTGTGGTGGGTTGTGATGACTAGGCGTCATCTCATCAGTTTTGCCTATGTGTCATGTCCATGTGGCAGTTTTTTCCCTAGGTTGTGAAGCAACCTATATTTCTGTCATTCCTAAAATTCCCAAAAAATTCTCATAAATGTTTTGGATCATATCTTCATCAAATATGTCAAAAACATTCCTTGCCTAGTTCAAAAATAATTCAAAAATATTCATTTTCCTATTTTGTTCAGAGCAGCACTTTGTGAAGGAAGTACCACTTTGGCATGTCCAAATGGTATCCATTTTCTACAGTGCTTTCCTATGCCCAAATAAACATCCTCCACCAAATGCCAGCTCAATCCATTCATTATTTTGAGCCCAGCTTCAACATTCGTATTTATGTCCAGTGTTGTACTTTGTAAAGCAAGTACCACCTAGGCTCCTCCTTTTGAGGTGAAAATTTGTGAAGACGGTCTTCTTAGTAACTGATCATCCTCAGCCAAAACTCACGCCCATTAGCCATGTGCATTTCCCGTACCGCAAATCAAACACTTGGCTGCTTATTCATGTTTGAGCATCGATCTGTCTCCTCGTGAAAATCTTATATTGTGATTTTCTTCCTAGCACCTACCTGGGGAGTGCCCAACCCACTAGACATGCGTAGGCTGCCCAGAACACATGGCAACGCCACGGTCACGCGGTGACCACGCGGCGGGCATGTGAGCTTACGCGCTCTAGAGTTGGGGCCCTCGGCCACCGTCCAAACCTCGATGTCTCGCCATCAAACCATGTATTTCTGATTAAATAGATACTTAGAGACCTAGAAATGATTTTTGGAAAAAAATAAAGAGCAAACTATGAGGCAGCTGTAGTTCAAATTTGACCCGCTTCCAACTGAATCGACGGCAATTTGTCTTTTTCACCAGAGGTGGATCAAAAATTTTGACACCCAATCATTTTGTCAATTGTGCATTATATATGGCCTAGTATTTTATAAAATTGATTAGGTCCAATTTTGCAATAATTATTTGGTAGGTCCTTCACAAAAAAACCTCACTTGGGGCACTCCAAAAATGGAAAATGGCTCTTTTGTGCAATGAAAGTGAAAACTCCCCAAATCAACATTGTTTGGAACTCCAATATGCACCCTTGTGCACAATATGAGATCATTTGAACAAACTATTCCATGAATGTGGCCACAAGTTTGATCATTTGGCTTGAAAGCCATGAATCTTCACGTTTGATAGCTCATTTCTGAGAACACTTTTCAAAATAATTACCGTCTAACAAGTTTATTATTTTTCCTGGAAACTTGGTCACATATAATGACACAATGCGAACATTTTCCATTTTTTGATTTTTTTTTGAATTTTTTATGCCCGTTTCAAAATGCGGTCAAAACGGCGGGCTTGACCGTTCCTAGCTAGTGGTTGAATCTTGGAATTTTTTTGGTGTTTCTATGATTAAATATATACTTATTTACCTAGAAATGATTTTTGGAAAAAATAAAGAGCAAACTATGAGGTAGCTGCAGTTCAAATTTGACCCGCTTCCAACTGAATCGGTGGCAATTTATCTTTTTCACCGGAGGTGGATCAAAAAAAATTCACCCAAAAATTTGGTCAATTGTGCATTAAATATGGCCTAGTATTTTATAAAATTTATTAGGTCCAATTGTGCAACAATTATTTGGTGGGTCCTTCACAAAAAAACCTCACTTGGGCCACTCGAAAAATGGAAAATGGCTCTTTTGTGCAATGAAAGTGAAAACTCCCCAAATCAACATTGTTTGGAATTCCAATATGCACCCTTGTGCACAATATGAGATCATTTGAACAAACTATTCCATGAATGTGGCCATAAGATTGATCATTTGGCTTGAAAGCCATGAATCTTCATGCTTGATAGCTCATTTCTGAGAACACTTTTTTAAAATAATTACCGTATTACAAGTTTATTATTTTTCCTGGAAAATTGGTCACATATAATGACACAATACGAAGCTTTCCATTTTTTTTATTTTTTTGAATTTTTTATGCCCGTTTCAAAATGTGGTCAAAACGGCGGGCTTGATCGTTCCTAGCTAGTGGTTGAATCTTGGAATTTTTTTGGTGTTTCTATGATTAAATAGATACTTATTTACCTAGAAATGATTTTTGGAAAACAATAAAGAGCAAACTATGAGGTAGCTGCAGTTCAAATTTGACCCGCTTCCATCTGAATCAGCGGCAATTTGTCTTTTTCACCGGAGGTGGATCAAAACTTTTTTCACCCAACCATCTGGTCAATTTTGCATTAAATATGGCCTAGTATTTTAGAAAAATGAATTGGTCCAATTGTGCAACAATTATTTGGTAGGTCCTTCACAAAAAAACCTCACTTGGGGCACTCGGAAAATGTAAAATGGCTCTTTTGTGCAATGAAAGTGAAAAATCCCCAAATCAACATTGTTTGGAATTCCAATATGCACCCTTGTGCACAATATGAGATCATTTGAACAAACTATTCCATGAATGTGGCCATAAGATTGATCATTTGGCTTGAAAGCCATGAATCTTCACGCTTGATAGCTCATTTCTGAGAACACTTTTTTAAAATAATTACCGTATTACAAGTTTATTATTTTTCCTGGAAACTTGGTCACATATAATATCACAATGCGAAGGTTTTCCTTTTTTTGATTTTTTTTGAATTTTTTATGCCCGTTTCAAAATGCGGTCAAAACGGCGGGCTTGACCGTTCCTAGCTAGTGGTTGAATCTTGGAATATTTTTGGTGTTTCTATGATTAAATAGATACTTATTTACCTAGAAATGATTTTTGGAAAAAAATAAAGAGCAAACTATGAGGTAGCTGCAGTTCAAATTTGACCCGCTTCCAACTAAATCGGCGGCAATTTGTCTTTTTCACCGGAGGTGGATCAAAACTTTTTTCACCCAACCATTTGGTCAATTGTGCATTTAATATGGCCTAGTATTTTAGAAATCTGATTTGGTCCAATTGTGCAACAATTATTTGGTAGGTCCTTCACAAAAAAACCTCACTTGGGGCACTCGAAAAATGGAAAATGGCTCTTTTGTGCAATGAAAGTGAAAACTCCCCAAATCAACATTGTTTGGAATTCCAATATGCACCATTGTGCACAATATGAGATCATTTGAACAAACTATTCCATGAATGTGGCCATAAGATTGATCATTTGGCTTGAAAGCCATGAATCTTCACGCTTGATAGCTCATTTCTGAGAACACTTTTTAAAAATAATTACCGTATTACAAGTTTATTATTTTTCCTGGAAACTTGGTCACACATAATGACACAATGCGAAGGTTTTCCATTTTTTTGATTTTTTATGCCCGTTTCAAAATGCAGCCAAAACGGCGGGCTTGACCGTTCCTAGCTAGTGGTTGAATCTTGGAATTTTTTTGGTGTTTCTATGATTAAATAGATACTTATTTACCTATAAATGATTTTTGGAAAAAATAAAGAGCAAACTATGAGGCAACTACAGTTCAAATTTGACCCGTTTCCAGCTGAATCGACGACAATTTGTCTTTTTCACCAGAGGTGGATCAAAACTTTTTTCACCCAACCATTTTGTCAATTGTGCATTATATATGGCCTAGTATTTTATAAAATTGATTTGGTCCATTTTTGCAACAATTATTTGGTAGTTCCTTCACAAAAAAACCTCCTTTTGGGCACTCGGAAAATGAAAAATGAATTTCCCGTGCAAAGAAAGTGAAAACTCTCTTAGACAACATTGTTTGGAATTCCAAGATGCACCTCGTGCAAATATTTGATAGCTTCTTCACAAAGAATTCATTTTGGACACTCAAAACATAAAAATTAAAATGCTGACATGATTTTACACTTTATTTTTATTTGACCATGACCAATTTTGAATGGTCATAACGTCCAATACTAAATGGTCATAACGTTATACACGCGTACTGCGTTCTAATTGGGCAATAGCCATCTCACGCGGATCATGCGTCGAGCACCGTTGGATGCTCGTGGATCCAACGGTAGCCCTCGCCCCCCCCCCCCCCCCCCCCACCCTCTCACCCACCTAGCCCTAACACAACCCCCCACGCCCCCACTTCCCCACCTTCTCTCCCTCTCTCCCTTCTGGATCCACCGTCGCCGCACACCGCGGCCGCCGCACACCGCCACCGCAGCCCCCCTCTCGATCCACTCCTCTCCCTGCCCACCGCCCCCTTCCTCCTCACCAAACGCCCCGACCTCCGCTCCGCTCCGCTCCGAGATCCATCCACTGACCCAGGTCGTCGTCATCCTAGGGTTCCGGCGCCCGCACCTCGCCCCCTGCCTCTCCACCCACACGGCCACGCCCTACCTCTCCTTCGTCGCAGACCTAGACCTCGACAACTTTGTTGCATCCCTGCCGCAGCCCCGCGGCTCCTCGTCGTCCTCATCTTCCTCCTCTCCTGTCTGCCGTTCCCCCAAATCAGCCGCCGCCGCCGCCACCGGCGAGCTCGTCCCCCTCAAATCTCCCGCCGCCAATGGCCTCTCCTTCTCTCCCAGGCTGCAGATCGAGCCGACAAAGTCAGGTTGCGGCCAGATCTACCAGGCTCGGGACGGGAGAGACGGAGAGGGAGAGTGGTACGCCACCACCACGCTGTCGTCGATCTTCATCCGTCCAGCACCTCCGCCATGGAGACGGAGACGGAGACGGAGCTCTTCTCCCCTCCCCAACCATGCAGCGCAGCGCAGCACAGCGGCAGAGGACCCCTCCCCGGCGCCTAGGGTTTCGGTCCCCCCACGCCGTAGTCGAGCTCTCTCCGGCGACCCTGCAGCATCTCCGATGATGCACAAGGTACGTACGCCCATCCTCCTCCCGTAACCCTAGCCCCTCCCTATTATATTTGTGTCGAATATACTATGTACGCAAGGGGTTACGTGGACTTGGAGTTGTAAATGGTGTGGTTAGGTACGAGTTGTGTAGGAGTCGGACACTTGTATCCTAGGCCTCTTATATACGGAGGGGCACCACACGTTGTAACCCACGACGACTTGATAGCAACAGGTACGCGGGGGAGCCGACGGCTTGTGCCGGCGCCCGGGCGGCCGGTGTTGCGGTATCTTGGGGAGGAGCGCCTGTATTCATGCCCCGGGGATGTAGCCATATCGGTGAACCTCGTTAACAATATCGTGCCTCGGTGTGTTGTCTATGATCTTGCATTAGCGTTTTATTCTAACAAGTGGTATCATGAGCAAGGTTGCGAGAAGGCTATGCGGAAGATCATCCAGAGGTGCGAGGATCATGCTCGACGGGTGCCATGGAACGTCCGATTGGTGCAAGGTGGAGCATGACGGCGATCGCGGATGCGGTCGGTGGTGTCGGACACTTCGGGCAGGAGGCCTGGACCGTTCGATGGGCTGCGGTCGGTAAGGATCGGCTAGACGTGGCGATCGGGCCGGCGTAGTGGCTGTTGAAGATGTTGCGGAGGCGACGGATTCGGCTCGTGATCAGACCGACGACCAGACGTGGGGGATGGCCGGATAGATCGGAGTGTGAGAGCATCAAGATGATGCGCTCGGTGTTGTGCAAGGGCGGTGGCGCGGCACTGCGGACCGATTGTGTCGGCGACGCGGGTGGCCAAGGTACGGCACGGCTCATGCACGGATGATGCGCGAGGTGGCGACTGTTGTGGCAGGGTTAACGTGCGGCACGTACGTGCAACAGGGCTGGACAGATTGCCGGCGAGAACCAAGAAAAGTGACTAGGCAAAGTTGTTCGTCGAGATCAGCGACGGATTTTTCCCGAGACACACGGACAGAGGAAAGGAAGGTCACGGCACGGGGCTGCGTACGCGAGACAAGCGTGTTTCGGCATCGTGCGGCAGCAAGTCTCCGTTGGCCGCGTGCACTAACGCGTGTTGGTGGAGGAGTCTACAAGATTGGCAGCGATTGCATGGCGGTTTCTAAATTAATCAAAGGAAAGCTAGCGTACGTGCTGGTGCAGTTGTTTAGTTTGGTATGCAATGCATTGGGCCCAGTTTTTTGGGTAAAGGCCGGTCAGAATTAGACTTGAGTCAGGAGACTTGTGCAGGCCATGTCCGTGAGGCTGTGAAACTCGTTCTCCGTGTCAGGCAAGGGGAAAAAGGGCCGGTTCTACCAGCGGTAATAAAAGGCTGGGATCGTCGAGGCGAACAGGCACAGAAATTGTCTGCAAGTTCAGAAAAAAGGTGGAGCGGGCTAGTTTTCGGCAATAGCTAGTTTGATCAGCCACGGTGATTTCTGAAGGGCAGATTGGGTGCGGTGCAAGTCAGGGTTCTTGGTAGATTGTGGACTGCGGCGTGGCTTCAGATGAGGAATACGGGATCAGTGATCTTTTTCGTGAGGAAGTCGTAGAGGAAAACCAGGGCGGTCAGACCGGCGGCAACAGGTCGGTTAGATCGCGGCTCGGCATGGCGCCGGGGTTCACCAACTTTGATGTGGAGAAATTCGATGGCACGGGTAACTTCGGTATATGGAAGACAAGAGTCAAGGATATTCTGGCGCAGCAGGGAATCTTGAAGGGTTTGCAGGAGACGAAGCCGGCCAAGGTTGACAATGATGTGTGGGAGGATATGCAAGTGCAGGCGGCCGCTACCATACGGCTTTGTCTTGCGGATCAGGTCATGTATCATGTCATGGACGAAGATACTCCTAAGGGAATTCCGGACAAGTTGGCAAATCATTATATGTCCAAGTCGGTGACCAATAAGCTGTATTTGAAGCAAAAGTTCTATGGGCTGAAGATGCAGGAGGGGTCGGATCTTGTGGAGCATGTGAATGCCTTTAATCAGTTGGTCACGGATCTAGCGCGTCTGGATGTGAAGATTGAGGATGAGGATAAGGCACTACTTCTTCTTGTTTCGTTGCCACCGTCCTATGAGCATTTGGTCATTACATTGACACATGGAAAGACAACCATCAATAATGAGGAAGTCATTGCAGCGTTACTTGGACATGAGTTGATGAAGCAAAAGAATGCTGTAGAAAGGGAGAGTACTCAAGGTTTGGGGTTGGCAGTTAAAGGTTATCAGCTCAGGAAGGGACAAGAGGCGGAGAAGAAAAAGAAGAAAAAGGTGCAGTGCTACAGGTGCAAAGACTGGGGACATATAAATAGGGAATGCCCAGAACTGAAGGGTGAGGCAAGTGCTAATGCGGCTACTCATCGTGATGGCTCGGACAGTGATAGTGATGTTCTCGTTGTATCAAATAGACGGTCAACAAAAACTGAAGCGTGGATGTTGGATTCAGCTTGCTCTTTTCATGCGACGCCCAACAGGGAGTGGTTCTCTTCGTACAAGTCTGGTGAGTTTGATTTAGCCTATGTGGGTGATGACACAGGTTATCGTGTTGCTGGAGTAGGTAACATCAAAATCAAGATGGTTGGCGGAGTTGAGCGGATGCTTCGGGGAGTAAGGCATGTGCCAGGGCTAAGGAGGAATCTAATTTCGCTTGGTGTTCTTCATGATGGTGGTATGGAATTCCGTTGTGATCAGGATACGAAGACCATGAAAATCATGGAAGATGGGGTGACCGTGATGATAGGAGAGAGGACGGCTTCGCATCTTTACAAGTTGCAAGGGAGCACTATTGCAGGTGGAGCCATGGAGAGTGGAGCTGCAGGAGTAGCAGTGGAGTCCCACGGTGGCGGCGGGTCTGGCCCGTCGGGTAGCTCTCAGTAAGCTACGAAGGAGACAACCCAAGTCCGGAGTACATGGAGGTTCGAGCATGGACGACTTCTAAGTGGTGGAGAATATTCGCCAAGGTGGAGTTTGTTATATTTGTGTCGAATATACTATGTACGCAAGGGGTTACGTGGACTTGGAGTTGTAATTGGTGTGGTTAGGTACGAGTTGTGTAGGAGTCGGACACTTGTATCCTAGGCCTCTTATATACGGAGGGGCACCACACGTTGTAACCCATGACGACTTGATAGCAACAGGTACGCGGGGGAGCCGGCGGCTTGTGCCGGCGCCCGGGCGGCCAGTGTTGCGGTATCTTGGGGAGGAGCGCCCGTAGTCATGCCCCGGGGATGTAGCCATATCGGTGAACCTCGTTAACAAATATCGTGCCTCGGTGTGTCGTCTATGCATTAGCGTTTTATTCTAACACTCCCCTTCCCTCCCCTCCCCTCATCTTCTTCTGGATTTGTTGGTCTGACCCGTGCGGTTGTTTTGTGCAGGTCATCACCATGGAACGTGTGAAGGAGGAGCACCATCCCCATGGCCATGGCCATGGAAGGCCCTTCCTTCCTTCCGTCCCTCTCTCTGTGGAGGCCATGGTCAGGTCAATCTCTTTCCCTTTTCTAAATCTCTCCTCTGCCATACTTTGCTGCTGCTGCTGCGAGATCCATAACAAATATCAAGGGGTTTGCATATTTTCTTAATCTGAACCATAACAAATCCATTGTTTGTGTGGTTTCCATCCATCTCATATCATATCTATGTCTTTGTCTTGTGTCAAGGGAAGCCGACCATGCCGGGCCGGCAAAGGAGGGTGGACTTGATCATGAAGTCACTCTCGTGGTCCAAGGCAGCGCCGGTCACGGAGACGGCCATCCGCGCCGCCGTTGGCGACAATGATGTAACTAGAAAGGCTGTGCGCTGGTGAGTAGGACACTTCCGCTAATCCAACTATCATCTCTGAAGATGTTCTGAAATTTGTTGGCTGACTCTCTGTTTGGAATTCATAGGTTGCTGAAGCAGAAGAGAGGGTGGCTGACTCTGTTTGGATGATGATTTGATTTCTGAAAGTAGCTAAATGTAAGCTATGACTGAATCAGTATAACTGAGAGTCAGTGTCCAACTTCTAGATGGAGTTAGGGAGTTGTTACTTATTGGAGTAGTAATTTCCAGTTATTCAGTAGAGAGTAAGTAGAATCTGAAAGCAATTGTTAAATCTTATTAATTTATCCTAGTTCCACTCACAACCTCAGTTCTATAATTCTGGAAGCAAGTTGAATCCTGAACACTGCGCATTTCAGCCTTGTCCATAACTTTTATTTCTTGGATAAACATTCTTGCAAGGGATGATGATTCTATTCAGGTTACAGTACACTTCAAGCAGCATATTTGCATCTGGCATCTCACTATGTTTGTCACTTGCAGGAGATGCACAATTGCTTAACAGTAGTTGGATGCCGTCACAGTTTTATACACTGTTGGCAATAACTGAATTGAAGTTTATTGTAAAGTTAACAGCCCGATGGTACCAACGGGCTTAAGAAAATTTACTTGTAAAGGAACAATGGCAGTATAATGAGAAAATAACATAATTTTATGCTTGTTTGAGCACTGTAACAGTGCGTACCTACTGATTGTTATTGTATAGGCACCACACTGTTCTGTTACTATGCTATAGTATATGCTTAATGACTGAAGCTTCTCAGGCAAGTTGTCTTAGCTGTGTCTTTTATATCTTGCTATTGATCAGTATTCTGTATGTATCATTGTAACCTATGATATGTGATTATCAACTGTGAATTATTGAGTCGCTAGTTCTTTCAGGCATTTAGGAATCTGATCGAGAAAGTAATGAGATGGAAGAGTCATGGCAGGTGGAAGAGCATGGAATCAACTAGCAGGTTTTTGACTCCCTTGGTTTTCTACAATTCCATCATAGTATTGTGGCCGAATGCATTCCATCTCACTGACATAATATGTGCCATTTTTAGCTACCGTAGAGAGGAACTTCTCGAGTTCTTCAAGTTACTGATCTGTTGTACTGATTCTCCAAGTTACTCCATTCAAACAAATGTGTTGATCTGATCTGCTGTAGTAGGTGATGTTGATCTTGCTGTAGTAGTAGTTGTTGATCTGATCTGATCTGATCTGCTGTAGTAGTTTTTGATCTAATTTGCTGTAGTTGCTGTTGATTTGGAGTAGTTAATGTTGCTGATATTATATGTTGTACTTGGATCTGATCTGATTTGCTATAGTTTCTGTTAATCGGATATGCTGTAGTTTCTGTTGATTTGGAGTAGTTAATGTTGTTGATATTATATGTTGTACTGTTGCTAATCGGATTTGCTGTTGCTATTGCAGTAATGCTGGATCAGCTGCGGCTGCTCACTACAGGATCTGGTTATCAACCTGAGATGTTGCTGATCAAGTCATGGCGACGACCAGGGATGCTCTGCTGAGCTAATCCAACCTGGGATGATGCGGATGATCTGTTGCTCAACAAGGTGATGCTGCTTCGTTCAGCCTCTACGAACATTTACAAGAGCTCTAGCCTGGAAGAAGAAGTCAGAAGTATATTTGTAGTATCATAGTATCTTGGTGAAATGAATGATGTAAAGATTGTGCTATTACAAGAGCTCTAACCTGGGAAGTATATTTGTAGTATTTTGGCTAATTGGCATGTGTTTTGATAATTTTCACTTGTTTACTGTTCTCATTGAAATAATTGTTTCAAATTGTGGAAGTTGAAACCTGGGCAGTTGTTAATTAGAACCTGAGAAGTGGGACCTAGTAGTATTTGGCATCAGAAAGGCCATTTGCTAAATAATATTCACAGGAAAGGCTAAAAATTAAGGAAATTGACTGAAAAAAGGCCGAGGCCCAAAAGAAAAATAGATGAGACCCAAAACAGAAATGGACCGTAGAAAGGCTAAGGCCCAAAAACACTGAACGAAGCTTATGGAACAAAAAGGCCGAATTATTGGGCTCGGCCCACGTAAAACAATGAATCGGACCAGGCTGAATCTTACCTGTGACCTTTTGAATTGGTCGCAATTTTGCCACATCAGCTTGCCACGTCGGATCCGACGTGGCCTGGGCAGACAGCCAGTGACCAAAACAAAAGGTCATAGCTTCAACGACCTTCTATTTTGGTCGTAAACGTCTACGACCTTCTCACAGAGAAGGTCGCTATAGTCAGTTTACGACTGTCAGCTTTTGACCTTCTGTTTTTGGTCACAAAAAGGTCGCAAATGAAAAACTATGACCTTTCAGTGACCAATAGTGGAGGTCACAAGATAGCATATTTGTTGTAGTGGTTACTTGCCCGAGATTCGATCGTCGGTATCCCAATACCTCGTTCAATCTCGTTACCGGCAAGTCACTTTACTCATACCGTAATGCATGATCCCGTGACCAACCACTTGGTCACTTTGAGCTCATTATAATGATGCATTACCGAGTGGGCCCAGAGATACCTCTCCGTCATACGGAGTGAAAAATCCCAGTCTCGATTCATGCTAACCCAACAGACAATCTCGGTGGACGGGTGGCCCATGAGGCCCTACGAGACAGGTGGCCCCTCTCGGTGGACCCCCGGAACCCCTTCGGTGGCCCCGGTACAATACCGGTATGCCCCCGAATATTTCCGGTGACCGTATGACAACTTCTCATATATAATCTTCACCTCTAGACCATTCCGGAACTCCTCGTGACATCCCGGATCTCATCCGGGACTCCGAACAACATTCAGTATCACATACAAATCTTCCTAATAACCCTAGCGTCATCGAACCTTAAGTGTGTAGACCCTACGGGTTTGGGAATCACGCAAACATGACTGAGACAGCTCTCCGGCCAATAACCAACATCGGGATCTGGATACCCATGTTGGCTCCCACATGTTCCACGATAATCTTATCGGATGAACCACGATGTCGAGGATTCAAGCAATCCCGTATACAATTCCCTTTGTCAATCGGTACGTTACTTGCCCGAGATTCGATCGTCGGTATCCCAATACCTCGTTCAATCTCGTTACCGGCAAGTCACTTTACTCGTACCATAATGCATGATCCCGTGACCAACCACTTGGTCACTTTGAGCTCATTATGATGATGCATTACTGAGTGGGCCCAGAGATACCTCTCCTTCATACCGAGTGACAAATCCCTGTCTCGATTCGTGCTAACCCAACAGACACTTTTGGAGATACCTGTAGAACACCTTTATAGTCACCCAGTTACGTTGTGATGTTTGGTACACCCAAAGCACTCCTACGGTATCCGGGAGTTACACAATCTCATGGTCTAAGGAAATGATACTTGACATTAGAAAAGCTCTAGCAAACGAACTACATGATCTTGTGCTATGCTTAGGATTGGGTCTTGTCCATCACATCATTCTACTAATGATGTGATCCCGTTATCGATGACATCCAATGTCCATGGTCAGGAAACCATGACCATCTGTTGATCAACGAGCTAGTCAACTAGAGGCTCACTAGGGACATGGTGTGGTCTATGTATTCACACATGTATTACGGTTTCCGATCAATACAATTATAGCATGAACAATAGACAATTATCATGAACAAGGAAATATAATAATAACCATTTTATTATTGCCTCTAGGGCATATTTCCAACAGTCTCCCACTTGCACTAGAGTCAATAATCTAGTTACATTGTGATGAATCGAACACCCATAGAGTTCTGATGTTGATCATGTTTTGCTCGCGAAAGAGGTTTAGTCAACGGATCTGCGACATTCTGATTCGTATGAACTTTACAAATATCTATGTCTCCATCTTAAACTTTTTCACGAATGGAGTTGAAGCGACGCTTGATGTGTCTGGTCTTCTTGTGAAACCTGGGCTCCTTGCCAAGGGCAATAGCTCCAGTGTTGTCACAGAAGAGAGTCATCGGGCCCGACGCATTGGGAATAACTCCTAGGTTGGTAATGAACTCCTTTATCCAGATTGCTTCATGTGGTGCCTCCGAGGCTGCCATGTACTCCGCTTCACATGTAGATCCCTTCACGACGCCTTGCTTGCAACTGCACCAGCTTACTGCCCCACCATTCAAAATATACACGTATTCAGTTTGTGACTTGGAGTCATCCAGATCTGTGTCAAAGCTAGCATCGACGTAACCCATTACGACGAGCTCTTCGGCACCTCCATAAACGAGAAACATATCCTTAGTCCTTTTCAGGTACTTTAGGATATTCTTGACCGCTGTCCAGTGTTCCATGCCGGGATTACTTTGGTACCTTCCTACCAAACTTACGGCAAGGTTTACATCAGGTCTGGTACACAGCATGGCATACATAATAGACCCTATGGCTGAGGCATAGGGGATGACACTCATCTTTTCTCTATCTTCTGTCGTGGTCGGGCTTTGAGCTGAGCTCAATTTCACACCTTGCAACACAGGCAAGAACCCTTTCTTGGACTGATCCATATTGAACTTCTTCAATATCTTATCAAGGTATGTGCTCTGTGAAAGACCTATGAGGCGTCTCGATCTATCTCTATAGATCTTGATGCCTAATATGTAAGCAGCTTCTCCAAGGTCCTTCATTGAAAAACACTTATTCAAGTAGGCCTTTATGCTCTCCAAGAGTTCTATATCATTTCCCATCAACAGTATGTCATCTACATAAAATATAAGAAATGCTACAGAGCTCCCACTCACTTTCTTGTAAACGCAGGCTTCTCCATAAGTCTGCATAAACCCAAACGATTTGATCATTTCATCAAAGCGAATGTTCCAACTCCGAGATGCTTGCACCCGCCCATAGATGGAGTGTTGGAGCTTGCATACCTTGTTAGCATTCTTAGGATCGACAAAACCTTCTGGCTGCATCATATACAATTCTTCCTTAAGAAAGCCGTTAAGGAATGCCGTTTTGACGTCCATTTGCCATATCTCATAATCGTAGAATGCGGCAATTGCTAACATGATTCGGACGGACTTAAACTTCGCTACGGGTGAGAAGGTCTCATCGTAGTCAACCCCTTGAATTTGTCGATAACCCTTAACGACAAGTCGAGCTTTATAGATGGTAACATTACCATCTGCGTCCATCTTCTTTTTAAAGATCCATTTATTTTCTATCGCTCGCCGATCATCGGGCAAGTCTGTCAAAGTCCATATTTTGTTTTCATACATGGATCCTATCTCGGATTGCATGGCTTCAGGCCATTTGTTGGAATCTGGGCCCGCCATCGCTTCTTCATAGTTCGAAGGTTCACCTTTGTCTAACAACATGATTTCCAGGATGGGGTTGCCATACCACTCTGGTGTGGAACGTGTCCTCATGGACCTACGAAGTTCAGTAGCAACTTGATCCGAAGTACCTTGATCATCATCATTAAACTCTTCTCCAGCCGGTGCAGGCACCACAGAAACATCTTCCTGAGCTGCGCTACTTTCCGCATCTAGAGGCAGTACTTCATCAAGTTCTACTTTCCTCCCACTTACTTCTTTCGAGAGAAACTCTTTCTCCAGAAAGGACCCGTTCTTGGCAACAAACATCTTGCCTTCGGATCTGAGGTAGAAGGTATACCCAATGGTTTCCTTAGGGTATCCTATGAAGACGCATTTTTCCGACTTGGGTTCGAGCTTTTCAGGTTGAAGTTTCTTGGCATAAGCATCGCATCCCCAAACTTTTAGAAACGACAGCTTAGGTTTCTTCCCAAACCATAATTCATACGGTGTCATCTCAACGGATTTCGACGGAGCCCTATGTAAAGTGAATGCGGCAGTCTCTAAAGCATAGCCCCAAAATGAGAGCGGTAGATTGATAAGAGACATCATAGATCGCACCATATCCAATAGAGTGCGATTACGATGTTCGGACACACCATTACACTGAGGTGTTCCAGGCGGTGTGAGTTGTGAAACGATTCCACATTTCCTTAAGTGTGTGCCAAATTCGTGACTTAAATATTCCCCTCCACGATCTGATCGTAAGAACTGTATTTTTCTGTCACGTTGATTTTCAACCTCACTCTGAAATTCCTTGAACTTTTCAAAGGTCTCAAACTTGTGTTTCATTAAGTAGACATACCCACATCTACTTAAGTCATCAGTGAGGGTGAGAACATAACGATAGCCACCGCGTGCCTCAAGGCTCATTGGACCGCACACATCAGTATGTATGATTTCCAATAAGTTGGTTGCTCGCTCCATTGTTTCGGAGAATGGAGTCTTGGTCATTTTGCCCATGAGGCATGGTTCGCACGTGTCAAATGATTCGTAATCAAGAGACTCCAAAAGTCCATTTGCATGGAGCTTCTTCATGCGTTTGACACCAATGTGACCAAGGCGCCAGTGCCACAAGTATGTGGGACTATCATTATCAACCTTACATCTTTTGGTATTCACACTATGAATATGTGTAACATCACGTTCGAGATTCATCAAGAATAAACCATTGACTAGCGGGGCATGACCATAAAACATATCTCTCATATAAATAGAACAACCATTATTCTCGGATTTAAATGAGTAGCCATCTCGTATTAAACGAGATCCATATACAATGTTCATGCTCAAAGCTGGTACTAAATAAAAATTATTGAGGTTTAAAACTAATCCTGTAGGTAAATGTAGAGGTAGCGTGCCGACGGCGATCACATCGACCTTGGAACCATTCCCGACGCGCATCGTCACCTCGTCCTTCGCCAGTCTCCTCTTATTCCGGAGCTCATGTTTTGAGTTACAAATATGAGCAACGGCACCGGTATCAAATACCCAGGAGCTAATATGAGTACTGGTAGGGTACACATCAATAACATGTATATCACATATACCTTTGGTGTTGCCGGCCTTCTTGTCCGCTAAGTACTTGGGGCAATTCCGCTTCTAGTGACCACTTCCCTTGCAATAAAAACACTCAGTCTCAGGCTTGGGTCCATTCTTTGGCTTCTTCCCGGCAGCTTGCTTGCCGGGCGCGGCACCTCCCTTGCCGTCTTTCTTGAAACCCTTTTTACCCTTGCCCTTCTTGAACTTCGTGGTTTTATTCACCATCAACACTTGATGTTCCTTTTTGATTTCCACCTCCGCTGATTTCAGCATTGAATATACTTCAGGAATGGTTTTCTCCATCCCCTGCATATTGAAGTTCATCAAAATCTCTTGTAGCTTGGTGGAAGTGGCTGAAGGATTCTGTCAACGACCGCGTCATCCGGGAGATTAACTCCCAGCTAAGACAAGCGGTTGTGCAACCCAGACATTTTGAGTATGTGCTCGCTGACGGAACTATTTTCCTCCATCTTACAACTGTAGAACTTGTCGGAGACTTCATATCTCTTACCCGGGCATGAGCTTGGAAAACCATTCTCAACTCTTGGAACATCTCATATGCTCCGTGCTGCTCGAAACGCTTTTGGAGCCCCGATTCTAAGCTGTAAAGCATGCCGCACTGAACCAGGGAGTAATCATCAACACGCAACTGCCAAGCGTTCATAACGTCTTGGTTCGCTGGGGCAGGTGCTTCACCTAGCGGTGCTTCAAGGACATATGCTTTCTTGGCAGCTATGAGGATGATCCTCAAGTTCTGGACCCAGTCTGTATAGTTGCTACCATCGTCTTTCAGCTTGGTTTTCTCTAGGAACGCGTTGAAGTTGAGGACAAAATTCGCGTGGGCCATTTGATCTACAAGACATATTGTAAAGATTTTTAGACTAAGTTCATGACAATTAAGTTCATCTAATCAAATTATTTAATGAACTCCCACTCAGATAGACATCCCTCTAGTCATCTAAGTGATACACGATCCGAGTCAACTAGGTCGTGTCCGATCATCACGTGAGACGGACTAGTCATCATCGGTGAACATCTTCATGTTGATTGTATCTTCTATATGACTCGTGTTTGACCTTTCGGTCTCTTGTGTTCCGAGGCCATGTATGTACATGCTAGGCTCGTCAAGTCAATCTAAGTGTTTTTGCATGTGTAAATCTGGCTTACACCCGTTGTATGTGAATGTTAGAATCTATCACACCCAATCATCACATGGTGCTTCGAAACAACGAACTTTCGCAACGGCGCACAGTTAGGGGGAACACTTTCTTGAAATTATTATGAGGGGTCATCTTATTAATGCTACCGTCATTCTAAGCAAATAAGATGAAAAAACATGATAAACATCACATGCAATCAAATAGTGACATGATATGGCCAATATCATTTTGCTCCTTTTGATCTCCATCTTCGGGGTGCCATGATCATCATCGTCACCGGCATGACACCATGATCTCCATCATCGTGTCTACATGAAGTTGTCTCGCCAACTATTAGTTCTACTACTATGGATAACGGTTTAGCAATAAAGTAAAGTAATTACTTGGCGTTATTCATTGACACGTAGGTCATACAATAAATTAAGACAACTCCTATGGCTCCTGCCGGTTGTCATACTCATCGACATGCAAGTCGTGATTCCTATTACAAGAACATGATCAATCTCATACATCACATATATATCATTCATCACAATCTTTTGGCCATATCACATCACACGGCATATGCTGCAAAAACAAGTTAGACATCCTCTAATTGTTGTTGCAAGTTTTTACGTGGCTTCTATAGGTTTCTAGCAAGAACGTTTCTTACCTACGCCAAAACCACAACGTGATATGCCAATTTCTATTTACCCCTCATAAGGACCCTTTTCATCAAATCCGATCCGACTAAAGTGGGAGAGACAGACACCTGCTAGCCACCTTATGCAACTAGTGCATGTCAGTCGGTGGAACCTATCTCACGTAAGCGTACGTGTAAGGTCGGTCTGGGCCGCTTCATCCCACGATGCCGCCGAAATAAGATAAGACTAGTAGTGGAAATTAAATTTACAATATCGTCGCCCACAACAAACTTGTGTTCTACTCGTGCATAGAAACTACGCATAGACCTAGCTCATGATGCCACTGTTGGGGATCGTTGCAGAAATTAAAAAAATTCTACGCATCACCAAGATCAATCTATGGAGTAACTAGCAACGAGAAAGAGAGGAGTGCATCTTCATACCCTTGAAGATCGCAAGTCGGAAGCGTTGCAAGAACATGGATGAACGAGTCGTACTCGAAGTGATTCAGATCGCGGTGGACTCCTATCTAAGCACCGAACAACGGCACCTCCGCATTCAACACACGTGCAGCCCAGTGACGTCTCCCGCGCCTTGATCCAGCAAGGAGGAGGGAGAGGTTGAGGAAGAGGGCTCCAGCAGCAGCACGACGGCGTGGTGGTGATGGAGTGGCATTACTCCGGCAGGGCTTCGCCAAGCTCTTGCGGAGGAGGAAAGGTGTAGGGGAGGGCTGCGCCTTGGATGTGGTTCTGCAGCCCTCCCCTCACCCCTCTATTTATAGGGAGAAGGGGGAAGGGGGTCAGCCCCCTCTAGATGAGATCTAGAGGGGGGCGGCGGCCAAGGGGAGGGGGCTTGCCCCCCCCCCCAACCCTAGGCGCATGGGCCCAAGGGGGGTGGTGCCCAGCCCTCCAAGGGGCTGGTTCTCTTCCCTCTACAGCCCATGAGGCCCTCCGAGACAGATGGCCCCTCTCGGTGGACCCCCAGAACCCCTCCGGTGGCCCCGATACAATACCGGTATGCCCCCGAATATTTCCGGCGACCGTATGACAACTTCTCATATATAATCTTCACCTCCGGACCATTCCGGAACTCCTCGTGACATCCGAGATCTCATCCGGGACTCCGAACAACATTCGGTAATCACATACAAATCTTCCTAATAACCCTAGCGTCATCGAACCTTAAGTGTGTAGACCCTACGGGTTCGGGAATCACGCAGACATGACCGAGACAGCTCTCCGGCCAATAACCAACATCGGGATCTGGATACCCATGTTGGCTCCCACATGTTCCACGATAATCTTATCGGATGAACCACGATGTCGAGGATTCAAGCAATCCCGTATACAATTCCCTTTGTCAATCGGTACGTTACTTGCCCGAGATTCGATCGTCGGTATCCCAATACCTCGTTCAATCTCGTTACCGGCAAGTCACTTTACTCGTACCATAATGCATGATCCCGTGACCAACCACTTGGTCACTTTGAGCTCATTATGATGATGCATTACCGAGTGGGCCCAGAGATACCTCTCCGTCATACGGAGTGACAAATCACAGTCTCGATTCGTGCTAACCCAACAGACACTTTTGGAGATACCTGTAGAACACCTTTATAGTCACCCAGTTACGTTGTGATGTTTGGTACACCCAAAGCACTCCTACGGTATCCGGGAGTTACACAATCTCATGGTCTAAGGAAATGATACTTGACATTAGAAAAGCTCTAGCAAACGAACTACATGATCTTGTGCTATGCTTAGGATTGGTTCTTGTCCATCACATCATTCTACTAATGATGTGATCCCGTTATCAATGACATCCAATGTCCATGGTCAGGAAACCATGACCATCTGTTGATCAACGAGCTAGTCAACTAGAGGCTCACTAGGGACATGGTGTGGTCTATGTATTCACACATGTATTACGGTTTCCGATCAATACAATTATAGCATGAACAATAGACAATTATCATGAATAAGGAAATATAATAATAACCAGGAATGTGCTAACCACCAATCGACTGGTGGTTAGCAACAGATCCGCACAAGTCCGATCCACTTCTCCCGATAGTTAGCGATCGATGCGCTATCTTCTCACGCTCGATTTCCACTGATTTTTTTTCCTTCTCTCAAAAACCGTAGTAAATCGCTACTAGTTTTTTCTGGTTTTTCGCTGCATAATATGAAAAGAAAATAAAGGTGCTTGAAAGAGGATTTGAACCCAGGTCTATGCAATAGCTGTTGAGCCTAATAACCAACTAAGCCACCTGTTGTTATTGTCTATTGTAGATAAATAACGTTATTTAAACCTTTCTTATTTCTGTCATATTAGAAGAAAAAAAAGTTTGACTTGGTAACTTTGGCATGACCAGCATGATAACTATGGTATGAGCAACATGATAACTATACCATGATAAGGCTGGTAACTATAGTACGAGAAGGTTAATGCATGGGGAAGTATGGTAATTTAACACAGAAATTACTGGTGAAAATGTTTCAAAAACTTCCCCCCTTGGATGAAAGATACCGTGGTGTTTAAAACGTAAGATATTAGTTATCATGTGTGCGATGTATACATTATCATATTTTTTACATAGAAATTACCGGGTGTATGTTTTTCAACAACAAAAATCTGGTCAAAAATTACAGTGGCGTTTCTATGGGAGTTATGAACTTTGTATGTCTCTATTACCATGCTATTTACATAGAAATTACCGGGTCCCCCCCCCCCCCCTCGCCACAGTCGCCACATTTACCAGGATCGGGTACATAAGTTATCAGGTGTACCATGTATGAGTTATCATGTTATTTGCACATAAGTTACCGTGGCATGTTTCAGCGACTTGCCCTACCCCCACCCTCGCCGACCAAGTCATCAGGACCGTGGGTACATAAGTTATCGGGTCCGCAATGTTTGAGTTATCATGTTATTTGCACAGAAGTGGTATGTTTCAACAACTCCCCCACCCCCACCCTCGCCGAAGTTATCGACAATGTTTCTAGGACCGGGGCACACAAGTTATCAGGTCTATGAAATGTGAGTTACCATGCTGTTCACACGAAAGTTACCGAGGGGATGTTTCGTCAACTCCCCCACCCCCCACCCCCGTACCAAAGTTATCGGGACTGGGGTCCATAAGTTATCAGGTATACGATGTGTGACTTATCATACTATTCATACAAAAAAGGTTATCGAGTGTATGTTTATATTAGTTTTTTTTTCAAAAAAAGCTATGACGATATTTGTACATAAGCTATCAAGTTTGTGGTACATATAATTATCAACCTCATGACAAAAAGAATTTCCCGAGATATGACAAATGTGAAAAAGACCGTTGTTCGAATTCTATAGAAGTGAAACATTTATTTCTCTAGAAAACATTCATCACTACAAAAAAGAGACAAGTGGAGTACAAAACACGTTGCATCAGCCCTTTAAAAAACTTGCAGCAAATGGTTTTGTCTCCTCATCGAAGACGTTGTGGTCTTTCTTGCTCGCTCTCATTTACTAAGGTAGAAATACAAATTAACCCACAAATGAAACAGAACAGGTAGTCAGCTCAGCTGGTAATGCGTTGTGGCCACAACCAATAGATTGTGTGTTCGAATCCTAGTGGTGGCACTATTTTTTTGAAGCTCTTTTTACGCGCCAGAGCAGAAGCAACAGTCGGCAGAGCAAAAAGATCGAAGGAAAAATCGAAAAATCAATCGTACGTGCCTGTCGCTAACCAACAGTCGGCAGGAAAATAGCTTTTCCCTTTTATTATTGCCTCTAGGGCATATTTCCAACAGTCACCACCTTCATTTCCAAATCAGGGTATAGTGGGGGTCCATGGTATTCCGGCCATTTAGATTGGTCTAGATAGGGATGAAACCTCGCAGCCCATCTATTTTTGACCGCATCGATCGAATACTCCTCCAATCTTACGTTGTTGGTCATGTTGACACTCACATTTCTGCAGCCATCAAGTGAGAGCACGGGAGATGATACAATGTAGGCCTCTCACATGAGCACGTGCCAATCTTGAGATAAACCTTGAAGGAGCTACCTCCATATGGCACACCATCATGCGACATTCCACCGTGCTCATCAACTTGGTAAATCAATTCTATGTTATCAAAGGACTGGATTTTGTGTGAATCTGTCTTCCTTGCTTGGTATTCCATCTAATCGTCGACCTTTGGTGGATACTTGTACATCTTTTTGGCCTTGTTTTTCCCGGACATCAAGTTGGATGTTTCTTCACTATACTTTTGAAAATATGCATTCAACTTCTGTAATGTATACTCTACTATTGTTGTCACCGGCAATGCACGGACACCCTTTAACACCATGTTGAAACATTCAGCCATGTTGTTTGTCATGTCACCATACCTCACTCCATTGTTGTCAAAAGCCCGTGCCCACTTTCCTTTATCGACAAGATTCCTATTTAGGAAATCTTTGCCACCATTATTTGCTTTGGCATACATTTTGTCCCACAATTTCTCGAAATGTCTAGTGGTGAATGTGAGACAACAATCATGAAGAAGGTCAGACAATTCCTTGTCTCCACGTGCTGGGTAAAAGTTAGACACAAAATACCTCATGCACCACCTATGATGCACGCGAGGATGTCCTGGAATGTCAATCTCCATTGCATTGAGTATTCCTGGGTGGCGGTCCGAGATGATGCAAACCTCTCTGAGGTCCAATTACCTTGGTCCTCACTAAACTAAGAAACCACTCCCAGTTGTCATTGTTCTCCGCCGACACCAAAGCGAATGCCAATGGAACCAATTTGTCACCACCATCATTAGCAACAACGATCAACAATGTGCCCTTGAACTGGCCGGTTAGAAATGTGCCATCCACAGACATAACCAGCCTACAATGCTTGAAAGCCCTAATGCATGGCTCAAAAGTCCAGAATACACGTCCAAATATTCGAACAGTTGCATCGTTGTATATCCTTGTTCTCACGCCATCTGGCTCCACCATATAGTACATGCCAGGATTTTCTGCCGCCATTGCTTTCAACACCATCGCGAGGCGGTTGTATGATTCTTCCCAACCACCATACAATATCTCAAAGGCAGCTTGCTTGGCCTTCCATGCCTTCCCATACTTCACCTTGTACCCGAAAGCCTCCTTCACCATTTCCATCAAAGCCCGAATGGGATATGTCGGGAGTATCTTTATGGAGGCTGAAAATTGATATGCAATGAATTTCGAGGTCAATTGACAGTGATCATCCTTTACATTAGCATCATCAATACCCTTGCCACTACATCGATGGTGAAACACGGAACTTTTAATCTTCCATTGTGGCCCGCCTTTGACACATCTTGCACGGATAACTCAAGGGCAATGATTCTTGTGTTCCTCACATCTGACCACATAACGCACTTTCGAGTTTGACTTCTCCACAAAGAATGGCTGATGAAACTTGACCGCATAGTCCTTGGCCCATATTTGAAGTTCTGCCAAGCTTTCAAAGATTGTTCCTTCACTAACACCATACACACTTGCTTTGGTATCTCACTTTGAAGTTAACCTTGGTGCAAGAATTTTACTTGTCCCACCATGAACAATGGTGTCTTGTGACTACGGCCTATTATCTTCTTGAAAGCATTGGCTTCTTTAGCCGTCAAACCATCCTCATCTATTTCTTCGGGTCCCACGCATAGGAGTATTATATGGAATCTCATGGCCCATGTCCTCTTCCATGCAATTTGCCTCAACATCACCAACATAATGGTCATGAAGATAAGCCTCCGATTCATCACCCTCAAACTCACCACCATCCATGTGCAAGTATTCATTATCAACTTGGTCATTCCGACGGGGCTCAAACATTGGGTCATTGGAGGTTGGCTCATTGTTGTGCCATGCACATCCTGAGTGACATGTGGAATCTCAAACCGGGATTCTAACATCATATGAAGATGCACACCGATTCAAATCAATGTGCAACCGAGCACGAACAACCTTTGTGGCAAATAACTCAAATGATTTATCTTGTGAGGCCAACACACTGATCTCTTTATATGCTTCCCAATGAAACTCGGAATCAAGAGGCATTATCTTCCAACGAATATGTTGTCCATGCGCAACATTATACCTTTCGATTAAGTCTACTCCATCGCTTTCTTCCATCCAATTCAACCTTCTTCGAAGCTCAACCAAAACCTCCTCAAGGCTAGGACTTGTGGGAAACACCATCACTACCGGCTTCTTCTTCGGGTCACCATACTCCGCGTCTCCCTTCTCAAAGGAGACAAAGTCCACATGATGCACATTGACGATCCTCCCCGTATAGAATCATAAACATCAAAATGCATCAACAAAAATAGCAAAATTGGATGACCTAGGGTTTCCCCAAATCCCCAAAATGTGGAGATTTCAACCAACAAAAAGAGGAGGAATGATGGAGAATACCTTAAGGGGTCAAAGGGAAGGATAAATCACCAATTTGGAGCTCCGATCCACGAAATTTTGTGGGCATTAGGGAGGGGCTTGAGTGGGGCAGCCGGGGTGGAGAAGGGGAAATGTGAGGGTTTGTGGAGGGGAAAATAGGGGAGACTCTGGTTTTGTTGAGGCAAGGGGCATGGCGCCCTGGGCTGGGGCGTTATTGTCATGAGCATGGCGCCCATGCCCTGCCAACGTGGAAAGTCACCGCTGACCAGTATGGTGCCCTTGACCAAGGCGTTGTGCAAATTGGCATGGCGCCCCGGGAGCGGGCGTCATGCGGGTAGGGCCATTTCATGATTTTTTTTAAAAGGGGGCCATTTTGTGCTGAACTTTGGTCAAAGGGCCAGTTTTGTGATTTTTCACGTATTGGGCTGCCAGCACATTGTGCATGAACCCGACCAATGATGGAGCTCCACGTAAGTTGGTGTGTATCTGCACAGTGCCCTCTATTGCACTGCACAGTGATGAACTAATAGCCAATTGGCTTTGACTCTGGTAGTAGTTAGCTTGTGAGGTTGTGTGACCAAAACGGCGAAGAAAACGCATGAAAGAGGAACCCATATCACTGACCGAGCGGGTCCGCGAACATTTGATGACGATCTGAAGAGGCCAGGTGTTGATGTTCTTACCGTCAACATAAGCATGCAACTGTGGGGCCACGAATCCACCTGTGTTTCGGTCGCGCTGGAAGCTCGTGGCTTAGATACCCGCGAGGGCGCCACGTGCAAGAAAAATGTTTTGTTTACAGAGAGGTCCATCTACAGCCACCTGTCTCGCCGTCAACACGTGGACTCATGGAGCACAACTTGTGAGCTATTGGCCGGAGGGTCGACGTGTGAACCAGCTAGACCAGCCAAGGAAAACGAATATACTACTCCCTCCGTCTAAAAATACTTGTCGTGAAAATGAATATAAATGGATGCATCTAAAACTAAAATACGTCTAGATACATCCATTTCTTCGACAAGTATTTCTGTACGGAAGGAGTACGCATGTCCGGATGAGGTTAGATGCTTGATGCTTCCCTAATAATTATTACTCCCACTACATACCAAATACTCCAGGCTCCCAGGAATATCTAATCAATTGGATTTTAGTAACGCCAATAAGGCTAACAACTGTAACGTGTACGTATGTGTGAATGAAAAATGTGCATGGAAAAATCCAAAGCACAACAGTCACTCCATCTATCTTAAATTAAATCCATCGGTGCCTTTTCCTAGAACCAACGTCGACTCATTCCATGACTTTGATCCAACCAACGCTAAGCAAATATTTGCATATAATAACATGCTGATGTCTTGTTTGAGGTCGTTTCGGTCCATACATTAATTAATCACATGGAAACTTGTGTGTTTCTGTGCTAACGGTTAGTTTATTACTCACTCCGTTTCTAAATATTTGTCTGATTTTAACAAGTGACTAGAAGCAAAATGAGTGAATCTACACTTTAAAATATGTTTATATACATTCATATGTGATAGTCTATTTGAAATCTCTAAAAAGACAAATATTAAGAAACGGGGGGAGTAATTGCTACGGAAGAAAATAAGGTTTCCACATATGAATCAATGAATATATTTATAAAATACCATACTATGACATATATACCAATCAAGTTTCGTCTGTCACCCAGTCAAGACAAATTTATTATGCGTATGATATCATATTGAACTGAAAATATAGGCGTGCAAAAGTTGCTAACTGGAATTTTTATATTGCTAATTGAAAAATCTATACTACTTCATCACCAGCAATAGTATAGCTCTATTGCTAGTTCCGTTGATGAAAAATTTGTTGGACATCCGGCTAATCTAGTCGAATTTAAGACATTGTTGTATTAGACTTAATTTGCATGTGACATTGTTGTATTAGACTTAATTTGCATGCTATGTATGGAAAATTTATGCTATTTTCCATCCGAACGTTGATCAATATCGGCCGGTTTGCATGAATTCCGTCCGGTTAATTCAAATGCGGAGCAGCGTTGGATGTTGGCCTCCCGCATCTGTGTCCGATATGGGAGAAAATTTATAGGTCACCATTGAAGATGCCCTAATTGAACATATAACTCTAGCTACGCAACCCGCCTAACGAGAGCCATCGCGGTTTCAAATCGACCTCCCCGCACGATCTGCCTCGCTGTCCAGCCCCAGTGTACTTTCAATCGTGGTGGTAAAAATCGGGTCGTCCGTTTTTCTGTACGCTGCATTCTCAGTCTAGAGTGGATGAAAGCTGGGCCAGGCTTGCGCGCGGGCCCGTCTTGCAGTGGCGCCGTGTTTGGGTGCCTATGTCCGTGTGGAAAGAAGCTCAGCGCCGATCATGGGTTGGCAGGCGATCGTGGAGGCGATCATAGGTTGGATGGACTTTTTTTACTGTTTTCTCTTGCGCCCAGTTGCGGCCCCTGTGCTTCAGGCGCGTCGGGCCCATGCGTCGGCCTCGTGGGTGCGTGCTGCTTCTGGTGCTGCTTGCTGGCATGGGCAACCCGCCTTGGCTCGCTGGGCAAAGAGGGGCTTCACCCTTTTCGTGTAGCTACGCGGGATCATTTGCTTCGTGCAGCTGCTGGTGGTCCCTGCTCGCTCTTGGTCCCATCTGTCGGTTGCCTCGTATTTCTCTTGCGGTGAGCCTAGGAGTTACAGCGCCTGCTATTACTGCTGCTGACCGGGTCGTCCTCTCCTCGTCTGCTCTTCTCTCGCTCCTGCCTCGGCTCCCGGTTCACTTCTCCCCTGCCTGCGCCTTCCTTCTCGCCCATCGGCAGGCGACAAGGACGGGAATCAGCGCCGTCGTGGTGCAGTGGAGCTGCTGGGAAGAAGGAAGAGGGCGACTGCATCCCGGGGGGTGCTGGTGGAGGGCGCACGCAGTCCATGGGTGCGCGCACGGCAAGTGCTGCCTGCCGCGGGGCGACGGCGGAGGGCGGCGGGAAGGCGGTGGCGTGCCCGGCGGCCGCGGCGGCTCCACCCTCGGCCGCGCCGTGGTGCCGGGCGCGGGCCTGGCGCTGTAGTACGCCACGCTGACGGTGGACGGCCACTACCCGGACTCCCCGGGCCGGGCGTCGCAGGATGCGTACCTCGTGGCCACGCACTTCGCGGGCGTCCCCGATCTCCACCTCTTCGCGGTCTTTGACGGCCACGGCGCCTGCGGAGCCGCCAGCTCCGGGTGCGCGTGGGACGGGCTCCCCCGCCTCCTCCTCCTCTTCGCGGCCGAGGATGCCGCCTCCTCGCGTCGGACCCCGCGGCAGTGTTCCGGGTGGCTATGGTCGGGGTCAACGAGGAGATGCACGCGGCGGCGGCCGTGGACGACTCCATGAGCGGGGCCACCGCCGTCTCGGCGCTCATGGCCGGCGGCATGCTCCATGTGGCCAACGTCGGGGACTCGCGCGCCATGGCCGGGGTCTGGAGCGACGGCCGCGTCGCCGCCGACGAGCTGTCGTGGTACCAGGCACCGTTCCGCGCCGACGAGCGTGCGCGCGTCATGTCCGTCGAGCAGGTGGAGGGCGTCCACGACCCCGAGGCCGAGGGCTTGCTCGCCTACGAGGGGTACCCCGCCTCGCGGCTGGGCCCGGCCCGCGATGGGCTCTACCCGGGCACGACCTTCACGCACATTCTCGGCGACCTCGCCGCCGAGGGCGTCGGGGTCGACCCTGAGGTGAACGCCCTGGAGATCACCCCGGCCCACCTCTTCTTCGTCGTCACAAGCGATGGGGTGTTCGAGTTCCTCTCCAGCCAAGAAGTCGTCAACATGGTGATGATTTTCCCCCTCTTTAGGGCTCCTTTGATTCAAAGGATTTACATAGGAATTTTGGAGGATCATAATCCTTAGGGATTTTTTCCTATGTTGGCTGTTTGATTCAAAGGATTGAATCCTACAGGAATTTTCCCTAAGGATTTCTTTGTACTACTTTCAATAGGATTTCTAGCATCCACTCAAACCTCTTTGAAGGAATCCTTTGTTTTTCCTATAATGCAATCAAACAACTCAAAATCCTATAAGATGGAGATGAGCATGACATTCCAATCCTATATTTTTTCTATTCCCGTGTTTTCAGAATCCTGTGAATCAAAGAGGCCCTTAATTTCCTTGCCCCTTTGCGTTTGCTCAGCTGATACATTTGGAAGCTGGTGTCTTACCTACAGCATAAATAGACGGTGCAGAATGTCCGCCCAACCTCACCGTATTTGGCTAAGCAGGTGCACACACTCTTGTCCTTTTCCTAATTTCTTTCCTCCTTTCAATGCCCTGCTCCTTCTCTGAACTTCTGGTCTTTGCTTGTGTAGAATTTGTTCTCTACGCCTACAAGGTGTTTGATGAAAATCCCAGAAGGCTGGCAGGGGAGGATTGGTCTATGTAAGCCACGTGATTTCATTCTTCAAAATGTTAGTTCCAGTCAGTCATAACAAGATGATTTCGAGATTAATAAGAATCCCTGAGGTGAATAAAAGTATAAAGAAACAAGGAATATCCTGTCAAAACATTAGTTCCAGTCAATCATAACAAGAATCCATGAAGTAGATATTTGCTTCTATTTATGGGGCTCTCGACCCTACAGAATTCTTCATGATGATTTTACCCATAGATTAGCATTTGGTAACTTGATTTTCTTCCCTGTCGTATAAGACTATATGAGACATGAATTGTATATTTTATTTTGTCGTGAGGTTATTTTTAGGTTTGCTTATGTTCTCTTTTCTTCCGAAAAAGGGTTTCCCCCCGCTTTATAAATAAAGCACCAACACTTACATCCAAGAACCGATACAAACGCACGCCACACAACCCAAGGCAAGAAACAAGAATGCCGGGCACCGACACACAACTTCAACGACTACCAAGAATCAACAGAAATGAGCAAAAAGAACCGCTTGTAGCCGACGGAGACCACCAACAAGATGAGAGATCGTCCGGGAAGAAGTGCAACGGACCACGCCGGACCGAGGGTTCCAAGACGATGCCTCCAAGAAGGGCACGACCACGGACCGGCGCCATCGTCCGATCCAAAGATCAGGTTTTCACCCGGAACACGACGGGAGGAGTGAGAGCACCACGACGGAGCCTACAGGGAGGAACACGACATCCGCGGACGCCGCCACCGTCGACCCGTGTACGGACAGGTAAGTGATGAACCCCGGTGCTCCACCCTTCCGCTGCATCCCCGGTCGGCCAACCACCTGCAACCATGCCACCCAAGCGGCCGTGGTTGCACGCCCGCATCCGAGTCGGCAGTCCGCCTACGACCGAAGCGACTCCCACCGCCAGGGCCGCCGCCCCGCCACCGGACCACCCCAAGAAGCCCCAAAGGTCACGTCTTGGACAAGATCCATGAGCCCAACCACCTCAGAACCGCCGGCGACCACAGCCTCAAGGGGAACCGAGCCCAGATGGCCGGGGGAAGGGGGAGGAGGAGCCCCCGAGGCCGAATGCCCAGATCCGCAAGAGAGCGCCGGCCACCGCCCGCTGCCGAGGAAGAGGGCGCACGGAACCGCCGAGCTGCAACCATGAGAGGCCACCGGGGAGGCCTTCCCGCGTCGAGCGCCGCCGTCCAGCCGCAGGGGCCCGGCTGGACAAGGGCCGCCCACCTCCACCGCTGCCGCGCCGCCCCTCCACCTGAGATCCACGGCGAGAAGGGCCGCCCGCGACCCGGTCGCCCGCGACCCGCAGCGCCAGACGAGGCGCCGGGGCGCTGCTGCGAAGCAGCTGCCGCCGCCACCACCCGCTGGTCTGCACCACCACCATGCCGCATGTCGCCCGACGCCACGCCGCCGTCGCTGGCCTACTCCAGAGCGCCGCCGCACCGCTACGCCCGGCACGAGCGCAGCATCCCCACCGGCGAGATCCGGCCCGCGCCGCACCCCCCCGCGCAAGGAGACGAGATGGCCCCGCCGCCGCCGGCGACGACCGGGCTTCGCCCACTCGTGCCCCTTGGCGGCGGCGAGGGAGAAGAGAGAGAAGGGGAGGGTGGCGGCGGCGGTGCTAGGGTTGCCCCCGGACGCCCGCGGGAGCGTCGCGGGAGGGGAGGGGAGGGGGAGGGACTATACCGGCTAGATCGAGGTGTCTTGGTCCTTTTCATGTTCTCTTTTATCCTTTTCGAACGCGGATAGGAAAAGAAAACTGAAACATGTTCACTAAAATGCGTGCTTTGTAGTCTTTTGTTTTCATGTAGCGGTGTATTTGAGTGTACACTTACCTGACTTCATATACTACCGCATCTTTTGTTTATCGCTAGGCCTGTTGTCAGTACCAAATGTGCAAATGGTATTAACTTCATACATTGAGCTATGCCTGATAGTTCTTGGTGTCATTTCCTCCTCCTGAAATCATCGTTTTCCTATTTGTAGGAGCTTTGATAAGGCTGCTCACCAATGAGCTGGACGTGTTTTTGTCCTGGGTACTTGCATGATGGAAGAAGAAATTGGGTATTCCTAAATGTGCTACTGCAGATCAAAGGTGAATTCATCCCATTTTCTTACTTCAATCTCAGGTTATGTGAGGAGGTGAGGATAATAATAATTGAATGAACATTGTTTGAGATCCACCTGACTCATCCCAAGTTTTTGCTAGGTTTGCCTCATGCTGTTTATATTTTGTGCTTGTGTGTAAACAGGTTGGCGGCTTAATTGACCCAGGTTTTGTAACATATCAATGGTGAGCGATGGCATAAACGGATCTGGTTGTTTTAGTTTTGCTAGACCATGATTGTTATTAAGCATGAATGTACGGTTATATTCTTTTACGGATGCAGTTTTTGGTGTTAGAGACATATCCTCAGCCGGCTTCGCGTCCTACTGATCAACTTGGAGTACACGTGAAGTTGCTGCCTAATAGATAGTTTTCATATCTACCTATGTGGTTGTGTTGTAAACAAACTCTGTACATACCTTGGAATATAAATATACGAGGAGGCTGGCCGAGGCAGGCATTGAGCCGCCCGGTCCTTTATACTTTTACATGGTATCAGAGCAATACGATCCTCTACCTCTAAAAACTACTCGCCGTCGTCTACTTCTTTGCCCTAGTCACAGCCGGCGCCGTCTCCATCCAACTCCTCAGCTCTCAACGCCATGAGTCAACAATCCGCCGATGATCTCAAGAAGCTTGAGGAGGATCTCAAGAACCGTGAGTCCATCATCCGGACCCGCGAGGAAGAACTTCAGCGCCAAGCTGAAGAACACGGCAAGGCCGTCGCCGCTCCTGCAGCCTCCACCTACGTTGCCTCCATCAAGACGTTTGTCCCCATCACTCTTGATCTTCAGGACTCCAACTACGCCAAGTGGCGTGAATTGTTTCTCGTCGCTCTCGGGCGATATGGCCTCTCCAACCACGTCGTCGGTGACGCCGCCGCCACCCCCTCCGACACTTCGCCCACCTCTGATTGGGGCCGTGACGACTTCACGGTGCTCTCCTGGATCTACGGCTCGATCTCCATCGAGCTCTTTGGCATCATCATGGCTCCCGGCTCCACGGCGCGGCAAGTCTGGGACTCCATCGCCAACCTCTTCCATGACAACAAGAAAAGCCGTGCCCTGGCACTTGATGCCGAGTTTCGCAACACGCCGCAGGGAGACCTATGCGTCCACGACTATTGCGCCAAGCTCAAGTCTCTTGCCGATGCTCTCAGCGACGTCGGCCAACCTATATCCGACGAGACTCTTGTCCTCACGGTGCTCCGCGGCCTCAACGAACAGTTCAGCCATCTTCGATCTTTTTTGCCGTTTCAGGTGCCGTTCCCATCCTTCCTACAGACACGCTCAGCTCTCGTCCTAGAAGAGACGCAGAAGAAGACAGATGCCAAGAACGCAGCTGCCACGGCACTATGGGCAAGCGGCAACAGCATCCTCCCTCAAGCCGGCGGGGAGCGAGCTCCTCCTTCTGGCCGTGGTACCGGCTACAACGGCAGCGACTCTCGCATCGCTCCACAACCCACCGCGCCCTACTCCAACTCTGGACGTGGCGGTGGAACAGGCGGACGCCGTGGTCGTGGTGGCGGCCGCGGACGGGGCCGCGACAACCCCTGGATGTTTAATCCATGGACTGGACTTCCAACTCGGGCTCAACAGCAGCAGCAAGCTCCTCCAATGTCGTGGCCGACCCGCTGGCGTGCTCCCAACGCCGGCGTTCTGGGCCCTCACCCAAGTCCTGCTCCCTTCCAGGCATACACTGCGTACGGCCACGCACACAATAACAACTGCACAAGGATGCCACCGCTATCCAGCAACTATACAGGAGGTCCACAACAACAGCAGCAATATCAACTTGATCCAGCTCTTCTCACTGCCCTTCAAAATATGCAGCTACCAGGAAATCAAGAGTGGTACATGGACTCTGGAGCATCATCCCATGTGGCATCCGATCATGGTATTCTCTCCTCCTATCAACCCTCCTCTGCTCACACTGTTACTGTTGGTAATGGTGCCTCTCTTCCCATCTCACACATCGGCACACACACATTACCTTCTCTCTCCAAACCCTTATATCTCAATAATATTCTTGTCGTTCCACACATCATCAAAAATCTACTTTCTGTTCGTCAACTTACCACAGATAATTTTGTTTTGATAGAATTTGACCCTTGGGGTTTTTCTGTGAAGGCACTTCCCACCAGGATCGAGATTCTTCGATGCAATAGCTCCGGCCCACTCTACCCCGTATGTCGTCCCACACCCGCCGAAGCACACGTCATCACCACCACCCTCGACCTTTGGCATCGCCGACTTGGACACCCCGGTCACCACACCATGAAGCGTCTTCAAAGTTCTCAACATATCTCCTACAATAATGGCGTGCCATCCCTTTGTCATGCTTGTCAACTTGGGCGACATGTTAGATTGCCGTTTTATCCATCTGTTTCTTTTACTAGTAAACCTTTTGCATTATTACACTGTGACCTTTGGACCTCTCCAGTTCCTAGTATGTCTGGCTTTGTCTATTACCTTATAGTTGTTGATGATTATACTCATTATTTTTGGACGTTCCCACTACGCAAGAAATCTGATGTCTATGCAACTCTCCTCACCTTTCATGCTTATGCTCGCACTCAATTCGATCTCTCTATTCTAGCTTTCCAATGCGATAATGGACGTGAGTTTGACAACACTAAAATAGACACGTTCTGCGCCTCCCACGGTATTCTTCTTCGTTTCTCCTGCCCATACACATCTCAGCAAAACGGCAAGGCCGAACGAGCTATTCGCACAACCAACAATGTCATTCGTACCCTCCTAGTTCAAGCCTCTCTCCCTCCATATTTTTGGGCCAAAGCACTCCACACTGCCACCTTTCTTATAAACATTCGTCCAGCGTCCTCTACCAAATTTCTCACACCATATGAAAGCCTCCTTGGCTCCTGACCGCCGTACGACTCCCTTCGTGTTTTTGGATGTCTCTGTTACCCTAACACCACATCTACCTCTCCCAACAAACTATCCCCCCGCTCCACCAAATGTATCTTTCTTGGTTATCCAACACGCCATAAGGGCTATCGTTGTCTTGATTTGAGCACACGACGAATCATCATCTCTCGCCATGTAGTCTTTGACGAATCCTCTTTTCCTTATGCACCAGCCACAACTCCTTCTCCACCACGTTGCACTGAAATTTTTGACCCACCTGAACCTATACTTCCGCTTGTTCAACCCATTGTGCATGCACCTGTTACATCGTCTAAGCACATGCCTACTATGCGTGCGCCCACCAGCCCCCCATTGACACCTCCTCGCTCCAGCATATCTCCTCCACCACCAACAGCCAACATGCTCCTCTCAACACCCTCGGGTATCTCCTCCTCTCACACGATGCAGCCCACACCGCCCGACTCACCATCCCCTACTCCCGTTCCACCACCCAATCTTATACATCGCACCCGCTCTACTACTGGCCGGCTTCCTCCACCCATCGACCGACTTAACCTTTCCGCTATTGCATCTTCTCCTATCCCACACAACTATCTTACAGCCTTGCGTGATACTAACTGGCGCCACGCGATGCAAGAAGAATTTGATGCTCTCACTCTCAATCAAACATGGACACTTGTCCCTGCTCCTCCCGGTGCGAACATTGTGAGCGGTAAATGGATTTTTCGCCACAAATATCATGCCGATGGCTCTCTCGCTCGTCACAAAGCTCGTTGGGTGGTTCGTGGCTTTTCTCAACAACCGGGTGTTGATTTTGATAAAACGTTCAGCCCTGTTGTCAAACCCGCAACTATCCGCATTGTCCTCTCTCTTGCTATCTCTCAATCCTGGCCAATCCATCAGCTAGATGTTAAAAATGCCTTCCTCCATGGTCATCTTGATGAAGTTGTTTATAGCCAACAACCTTCTGGCTTCGTCGATCCATGTCACCCTACTCATGTGTGTCGTCTCCTTAAATCCCTATATGGTCTCAAACAAGCTCCACGTGCTTGGTTTCAACGCTTTGCCTCCTTTGCGCGATCCATTGGGTTCGTTGAATCCAAATCTGATGCATCTCTTTTCATCTTTCACCAAGGCACCAACTTGGCCTATCTTCTTCTTTATGTGGATGATATCATTCTTACTGCCTCTACCCCATCCACTCTCGCTACTATCACCCGCGCCATGGCACGTGAATTCGCTATGAAAGATCTCGGCCCTCTTCATCACTTCCTTGGTATCTCTGTCACACGTACATCTCGTGGTCTCCACCTATCTCAACGCCAATACATTCTTGACATCTTGAATCGTGCAGGTATGCGCGATTGCCATCCAGTCACCACTCCCATTGACACCAAAGCAAAGCTCTCTTCCACCTATGGGTCACCCGTTTCTGATCCCTCTCAATATCGTAGCTTAGCTGGCGCACTCCAGTATGCTACACTTACTCGCCCTGACATTGCTTACGCTGTACAACAAGTTTGTCTTCATATGCACGATCCACGTGAACCTCATTTTTCCCTTATCAAACGTATTGTTAGATATCTTAAAGGCACTCTCGACCATGGGCTTTCCTTGCATCGCACTTCCTCTCACTCTCTCATTGCCTACTCGGATGCCGACTGGGCAGGTTGCCCGGATACACGATGCTCTACGTCCGGGTTCTGCATGTACCTTGGGGACAATCTTATTTTTTGGTCTGCTCGTCGGCAGACCACAGTATCACGCTCTAGTGCCGAGGCAGAGTACAGGGCGGTGGCCGCGGCAGTTTCTGAATCATGTTGGGTTCGGCAGCTCTTACAGGAACTTTGACGACCGATATCGAGTGCTACTATTGTCTATTGTGACAACGTCAGTGCCGTCTACTTATCTGCCAACCCTGTTCAGCACCGCCGGACTAAACATATCGAGCTGGATATTCACTTTGTTCGGGAAAAGGTAGCACTTGGAGATGTTCGCGTTTTACATGTGCCCTCGTCCTCTCAGTTTGCGGATATTTTTACGAAGGGCTTACCTACTACGCTTTTTCAAGAATTTCATTCCAGTCTTCAGGTCGAGTCCTCTCCCGGTTCAGACCGCGGGGGCATGTTAGAGACATATCCTCAGCCGGCTTCGCGTCCTACTGATCAACTTGGAGTACACGTGAAGTTGCTGCCTAATAGATAGTTTTCATATCTACCTATGTGGTTGTGTTGTAAACAAACTCTGTACATACCTTGGAATATAAATATACGAGGAGGCTGGCCGAGGCAGGCATTGAGCCGCCCGGTCCTTTATACTTTTACATTTGGCAGTTTTGATTCCATTTGATGTATTACCTAAAATATTCTCATTACCTTGATCTTTTAATTCCATTTGAAGGCAGATTTGATTTTGTCTTGGGAGTAACAAGGAAGAAGGATCAGCTTATGTTCTTGACTAATCACAAAAAAGGATGCCACTGAATATATTTGACCTGATGTGAGGAAAAGGTCTGATCACTTCCTATTCTTTGCTTTCACTTAGTTGTACAGTTCTTTTACGGATGTAGTTTGGCAGTTTTGTTTCCATTTGATGTATTAACTAAAATTTGCTCATTACCTTGATCTTTTAATTCCATTTGAAGGCAGATTTGATTTTGTCTTGGAAGTAACAAGGAAGAAGGGTCAGTTTATGTTCTGGACTAATCACAAAAAAGGATGCCACTGAAAATATTTGACCTGATGTGAGGAAAAGGTCGGATCACTTCCGATTCTTTCCTTTCATTTACTTATCAATTTTTTGGAATGCTTCTAAAAGAAATCGTAGTACTGCAAACTGTCACTGTCCGTTGTAAGAGTTTACATGGTTAGGTGATATGACCAGTTTGTTTTATAGTCTCAGTTTGTTTGTGCATTAACTTACATCTGCTAATTTCTACTGACTTCCGCTTAATTTGATTTCTACTGTATAAGTAATGGCACTAAGATACAGTGCATGCAAAAATTCTCATGTTGTTGTATAATCATTGTGGTACTTGTTGTGTTAGTTTGTGTATCTCTGTTAGTATTTTGTCGGTCGGCCATATTTATTTGCATTAGTTCTTCTGAACACAACCTTCCAGTTAGGTGATGCTTGCTATTTAGTTGCTTCAGTTCACTTGTGAAAATGATTGTGATTCTATTCATTTTCTTTCTTTTGTAGAGAGCATTTGTACTGGTGGGTTTGATTTGTTAATCCAGTGGGGTACAGCCTGGTGGAACCATGCAAATGGCGATCTTCGTTTCTCAGGTACAATTACTACATCATCTTAATTTGCTAATAGTTCCTACTATCTGTGTGGTCCATCATGCCTCCGACTTTACACAAATTTCAGGCTGTATTAGCGCTTAGCAAACTTCTTTGTGCCGCCGCCTGCGCTTTCCCCTTCCATCTCCGCCGCCTCGTCTCCTCCTCCTTCACCACCACCCCCTCCCCTGCCTCCGTACCCTAAGATGGAGGAGCTCCCCAAGGCCATTGTGTGGCTGCTGCTCAAGGACAAGCTCGCCCGGGTCACCGTGGCCGGCGCCGGCGAAGGTGTCATGAACAAGGACACCATGGCCGCCTTCACCGAAAGCGCCCGCATCTTCATCCACTGCCTCTCCACCACGTACGTGCCTCCTGCCATTCATCTCCTTGTTCTCCTTTATTGCTTGAATATGGATTTTGATCCGTAAACAAGGTTTTCAGATTGGTTGATGCAAAAACTGCAACTGGAGGCCTTGTTGATTGGACCCAAATGACATCTCTAGGTGACTGTACACAAATGCGTCTTTAACTTTTACATCCATGTGGTTGCACAATTTAAAGATTTTGGCCTTTTTATGTGTTGTTGGTCTTTTTCAATGAGGTATTTATTTCTGCAGGTTTCAGAATTCATCGAAGATTGCAGGGTAACTAATTGCACCTTATGGAGAAGGAGCAGGCCGTGGAGGAGTGCAAGTAGCAGGGTAAGCTCCAAGGATAATCCTTTTTGCTTATTTGTTTGTACCTATTTATTTTTTGTATAGACATTCCTCTGTTCTCTAAAGACCAGATTTTGGACTAAACAGTTCCCGGTGACTGCAAATCTGAAATTGAAGATAGGGCAGATTGTATTGGTTCTGCTTGCTTGCAGAACTTGTGGTATGCTGGCCATGGAGTAGTCAGACCCTGCCAAGAAAGGTGAGCCCGACTTCTTCTGCAACTTTTCTACCACAATACGGATCTAGCAAAAATGTCCAGGAAGTTATGAGTTTTCTAATTCTAATGTAACTCATTTTTCCTTACTTGCTGATCTTGTTACTAATGTTGAAATTGCAGAGGAGCAGGAGATGAGGAGCACAACATTTAGTGTACAATGGTGCATGACGTGGCAGTTAGGATCAGGACACGAGGAACACGACACTGGGTGTACAAAAGATTAGTAGGAAGAACGTTAATCACAGTGTGTGAAAAGGCATACGGTAACCTTTAGCTTGAATAAATGTTCACTGCTTGGTTCATATTTGATTCCAATGCCTTTGCTTTAATATCATTGGTTTGTCCCAAGTTTATGTTCAGAGATTATGATTCAAATATTCTGTTCAGATTTCCTACAAACAAATAGTGTGATTATTGCCCAATTCTAGCTTCATCTACTATACCTTATAATTTATATATTAATTGTCGACAATTCTAATTTAGATCATGTCAATTCTAGGCAGCGAGTACTAGAAAGCATGGTCATGTTTTAGGGCATTTTTCTACTTTGTGCAAGAAATTTAATTTGATGGATATGCGACCTGTTTTCTCTTGATTATGTGTGGATGTTAATACACAATCATTTTTGTAGGAGGTAACTTGATTGACACACTTTCTGTTATTTGTATGTGCAGAAAATGCGAGCCCGGCTGATGTATTGCGTACTATTTGGCTGAGTTGTTTTGTCCTAAAGATACAATTAAGCTGAAGAATTCTTTTTGTATGGAAATTCACTATGGAAATCGAAACAATGGTACTCTGCACAACCGTTTACTTTCTTGCATCGGTTCTTCATTCTATAAGTGAAACCTTTTCTATTTGGTAAAATAAGAGTGAGCTCATGCTTGAACTTCCACCATGTATGTTAACACTTGGATACTGTATCAACCCAGTAATCCTCTGATCCTTCATTGTTTTCCCTTGCATTGCCTCCTTTAACTATTCAGCGGGACCTTTGAAAAGAATGATTTTTTGGTTATATAATTTATCATGTTTTGTTTCGCCTTTGAGAGGTAGAATGTAAAGTAGACTGGTATTTTCATTCCGTTAGATATTTGATATAAGTGAATATATACCTTTCGGTAGGTGAATGTGCTCTCCATTAATATCACTCTTCAGAGAAGGATATCTATGCCATTTTGTTTTTGTTTTTTGAACAAGAGAGTGTTGTATGTATATCGTTAAGAGGATGAAGCAGCAAAATTATCTACGCAATTTAGCAGGATATAGCTGATACGTACAGAGTGGCTTTACTTAGGTCTGGTGTTACTACTATTTCTTTCATTGTAAAACTGCAGTCTTAGAACGCTATGTATCATGAATGATCCATGTGTACCAATCTGCTCCTAAATATATTTATGTTCACTCTTTCCATACTTGCCTTACTCTTGCCCTTGCGCCATCGGCGTAACGGGTCATCTAGTATATATATAAAGCATGTATGAGAGAAGCCATCAAAGCATGACACAAGGTCCTCTACTATTTTTGAGTGACCACAACTTGTAGGCAATTGCTCGTTTTCGCACGTTATTGAGCTCGATCGATCGTCTGGTATTTGTCACTGGAACGATGGAACGAAACGGTTAGCAGCACCGATTCCGTTGGCCACGGCGGGCCAATCTCTAGTCACGCTCACACCACTACATAAAGGATCGAACCAAACCTGCATGCATGTGCGACGTTCCTAAGGCTGGTTGTAATGGGAATATCATAGCTAGTATCATGCATGTCAACTAGGCAACTTTGATGAGGTGGCATAGAATTAAATGAAGTAAGAGAGGGTTGAGTATCATATCATGATACCGTATCATAATAAATGCTACACTAGTATGTGTCATGCATGGCAATAAATAAAGTCATCTATGATATTACCATATGATACTATGCACTAGGAAGGTAGTATCATACACTAGTATCATATGCATGATACTAACTTATGATACTACTCATTACAACCAGCCTAAAGAACTTGCCCCTTTTTTCAAGTCCCATGCAGCACATTTCAGGTACTGTTTGCATGTGGGGGGAGGGGCCCACGTGGTGAGCGGCTCGAGTAAGAAGAACGTCCACACGTTGCCGTGGGTTCCTTCTAGACGTTGCCGGAAAGAAGCCTCCGCCGGCGGCCACCTGTGCTCATCATGGACGCGTGGACCGAGCACATGCGTGTCCACGTACTCATGTCTCATGGGTCCCATGGACCGGCAGCTTTCGGCAACGGCTTGATACCCCCAGCGAGTTCACGCCGGCACCCTTTAAACTCTGCCCGTATATAATTCGTGTCCATACAAGTACGTCCTCCTGTCTGTATGTACATACTCGGTTCGTTTAAAAATACTTGTCATCAAAATGATAAAAGAGGATATATCTAGACGTATTTTAGTTTAAATACATTATCTTTTATCTATTTTGATGACAAGTATTTTCGGACAGAGAAAGTACAACAAAAAATTAGTAAGATGTTTTTAGTACTGGCTTCACGCCTTCGCCAAATGATTCCATAGCCTATATCAAATTATCCAATATCGCAACAATGTCAATGTGTACTTTAAAAGGAATCAAGTCTTCTTAAAGCATGTACAACCACATATGACAAATATAACCTCTCAGTGACCGGACACGCTTTAAATTTCACGTGTTGTATCCAGACTTTTCATATTAGATTTTCAAATCCATACGAAAACATGCATACTAAAATAAACCTACGTACTCAAATAGCTACTCGTCGTCAAAGATGGCAACGATCTCCGTACCCGGCTGCGGCAGCATGGACGGCGGCGGCAGCTCCGCCTCCTCCGGCTGCTCCGCTCCGGCCTCCTCCGCCTCTATATCCATCGAGCTCGGCGAAGTTCGCGTCGGACTCCGTCTGCTCCCGCCGGAGGAACACCTGGTTGGGCTCCTCATAGGGCTCATCCTGGATGGACTCTAGGATGGCCTGCTGCTCCGCCATCTCGTCGGATGGGCAATAGCGAACTCCGCCTCCGCCTGCTCCATGTTGAAGGTCGTCACCTACTGGTCCGAATCCTCCACGTCCATTGGAGCCATCTCCTTCTCCTCCGGCTCCGGCGAGTTCGGAGGCAGCCCGACAGCGATGAGGGCGGCGCGCGGCTTGCCTCGCCCGGATCTCATGTTGGATCTCAAAGCAGCGCTCCGGCGTCAGCATGGGCGTAGTAGGTGATCTTGCTCCGGACCATGGCGGAGTGCCGGAGCGTGGGCAGAGCGCCTGACCGGGAGAGGAAGAAGGTGGAGGGGCTCGGACTGGCGGCGCGAAGAGGGTGAGGGGGATGGGTTAGGGTTGCGAGACGTCGGCCGGCTTAAGTAGCCGAATTTCGTCTTGGGCGGCGAGCCGGAGCGGCGCCACGAGGCGTTCACACCGCGGCGACGAACGCGGCGTCCGTCAGACCGTCGGGTTTTCGGGCGTTTTCGCATGGGACCCCATCATCAGACCGACGTGACGGGCGTGTCCGAGCGCCCCATATTTGGGCTGGATATGTGGTACTGGTTAGCCCTGTCATTTTGATGCCCGTTTGAGGCGTCCGTCTGAATCGAAAAAACATGACCGGTGACCGGACGGCCTGCCCGGACATATGGGACGCGTTTGAGAGGTCCGGTTGTAGATGCTCTTATCCATTGCTGTGTTTATGTCAAGGCCGGTAGTTGAGGATCGTATAGGAAAAAAATGTGAAGGCCGGTTGACCACATATGCGATACGAATTAATCTAATAATCGGAATGCGTGCATAATTGGACCGTGCTAGAGTGAAAAACATATCCATGAGACCCGTATACTTCATGTCCAAGCAATGCAAGAGACTAGTAATGTACTGGGCTGCCAGCACATTGTGCATGAACCCGACCAATGATACAGCTCCACGTAAGTTGGTGTGTGTGTGCATGCACAGTGCCCTCTATTGCACCGCACAGTGACGAATCAATAGACAGTTGACCGTTGACTCCACTGAGTAGTTAGCTTGTGAGGTTGTCTGACCAAGATGGCGAAGGAAACAACACATGCATTCGTCGTTACCGTTAATATCAGCATGCAGCTGTGGGGCCACGTCTCTACCTGGATTTCCGCGAGGGCACCCCATGCAAGAAAAATGTTTTGTTTACAGAGAGGTTCATCTACAGCCACCTGTCTCGCCGTCAACACGTGGACTCATGGAGCACAACATAACATGTGAGCTATCGACCAGAGGATCGACGTGTGAGCCAGCTAGACCAGCCAAAGGAAAACGAATATACTTCTAGCATGTCCGGATGAGGTTATTTAGATGCTTGATGCTTCAATTACCTAGCAAATACTCCAAGCTACAGAAAAAAAAAGCTAATTAACTGGATTTTAGTAACGCCAATAAAGACTTACTGTAACGTGTATGTATGTGGGAATGAAAAATGTGCATGGAAAAAACCAAAGCACAACGGCCACTCCTTTTATTTTAAATTATAAATCCATCGGTGCATTTTCTTAGAACCATCGTGACTCATTCCATGACTTGGTTTGCTCGAGGACGCTAAGAAAATATTTGCATATAATAACATGTTGATGTCTTGCTCGAGGACGATTTTGTTTATGTCCATACATTAATTAATCACATGGAAACTTGTGTGTTTCTGCGCCGACGGTTAGTTTATTAATTGCTACGGAAGAAAATAAGGTTTCCACATATGAATCGATGAATGTATTTGTAAAAATGCTACTGTATGACATATATACCAATCAAGTTTCGTCTGTCACCCAGTCAAGATAGATTTATTATGTGTATGATATCATATTGAAACTGAAAATGTATAGGCGTGCAAAAGTTGCTAAATGGAATTTTTATATTACTAACTGAAAAATCTATACTACTTCATCACCAAGCAATAGTACAACTCTACTGCCGGTTCCCATAGATTTGGCAAATGTATTATTAGTGTCTATCCTCCATCTATTGACAATTTATGTGGAAAGACAACTTACACATATTAAGAGACCTATAGTACACTTGATCATAAACTATATCTTATGAGAGTTTGATCTACGCGTCTCCATAGTATTTGCCTTACAAATGGCTACGCCTCTATGGGGCTCCATAGTGGGCTGACACACCCACACACTCACGCGCACGCGTGAGAATGGTGCTAAAATGGCATATGTATCACACATCTGTGTGCGATGCAATGCAGACATCACACACGTAAAAAAAGTAATTTTGCGTGCCAAAGATGAAACGTGTGCAAAGGTCCATCCATCCAGGCACAATTTCGACGTGCAAACCGTGTGATAAAAAGGGCACATAGTCCAGGAAAAAGGTGCGTGTGATAACTAATCTTAACACACACGGGTCATCCAGAATTGTGTCCATTCTTTGCCGAACAAGTTGTTTATATTGGATAAGATCACACAGTTTTGTAAGTGTGAATCGTGTGTGACAACTTGTGCCAATGCATACATTTGATTGCTAAGTATTGTGTACTTTTTCGGCACACAATTGAGCTAATGGAAGTGTGTGCGATGCTGACAATCATCTTTCATGGTTTCGTCGATGTGACTTGCTTTGTTTGCAAGAACAACGTGTTCTATTCAAAATAACAACATATGTGCCTATACTAGAAACATCATTGCACATCTTGTTGCATAATCAAACTAACAAACATCCATTACACAAGTAGCTGGACATTATATTGCATATTTTGCTGCATAATGACCTAAACTATGAACATTATTAAAGAGCGTTACTCATCCTCGCTAGAGGAGCAGTGGTTGAAATTCTCGTAATCCGACTTCTTCCTTGTCGGTGCTTCCTCTAGCTCAATGGCCTTCTCATTGAAATAATCCCTAGCCGCCTACAACATCCTTTGTTCAAATGAGGGACCCCTGTTCTTGCCTGCATAGACCATGTCCTTGACCATTTCGTAAGCACATGCATTGCCAAGTGACAAGATCGACTTCCAAGCTAGTGTGAAGAGAGATGTCCACGTTGCCGCATCTTTGGCTGATCATGTTGCTGCTAGGGTAGATGCTGCTGGTGCCTAAAGTGGATGAGTGGATCGGTGCCTTCTCTTAGTCTGTTGCATCTACTTGTTGGCGGTCTCCTATTTGCTCATTGCGGTTTTGCGGTTTGATGCCTGCTAAGTTTGCTGCTTAGGTCATGCCCAAACTATGTTACTATGTCCGGTGTATCTTTTGTTGGTGGTTGATGATGTTAACAGGGTTTCGCCCCACGGCAGTTGCTCGCATTTTGGGCATCTGTGGGGTGGGCTTCCTGTTAATGTCCCACCTCGCCTCTCCTCTTTCCCGTCTCCTTTCCCATATGTAAAAAACAGTCGCTAGTTATGACATTCTGGCACACTTGTACTGAAAATTTCCGTTAAGAAATTAATGGAAAGGAACGAGGGCCCCATCGAAAAAGCCCCATGAATGATCAAGGCTAGAAAAGGTTGTACTCGCCATATGAAGTGTATGCTGAAAGAACTGTAAAACATGTAGTACTCGCATATAATAACCCATCTTGATCAAGCACACTTTCAGCTAATCGTGCCTTTGCTAATGATTAGTTAGTGGTTCAATTACAACACATCATGATGTAACCCTGCCTTCCACCTTTTGGTTTTCTTTGATTAATCGAACATTTCTTTTCGATATGCTGGGTTTTCAGATAGCTTACCACACATACCATGTGGTAATTAATCTAATAATTCTCTTTTACTTAATTAATAAAACTGGAGGCGAACTCTGTCCATTTGTTCACTGCTCAAATGGCGTGTGTGAGAACGGGGTGTCAGCTCGTTGGCTAGGCAGCTGGGGTAGCTGCCAGGCCCGCCCGCATTCAAGCCTCGGCTCTAGCGCGCGGTGCTAGTGAAGTTTTCTTCTATAAAAAAGGGCAACTAGGATTAGCCCTGGGTTGGTCTCATTTTTTTAAATGGCGTGTGTAGCCCTGAAAAAAGGGAGAGAAGAGGGCAAGAGGCTTGTGTAGCACCACCGGCCATGACCGAATCAACCAACCCCAAATTCTTTTCTAGTCAAGAAAGATAGGTGGAAGTGGAACGGTGGGAGATGACGTGTGCCTAGTCACGCACGCCGACCGCATAAGACCATTTTTTTTTTTTTTTTTTTTTTTGCGAATGACCGCATAAGACCAATTCGACGACGCAATGGCCCAAATTCAGCATCTTCTGCTCCAAGGATGCGCGTCCGGCCATGGATCGATGTGGTTGCTTTCCTTTCCTCCATTGCTCCTGAAAGGAAGGAAAAAACTCTGGGTCAGAGTCGGACCACGCCGCCACCTGCACCGGCAGGGCAGGGAACACCAAAACCGCAAGCATTTCCTTCCTTCCTTCTCCCTCCCTCCCTCCAATTCTTTCTTTAATTATTAATTAATCCCCCGCGGCCGCTCTGCTCGCTCCTCTTCTCCTTCCCCCACCTCCCCCACCACCGATTTAACCACCACCGCCACCAGTCCACCAGCAGCCAGCAGCGGCAAGCTACAAGAGCAGAGCGGCGCAGCGGCGGCAGATTCCCGCCAAAGATCTCGCCTTTTTCTCCCCACTCCCCCGAATTTCGCCGCCGGCCAGCGGCGGCGCGGGCGCTCGCCCCCTTCCCGGACCATCACTTGGTAAGCCCCCCTGAAAGCCTCCCTCCCCACCCCTGATTTCTTCCTTCCTTTGGTGGTGCTCGGTGGGATTAAGGGGAGCGGATCTTGGGGCCGGAGCTTGTGCGAGCACGCAATTCAGCTCTGCTTCCTCTGCTTTCCACACCCTCCCCACTGGTTCAGTTTACTTGTACCGGCGGGCAGTTTCTCCTCCTGGATGCCCGTGTTCTTTAGTCGCACGCACCGCTGCCTTCTCGTGTTCGTCGCCTCCGGAATATCATGTTTGTTCCTCTGCGCCTAATGCTCTGCGTACTGTATATGCACATATACAGAAGCTTGCTACTACTACTACTTCCTTTACCCGTCTTTTCGGGCCAACCAGATTTGTCCTTTGTTCTCAGGTTTATTGGCCCTGGCCATGTAGTACTAGTATATTTTATTCATTGGATTTCAGGCTTTCACTTCTCTGAGTTCTATGCAGCTGTGGTCCTATCATGGTTTCATGGGAGAATGGTACTGTTACTAGGGAAACTAGTTTCTTCATGTTAGAACTAGATTTGCTCCGAAATAATGTCTGATTAGGAGCTGTTTTTTAGTCTCGAGTAATGATTGCCTGCTGTCCCTATCCCAAGGAATCCATGTGCTTAATGGGCTCCTGCAGTTTGTCCACTTATGCTTTCTTTTTCTTGGTTCTCTTGTCTCTCTATCCAATTTTCCCTCTAGGGATTCGTTTATATATTGCGTATGGGATGGAGGGATGCTTGTTAGATTAATGCCATTGCCCAATTTGCCACATGATTTTAACGATTCACCCACCCTTTTCGATGTCTGCATTTGCAAATTCCTGCTGCAAAAGTCAAAACCATCCTATGCAGGGCTTACTGAGATACTTTGCAGGATATCATGCCAACATGGTCAGGGTACTACGGGTTTACTCAGTGGCTGTGGCGGAATACAGAGGATACTCTGCATAACTTCTAGGATTCAATTCTTCCGTTTCGCCAAGTGCTCTACTGTTAGCTTTGAACGCAGAAAGGAAGTACCTTTACATTCACTGTAGATCATCTCTCTTCACTAGCACATCCACATGATAAACATCACAGCGGCAGGTGGTTGACAACTACTCTGCTCTTAGTCCCTCCTTGCACCACAATCTATTTCCTTTCTTTACAGCAGCATAGTCGACCTATTTATATATGCTTGCACTGCTGCTGCTTCACAATGTCCATCACTAGCTTGGCAGTTTTGCTTTCGACCTTCGTGTGCTCCATGGCGGATTAGCATCTTTATAGTTGCCATGGTCGAGTTGGATGCATGATTGAGGTTATCCAGCTAGGTGGCATATCAAGGGTTCGTTGTAAGATTCAATATTGGAAGTCTATGTATGAATGAGATGCATCAGGAATAGGAGTCAACGCCCAGCAGAGCAAAGTGATGCTGGTAGAAGGGTAGGAAGCAGGATAGTTACATCCAAGTGGCCTGAGGCGTCAGATCACTCTGATTGTGTGATCTTTGTTCTGTCAAAATCTGCCTACACACTTCCTTGGTTTTTGCCTTTGGCTCGGCCAGATTGGTTTTTCCTTCACTGTAAATTTCTAGATTTATTGCTCATGTACATTACTGGATGGTTTCAGTTATTTCTTCTATTTGTAGACGTGAACATGTGGTTCTATGAAAATCTTAGGGGAAAATTATTGGGAATGTTTCGTCCTGTTAGAGCCACCTTTGCTTGATAATTCTTGATTAAGAGTACTTTTTGTCTATGGTAATGATTGCATTCCGTCCCTTTCCCATGGAAATATGTTAATGCCATCTTCTTAATGTTCTCCTGCAGTTTGTGTACTTGTACATTTCTCGTGCTCATTTGTCTCTGTATCCACATCTTCCCTGTCAACATTTGTTTATACAGCATGGGAGGATGACTATTAGATTAAGACCAGTGCCATATTCATGAAATGATACAAAGATTCACTTCTGATGATGTCACCATTTGCAAAAGGATATCACCATTTGCAACAGTGCCATGCAATCTTGTGTCCTGTGCAGGAAAACAGTCTTATGTTACTATAGGGCCACACCATTTCGAAACAGAATTGAATAAGTGAGCAACCATTGAGGGTCACGGTAGGTTCTGTAAACTGACAAAGTATTTACATGATTTAGTGAAAAGCTGAGAGATGATTTGTAGGATATCATGCCAATATGGTCAGGGTACTCGGTATTTTGTGGCTGTTGTAGTATACAGAGAATACTCTGCATTACTTTTAGGATTCACTCAAGCTCCACAATAAATTAGCTTGATCTTTATGGTAAACTGCAAAACAGGTAAATTTAGTTTCTGTACTAGTTGTTTTCCCCCTTATGTCCACGTTGTAGTTTGTGACTTCTTTCAGAAGTTAATTTTGATATTGCTGTTCTGCATGCCTATCGCTATTTTGTCAGTTGTTTTCCCCCTTATGTCCACTTTTTAGTTTGTGACTTCTTTCAGTTAATTTTGATATTGCTGTTCTGCATGCCTATAGCTATTTTGTCAGATTGTAACAATTGTTTCTTTATGCAGATCTGGCCACGGTTCTGGAATTTTCACCAGTGACAAAGGGTCCTCTGTGGTTGCTTTGAACAGGAGTATGAACTATCACTGACTTGGGGAGCAGTATTTTTATGGGAAGAGAAAAGCTCCATAAGCAGCCCTCTGGTCGTCTGATTGAATCCCTTAAAATGGAGAGGGTTAGGACCATTCTGACTCATAGATACCCATACCCACATGAGCACTCAAGACATTTCATGATTGCTGTGATTGTTGGCTGGCTTTTCCTCCTTTCATCGGATAACTTACAAACCCTTATAATGAAACTGGACAAGAATTTTAAATGGTGGTCGATGTATGCCTGTTTGATTGGTTTCTTCTATTTCTTCTCATCGCCGTTTATTAGGAAGACTATCAAGCCAAACTATTCAAACTTTAGTCGCTGGTAAGCAATCTTGGGAGTCTTTGAAATTATAATTTGAAGCAAAACAAGATGTATAAGTTCCCTGATGCTGTTTCTGAATGCAGGTACGTTGCTTGGATATTCTTGGCAGCATTATACCATCTCCCTAGTTTTCAGTCAATGGGGTTGGATTTGAGGATGAATCTTTCCCTCTTCCTCACTATTTATATTTCCTCTCTAGTTTTCTTGATCGTCTTCCACGTCATATTTCTTGGACTCTGGTATTTGGGTCTTGTTTCTCGCATGGCAGAGAAAAAGCCAGAGATGCTTACTATAATCCAAAATTGCGCAGTAAGTTTCTTGGCATACAATGATTCAAGTGTATTGTGTTTCGATTATCTTCTTTAGATACTGTGATTTATCTACGATTCGCACTTTGTGTCACATCACAGGTGATAAGTATAGCTTGCTGCGTGTTCTACAGCCACTGTGGTAACAGGACTCTTTCAAGGGATAAATCTATTGATCGTAGAACTGCTAGCTGGGTTGCATTTTCACTGTGGAGAAAGCAAAATGAGGACAATACACTGATTTCAAAGCTATTGCGTATGCATAAGTTTAAAGACCAGATTTGCTCGTCCTGGTTTGCTCCGGTTGGCTCTGCCAGTGATTACCCACTTCTCTCGAAATGGGCCATTTATGGAGAAGTTAGTATAATTCACCTTCTGTTTATGCTTGGATATCTCTTCTATTTATTTACTGTTTTTTTTAACTTGCATGTTTGCTCCAGTTAGCTTCCAATGGATCCGAACACTCCAACATCATTTCACCTGTCTACTCTTTGTGGGCCACATTCATTGGTCTTTACATGGCCAATTATGTCGTGGAGCGGTCAACTGGGTATGTTGAATGTCTGAGCACATCCATCTGGTAGTTAGATTTTTAATCATGTATTATAAACAACTCAACAGATAAGTTTGTATTCTGTCATCTTATCAAGGGAACTTATGATGATGACAAGGAAAATGCAATGTATTTGTCATGGTTTCATCTAAGCAGAACTATTCATATGTGAATTCCAACCTTCACACCCCCTCAACGGAATGCCATGGTTATCGGAGAGCCTTGAAACAATCTAAAGGGGTTGCATTCAGTTTATATTACCTATATGTATATACTTTAGTGAAAATAACATGATGTGATGGGGTAAAATATCCTCATTTCATTACTTACTGGGTACTTAGGAGTTGCACATGATGAGGACCACTTTATTTGTCTTTTTTCATGTGTTTGCATGCTGATATTGAGTAGCAGATATGAAAATAGGCCATAAAAAGGTGCTCAGTATAACTGTATAATGGCTGAATAAACAGCACATCCTTGGTTTGTTCGTTCAGTGTTGGACTAATTTATTCTCCTTGTTTCCTTGACTTGTTGTATAGATGGGCTCTTACTCATCCTTTAACAATTTCGGAGTATGAGAATCTGAAGAAACTGTTGAAACCAGATTTTGAGGACATGGTTCCTTGGTACTCTGGGTATGTTAGTGGTCTATCCATAAGCTCTTATTATCCACTTATGTTGTAAAACGGCTGACTATTTGTTGGTATGTTCTGCAGGACCTCAACAGATTTGTTCAAAACCGTTTTTGACCTCATGATATCTGTGACACTCTTTGTTGGTAGATTTGACATGCGTATGATGCAGGTACATGACCTGTGATTTCAAGCTTCAGTCCTCATTTTGGTTTAGCTTTTTTGTTTCCTTCAGTTTTATCTTGTCTCAGAATACTGTCCTTCCTAAGCTAAAAAAAAGAATACCCTCCTTCCTAGAATTTTGTTCTTCTCTAAATTGCTTTCACAGTTATTATTACAGTTCCTAGTTGAGCCTATTGTTCTGTTAAAATAACTGACAATTTTTTTCTAACCCAACCAGGCTGCTATGAACAAAACTCCAGATGAATCTAAGAGCAGTGACCTTTTATACGATCATCTTGATGGGAAAGACGAACTTTGGTTTGACTTCATTGCAGATACCGGCGATGGTGGCAACTCTACATATGCTATAGCACGCTTACTTGCTCAACCTTCTTTAGTCGTAAAATCTGATGATTCCAGGCTTATATTTCCCCGTGGAGAACTACTACTTATTGGTGGAGACCTCGCGTATGCTGCATACTTTGATCTTTTACATTGTTAGAAGTTTTCAGTTCATGTTTGCTGATTTATGACTAGTACTCCCTCTGTTCCTAAATATTTGTCTTTCTAGAGATTTCAACAAGTGACTACATACGGAGCAAAATGAGTGAATTTACACTCTAAAATATGTCTATATACATCTGTATGTGGTAGTCCATTTGAGATCTCTAAAAAGACAAATATTTAGGAACGGAGGGAGTAAATGTTTTGCTTGTCATATGCTAGTTTATCTCAAGTTCCATTCCATACATGGATGATGCTATCTATTAATTATTTTTGCCAGCTTGTTATATTGGATTTTCATTCCAAGTTGATTTTGGAATAAGCTCTTCAAAAAGATGCTGATTTGTTCCTTTCTTTTGCAGATATCCAAATCCATGCTCATTTACATATGAGCGGCGTTTTTTCTGTCCTTTTGAGTATGCTCTCCAGCCTCCTGCTTGGTACACGCCTGATCATATAGCATTGGAAAAACCTGAACTTCCTCTTGGAGTTTCTGAGCTCAGACAGTATAGTGGACCACAATGTTTTATGATTCCTGGAAACCATGGTAAATATTACCTACCTGTGATCTGCACTGTACTTCATGTTTTATGACATTCATGTACCTGTCTTCTTCCTTCCCATCAGTGTTACATTTTTTATTTGCTAATAATGATGTCTTGGCGTGGGAGAAGTTACACTGCATATTTCTGATACATTATCGTGAATGGACGAATGCCAATAAGAGTGACAAAAGCTGCATTGTTTTCGAGCAGATTGGTTTGATGGACTGAACACATTCATGAGGTATGTCTGTCATAAGAGCTGGCTTGGTGGGTGGTTTTTACCCCAGAAGAGGAGTTATTTTGCATTAAAGCTTCCCAATGGGTGGTGGGTTTTTGGTCTTGACCAAGCTCTACATGGCGACATTGATGTGTACCAGTTCAAGTTTTTTGCAGAATTATGTCAACAGAAGGTAATACATCATTTCATCTGCAGTCTATCAGGACATTGTTTTTTTTTTCTGCCGGTGATATGGTTATCTTTTGTTAATTTTATGATTCAGTAGTAATAAACCAGTAGATGAAAATAGGGATCACTGCTAGTAGATCTTGTTATCTAAGCAGAAAGCAATGCAGATATTTGTTATTGTGCATTAAGATTGCTGCATGACCCTCGCGAGTGCACCCTCAACCTCGACGACCTCATCGCGCCCTCCAACCTGGATGTCCTGGACGCCCCCTTTGGCGATGAGGAGATTTGGCAGGCTGTCAAGCTATTGCCGGCGCGCAAAGCGCCCGGCCCGGACGGCTTCACCGCAGAATTCCTGCGCTCATGCTGGCCGGTTGTCAAGCAGGACTTCGTCCATGTCTTCCAGCAGCTCTACGCGCTCCGCGGGCGGGGTTTCAGTTGCCTGAACCAAGCATTGCTCACGCTGATCCCAAAGCGCTCCGATGCAGCCGGGCTGGGCGACTATAGGCCCATCAGCCTAATCCACCTCGTCGCCAAGATTTTCGTGAAGGTGTTGTCCCTCCGCCTTGCGCCCAAACTGAACGAGCTGGTCAGCCCCATTCAGAACGCTTTCATCCCGGGACGAAGCCTACACGACAATTTCGTGCTCGTCCGACAATCGGCCCGTCTTCTCCACCAGTTGGGCGCCCCGCGCATTCTCCTGAAGCTCGACCTCGCGCGGGCGTTTGACTCCGTATCCTGGCCATTCCTCTTTGAGGTCTTGCGTCGGTATGGCTTCAGCGCCCGTTTCCTTGGCTGGATCGCCATTCTCCTATCGTCGGCGAGCACAAAGGTCATCCTCAATGGTGCGCCGGGACCTGCGATCTGGCACCGCTGTGGGCTTCGTCAAGGTGATCCCGTATCGCCACAGCTCTTCGTGCGTGCTGTCGACACATTGGGACGCCTTTTTTGCCGCGCTGCCGAGCTCAACGTGCTGCAAAAACTGCACCCCGGCCGAGCGCTTCCCGTCCTCTCGCTGTACGCGGACGATGTCATACTCTTCTGCCACCCATCGACAAGCGACACACTCGCTGTCCGGGATATCCTGCAGCTATTTGGCCGGGCGTCCGGCCTATGGGTGAACTTCCAGAAGAGCACAGCCACGCTGATCAGATGCGACGGCGACATGGCTGCCCCGGCCATCGCCAGCCTGGGCTGCCCAACCGCGGCGATGCCTGTCAGCTACCTGGGGATCCCGCTCACCCTTGGGCGCCCAACCGCTGCACAACTCCAACCCCTTGTCGACAAAACTGCTGGAAAACTCCCCACTTGGAAGGCGCATCTCATGAACAAAGCTGGACGCCTTGCCTTCGTCAAATCGGTACTAAGCGCGATCCCCATCCATCAGCTCCTTGTGCTCGCGCCGCCAAAGAAGATCCTCAAGCTCCTGGAAAAAATTCAACGAGGATTCCTATGGGCGGGCCGCACAGAGGCGCACGGTGGCCACTGTCACGTCAACTGGCAGCGCGTCTGCCGCCCAACTCGCCTTGGTGGACTTGGAGTTCATGACCTGGAGCGCACGGGCCTGGCCCTGCGTACCAGATGGCTTTGGTTCGCCCGCACCGACGGCACCCGGGCATGGTCTGGCCTCGACCTCCAATTCAGTGCTACGGAGCGCGCCTTCTTCTTCGCGTCCACCACCATGATCCTCGGGAACGGCCATCGCGCGCTGTTCTGGGAGGACCGATGGCTTAACGGCTGCTCCATCTCGGAACTAGCGCCACAACTTCATGCCCTCATCCCGAAGAATCGCCGCAAGAGCAGGACCGTGGCGGATGGCCTGCAAGCGCACCAATGGGCATCAGACATCCAGGGCACTCTCGGCATCCGAGAGATCGGCCAGTACCTGACCACCTGGATCGCGCTCGAGCACATAACACTCAATGCCGAGCCGGATCGCCTACATTGGAAGTGGAATGCGGCAGGCAACTACACGGCGCAATCCGCCTACCTCGCCACTTTCCAAGGCTCAGCCTCCTGCCCTGCATGGAAACTGAACTGGAACGGCTGGGCACCTCCGCGTGTCAAGTTCTTCCATTGGCTCGCTCACCTGGGGCGTTGCTGGACGGCTGATCGCCTGGCTCGTCACGGACTGCCACACCCCCCTCGCTGCCCACTTTGTGATCAGGAGCCCGAATCGATCCAGCATCTTCTGCTGAAATGCTTCTTCTCCAGACAAGTGTGGCACGAGAGCCTGTCCTGGCTACGCCTGCCTTGCACCGCGCCCTCCAACGAGGAATACATGTCCGACTGGTGGCGCTCGGCGCGCCGGAACACGCCCAAGCCAATGAAAAAGGGCTTTACCACCGCTACTCTGCTGATCCCTTGGATGACCTGGAAGCATCGCAACGACTGCGTGTTCAATGGCGCGACCCCTTCGACCAACTTGCTGATCGCACAGATCAAGGATGAAGCTACACTCTGGGCACGAGCGGGAGCCCGTGGCCTGCGTGCCATCCTGCCTCAAACATGGGACGTACATTGATTTAGATCACTGTCTGTAATCGCTCCTCCTAGGAGGCTGCGCAAGTCTTTTGCGTTTTCTCAAAAAAAAGATTGCTGCATGTTCATTTTCGTGGTGACTAGTATTAGTCGATTTTTTGCAGGTTGGAGAACATGATTCTGTAATTCTTATAACCCATGAGCCAAATTGGCTTCTCGACTGGTACTGGGCTGATAAAACTGGAAAAAACGTAACATATTTAATACGTGAGTACCTCAAGGGAAGATGTAAATTGCGGATGGCTGGCGACCTGCACCATTATATGCGTCATTCTTGCACTGAGTCCAAAGAACCAGTACATGTGCAACACTTGCTTGTAAATGGTTGTGGTGGAGCCTTTTTGCATCCAACACATGTCTTCGAGAACTTCAAGGAATGCTATGGGAACAAGTATGAAACAAAGGCTGTATATCCTTCTTATGAAGATTCTAGCAAGGTAAGGTTGACTCTTCCATTTGTTTATCTTTCTTTGATTCATTATGTAACAGGGTTGTTCTTGGAATATCCAGCCTTGTTGCCAACTGACTGCTGCTTTTGTTTGTCCATCTAGATTGCACTTGGTAATATTTTAAAATTCCGAAGGAAAAATTGGCAATTTGATGTCATTGGTGGTTTTGTGTATTTCGTGTTGGTCTTCTCAATGTTTCCACAGGTGAGAAACTAGATTATACTGTAGTTCTTAACTGTATAGTTAGGAAATTATCGTTCCATTATTTGGTCGAGGTGAGGCCTTAAAGCTTCAATAGTGATTACTGGTTTTCTTGTCCACAAATGTTAAGTTAGGAACTGCATCAAAATGATTGTCCATCGATGGAATAACAGGCAATAACATTGAAGCTTCCTTGTTGGTATGCGAGTTCATCAATGATCATGCTGTCTTACTTAGCATTGATATTGAACATGACCTGAAATATTTTTGGACTTATAAGCAACGCTGATGCTGTTACCCATTGTACGGCTATCAATTTTCAGTGTTAATTTTGTAAGATTTAATAAAATCATGGTTTTACTGATATGATCAGATCATTTTAATTTTTAAGCCTAACTCCTTGGGTACCTTAACATGTTCTTAGACTTAATGAAACTGTATTTTCCCATAGGGTTTTGTACATTTATGACAATTGTCTGTAGCTCTATGCACAAGTAAATTATGCTCCCCCAGATGATGAATATGCATGGACCATAAAAAACCACAGACGCGAGGGACACAATTATTTAGTTTTACTTGTTATATGTTAGTTCTTATGTTTCTTAATCTATCTTTTGTGGCCTGATGTAAGTATGATGTTTTTCTTCAGTGTGACTCGTTTCGTATCTTGCATGAAGACTCTTGGGATGGCCGTGTGAATAGTTTCTTCAATGCAACGTGGAATGCTATTTTTGAGATTCTCGAGCATTCTTATGTATCCCTAGCTGGTGTTCTTACTCTGTTGACGGTATCATTTTTCTTTGTACCCACAAAACTATCACGTAGAAGACGTGCCTTGCTTGGCTTTCTTCATGCTGCTGCTCATATAACTTCGGCAGTACTACTGATGCTGCTTATGGAACTGGGTATTGAGATATGCATCCGCAACCATCTACTAGCGACATCAGGTTTGTGTTTCGTATTTCCCTCTGTGTGTATCATTGCTCGATTACCATGTTATGTTGTCATCTTGAATCCTTAAAAGTTATGAATCATAACCGTAGATTCCCTTTTCGTTTAAGAAGGTTGCAAGTTTCACCACTTCTTTTCGTAGCAGTCAGATTCCTTTATAGTGATTTGGAGAAGAATGACAGGATAGTACTTGCTTGTTGTTTTGCATCACCTCTCATGTGTTTGTCAAGAATAATGTACTAGTTAGTGACAGATGCATTGTCTGTTGACACCGTTGTTCCAAGACATTGTACTTTCGATGCTGTTCTCCATGTTTTACAGATTTGTTGCACGAGTGTTCCTTTTTCTACTTCTCTCGTCTATGCCCCCATGTAAAAATATGTTGGATTCCCCATTTACAGGCTACCACACCCTCTATGAATGGTACCGTCAGGCGGAAAGTGAACATTTCCCTGATCCCACGGGGCTTCGTGCTCGTCTGGAACAGTGGACTTTCGGACTTTATCCTGCGTGTATCAAGTACCTTATGTCTGCCTTCGACATCCCGGAGGTCTATCCTTTGAACCATACAAACACCACCTCTTCTGATGGGCTGTACCATTATTGACTGTCATTTTTCTGTTTCAGGTTATGGCAGTAACTAGAAGCACAATCTGCAGAAAAGGAATAGAGTCTCTCCCTCGGGGAGGCGCCATCATCTACTATGTGTCTGTCTTCCTCTACTTTTGGGTCTTGTCGACGCCCGTTGTGTCGATGGTGTTTGGGAGCTACTTATACGTGTGCATAAACTGGTTCCATATCCACTTTGACGAGGCCTTCTCCTCCCTGCGCATAGCAAATTACAAGGCGTTCACGCGGTTCCACATAAAAAAGAATGGAGATCTTGAGGTCTTCACCCTGGCTGTGGACAAGGTAATGTCGCTGCTAGTTTGACTTAACAGCACGATCATTCTGCATGATTCTGGTTGCATTCACTATCTTTAATCGTGTCGACTCCTACCGAATTATAATGTCTGATATGGTTTGCGTTTAGCTCTCCAAGCTTTGCCATTTCCTGTGGCGTGTCTCACGTGTGTTGTCAATTACCAGGTGCCAAAGGAGTGGATGCTGGATCCAGACTGGGATATGGAGCCCAAGGAGCCATTGCAGATGAGCCACAGCAGGAGGTTCCCGAGCAAATGGCGAGCCGCGTCCGGATGGTCGGATCCGACCAGCGTAGTTCGGGTTGTCGACCAGTTTGTCATTCCACGGACACGGGTAGATCCTCTTTCACCAGACTCTGCTTCGTGACCGACTTAAACAGGCCACGCTGTTGTAAGCTTGTATTGTAAAGTTGTAGTTTATCTTGTGTCATCTTCTTGTGAGAGGCTGGCTGTACATATCATAGAACAAGTTACGAGGTAGAAAAGGTTTGAGAGAAGAAAATGTAGAATCAGCAGGAGGGAGGAATGGTGTATATCTGTTCTGGAATGAAGCCTTGACTGACCAGATGGAGCAATTGCGTACCATCAAATGAACAAATTGCATGTGCGGTTCAACTTTTTTCTTAAAGGAAAACAAAGGACTCATTGGCCTTAGGATTAGGAATCTTATATAGGAAGATGATGGAGTTCCATGAACTAGAGGGGGTGAATAGTCCTATCAAATACTCCCTCTGTTCCTAAATACAAGTCTTTGTAGAAATTCCACAATGGACTACATACGGAGAAAAATGAGTGAATCTACACTCTAAAATGCATCTATGTACATCTGTATGTGGTTCATAGTGAAATCTCTACAAAGATTTATATTTAGAAACGGAGAGAGTAAAATCTTGTAGTTTTTTAAGTTGGAATGGCGAGGGGGTGAATAATCCTATCAAATGTAATCTACTTCAATTTTTACCTGGTCAAGTTTTAGCTACACTTGGTAAACTCAACTGGAATGGTGAGTATTCATCTTATCCAGCTGCTGCTGTAGTAGGATCACTATCAAATCACATCTCTCGAAGTTCAGTTCTAGTCTTGCTAACACTATCAATCGTGTCTACGGTTGGTGATTTCATTTACATTTTTGCTGTTTTTACCACAGAAGCTAGATTCAGCTTTGTTGGAGTCGTTGGGCTTGATGTTTTTTTAGCTCGTTAAATGTTTGCAAACCAAGGATTGCCACATTGTTTTGTTGTATTCAGATTCACAACGTGTAGATCAAGTATAATCGTTTTTGTAGGCGCACCATCTTCAGACGGTTGATCTTGTTTGTAGAAGAATGTAAAGTTGAAAATGAAAAAGTTGAAAACTAAAACATCACTGGTGTAGAAAACCGCATTGAAGACCCGAAAATACATACACCTAAAGACTGGCAGGAATCACCAGATGCAATTAATAGATGTGCCCCATGCATCAATGAAGCTTCTATTGCCCTCACTATAGGTTACGTTTACATACTGGGGCCGCATGTATAAAAGTAGACTAGGATCTATCTGGCTCGCAGCATGGATTGAAGGCATACATACTCAAACCGAACAAGGTGGCTAATTGTCCACGGAAATCTTTACCTAATAATAAAGTAAATTAGGTTTCTTTCGTCCGTCATGGCATTTTTTAGAAAAGTCCCTCTATTTCAGAGAATTCAACCCGCAGCCCTCTTTTAAGTTAAAACGGATCGTTTTTTTATAGTTTACACAAAAGTCCCTGCGTTTTGTTGAAATCAACCCGCAGTCCGGATTTAAGTCACACCCGAACCGTTATTTTACATTTTTTGAAAACCCCCCGATGTTTTAGGTAATTCATCCGCGGATCATATTTAAGTCAAACAATGTTTTTTTAAATCATCCATATCTTTTAAACCGTAACTCCGATTTGAACATGTTATATATGAACTTTGATTAGAAAAATATGTAGAATATAAATATGAGATTATTTTCACCAATTAAGTATTTATAAATATTATTTTAGAATATATTTAAGTCAAACAAATGATTTTCTAAATTATCTGTATCTTTTAAACCGTAACTTCTATTTTAACATATTATATATGAAATTTTATTAGAAAAGTATGTGGAAACTAAATATGATGTTAATTTTACCTTTTAAATATTTTTAAAATATTGTTTTTGGAGCAAACTTATAATTTATAGCGTAAGATCCGTTTTCCTTTCGTACCGGCGGCGACCTGGATTGCAAATAAACACCCCACTATAACAATATAGGGAAAAGAAAACATCGATAACTACACATGCATACCTCTGAAAAATGTCGCAGGGAAAACAACAGATTTCTCATCGAGAGAGTGAGAGAAAGCGAGAGAGAGAGAGGGAGGGAGGGAGAGAGAGACGCCTTAGGATTAAACATATTCAAACATGTTTTTTTTGTTTTGTGTGAACACCGAGGCCATCGCCAGCAAGGGTGAGAAGGAGGATAAGAGGCAACACAAATATGATGCCTCGCAAAAATAAAGGAGATGGACCTATTGTGGTCTTGAGTGATGGTTGTTGGGTTAAGAGTGTGTGTTATGTTTTCTCTCCCGTTGCAACACACGTGCTCTTTTGCTAGTAGTAACTCATATTCTTATAGATGGACCAAAACCCGACATATCATGGGATTGGAAGGCGACGGGACTCAGATTTGTACTAGGAGGTGGGAATCCATTGCGTCCGCGCAAATGGCACTTGGATCCGACGGGGCTGATGGCTCGAGGCACGTGAACGCGATCTTGCCGGACGCGGTGACCACTGGCCGCAAACCTTTTGGTGGTGCCTCGTCCCCACGGTGCCGAGCTTCGAGTCGAAGGTCAACGCTGGCATGCCTCACGGCCTGTCCGGTGCAGACGTGAGGTGTGCCCGTCGTGCGAGGCAGAGGGCTTAGAACGCAATAACACCCCTGAAGGCCGAGGCCGCGGAGGTGAAGTCACACACCACCTTGGACGAGGAGGCTCTCTGTGCCTGCATCATCGAGAAAAATGATGTGTGCCCTGGCAAGGGAGCAAAGCCGGGCGGTCCATGCCATGGCTGGACTGCCCCCAAAGAGGAGAAGGAGGAAGCCAATGACGGGTCGCACAACTCCGGCAATGAGCGTATCCGGCTCGATCTATTTTGCATCTTCAACCGCTACTTCTGCAACCAAGACGGCAAGGGCAACGATGAACTTTCTCCATAGCTTTTGTATGTAGAACATCCCTTTGGTAGTTTGATGGCATGTATGATGTAGTAGAACATGCCGATTTTTGATAGTCTGGTGGCAATCTTGATGAAGTAGCCGGGCAGTATGTGTGGGATCAAGATGTATTTTACGTTAGTTAAATTCACTTTGCATGTGGTTGTATGGATTTAAGAATTTGCTAACAAGGCACCTGGTTGTGGACATTTAAGGAGTGACTGGTCACTGTTCATGAATATGCTCGAATGCATCCATCAACGGTTAGGTGGCCAGATTAGCTAGGTCATCATCGTGAACACCAACCAAAAGAGGTGTCTCCTCCTACTGTATGGAAGAAATGAAGATGCATGTCAATGCCTAGTTTCTCATCCGAGATGGCACAAACAACTGCTAAGTTTGTGACGGTGATTTGATGTCAATGTGCCATTTGAGTTTGTAAAGGCTGAACTCCATGTTATGATAACTGATAAGCTCCTAGAAACAGAAGGCAACCATTTTATAGAAACTAGTTCGCATTATCTATTTTTAACTAGATTTTACCAGCCTCATGTGAAATACAGTTCATAACACACATGGAACCACATGAACGTTGGGGCACCCTGACCTGATCATGTTTGGTTTCATATTCCATCTGCTATGAATGGTTTAAAGATGAAGAGATAAAATTTAGTCAGACCAAGAAATACAGAAGTAGTATGTACAACTCAACAATGTTTCTCAAGAATAGAAAAGAAAAAAAAACATGATTGGCAAAGAAAATTACACTAACGATCCGAATATACATACACCCCAAGATGGGGAGAAACCGCAAATGCAATGGAGACGTCCTATGCATTAATGGCATTTACAGTGCCTCTACTACATTACTTAAGCTTTGGTATTAAAGCCGAACATGTTAATATGTGTGCAAGGACACACTATGTGCCTGTCATGCTTCATGTATAAAAGCAAACTAGGGTCTAAGGCAGCTCGCAACATGGATAGAAGTCATACATACTCAAATCGAACAAGCCCGTGAATTTTTTACATGAATAGTTAGTTTTTTCTTTTGCAAGAAATGAATAGTTATTTTTAAATGGACCATAATCCCTAAGTTGGCAGTGTGTCATGGGATTGGAAGGCAACAGGAGCCCAGAGTGCTGTGACTGCCAGAGCCCTAGGTTCTTAGTGGTAGTGGTGCACCAGGGGAGTGGCACAACTATAGGTTTGTCATGGCACCCTTTGCATTAGGAGTGATAGATCTGCGTGTTCTTATCGGCAGCCATGTCATGTATGTACCCCAAACTGACTTTTTCCAGACGGCAGAAGACATTTGTGAAGGTGACGAAGCCTCCTTAAGGAATGAAGCAGGTTCCTGACGTGGATGGGGCAACGAAGGGAAAAACGAGTCATTCCCGACTTGGTTATTTCTTGATTGTAGCCTATGCTTGGCACTTCTCGATAAAGGGCGATTTTATTATCTCAAGATGTAGCATCAAGTGATACAAATCATTATGAGTACACCTGGCCTCTGCATAATTAGGATGCACGCAACCAAACCCACAAGTGTGACAAAAAGACATAAAACAAAACCGACCAAGATAAGACTTACGCTTGGCACTAAGATAAGACCTCTTCACTTTCTTAGTGGTGAATACCATGTTTGTCATGAGCTAGAATTTACCTTTTAGTAATCAACTAGCATGTTTCCTTTGGACTTGGTGACAACTCCTGTTAAGTTGAGCTTATATGGATCATGATTGGATATGGATCTAGATCTTCTCAACATTGAGATCTCAATATAATTTGTATATCCTGAACTATGAGTTGGATGTGATATAAAATTGGTTGCGTGACCTTTGTTTTGTGCATGATACGAGAGGATCTGACACATGTGACTCTGAATTTGAATATTTGTTTTTCTACTGATTTTGAATGATATTTTTAGCTTCTCTTAGTTGATTCGTGACGACTTTGTTCTGTCATTCCCGGTGAAGCGAGTTATCACCGATATGTTAAGCTAATTCCCGAAGGTACGCTCATGACAGGCATTACTTATGAGGAACAAGGGATGTTCCTGCCGGTTTTATTTCTTGACGGTAATTCCCGATAGCCATACCGTCAGGAAATATAGTTTGGGCGGCCGAGGGGGGGGGGGGGGGCATCAGGATAAGTCGTCAGGAATATCTTTCATGACATGCTTTTTTAAAGGAGGAATACCCACGGCCTCTGCATCTCTTGATGCACACACACATATTATTAAAAAAATCCAGGTTCCGAACAAGGTCTCAAACAATAGTGCGAGTCTCATAAAAAAAGTTGCCACAACCGGCGAAAATAGGGTAAGATGACTAGACACCTATCCTATTATTGGATCGCCATCCAAACCGGTTGTAAGTATCCCATGCAATCATCTCCCATCGGTTGCACCCAATATCCATAAGCTCCCTGTGCTTTGCATGGCTGAGTAACGACCACATACAGATCCAAGCAAATGCCCTGAAGAGAACCTGAATTTTTTTTATTATGGTTCGTCTGTTAAAGGCACCCATTCCTACAATTTCATATGGCCAAAAATAATGCACACACACAGAATCTCGAACAGGGGTCGTGGTCTTAGACTTTGTCCCACTTAACCAAGTCCCAAATAAATGTAAAACCGTGAAAGACGGACCTACGGTAAAGGACGCGTGGATGGCCCGCCACAGTAACTTAGCAAGTGGCCATTGGATAAAAGGATATTCTATTCTTTCGTCCTGATCACAAAAGAAACATCGTTTACTACCTTCCCAATTACACTTTGTTAAGCTGTCCTTTGTCAAAATAACCCCCTTATGTACAAAACACATAAACACCTTGATTTTCAACGGCACCTTGATTTTGCGCATGTGGATTGACCTCGAGATAGGCCCGGTGTTTATGAAGTCACTGTACATTGACTTAACCGAGAAAACACCTGACACGGACAACTTCCAGTGTTAAGTATCCAGTGCATCAGAAAGGTTAACCTCCATTAACCTACGCACAAGATGCAACCATCCATCCCATCATTCTCCCACTAGTGATCGCCTGAACTGAATGTTAAGAGGAACAAAACCCAACACTATACTAACAAAAACCTCTTTCTGTTGTGCAATGTTGTATAAGGAAGGATACTGTAAGGCTAGTGGTGTCTCTCCCAGCTAGGTATCTTCCCAAAACCTACTACTATGTTCGTTCCCCACTATGAATTTGATCCTGTTGAAGAAGGCAACCTTTGTTCTCATTAGCCCCTTTCAAAAAGGAGAGTTAGTTGATTATCCTGTCATTGTGCCAGAGTTTTGGAAATCTTTCATGATAGGTACCCTCAAGAATGCAGGTCATTCCTGACAAGCTATTGCTGACTGGGGATTCCTGACGGTACTAGCTCATTCTTGACGGAATTTGGTCGTCAGGAGTCAATTTGGGGTAGTGGTATGTGTTTGGCGTGAAAGTCATGTCGTGGAATTAACACGTCAGATGTCCTTAGTGTGAGGACTTAGTCACGAGGCCAACGCATCTATGTGGTAGCTTGAGAGGGGTTGAGCGGAATCGAAAGACGCAACACAAGACAAGGGTTTAGACAGCTTCGGGCCCCGGAAAACATCATCTGGTAAAAACCCTACATGCTGTTTGAGGCTAGATCTCATTATCATCATGAGGGAGTCGCCGTAAACCGGCACTCCTCTAGTTGTGTCTAGCCCTAGAGATTGTTTCTTGCTTCCCCTCTTTGGGGAGCCCTGCCCCTCCTTATATAAGTTAGAGGGGCGGGTTACATGTGGAGTCCAAATAGGATTAGGACTAGCCTATCTTCTACTACAAGCCGGATACAAGTCCGGGTCTTGATTCCTTGTAAGGAAGATATTCCTCACGCCTTTCCTCTTAAGCCGGCCTACCATAACGTAAGCCGGCCTTCTGGGCCTTGAGCCTCCTGGGCCCCCGGGTCTTGTCGCTCCTCTGACCCGCTTTCCAGGTCACCCATAAGTCGCCAGGATCGGGCGGGTCACTTAGTGTATCGTCCAGTCAGGGCGGGTCATTAGTGAGTCGCCAAGTCCGGCCGGGTTATACTTCCGGCCGGGTTACACCGCGGGATATATCCCCGACATTAGCCCCCAAGTTTAGCTTGGATTTATCCATGGTAAACTTGTGCTGCAAAATAAACACAAGAACAAATTTGACAGGTTGTGCTCCGGGTTAAGAATTCTTGTAAACCGGCACCTGAACATCCTTAAGTCCTTCTCATTTCCTTCTTCTAGAAAATCCGTGTCAATAGACCAGCTTCACAATCAATTTGCTTGTATAAGAAATATTGTAAACAAATAGTCCATTTGAGTCGGCTTCCAAAGCGCCGGCTTAAAAAATATAGGTCTTGAAATACTCATCTGATTTTCAACCGGCTTAAAGATGTAGATCTTGCCGAGTGATATTTTCCAAAATCTCCGGGTTATAAAAGACTGATGATGTCGAGTCATAATTGTTGTTGACACCAGGTCATGTAATTGATCTTTCTGATTTACTCAAAGCTGAGAATTTTGAAGATGTTCCCTCTTTATATGCATAATACCTGTAGCCCCCAAGTCTTAAGAGGAGAACATAGTGATAACTTAAGACTTGCTTCAATATAAGTGTTGCAACCTTGAAGAAATCAGGGTTACTCATCTCAATCATTAGTCATAAAACTGAATATTCCACATATGTAGCCCCCAAGTGCCGGGTTGTCATGCTTGCAGCAACCTGGGACTTCTAATTGCTTTATGCTCATGAAAATTTTAACCAGTATAGCCCCCAAGGGCCGGGTCATTATGCAATAATGAGCAGGGACTTTGTAGATATATCCATGTAAATTTGAACAGCAATGTGTAGCCCCCAAGGGCCGGCTTAGTAAGATAATACTGAGCTGAGACTTTGTATATAATTGATAATAACATCATATAATATAGTCTCCACCATGGGGCTTGAACCCACGTCCACAAGGTTAAGAGCTTTGTACTCCACCAACTGAATAGTGGGCCGTTCAATATAATGGATTAATGCTTGTGTACCTTGAATTTTTGACAGGAGAAATTGGTAGCCCCCAAGGGCCAACTCATTTAGAATGTGATGAGTCGGATCTTCAATAAGTTGAGCAAAAAATGACTTTACATTAGCCCCCAAGTGTCATGGTGCATGCTTGCAGCAACATGAGACTTGCATATTTGATGTAACCTCAATTTAAATAATGTAGCCCCCAAGTGCCGGGTCGTAAGCCTGCAGCGACTCGGGACTATTCCTTCCATTGTAGAATAAATCATATCCATTAATAAAATAATAGCCAATATGCTAAAGCGACTTTGAATACCTCATCTGTTGATAAGTAAATCTAGAGTTTAAATACCCGGCGGCTCTTGGCCGATGGCGATTTAATACACCTCCATTGTAAGCCGGAATTTTTATAACCCGGCGGCTTATAGCCTTTGAGAAAGATCCAGAACGAATAATCATTTTGAAGCATCAACTTTGGTAATGAGCTTTGAACTTAATCATTTATATGTCATATTTCTACAAATCCTGCAAAGAGTTTAAACAACATATGCCCTGGTGACTTAACGTCAAAAGCCAGGGCAGGTAACCACCCAAATGTAGTCTTATCCTACACACAAGTAGATCACAAGATCCCTATGATCCTTTGAATGATACCGCCGGCTTATGTGACCCGGACAGTGAAGTTGATAACTCAAGTCTGTAAGAGCCGGCACATATGATATTTGTGACAACTCAAATACTTGCGATTGTATAAAAACAGATAAAATTTTTGAGGCTTCTGATTCAAATACGATCAGTAAACCGTTCCAAAGGGGTTAAGCTAATATTCAAATGCGATCATATAGCCCCTAGTGCGTTGGCGATGCCGATCAAAGTGGGTATCGACAGCTATGTTCTCTTTGGTTCGAGTACGACTGATGTTTGAACAGGAAGCCCCCAAATGACCTTAAAAGTTGTTTAACGACGCTGATTCGAATACGATCCACGTCGATTCCCAAAGGGGTTGAGCTATGATTCAGATACGATCAAGAAGCCGCCAAGTAGGTTCAGCAGTTTGCTAATCAAAAGGGTATCGACAGCTATGTTCTCTTTGGTTCGAATACGACCTATGTTTGAACAGGAAGCCCCCAAGTGACCATATAAATTTTGGCATTGCGCCGATCAAGAGGGTACGGATAGCTATGCCCGATGAGCAGGAAGCCCCCAAGTGACCATAATAAAATAAACCGTAAGGCAGGATACCTATGTTTGAACCGCGCATCATGGCAGCAAGTTCTTTTTGGCACCCTTTAACCTTTCTGAGAACTCGAACTTGCGAGAGATTAATTCTTTTTGAACCGAAAGTTTAAACCGGATTTGTAAGCTTCAAAACCTTGTGAGAGATAAATTTACCTTGAGCCGGATTTTAAACCAGATATTAAGAGTGTTAGTGCTTCGTGGGAGAGAGGTGTCTCGTGAACCGGATTTTAAACCGCAGCCTTCTTTTTAAACCAGAAAATTTCTGACGGCCTTTAAATTTTTCACTAATATAGCGGTAGCCTCTGGAACCGGGTTACCTTCCCTTCAATGACCCGGAGTTCTTGAATCCATTGAAACCGGCTAATTTTGCCGAGCCATACCATTGTAGCCCCCGAGTCTCAAGATGACTCGAAGGGTTGGCTTGAGATTCTCCATATTTGTCCATAGTAGAAGGTGTATATCATTGGCGTTGATAACGCGATGCGAATCCACAGAAAGTTGAGGTGACTGCGGCGGGTTATAAACGATCCCGTATGAACCGTGTCAGCAACTCGGCCAATGGTTCCTTCCAACTGGCTGTTTGAAGTTAACCAAACCGTAGTGGCGGCGACTTGTGCGCCTGTCCATTGAGCCATCCAGTGCAGACGTCGGCTGATAATCACAAAAAAAATTGACACAAATGCAAGAAAGAAGCATGCCATCAGCTGTCTAGACAACCATAAAACAATAAGTGGCAAAAGGCCCATCAGAATTAGCATTTGCCATCCAGTTTATGAGCTAAAGTTGAGCATTCACCGGTCGATAAAACATATGAAGCATCAGCTATAAAACAAACTTTATTTTCCTAATAAGACAACATAAATATGAAATGGTCAAACTCTATTTTGCCATCCAGTTTATGAGCTAAAGTGGAAAGCTATGGTCACAAATGCATAAATAAGCAATATAGAAAATTAGTTAAACATATTCTGTTTTTTCCCTTGAAATACCTGAAGGAGCCCGCTAATTCCACGTGTGCTTTGAAAAAAGTACAATGTATTACTTCTTTTAGTCGTGGGCAAACACATTCTGCCTTATAACCTTTGATAATAAGATATACATAGTCTTGAAAAGGATGTGCATTTTTAGAAGCATGTGTATTTTGAAGTAATTTTTTGTGTGAGCAAGGATGCATGGTAAAAATTTATGGCCTTGCATATAGAAAAAGAAACAGAGAAGGAAAAGCAATCAAAAAAGGAAAAAAATATACAATGGAGCATAATAGAACCCTTGGAAGCATCTCAGGGGGAAGTAATAGGCCTAAGAAAGCAGTAGAAGACCAGCGTGCAGGGTAGCCTGCTCATAGGCGTGCATAAAACCACATTGCACCGCGTTCCATGAGAAAGCCCTTAGTGGCACCCCCTCTAGGGCGGTGTGAAGACACTATCAAAGCCCGCTATCTTGCTCCCTCCATATGCTCTAGATGACCAGAGAGATAAAAGTGTTCCTAGTTTTCTTTTGCTCACCCTGCATTCTTGACCAAGCATCCTGCCACCAGGCCTGGAGAGCAAGATTAGTAGGAGTGACCTCGTTTTAGAATCATTATAAAAAAACCTAAAGGCCGTCAATAGAAAAGAACACAAAATTATTCACCGAGGCATCTATATGTAAATCTGGAAGAGACAAAAATCAAAGACATCACAACATAAAACAGGATAGAGAAATTCATCCAGATCACATGGACACGCTGACTGCGTGTATGAATCAAATGTATACAGAAATGAGACCGAGAGGCCAACTTGTTGCTATTTCAATGCACACAAAGCCGTATCTTGTATGAATCTACAAAATAGCCACACTTTATGAATAAGACGGAGCACAATTCTAAAACATTATTCGATGGAAGCTTTGATTGCAAAACGAACAAAATGGTTGTCTTAGTATTGTTTGAGGTTTCATAATTCGAGAAGAAAAACATTGTCTTTAACCAACATACAAGAATGTAACCATCTATCAAGGAATGAAAAATATGTGTGTGTAGGGGGGGGGGGGGTTCCTCTTGTAGTCTCGTTCTGGCCAAAGATGAGCGAACACCTTGCTGTATGAACCGTGGACACACACGGCAGCTGGCCTGGTTGCACTCGTCCAACTTGACAGCATGCCTCGAGTGCTCGCTCAGGGTGCCCCTACTGGTCTGGTTCCGGACACAACTCGGGATGAATATGCCAAGCAGGTAGCACGGCTGTCAAGGCTCATCAGAGCCGGGTCTTGAACACGAAGGGCCGGTTGACCCAGCCCTGCCAGGTCTTGAATGCCTACAGCAACAAGGTGAATATCAGTTTCATCAACACATTGCACATGTTTTTGTTTATTTGAGCTTGGTTGATGGTCTATCCAAAAACGGAAAGCAAATAGTGAGCCGTATGAAGCATGGGTAAGGAACTTCAATGAAAGAAGCTAGCTGACTGCAGAAATCAACCTTTTCTTTTCCGTACCGATAAAAATATTGTTCTATTCAGATATCTGTAAAGATGGTCGTGTTAAGGGGAATATTGTCATCATTGGACTTCCTAACGTTAGCATAAAAAATATGTAACTAACAAAACTCATGCGGTGTACACAGAACGGCAATGCTGGTACAACTTGTACATCTACTCTAGTAAATATCATTGTAAGAACCAGTTTCCAAGTATTACTAATTTAACAATTGGTGGTCAGGTAGCCACAAAAGCGCAGAACATAACTGAAGAGTAAAAAGTAGCAGACAATGTGGGTCGTAGCAAGAAAAATATCACATGGGTCACAGAGGAGGATGAGGTCGGAGACGCTGCCATCGCGAGGTAGAGGAGGCTGGTGGCAAGGTGGAGGCAGGGTACCATACTGCTGCACCACCGCTGCTGATGTGTCGTCGCCGCCACTGTAGCAATTCCCATTCTGAGAAATTCACACCGGCAGGCCTTTGCTGTTGCTCTGCCTATTCACTACAGAGGATTATATGCTTATCTTCTGTACAAATAAGTATCTAACATTGGAATTGCATGCTAAGCCAGAGGAAGACATTGAGACGTGCGAATTCATCATCGAAATCATTGAAACCAAAAACGAACATGGTAACAACAGCCGTCAATGCCTCCTTTAACTTCAGATTTTGCTCACCACTTGTACCATGGCGGAACATAACAGAATAAATAGGACAATTGTTTGTACAACCGTACTTCTAGTTCTTTTGTTTAGGTATTGTTACAGCTCAAGCAGATTGGGATACAACTATTCTAGCCTTTTGTACATAACACTTCAGAACCACTCTGTGTGATGTCTAGAGCCAATTATCATAGGTTCAGTAAAGAAAGGAATTTAACTACCTTCTCAACTCTTAAGAAAGGCCTCATAAGCAATAGCATAATCAACAGCCATCAATTGGATTTCTGTTGTTAGCTGCACCTGCATGACCACAAATGCAGCACATGACTAATTTAAAGCTCAGGCCAAACCATTGAGCATACCTGTGGTCATAGTGAGAACTGAGATCTTGAGGTACATCATGTGCGCGTACACCGGCATGCGCACACTGGCCAGTGCATATCCTATGGCAAACCCACCACCCTACAGAGTTAACATGGTGAGTTGCTCCACATTCATTCTTCATTCAGTCTGAAAGTTTTTAAAACCTATTTATGTGGTGCGTATACTGATTTGTGCTGAGAGTACTTGTTGATACATCAAATTGGTAGGAATCAAAATATGAAAATACTTAAAAAAAAGAGACATCCATTTATGCAGATCACTATATATGAACAAAATAGCTTGTTTCTCTAGAAGAGATGAAGTTGATCTTTGGTCTAAAACCGAAAAAGTTCACCTTGGTTATATTCTAGAATAACACATGATTATATAATGCCTTGAGTTGTACCACTGCAAATATGGGATATCTATCACAGAAGGGAATGCAACAGGTAACTACAGGCTAATCAGAACATTATGTCACAGCGAAAAGACATGCATATTATTGGGGTTCTGTTACGTTTGGCAATCTCAGAAAATAATTTGGTAAGATTTATCCATAAACATTAACTGGGCAACGAAAACAAAAGTAAAAAATGCTCCTTCCGTGCTAGATTAGCTTATTGTCATAGTGTTACTCAATAGACATGAAATACAAAAAGTGCGCAGTACGACAGAATTTATTCCTAAAAGTATCTTGCCATGAACAGCTGAGTATTGCCTAAAAATGAATGAATCAATCCGAGTGACAATATGATTAATACCAGAAGCATTCTATGAAATGACCAAACAACAGCTATTAATAATTAATATGAAATCATCATGAGAAGACTATAGTAGAAATTACTATTTTGAAGGTTATTATTGTGCAACCCAAAATTTCTGCAATGAAATGGGGGAAGCAACTTTTTACTGAAAAAATGAGCCTATCTGAACAAACCTGAGCATCACAAAATTATTATAAGCAGATTTACAACATCATTTCCATATACGACATATCCACAATCAGATTGGTTGCATATCCTGTCAAAATTTATCCACACACACGTACATTGACACCGCCATGGGAGGGCTCCTCCGCCTAGCGCCGCGTGCTGGCCCGCCTGCGCGTCGGGGAATCGTCGGATCCGCCCGGATCCAGGCGCAACGAGGGTCACCGGAGGAGCGGCGAGGCGAGCTCGGGACGGGCCTCCATGGCGGCCTCCTGGCGGCGGGGTTCGTCTGCGGGGGAGAGAGATGGGTGAGGGAGTAGGGGAGAAGAGGAGAGAGGGCGGTGGCGCAGGGGCTCACCATAGCCGCGGGTGTCCACGGCGGCCACCGCCGCCGTTGCCTCCCTTTGCCCTCGAGTGGAGCGCCGCCGCCTGCGCCACCGGCTTGCCTGCACCTGATCCAGAGGGGAGGAGGGTGCGTGGTGGAGCAGTAGAGGGTGGGTGGTGGCAGCTAGGGTTGAGAGGGAGGAGACGGGAGAGAGAGAGAGAGGAGAGGGGAGGAGGCAATAGCGGAGGCGAGAGGAGGGGAGAGAGTCCCGAGCGCCCCATCTCCGTGCTGCTACAGTAATTCACGCGCAAAAAGCAAAAAGGAGACGTGGCCACGGCCGCTAGTTGGGCGCAGGGGCTCATCCTTTATATGTTCAATATGTCGGAGTCAACCACGACATTTAGAAAACAGAACGGACGTGTGAGTCGGCCGCGGCATTGTAAGCCGCGCGGACAGACGGGTCAGCCGTGGGCGCGGACGGTTGAGCCGGCGCGGGTATGGTCGAATGAACCTGCTACAGACGCGGTCTCGGTGAGTTGATGTAGACCGGACCGCTGAGGCGGCGACTTGCGCACATCTGTTAAGCCATTTGATATAGTGCGGATATAAACGCGACCTCCGATGACAGCGTGCGGGGACTGAATCATACTTTAATCACGAGGTAATTGACCTGTGTATACAATAACATACCTTGAAAAAATCTTTTGACGATATTTAATTATATTAAAAAAAGTTTTAGTAAAATAACACCTGATTGTTACTGCCGCGGAGGCTTGCAATAGCGGCTCAAGGTCGGTCGGCGCAGGGCGCGGCCGTTGACCACACCGGCGGTGAGCAGATGGGTTGAAGACCAACGGCGGCTCGGAGGCGAGGCGAGGCTGTGAAGATGCACCGGCGATGTATGGCCACGACCGTGGCCGAGTCTGAGTTCTCGTCGTTATCCGGGTCGTAGTAGTAGTTACTTTGTTCAATCAGGGTTGACCAATCAGGTTTGACCGATCTGATTTCTTGCTAGCCATACATGCTCGTGTAAAAGTGAGTCCCGCTTTGGTACAACCCCCTTATAAAATGTATAAAAGGTAAGATGGACTTTTCGCAAATTATACTGGGTCGCTGGAACGTATACATAGAGAGGTGACAGCGACTGGGCCGGCCCACTCAACGGCACGCTGTGTTTGTAGCGCGACAAAAATAGCCAAAAGAAGCGATATTGGCACGAATCGAACTGGAGACCTGCATGTCATAACCGTACAGAATTTTGAATTATTTACAAACATTTTGGAAACATGACCAGATTTTTGAAAAAAATCTGAATAAAATTTGGAATTTCTATACCTTTTTTGAAAAACCCGAACATAATTGGAAAGTTCCAAGATTTTTCAATAACAGGAATAAAATTTGGAAGCTAGATCATTTTCCAATATAACCAAAACTTTCTTGAAAATGTGAACATTCTTTAAAATTCCTCGTTTTTTGAATTTATGGAAAACTTGAAAAACATGCATAATTTTTTAATTTGTGATTTTTAAAACGTTTTTTTAATTCCCCGAGTTTATATGAAATTTACGAAAAAAAATTAAATTATGCATTTTTAAAATTTGTGTACAAACTTTGAAAACAATGATATTTTTGAAATTCCCAAACATTTTCAAACTCCACCAAACATTCTTGGTATTTGCGAAAAAAATTTAAACATTAATATTTTTTTAATTTCTGAATAAAGTTGGAAAACGAGAACATTTTTTGAAATATCTGAGCATTTATTTTATTTTGTGAGTATTTTTTTCTGAATATTTTGTATAAGCAAACAATTTTAACATATCCGAAGAAAAATTTAAACTGGAACAATTCTTAAATTTGGGCCAAATACTTGAAAATGCAACATTTTGAAATTTTATGTAGATTTTAAAAATATACTATTAAACATGAAGAAAAGGAAAAGGAAAAAAAGGAGGCCGCCCGACTGGGCCGGCGCATTGTCCCTCAGCGACCGGTTTACTGTAGCAAACCGATCTTTTCCCACCATTTCTTATTTTCTTTTTTCTGTATGTTTTTGTTTCTTTTTCATTTTTCCTTTTTTTTCTTTTAAAAAATCACGCTTTTAAAAATATGTTCCAAGTTTCAAAAAATCTTTGTGTTTTAATTTTGTTCATTAAATACAAATATTCGTAACTTGCATACGGTGTCGAAAACCATGCAAACCAGTCATGTATCCCTACCACGAGCATGTCCACTTGCGTGCTAAAAATGGCTTTGTTTCAAGAATCGCAAGAAAATATACCATATTCAACAAACGATGTCCGAGTGGATAGAAGGCTCTGTCTAAGAGCACGTTGTTTTTTGACATCCTTCGAAATGTCTCCAAATATTCTCATGGATTTGTATGAAAAAAAAAATCAAAAAACCATGCCAAGTTGTTTGGATTTTCGACAAGTTTTGCATTTTCTAAAGTTTTCTCGGTTAAAAAATGCCGAGTAAATGGCTAGATGTATCGCAACATGGATACGGTGCCTGAAGTGGTTCAAATCTAGCATGGATGCCTATCATGGGCATGACCACCTGCTTTCAAAAGTTGGGGTCATTTGAAGGATGTCCTAAAAAAAAGCACATTGTTTGAAAATCTATCAAATGGCCACAATTTTTTTTCCACTAGCTTGTATGATTAACTCAAGGCACCATACCAAATTGTTTGAATTTTTGACATGTTTTGCATTTTCTAGAGTTTTTCCGGTGAAAAAAAAGGCAAATACATGGTCAGACGTGTTGCAACATGCGTATGGTGTCAGAAATCGTTCAAATTAGCATGGATGCCTAACATGGGCATGACCACATGCTTGCAAAAGTTGGGGTCAGTCTTGAGATTTCCGAAAAAAAATACTATGTTCAACATAGATTGTTCAGGTAGACCAGAAGGGTTCGTTTGGGAGTACCTCGTTTCTCGACATCCCTTAAATGTCCTCAATTTTTTTGATGGCGTTGTATGACCAATTCGAATGTTTTGAATTTTACTTTGGAGGGTTGTAAAATAACAAGACACAAGTGTCTAAAGATATTGACCTAAGTTGCAACCACCATTTATGACCTATGGAAAACACAAGCACAAAGGTAAGCACTATTGAAGAGCAATCATTAGATAAATTAGCAAAACTCCGGAGCTAGGAGATAGCTAGCAGACAAGGCATATTTGCGGCAGCTCAATTAAGCACAATAGATGTACGCATCCTCATCTCGATAGCGGAGTCGATCAAGAGTATGAAGTATCTTCTATAAATCATGCATCAAACATTAATTTCCATTATCAACAAACAATCATCTCCCATATTTATGAAGGAAATAGGCTTTCTATCAATTGCATGAACCATCCACATTGTTAGGAAATATGCAACTTGTATTCTCATGTGGCCAGAGTCTCATATATATACATGTACATGTACATGTCCTGAAGTAGCCACTCTAACCAAGTCACCTCTACCGTCAAAAGAGCCATACAAACATAAAATATCACAAAAAAGCATTTATTTTTTTCACCTATGTATACTGCCAGACACAACATATTACGACTGTAATAGCTGGATAAGAACAATCGTCTGTCCCCATCATGCCAAACACCACATGTTACTACTGAAGACATGCTCATCTTGTATGTAGCACATATGCCCAATGTAAAATTTCCAAAATCTAGTCTTTTCTTGATAGATGGAATGATGATTTCCGTGCAACAAGTGCAATATTTAGTTTACCTTATGAAGATACTCACTCTTTAAACATGACATTGAAACACAATGACATAGACAATAGCTCAACAAAAAGCCCTATGATGTTTCAACACATGAAAAACTAAAAAAATATCTTCTCCGTAGACACAAAGGCAGAAACATTGCACAACGCTCCTCACACAAAGGAGTCGGTTAGGTTCCCCCTTTCTCCAACAAGGTCGCGGTTTCCCTCCATCTCTAGTTCACATCTAGGCGGGGAGATAACGGGGAACTCAGTTCTTTGTCCGATGTATACTCTCGTCTTGTGATCTTTTTGGTGTGTCCTGCAAGGATGTTGAGGTTGCGATGACGTCACATGGATCGAGTAAGTCTCTCTGGCAAATTCATTCTGATGGTGTTCTTATTCCAATCCATGTGCATGGTTTGAAGATGAAGAGATTTTTTTATCTACTAGAACATACACAAGTTTTATGCACAAACTCAACAAGGTTTCTCTTTTTCCAAACAAGAGGGAGACGGGGCACATATACTCAAAGCAAAGAAGGCAACTAACTATCTACATGAATAGTTAGTTATAAGGAGACCATAAACCCAACGTGTCATGGGATTGGGAGGTAACGGGTTTTCAGGTTTGAGCTGAAAGAGACAAACCGGTGTAGATTGTTTCGTTGGAGATTCATAATGACAACCATGTATGAGCTCTTGGTTGCATGTATGCGCTGATATGCCTTATAACTAAAGAGGAAGCACTACTATACCAACCTACTGTTGGTATACCCCAATTGGATTTTTGAGGATTCTTCTTATCCGGTAACTGCATAGTCATGCAAAAATTATCAGTTACCCCTAAGTTTGTAATCACTTTTGTTTAGGTCATGTTCGTGTGTCCTAGTGACACTGATCGTGCAGTGACATTGCGGTGATGGAATAAGTGTTCAAAGTCAATCTGATATGCATGTTTGATGACAAAGATAATTTTTTATCTACTACGACCTTCGTCCTGGTTTATAAGCCCCCTTTGTATTCTGTGCCAAATTTTGACTATTGATTTTTATTTTATCACCAAAAATGTTTAATGCATGTCACCAAAAATTATATCGTTGGATTTGTATTTGAACATATTTTCTAATTATATTTTTTATGACATGCATTGACATTTTGTTAGTAAATTTAAGGTCCAACTCTGCCACGGAATACAAAGGGGAGTAATAAACCAGGATGGAGGTAGTAGTACATACACAAGTGATATGTAGTACTCAACAACATTCCTCTTTTTCAATAGATTAGTTAAATCTACATGCATTGCTACGGGTAATAATGCACGCAGTTCAATCAATGATAGGATTAAGTTACATGGATAAGGTCAATGGAACATAGGTTTCCACCATTCTTGCTCATTCTTTATTGCAAAAAATTATCTTCTCATAAAGGCAGTACTCCTATCTGAGATTAGGAAGACCTTGCAAGAATGGAATGCTTCCATTAGGAGGAAAATGAGGTGACACTAAGACCAAGAAAGATCAATAAAGAAGCATGCCTTGTACATTTTCCTAAACCATTGTTGCGGTAGACGCATTGATCAGCCTTGTTTCATATTGATATCTTGATATTCAAGAGGTTAATTTCAGTTTATTTCTTTGCCCATTTCTATCTTACATGTTTGCTTCTTGCTATAGAGTTGCCGCCTGATGAAATATTTGTGCAATACAAGCTCTGGTGTTTAGACGAATAAGAAGTCTAATACTTTGCCTTCAGATCTATCTTTCATTTGGATAGGAACTTGTAGTAGAGTAGTGTAGTTACCATAAAAAAATATGTCAGTGTAGAATGTTGTCCGGTTTATTTGTAAGGAAATATCTTTTTTTAAAACATAGTATATATGCAAACATTCACAAACACATACATACGATCACCCCTATGTCCACATACATGCACACCCCCTATGAGCACCTCCCATTAACTGAGCCAACAAGTCTCTTGAACAATGAAGTCACCACATTATCGCTATATATGTTGCTTACCACTGAAATAACAAGGCCGTTAAATCACGGAATGAATCCAGAAAAATGAGAGCATCCATGTCAAGTCTAGAACTTGAATTCGGATGGGAGGCTCCACCATAAGGAACATGACCAACTAAATTACGCACAATTCACATTTGTTAGGAAATATCCAAAAGGGTGCACAAGCAACTATTCATCAGGAAAAGACTAGTAAAGAATATTTAGACCAAGAGAATCTCTCCCACTTAAAAAGACATAAGATTCTATTGCCCGCTCTTCGTTCGTCCAACCTCTTGTAGGTAATTCCTTTCTCCCTTCCCCGTTTTGATTTTTCCTCCCATATATGGGTTTTTCACCATTTTTCCTGAAATCGCGTCAATCACCCCACCACTTACTTGGCTTACGAAATAACATTACGTCGCTTTGGTTTGTCAATAAAATCCGGTTTTTTTACGCAATCACATTAATAATAAGATGGCAGGTAAATCATGTGTTAACATTTTAGAATATTTATATCCCTTGCAACGCACATGCAATTATCTAGTTTTACAATAACAATGCACCTTACGAGAAAACACGCTAATAAATAGGAACCCACATTCAACTTCACAATGCCTTAAACCAGAATAGTGAAATTGTAGCTAAGCTCATTCTCCCGAGTACTTTCGGTTGAGTCATAGTACTCAGAAGAACTAACCACGAGCAATGAGCATCCAGTGGGCAGGCAAGCCCTCACAATATAGGAATTGGGATGCCAAAGGTTCCGAGTGTAAATTGCCGCAAAAAAAAAAGGTTTAGAGTGTAAAAGCCATAACACCAACGCCACGAACACAAGAGTGTCATCCCGCCTACTGGCTTCCCTTCAGCTGGTCACAAAACCAAGTTGTAGCCATTTTTTATGTACAGCGCAAAGTTGCATTCGAGGCTCTCCAACATCTCCATGACTGATTCTCGTATCAATGCACTAAATAAAAATGGGGACTTTGAGAACGGAAATAAACTTATCACCTTGGGAACAATACATGGATCAGCAATTTAGGCAGCAATTTATATGTCATAGTCCCAAAATCTGTAATTTCATGAATATCTTGAGATGCATTTATGTATAGTCATCAAAACAAAGTATTGTTTCTCAAACAAAATCTTGAATTTTGGAGGGTTGTAAAATAATACTCCCTTCATTCCAGAATATAAGGTGTACAGGTTTCCATGCAGTCAACCATTTGAATGTTTGACCAAGATTAAAGAAACAAAAACCATATGCAATACATAATAGATAACATATGAAACTACTTTTCATGATGGATAAAATGATATAAATTTTGTATTGTGAATATTATTATATTTTTCTAAAAGCTCGGTCAAGTATGCATACGTTTGACTGTTGAAAAACAAATACACTTTATATAAAGGAAGGGAGGGAGTAAGACACAAGTGCCCAAACATATTGACCTAAGAGCATCTTCAACGCGGACCCTCAAACCGCCCGCATAAGTCCGAACCGCGTGGTCCGAACGTGTTCTGCCATCCAATGCGGACATGTATCGGTCTGCTCGGCGGTCCGGCCGTACGTTTTTCCGCAAACCGGAGACAAACTGGGGGAGGGGCTCTGCAGGCGTCCGAACCGCTGCCACGCCCTCTCCTGACTGTCCTGGCCCAGCCAAAACCCTCCTCGCTCGCCCACGTGCAGTCCCACCCAGCACCACGTACCCGCATTCATGCTGCTGTAGAGCGGCCGCTCCGCAAGGATGCCGGCCCAGAGCAGATGCGGCCTCTTACTGGTGCCAGCATTGAAGCGTCGCGCTGGCCGAGAGAGTCGCCTGCGCCATGTCCCTGGTGTCTTCGCATGTTCAATGCCGGAGTGACGTTTGATGTACGAGACGGGGCGGATATCTACCATGCCCGTTCAATGTCTGTCCGTCTGTATGCCGCTATTAAGCATGCTCGTTGGCCGAGGCACCAACTCCGGCGCCGCGTTTTGATGCACCCAGATGCTTGGTCTCATTGAAATCCGCTATGTAAAGGCGGCCACACACGGCTAACTCCACACTACAACACATCCGCCTCCTTCGCTCCACATCCGCCATGACCGTGAGCGGGAACGCTTTGTGGGATAGTTTATCATTAGAGATGAAGCACGAGGTGGCCACCTTTGCAGCCGCCTGGCAGTCCTACCATGCCAGCCGGATTGAGCAGGGCATGACAGCCAACTCGCTCGAAGTCTCCGTCGACGACCCTATGGGTTCCAACGACAACATGGCGCCAGACCCTACGTCGGTGCATGCCAGCTTGATCATGGAGCAGGCGCACACGCACTACGACGCCGTCGTGGCAGAGGAGGAGGAGCATGCGCTGGCTCCTATGTCTGTGCTCCGATGGGCGCAATAGGACCAGAGGTACAACATGTTCCTCCTCGAGCAGCACCTGCTGGCAGAGGGCCAAATCTACGGCGAGCACGCAAGCAAGCCGGCCGTGACCGCCATGGCCGTGACAAAGCCGAACTTCGTTGCGGAGCAGTGGGCGCTCTACGAGGCTACGCGCGCCGTCTGCAACGTAGAGGTCACGACCAACGAGCAACTTTCAGGGGCGCACGTGGTGGTTGGACAATGACGGACCGTCTACGTGCATCATCGACCTCACGTCCACCGACGCCAGCGACGGATAGGTCTCACGTCCACCGGCGGCAGGGCATTGTGTCCCAAGTGTGCCGGTCCGTCTCCCATGTTATACTCTTCCTCGCCAGAGACCGCAACTCCACTTCATGGGTCTTGAACCCCGCCGCCGTTCATGCAGACGACAAATGGAGGACGTGGTTGCCGATGCGAAATACAAAGGATGGCCGCCACTGTAGGATAGGTTTAGAGTCGAACATCTTTTTTTCAAAATATAATGAAAATCCGCCGTGTTTGCATGGATTTTCGTCTGGTTTTTATGAAAATTCGCTGTTTTTGCAAGAATTCCATCCGGTTAGTTCAAACGGTGTTTGAAATGTATGCGGGCAGTGTTGTGGCCGGCTCCTGCATCCGTGTCCGCGGACTCCTCCTCCTCTGTGCACGGACGGATGCTGGAGCAAATTTGCGGATTAGTGTTCGAGATGTCCTAATTAAGTTACAATCATCATTTATGACCTATGGAAAACACAAGCACAAGCAAAACTGGAGCCAGCAGATATCTGACAGACAAGGCATATACGTGACAACTCAATTAACCACGGTAGGCGATAGCCAAGCCGCTCAAGACTATCAAATATCTGCCACAAATCATGCGTCAAACATCAATTTCTGCTACCAAGTAACAACCATCTACCCGATTTCTGAAGGAAATAAGCTTTCTATTAATTGCATCAACCACCCATATTACAGAACACTAAAGAACCATGATCAGTCAGTTACCTCTCCCAAATAAGGACATGGAAGAATCACCAATGCAATGAGTGGATGTGCCCCATGTATCAATGAAGCTTACTTACGGTGCCCTTGCTGCCAATTAAATTGTCATACTGGGGCTCAGTTGACCATGATTGCATTGCGTGCAAGGACACACACCATCTCATGGTGACTGCCTTGCATCCACTATAAAAGCAGACTAGGACCTAAGCCGCCCCCGTCGCAAGAGGGAGAGAAGGCTTACATACCTGATAATATAAAGGCAACTAACCTTCTACTCCCTCTGTAAACAAATATAAGAGTATTTAGATTACTATTTTAGTGATCTAAACGCTCTTATATTTCTTTACGGAGGGAGTACATGAATAGTTAGTTATAAGTGGACCATAACCACTTAACTAGCGGCGCGTCATGGGATTAGGAGACAATGGGAATTCAGATTTGTGATCAACGCCAACCTGTAGAGGTTTTTTTTTTTGTTGGATGAGGTTCGTAACAAAAGCCACGTATGCGCTGCAGTCTGCTTCGCTGTTGTATCGAGTAACAATCTACCGACAACAGTTCCTCTTCAGCTCACGACAACAGCAGCTCTGGAATGAAATCTTAATGATTTTTCATATCTTTTTTTAGCACTGTAGCCTCATTTGTTTTCGCAACTGTGTCTTCCCTTTGATACCGTGTTGATCTGATGCCAGTTTTCGCTCTGAGTTTGTCAAGGATTTTTTTTTCCGAAGTGATCCATATTTATAACAGATGATAACCTGTTTTATCCTGGCACATTTGAAAGTCCAGGGCTGTGTGATGCTTGCATTGACCAGCATTTTGTTGGAAATATGAGCAATTTACCGAATGGTTTTATTAACAGAAATACTAGATAAAGCATGACTAGTATAGCAGTGAAAAAACAAGTCATGCGATTTGACAAAGTGAAGGTAAATAACATCTGCTTATATGAGCTAGAACCGATCATCTCTCGAGCAGACAGCAGATCAAGATGCATATATGAGATAGATCCTAACATGTGTAGGACAAACACTAGAACAAGGAACTGTGGCAGGACCTCTAACAGGAAAACAAGAACACGTACTGGACAGCAGCCGGAGCAGAGGCACTGGACTTGGGGTCGGTGTCCTCCATGTCGTCGAGGAGGTTGTCAATGTCGGGGAAGTTGTCGTCGTTGGGGAAGTAGTCGTCGGAGTCCGGGGCGTCCGTGACGAAGAAGTCAGTAGTCGCGCAGAGCGCTCCTCAAAAACCTTATCACCCTTCTCCCGTACAGGACTCAAAGAGGTGCGGTTTCGGAGGCCTACTGTCCCGACTCGCGGTGCACGCCGCAAGTCGGGATGAGGAAGACAACAACAACTCAGAGATTGGAACCAGTGGCGAGAGGAAGGAGAAGTTCTGGTGCGTCTCTCTGAGAGGAGCGACCTCCCTTTTATAGGCGCAAGAGAAGGAGGCGAGAGGGCAGCGACGGAAGGTGAAACGAAGAGACGAAGACGAAGCGAACAGCCAGCAGCCGAAGGACTGCACCGTTCGCATTCAAACTCCACTATCGCAAAAACTTTTCAGCTTCCGTCGTGTGGCCTTTCGTATACCCGTAGTGCGTGGCAAAAATTTAGACATCGGCTCGGCTCATTCCCGGAACCCGCAACCCGCGTCGCGTCGCGTCGCGTCGCGGCGAGGCGTGGCATGGTGAGGCGGGCGGCGGAGGAGGAGCGCGCATGGATGTCCCTCTTGTTCTCATGCTCATACAAGTGGGGAAGGAGCCTCCCTTATAAAGAGGTCCAACTCCCTCTAAACTAGCAATGTGGGACTAAATTTTAGTTCCACCTCTTGCCTTGCACGAATGGGCTGCGTGGGCCTCTAGGATTTATTAGGAATTTTTGAAACTGCTATTGGGCTAGGCCCAAATAGGCAAAAATTCCGGCAATCCCCCACCAGATCCCAGAGGCACAGAAAATTTGTCTTTGGTTCCAAAACACTGTTTTATATACCGGTACTACAGTGGAGACTGTTAAGTTGAACTTCCACCTAGAACCCTATGCTACACTAGTAAGCAACTTGAACAGTGGACTGGGCCTTGAACTGCAAGTTTTCTGCGAATCTAGCTTCACATAAAACCTTGACCGATACGTGGCTACCGTGGGTCTTCCCCGTGGGTGGAGCTTATGCGTCATACTCCGAGACCTTTCATGAGTTTACTAGAGAGAACCCTACTCTCATAGATTTCGACGTTTAACAATCAGACTCATATAGGTGCGTTCTTCAAAAGATGTTCTGCAGGACAACATCTTTGCTTCAAAGAGCCACTTAGAACACATTAAGATATACATCAACCTGCCATGCAGATTAGGAGAGTATTGCATCTTCATGGAGTGGTATTTTAACAGTAAGGGTACTCTCCTCCCAGTTGACCAACAGCTTGTCTTCCACATCTAATTCACGGGATCTCCGATCACAAAGAATAGGTTACCACTGTGAACAACTCATTTGTGGGTCTCATACCCATCTCCTTCGATGCATTATCTATCACATTACGTGATAGACCCTTAGTGAAAGCATCTGCCAGATTTTTAGATGTTTGGATACAATCCAATGCAATAACTCCGGAGTTTTTAATTTTTTTGACAGACTTTAACCTTCTCTGAACGTGTCTTGATGACTTCATGTTATCCTTTGAGCTGCTCACTTTAGTGATCACAGTTTGATTGTCACGGTTCATAAGGATGCCCGGTACAGGTTTCTCAACTACCAGCAAGTCATTCAAGAGCCGACAAAGCCAATCTGCTTCGACCGTAGCTGTATCTAGTGCTGTGAGTTCTGCTTCCATTGTTGACCTCGTTAAGATGGTCTGCTTGCAAGACTTCCAAGAAACAGCGCCACCTCCATGAGTGAATACATACCCGCTCGTGGCCTTTATCTCATCAGCATCTGAGATCCAGTTTGAGTCACTATACCCTTCAAGCACCTTTGGGTGCCCAGTGTAGTGAATTCCATAATTCGCAGTGCCTTTCAAATAACGCAAAACTCTCTCTAGAGCTTTCCAATGCACATCTCCTGGTTTTGAGACAAACCAACTCAGTTTGCTAACAGCAAAAGAGATGTCAGGTCTTGTAGCACTGGCTAAGTACATAAGCGAGCCAATAATCTGAGAATACTTCAATTGATCTCTAGCAATTCTTAAGCAGCACGCTAGCATCATATGGTGTTGGAGAGGGCTTGCAGTCACTATAGCCGAAGCGACTCAAGATCTTTTCCACATAGTGAGATTGAAGCAATGTAATCCCACCATCATCATCTCTCAACAACTTGATGTTCAGAATGACATCAGCCACTCCTAAATCCTTCATCTCAAAACAGCGAGATAGGAAATCCTTGACCTCCTTAATAACATTCAGATTTGTTCCGAAAATCAGTATGTCATCAACATACAAGCAAAGAATAGCTCCCTCGCCCCCACCATGGCGATAGTACACACATTTGTCAGCTTCGTTCACAACAAAGCCTGCAGCTGTTAAAGTTCTTTCGAACTTCTCATGCCACTGTTTGGGTGCTTGCTTGAGTCCATACAAAGACTTCAGCAACTTGCACACTTTCCCTTCCTGACCATCTATTACAAACCCATCTGGTTGTTCCATATAAATTTCGTCATCCAACTCTCCATTTAGGAAAGCAGTCTTAACATCCATTTGATAAACGAGAAGACCATGTGAGGCAGCTAGTGAAAGTAGAACTCAAATAGTGGTCAGTCGAGCCACAGGTGAGTAAGTATCAAAGAAGTCTTCACCTTCCTTTTGGGTATAACCCTTAGCCACGAGCCGAGCCTTGTACTTTTCGATAGTACCATCAGGCCTAAGCTTTTTCTTGAATACCCATTTGCATCCTATAGGTTTGCATCCATAAGGACGATCAGTTATCTCCCAAGTTTCATTCGCCAAGATGGAATCCATCTCGCTACGAACCGCTTCCTTCTAGTAGTCAGCATCTTCCGATGCATAGGCCTCCGAAATAGAACTGGGAGTATCATCTATGAGATACACAAGAAAATCATCACCAAAGGACTTTGCTGTCCTCTGTCTCTTGTTCCTAGTAGGAACTTCATTGTTCTCCTCCACAAGACTTTCAAAGTGTTCCATCGAAATGGCAGGTTCAGTAAATGTAACTGGTTCCTGATTCGATGAACTAGGCATCTCCTGATTAGATGAGGTAGCCATATCCTTCATGGGAAAGATATCTTCAAAGAAAGTCGCATCATTCGACTCCATGATCGTACTGACATGCATGTCAGGTACCTCATATTTTACAACCAAGAATCTATAGCCAATGCTATGAAAAGCATATCCCAGGAAAACACAATCCACAGTCTTTGGTCCAAGCTTCCGCTTCTTTGGAATTGGAACATTGACTTTCGCCAAACAACCCCATGTTCGCAGATAAGAGAGTTTTAACCTTTTCTTCTCCCATTCCTCGAATGGAGTTATCTCTTTGTTCTTTGTGGGGACTCGATTTAGGACATGACATGCTATCAATATCGCCTCCCCCCACCATGCCTTGGAGAGACCCGATGTGTCTAACATGGCGTTAACCAAATCAGTTAGAGTACGGTTCTTTCTTTTGGCCACCCCATTTGACTGAGGTGAGTAGGGAGGCGTCCTCTCATGGATTATACCATGTTCCGCACAAAAAGCATCAAATTCATTGGAAAAATACTCTCCACCACGGTCGGACCTAAGACTCTTGATTTTTCGATCAAGTTGGTTTTCCACTTCAGCTTTATAGATCTTGAAAAAGTTCAAAGCCTCATCCTTAGATTTCAGAAGATACACACGGCAGTATCTAGTGGAGTCGTCAATTAAAGTCATGAAATATTTCTTTCCACCTTTTGTGAAAACACCATTCATTTCACATAGATCTGAATGTATGAGTTCTAGTGGTGCAAGATTTCTCGTTTCCGCAGTCACATGAGACTTACGAGGTTGCTTAGCTTGTACACACACTTGACACTTGGATCCCTTGACGGTGGTGAAACTAGGGATTAAGTTCAACTTCGCTAGTCGCGACATGCAACCGAAGTTAACATGACAAAGACATGAATGCCACACATTTGATTCACTATTATTGTTGCAAACATGATTAACAACTTTACTGCAAACGTCTGACAAGGATAAACGAAACAGGCCTCCTGACTCATAGCCTTTACCGACAAAGGTTCCATACTTGGATATTACAAATTTATTTGACTCAAAGACAAGCTTGTAGCCACCTCTACACAGAAGAGATCCGCTAACAAGATTTTATTGATGGAGGGGACATAATGCACGTTCTTCAGCCGCATGATCTTCCCCGAAGTGAACTTCAGATCGACCGTGCCAACACCACAAACAGAAGCACTTGAACCGTTGCCCATCAGCACGGTGGAAGTCCCTGCGGTCTGATAAGATAAAAACATGGAAATATCACCGCATACATGCACATTAGCACCCGTGTCAATCAACCAATCAGGAGAATGACATACTGAAAGAATAGTGGGAAATACACCATACTCAGCATCCTTCATGTCAGTGTCTCCAATGACAACATTAGCAGTCTTGCCACCTTTCCCAGGATGACGCTTGTCATAGCGATTAGGGTAACTTGGAGCCCAATGATCAGGATCCCCACACACATGACAAACACCTTTCTTCTTGTCATTCTTCTTATTGAAGTTTGTGTGCTGCACAGCCTTGTTCTTCCCATCAAATTTTGCTTTACCATCAAACTTGCCCTTGTTCTTGAACTTGTGGGGCTGGAAATTCTTCTTCTGTACCAGATTGGCACTAGAACCTCCCTCAGTACCTCGAGCACGGCTGTCCTTTGCTCTCGCCTTTTCTTCCACATCAAGAGTACCAATGAGATCCGGAACGGAAAACTCCTGCCTCTTATGCTTCAGTGAGGTAGCAAAGTTCCTCCACGTGGGAGGAAGCTTAGTGATGATACCTCCGGCAATAAACTTGTCTGGTAGGATACAATTGAAGTGCTCAAGTTCTCTAGCAAATGACTGTATCTCATGAGCTTGCTCAACCACGGAGCGCTCTTCAGTCATCCTGTAATCATAGAATTGCTCCATGATGTACAACTCAGTGCCAGCATCCGAGACCCCAAACTTGGCCTCGAGTGCATCCCACATATCTTTTCCATTATCAATTGAAGCATAAGTATCAACTATGTTCTCACCAAGAACACTCAAGAGAGCAGCCTTAAACAAGGTATCCATTTTCTGAAAAGCTTGTGCCTGTTGGGCATCTTGCTCTCCTTCAGGTTTTCCAAGAGTGGCGTCATAACAGCTCATGGTATGAAACCATAAGACTGCTCTCACGCGCCACCTCTTATAGTGGATACCCTCAAACATAGGAGGTCTCATGGAAGCAGCAAAACCACTCGGGGTAAATTGCCTATAATAAGGTTTTTGGATTGTTGGAAATATGAGCAGTTTACCGAATGATTTTATTAACAGAAATACTAGATAAAGCATGACTAGTATAGGAGTGAAAAAACAAGTCATGCGATTTGACAAAGTGAAGGTAAATAACATCTTCTTATATGAGCTAGAATCGATCATCTCTCGAGCAGACAGTAGATCAAGATGCATATATGAGGTAGATCCTAACATGTGTAGGGCAAACACTAGAACAAGGAACTGTGGCAGGACCTCTAACAGGAAAAACAAGAACACGTACTGGACAACAGCTGGAGCAGAGGCACTGGACTTGGGGTTGGTGTCCTCCATGTCGTCGAGGAGGTTGTCGACGTCGGGGAAGTAGTCGTCGGAGTCCGGGGCGTCCGTGACGAAGAAGTCAGTAGTCGCGCAGAGCGCTCCCCAAAAACCTTATCACCCTTCCCCCGTACAGGACTCAAAGAGGTGCAGTTTCGGAGGCCTACTGTCCCGACTCGCGGTGCACGCCGCAAGCCGGGATGAGGAAGACAGCAACATCTCAGAGATTGGAACCAGTGGCGAGAGGAAGGAGAAGTTCTGGTGCGTCTCTCCCTTTTATAGGTTCAAGAGAAGGAGGCGAGAGGGCAGCGACGCGTAGTGCGTAGCAAAAATTTAGACCTCGGCTTGTTCCCGCAACCCGCGTCGCGACGAGGCGGGCGGCGGAGGAGGAGTGCGCGTGGATGTCCCCTCTTATTCTCATGCTCATACAAGTGGGGAAGGAGCCTCCCTTATAAAGAGGTCCAACTCCCTCTAAACTAGCAATGTGGGACTAAACTTTAGTTCCACCTCTTGCCTTGCACGAATGGGCTGCGTGGGCCTCTGGGATTTATTAGGAATTTCTGAAACTGCTATTGAGCTAGACCCAAAAAGGCAAAAATTCCAGCAATTACCAAATTTTCCCAGTTAATTGCCTCATGTAAAACAGAGCATAACACACATGGGACATCATGAACAGGACACAATGACTTTGATCATGATTAGAGCTGTATTAACGGAATACAAAATAACACAGGAACAGCTGTAACAGAAAAGATACTTCATTACTAATAATACGAGGTAACAACTGTTCTGCCTCAGACAGCCAGCCATACAGAGCAGCAAATTGACTACCTATCTTTCTTCCTCCAAAACACACAGTATCATGCAAAATATAGCTTTCCTTTCACCTATGCGTATGACACTACCTGCTACTCTTCATTCATAGGGCATATCTACTTTGTGTCAAGGCAAACTCTCTTAAGTTCAACCAAGTTTATTGCAAAAACAATCAACATCGATCTAGTACAGAAGATAGATGTTGATATTATTTTTTATATAAACTTTGTCAAAGTTAGAAGGGTTTGACTCGAGACTGTTGGAACCGAAGCCCTCTAGCTACCTCTCCTCTTACTCGAACGGAGGTGAAAGAAGAAGAACAGTGGACAAAAGATTTTCTGACCGGCGACGAACGCCACCACGAACGCTCAAACGCTGCATCTTTTCTCCTTTATAGTGGCTACATGGCTTATGCTCGGCCCTGCTCAACCAGTACAGAGGCGGGGGATTTATACCCGGTCCAGCACAGACGCACGCACACCACTAACCCCGGCCACCACGCACGCACGCCTACCGGCCACTAACCAGCTAACTACCTTGTGACTCCTACATGCATGCACGTATATATAGCACCAGCGCATCATCCCTCAATGGCAACGACCTGGTCGAGCATGAGATGCGCTCCAACTTACTACGTGCATGCATCTAGTAGACTTGGCCGGCACACTTGCCAACGGCTCTGCCCTACGTGCCGGACTCGAGTGCACGCACGTACCGGACACCGCTGTCACAGGCATGGCCTTATTGTCAACACTCACCCCCTAAGCCATGACCTTATTGTCTCGGAGTTGTTGCAGCTTTCATCGTCGATGTCGCGACGACCGTAACCCAGCCCATGGACCCGACCTGGTGCAACGATGCCGGTCGCACCGCCACGGATCCGACCTGGCGCACTGACCTCGGTCGCACCGTGCTCCGTCACGACTCCGGCGACACACGCCATAGTTTCTCTTCCCGGCGCACTGACGCCGCCGGCCGCAACTATGGCCGATTTCCTCGAGCACGAACTCGAGCCACACCTGTTACAACACATACAGGGGGGTTCTTTATACCTTGGGGCGCTCCAGGGCACATATCCCACGCCCCAGTCCACGCCGAGCGCCTGGTCCGGCCCGCTCTGCCCACTCCCGCGACATGCACGCACACATCCGAGTCGTGCGAGCCCGCCTAGGACCAACTCCACGCTCCCCCTGATCTCGCCAACAAAACGCACACACGCTGCACTCGTGCACTGACACGCCCGTGCACACCACACGACCCGCCGTGGACCCGACGCGCCGCGCCCAGCGCGCCCGGCGCGCGCCCATACACGCGCCCGATGCGACAAGCTCATCGCCATGGTTGCTGCCGCCCGACGCCACCGTGTGCTTCCAACACGAGCCGCTGCAGGTGCCGTGGCGGCCACCTCGCCGACCGCTGTCGCGCATCGCCGCCGATGCAGCTACCGCCGTGATGCGCCTCGTCGAGCGCCACTCGCTGCCGCTGCCGAAACCCGCAGCTCCGTGCGCCGCCGTGGCGCATCTCTGTGCCTCGCGCCACTGCGCTCTCCGTGCGCCGCAACCTCCATGTCCGCTGCGCGCTCCGCGGACGCCGCCGCGCGCCACGGCCGCCCCTCGAACTTGGCTCTGAATACCAATTGTTGAAACCGAAGCCCTCTAGCTACATCTCCTCTCACTCGAACAGAGGTGAAAGAAGAACAGTGAACACAAGATTTTTTGACCGGCGACGAACGCCACCATGGGCGCTCAAACGCTGCATCTTTTCTCCTTTATAGTAGCTACATGGCTTATACTCGGCCCTGCTCAACCAGTACAGAGGCGGGGGATTTATACCCGGTCTAGCACAGACGCACGCACACCAGTAACCCCGGCCACCACGCACGCACACCCACCGGCCACTAACCAGCTAACTACCTGCTGACTCCTACATGCATGCACGTATATGTAGCACCAGCGCATCATCCCTCAATGGCAACGACCTGGTCGAGCATGAGATGCGCTCCAACTTACTACGTGCATGCGTCTAGCAGACTTGGCCGGCACACTTGCCAACCGCTCTGCCCTACGTGCCGGACTCGAGTGCACGCACGCACCGGACACCACTGCCACAGGCATGGCCTTATTGTCAACACTCACCCCCTAAGCCATGACCTTATTGTCTCGAAGTTGTTGCAGCTTCCATCGTTGATGTCGCGACGACCGTGACCCAGCCCATGGACCCGACTTGATGCAACGATGCCGGTCGCACCGCCACGGATCCGATCTCGCGCACTGACGTCGGTCTCTCCGTGCTCCGTCACGACTCCGGCGACACACGCCGTAGTTTCTCTTTCCGGCGCACTGACGCCGCCGGCCGCAACTATGGCCAATTTCCTCAAGCACGAACTCGAGCCACACCTGTTACAACACATACAGGGGGTTCTTTATACCCTGGGGCGCGCCAGGGCACATATCCCACGCCCAGTCCACGCCGAGCGCCTGGTCCGGCCCGCTCTGCCCACTCCCGCGACATGCACGCACACGTCCGAGTCGTGCGAGCCCGCCTAGGACCAACTCCACGCTCCCCCTGATCTCGCCAACAGAACGCACACACGCTGCACTCGTGCACGGACACGCCTGTGCACACCACACGACCCGCCGTGGACCCGACGCGCCGCGCCAAGCGCGCCCATACACGCGCCCGATGCGACAAGCTCGCCGCCATGGTTGCTGCCGCCCGACGCCACCGTGTGCTTCCAACACGAGCCGCCGCAGGTGCCGTGCAACGCGGCCACCTCGCCGACCGCTGTCGCGCATCGCCGCCGATGCAGCTACCGCCCACTACAAGAAATATGTCAACTAGTGACCTTCTGTCAGTGACTCTGAAAGAATTGGTCATAGATCTATGATCATTTGAGACCAATTGGTCAAAAACTGTTCGGGGGGCTACAAACCCTAAACCATTGCGACTATTTTGGTCAGAAAGGTCATAATGTCCTTACACGAAATGGTCATAAAGCAAACAGTGCTGTTCTGCTGCCTTATTTCTAATTGTTAACGACCAATATAGATGGTCATAGCCTTGTAGATTGTGGTGGGTTGTGATGACTAGGTGCCATCTCATCAGTTTTGCCTATGTCATGTCCATGTGTCAATTTTTGCCCTAGGTTGTGAAGCAACCTATATTTCTGTTATTCCGAAAATTCCTCAAAAATTTCTCATAAATTGTTTGGATCATATCTTCATCAAATATGTCAAAAACCTTCCTTGCCTAGTTCAAAAATAACTCAACAATATTTATTTTCCTATTCTGTTCAGAGCAGCACTTTGTGAAGGAAGTACCATTTTGGCATGTCTAAATGATATCCATTTTCTACATTGCTTTCCTCTGCCCAAATAACCATCCTCCACCAAATGTCAGCTCAATCCATTCATTATTTTCAACCCAGCTTCAACATTCGTATTTATGTCCAGTTTGGTACTTTGCAAAGCAAGTACCACCTAGACTCCTCCTTTTGAGCTGAAAATTTGTGAAGATGGTCTTCTTAGTAACTGATCATCCTCAGCTAAAACTCACGCCCATTATCCATGTGCATTTCCCGTACCAGTAATCAAACACTTGGCTGCTTATTCATGTTTGAGCATCGATCGGTCTCCTCGTGAGAATCTTATGTTGTGATTTTCTTCCTAGCACCTACCTAGGGAGTACCCAACCCACTAGACATGCCTAGGCCGCCCAAAACACATGGCAACGCCACGGTCACGCGGTGACCACGCGGCGGGCATGCGAGTTTACGCGCTCTAGAGTTGGGGCCCTCGCCCATCGTCCAAACCTCGACGTATCACCATCAAACCATGTATTTATAATTAAATAGGTACTTATGTAATTAGAAATTATTTTTGGAAAAAATAAATGGCAAACTATGAGGCAGCTGCAATTCAAATTTGACCCGCTTCCTACTGAATCGGTAGGAATTTGTCTTTTTCACCAGAGGTGCATCAAAACTTTTGACACCCAGTCATTTTGTTAATTGTGCATTAAATATGGCCTAGTATTTTAGAAAATTGGTTTGGTCCAATTTTACAACAAATATATGGTAGGTCCTTCACAAAAAAACTAATTTCAGGCACTCGAAAAATGGAAAATGAATTTTCCGTAAAAAGAAAATGAAAACTTCCTTAAGCAACATTGTTTGTCATTCTAATATGCACCCTCGTGCATAATATGAGATCATTTGAACAAACAATGCCATGAACGTGGCCATAAGATTGATCATTTGGCTTGAAAACCATGAATCTTCACGCATGATAGCTCATTTTTAAGAACACTTTTTTTAAAATAATTACCGTATTACAAGTCTATTATTTTTCTTGGAAACTTGGTCACATATAATGACACAATGCGAAGGTTTTCCAATTTTTTGATTTTCTTTTGAATTTTTATGCCCATTTCAAAATGCGGTCAAAACGGCGGGCTTGACCGTTCCTAGCTAGTGGTTGAATCTTGGATTTTTTTACGTTTCTCTGATTAAATAGATACTTATGTACCTAGAAATGATTTTTGAAAAAAATAAAGAGCAAACTACGAGGCAGCTACAGTTTAAATTTGACCCGCTTCCAACTGAATCGGCAGGAATTTGTCTTTTTCACCAGAGGTGGATCAAAACTTTTGACACCCAACCATTTTGTGAATTTTGCATTAAATATGTCCTAGTATTTTATAAAATTGATTAGGTCCAATTTTGCAACAAATATATGGTAGGTCCTTCAAAAAAACTCATTTCAGGCACTCGGAAAATGGAAAATGAATTTTCCGTGCAAAGAAAATGAAAACTCCCTTAGGCAACATTGTTTGGATTTCCAAGATGCACGCTTGTGCACAATATGAGATCATTTGAACAAACTATGCCAAGAATGTGGCCATAAGATTGATCATTTGACTTGAAAGCCATGAATCTTCACACATGATAGCTTATTTCTGAGAACACTTTTTTAAATAATTGTCGTATTACAAGTTTAATATTTTTCCTGGAAACATGGTCATATATAATGACACAATGCGAAGGTTTCCCAATTTTTTGATTTTTTTGAATTTTTTATGCCCGTTTCAAAATGCGGTCAAAACGGCGGGAATGACCGTTCCTAGCTAGTGGTTGAATCTTGGAATTTTTTTGGTGTTTTCTCTGATTAAATAGATACTTATGTACCTAGAAATGATTTTTGGAAAAAATCAAGAGCAAACTACAAGGCAGCTACAGTTCAAATTTGACCCGCTTCCAACTAAGTCGGCGGAAATTTGTCTTTTTCACGAGAGGTGGATCAAAACTTTTTACACCCAACCATTTGGTCAATTGTGCATTAAATATGGCCTAGTATTTTAGAAAAATGATTTGGTCCAATTTTGCAACAATTATTTGGTAGGTTTTTCACAAAAAAACCCTCCTTTTGGGCACTAAAAAAATGGAAAATGGTTTTTTCGTTCAAAGAAAATGAAAACTTCCTTAGGCAATATTGTTTGCCATTCCAATATGCACCCTTGTGCACAATATGAGATCATTTGAATAAACTATGCCATGAATGTGGCCATAAGATTGATCATTTGGCTTGAAAGCCATTGATCTCCACACGTGATAGCTCGTTTCTGAGAACAATTTTTTAAAATAATTGTCCTATTACAAGTTTGTTATTTTTCCTGGGAACTTGGCCACATATAATGACATAATGCGAAGGTTTCCCAATTTTTTGATTTTTTTGAATTTTTTATGCCGGTTTCAAAACGCGATCAAAACGGCGGGAATGACTGTTCCTACCTAGTGGTTGAATCTTGGAATTTTTTTGGTGTTTCTCTGATTAAATAGATACTTATGTAACTAGAAATGATTTTTGGAGAAATGATTTCTGGAAAAAATCAAGAGCAAACTACAAGGCAGCTACAGTTCAAATTTGACCCGCTTCCAGCTGAATTGACGAAAATTTGTCTTTTTCACGAGAGGTGGATCAATTTTTTTTACACCCAACCATTTGGTCAATTGTGCATTAAATATGGCCTAGTATTTTAGAAATATGATTTGGTCCAATTTTGCAACAATTATTTGGTAGGTTCTTCACAAAAAAACCTCCTTTTGGGCACTCAAAAAATGGAAAATGGGCACTTGAAAAACCTCCTCAATTATTGACGAGAGGTGGATAGACAACTATTGAGACACAAGCATTTGGTCAATTGTACCTAAAATATGATCTAATATTATTGAAAAATAGAGTGGTGCCATTTTGCAACAAATATTGGTAGGTGCTTCAAAAAATATATACCATTTTCTACACTCCAAAGGTAGAAAATGTTTTTTTGCAAATAAAACTCATTTTTGAGATCAATTTTTAAAGATATTTGTATTATTCTAGGTTTGTTATTTTTCTGAAAAACAAGTCTCACTTGTGACATGATGCTATTGTTCTTATTTTTTTTCTGATTCTATGATGTTAAAAAATAGGTGACATGATTTAGCATATTATTTAATCGATTATGACCAATTTAGATGGTTATAAAATCGTCAAAGTGTGTACTACATTGTGATTGGTGGAACCGTTTGTGGCACGGATCGATGAGATGGCAGACATCCTACCATCCATTGCTAGCAATCCAACGTCCATCCATCCGTCCATGCAAAGAAAGGAAAAAAACCACCGCACCAAACCCTACCTCTCTCTCTCACCTCTCCTCCCTTCCTTCCGCCCACCGCCTCCCTCTCTGTGTCCCCGATCCAGATCGGCCTCTCCCTCACCCCTCGCGCCGCACCCTCCTTCCCTCGCGCTGTCACCGGCGGTGCCCTCCTTCCTTTCTGTCACCGGCGGCGCCCTCCTTCCCTCGCGCTACACCCAAACCTCGCTCCCGCTCCCAGCTCTTCTTCCTCCTCCGCTGCAGCTAGGGTTTCGTCTTCCCGATCCCCAATCCCCGAAGCTCGGATCCAGCAGCAGCATCAGCGATGGCGGCCGCGGGAGATCCTCTCCAAGGTCAAGCACGTCCAGGCCAAGCCTGCTGGCCTCCCTCGCGGGTGACTGCCTCTGCGGTGACGACGGCGGCGACCTCGTCGTCCCCACCCCCGATTCATCTCCAATCCCGCCGCCGACACCCAACCCCACCCCCACCGGCGACCTCCCCTAACCCCATCACCACCGGCGACCTCCCTCCCTTACTCCTCAACCCAACCCGACCCCGATTCGATTCAGTTCAGAGACGAATCCCCTCCCACGTCACCGCCGCCACCACACACTGCTGATCCCCTCACATCCGGCCTGTGGCCACAGCCTCCGGTATCTCCCCGACAGCCGCCACTCCCGTACCCTCTCCAGTCCCCTCCCCTCCCCTGCCCTCACCAGAAGAGGAAGAGAAGAGGGCCAGGCGAATTAGGCGGCCGCCATGGCGCAACCAGATCCTCCACGGTTGCCCCGCGCGTTGTCCACAGGCTCGACTCTAGGGACTGGTCTGCGAGGCCCTCAACGACGTGCGCCGCCTCGCCATCCACCACCCTGCCCTCCTCGTCCCCATCTTGTAAGTTCTTCAATCCCCTCTGTCGTTGCTTCTCTTGGCTTCTGTTTTGGCGAATTCCGTTGGCGATCTGACCCGAGAATCGTTCGTTCGTCCGTGGGTGCTGATTGGCAGGGAGAAGGTGGTGCTGGGGATCTTGAAGATGGTGAAGAACCCGCGCAGCGCCGTGCTCAACACCTCCGTGATGGCGTGCACGGACATCTTCATGGCCTTCGGCAACCTCTCCTTGAGCAGCAGTTGTAGCAGCAGCTTGTCCAAGCCGATGCAGTTGGAGTTCATATATATTTCTCCAAAAATTATACTCTCACCGTGTAGAATATTTTGGGCCTGAATCATTGGTTGAGTTTAGGTCAAAAGCATTTGTATGCCAATAGTTTTGCTGTTGTTTTGTGCTATATACTTTAGGGAACAGTTAACTCATTAATTAAGATGCCGATGTACTATCAACTAGATCTGTTCACACACATACTATAGTAACCAGCTCCATTAATCATCTGATCAGCTATGTAAACTAATCACTGAACCTGGAAATTATGTGCTTTGATAGAACACGGAAACTAATCAAATGCAGAAGAGTTGTTTCAGTTTGAGTTCTGTTTGAAATGTTGCAAGTTCAGAATTCTGGGAACTTTCCATAAAGTTTGCATCAGTTTAGTGGGTTCACCTATATTATGTTGTTGGAAGCTAGTTCATGATGAACTGATTTAACTCTCTACTGGAATATTATTGTTTTCTTTATGGGAGGAATATAGTGTATTAGTTGATGTAAATTTGTTTGGGTTCAGACCTATGCTTCCTCCACTGTTTTGTAGAGTTGGCTAATTTTAGATGCTGGATAATAACCTTTAAGGCTGTGGCCAATTTTAGATGCTGCATAATAATCTTTGTACCGCATAATAAAAAATTGTACCGAAGTTGAAGGTCGATTAGTTTTAGCGTCAAGCCATTTTAGTATATTCTTTGTACATGTGGCCTGTGGCTATAACTAGTTTGCTGTAGTTCATTCGTGATGTCCAGTAGCTATGAGATCCGAGAGATGCCGACCATTCGAGCCACTTAACTTATTCAGCTTTCACTCTACAATCTTGCTAATTTAAAGTCAGTGGGGGGCTTTCCCCCACTGTCCATAGTTCCTACAAAAACTTATTCAGCTTTGGCCATCCTCATTTGCTATGCTAGGTATAATGTAAACTCTCTTTTGAATTTGATTTGTACCAGTTTGACTTTCCTAAGTTTCTTTTCTTGTTAGCAGAGCTTACACTATATTTCTATAGGCGCCAGATCTTCCCTCGGGGTCGCTTGATGTAGCCATACTGTCGCCGGATCTCCTCCCCCCTCTCTCTCTGTGTGTTTTTCTGTCAATAGCTAGTAGCATAAGTTGGAGCTGGCTGTACTCGGAACTTAATCTGCATTTATTCAACCAGATCAAGTACAAGTACATTAGTTCGTAATCTGCTATTAATACATCTCCTATTCATAAATTTCCTGAAGTAGTGCATGTATATATTTAGGTGCTGGTTAATTAGAAAATGGATGTGATTTCTAACTTGATTGATGTAGGATACAAGATATATCTCTGTTGGTTCATCTTGCTATAGAATATGCCCCTGTTCATTCATTTATGTGTATTGCTATTTACCTCTGGTGACATGTGAGAAGCACTCATCCATATGTTTATATTTTGAGCAGCTGGGTACAACTACAGTTGCAGAATCATCCAACCAAATTTTGGGAGGATGGCATACAAGATTAGATAACCCATGCTTTTGAAATCATGGTAAGCCTCACAAGCTTGTAAGGTGTTTTCTATTTTCAAGCGACTTTACATCAAGTTACTGTTTCTCAACTGAAATTCTATACTGTATAACTCTTTATTGTTCTCTCCACTTATTTGTACAGCCAAGGATGCTTACTTAATTGTATAGCTCTTTATTGTTCTTTTCCAGGTATTCTATTTATGCTCCATCCCGAAATCTATTGTGCACTGCCAAGTCCATGAGGCGAAGCGCTCACTGCTTGACCATTTCTTTACTGAACTGGGAGCAACAGAGGCAAGATATTCGAAACAAGTTGAAGTCCTTTCGAATCTTGATTTCTAGCATACACATGCAACCTGATTGGTGATGTTACTGTAGATATGATGTAGGTTCAGTGCTTACTATTTTTTGATTTGATGCATGTTACCTTCGTTTCTGTCTATGCCTTCTTTAGTGTTTTGCCAGCTAACTAGTCTATTGGTCGTTTTGAAATATGAAGATGCTGCATGTAAGCACTATTGCTCGCAATTTGGCACATCATATTAGTCTTGTCCCATGTTTTGTCACTAGCATACACTACAATCCCTTGTCCTGTCACTAGCATACACTATAGTTTTATTAAAAGGGGGCATATCATTTGCTCTATATAATAGTGTTGATTTTGCGCTGATATGAACTTACAATAGTATTACATTGTAGTGTTTTCGGCATGTTGTTGTATCACTAGTTTCATGTTGCCTTCTCATTTGAACCTATTACTTGTTTTTGTTTTTATCCTTGATTAGTATCAATTGTTGTATTGTAGACTTAAAATTGTGGTGGTTCCTCCTACAGAAGCTCAAGTGTGAAGTCGTGAAGTGTGAAGCAAGTGTGAAGCCGTGAAGTGTGAAGCCAAGTGTGAAGCCGTGAAGTCCAACTCATTGTAGCATATCTGTGTTGTAAAGATTGTAATACATTTATTTAGTGGTATATTTGATGAATTTTATGCATTCTTTGTTCTATTTGAAATATTGATTACGTATGTGATTTGAAAACTTGTGGAATGGAAACTTGTCCAGTGAGGCCACTTATGAAAATAATTTGTCAAATTTGTACATTTTTGACACGTGGGACCAATTTGAGAGATGAACATGACAGGTTGGACCCATCTGACTAATGGGACCAGCTTGAATATATAATAGTTGAAAATAGAAAATCAAAGTAGAAAATTAGTAGACTAAAAGGTCATGGCCCAAAAATAAAAAGGCTGCAATGTTGGGCTTGGTCCATGAAGCTGACAAAAAATTCATAGGAAAAAAAATATAAATGGGCTCAATTAATGGGCCCGGCCCATATAAACACCGAATTGGACTGGGCTGAATCTTGTGCCACATCAGCTTGCCACGCTGGATGCCTACGTGGCCTGGGGAGGTTGCTAGTGACCAAAACGCCACAGTGGACATATTTTGGTCATAAACGTCTACGACCATTCCAGAAGAAAGGTCGCTATAGTCAGTTTACGACCGCCAGCTTTTGACCTTCTGTTTTTGGTCACAAAAAGGTCGCAAATGAAAAACCATGACCTTTCAGTGACCAATAGTGGTGGTCACAAGTTGACATATTTCTTGTAGTGGTCGTGATGCGCCCCGTCAAGCGCCACTCGCTGTCGTTGCCGAAACCCGCAGCTCCGTGCGCCGCCGTGCTGCATCTTTGTGCCTCGCGCCACTGCGCTCTCCGCACGCCGCAACCTCCATGTCCGCTGCGCGCTCCGCGGACACCGCCGCGCGCCACGGCTGCCCCTCGAACTTGGCTCTAAATACCAATTGTTGGAACCGAAGCCCTCAAGCTACCTCTCCTCTCACTCGAACAGAGATGAAAGAAGAAGAACAGTGGACACAAGATTTTCTGGCCGGCGATGAACACCGCCACGGGTGCTCAAACGCCCCAATCTTTTCTTCTTTACAGTGGCTACATGGCTTATACTCGGCCCTGCTCAACCAGTACAGAGACGGGGAATTTATACCCAGTCTAGCACAGACGCACGCACACCACTAACCCCGGACACCACGCACGCACGCCCATCGGCCACTAACCAGCTAACTACCTGCTGACTCCTACACGCATGCATGTATATACAGCACCAGCGCATCATCCCTCAATGGTCGAGCATGAGATGCGCTCCAACTTACTACGTGCATGCATCTAGCAGACTTGGCCGGCACACTTGCCAACAGCTCTGCCCTACGTGCCGGACTCGAGTGCACACACGCACCGGACACCACTGCCACAGGCATGGCTTATTGTCAACAGAGACAAAGTAGATATGCCTTGTATAAACTATACAAGGACGATACTACTACTACTGTAACATCCTATGGTTTGTATACTCCACTCCACAACTGGATCGTTGAGGATTCTTCTTATTCAGTAGCTGGAGTAGGGGCAGTCTTGCTAATACTATCAGTTGCACCTATGCTTTGTGCTCGTGTCGGATTTCATCTCCATTTTCACCTGGTTGTTTTTATTTTTATCGGAGAGGCTTGATTTAGCCTTGTTGGAGTCGTCATTGGACTTGATGTTTCTGAGCTTGTCAAGTGCTTGCAACAATGATGAACCAAGTGTCGCTTGTCAAGTTTATATTGCATCAATGACATTTAAGTGCCCTCCGTTCTACAAAAGTTTTCTTACCGTCTGCTCTATCGACCAAGATTAGGTGCAAGGACACTATGCCACATATATGTCTGTCTTGTCTTCATGGATATAAAAGCACACTATATAAAGATCTAAGTAGCAATCGTTGCGAGAGGGAACTCAAAGTGAGCAAGGCAGCTAACTGTCTTCATGAATAGGTATAAAATGGACCACAACTCCTTAGGAGCGTGTAAAGGGATTGGGAGGCCACGGAAATTCTGATAACCTCTAGGAGTGACAATACAGTGCGGATTTTGAACTTGTGCCAAGTTCCAAGAGGCAGCTTTGTCGTCCGTATCGAGTTAACAACACGCGCGGCAAGCATTTCCTAGTTTTCTAGTGAAAACACACTGAAATGACCAATTTTGGGAAATTGCTTCATTCACATTTCTACACTGTATAATCGTGTTGGAATGAAGCCTTGATGGTTTTTTTAGCATTTCAGCACTACATGTTACATTTCAGGTTTATTTCCACATGCGCGCCTTCACTTTTGTACTTTGCGTTAATCCGATGCCAATTTTCCCTTTGAGTTTATCAAAGATTTATTTGTTTCTAAGTGGTCCATGTCATGACAATTGCAACTAGTTCTATTGTGCCACGTTTTGAAGTCCAGATATTGTTCTTGTACATATTTTTCATTGTGAGATGCAGCCTGTGCTAACTATCAGATGTTTGCCTTGAGCAGCATTCACCAACACTAGTAGAAAATAAGGCTTTGGTTCAGGCCGGGCCAGCCCATTAGTCCTGGTTCAGCCCAGAACCGGGACCCATGGGGGCATAGGTCTCGGTTCGTGAGGCTAGGGGCCGGCTGGGCCATCGCGGGGCATTGGTCCTGGTTCGTCTGGCCCCTTTGGTCCCGGTTCTAGGCACGAACTGGGACCAATGTGCCTCGCTCCTGGCCGACCACCATTGGTCCCGGTTGGTGGCATGAACCGGGACCAAAGGGTGTCCTTTAGTCCCGGCTCCAGCCACGAACCGGGACCAATGAGTTGCCTATATATACCCCCTCGCCCGCAAGCAGAGCACTCCACTGCTTTGTTTTTCTGGCTGGCTGTTGGAGAGCTTTGTGATGCTCTAGCTCACCTCCTATGCACATGAGGTGTTCGATGAATTGCCCGAGCCACACTTAAGCTTTCTCGTCTCGAAGCTCCTTGTCCAAGCTCCATTTTCCTCGAGATTTGTCTAGGTTTGGCGGTCCGTCCTGTCCTGTCACCGTTCTCACCGCCGTTGATCGCCTGCGCAGATCTCGTCTCCTGCACCACCGTGGTGAGCCTCTTGATCTTATCTTCTTTCTAAAAGAAAAAAGTTCTTACTTGTATGATTTAGATAGATACTTCTGTAGTTTTCTTAATTATTATTGTTTGTTATTATATAGTGCGATGGTTTTGGTATCCGCCTCCGTCTTCCCTCGTCCTGTCTATGATTCAGATGTGGTATATATATTTTCTTTTATAACTATTAGTTTCATTTAGTGTTTATGAGAATTATGCCGAGCAACGTGACATAGATTTTTTTATCTAGGAGGTATGTGAACCGGAAATTCCAACCGACCCTATTGTCGAGAGGTTAAATTTAGTTGAAGAAGAAAACAATTACTTGAAGGAAAATTTGAAAAAAAAATTGAGGAGAAGAAGATGATACTGGAGTTGCATGTTGCGGATGGCGTCGATGATCACAAGATCAAGATGGATGCAATGCGCTTGAAGATTAGAAAGATTAAAAAATATGTCATTCATACTGAGGCTTGGTATCATTATGCCGTTGGATCAATTATTTTTACCATGGTTGCGGTTATGATCGCATTTGTTGTTGCATTAAAATGTTTTACATAGTTTCAATGTATGGTTTAATTAGATGCTCTAGAGAGCTATATGTTGTTCAATGAGAACTATGTATGTACTTTGGGTTTAATGTGATGATGAACTTCTATTAATTTGGTCACTTATCTATTCATGATATACATAGAGATGAACCGACAATGGATGTACAGTAACAGACGCACCTCCGAGTACATTAAGGGCGTGAATAATTTTCTTGCAATGGCTGAGGCAAATAAGCATAATGGTTTTATGTGTTGTCCATGCCCTATATATGGGAATACGAGGTCTTACTTTGACTCGAAACCCCCCCACCTTATTTATAAGGTTTTCATGCCACACTATAATGTTTGGACCAAGCACGGAGAAAGAGAGGTTATGATGGAAGACAGCAAAGAAGAAGAAGATGATGACAACTATGTGCCCCCTGAATACGGTGATGCTGCAATGGGAGAAGCTAAAGATGATGCAAAGGGGGAAGCTGAAGATCAAGAGGAACCAAATGATTTGCCCGATGATGATCTTCGCCGGGTCATTGTTGATGCAAAGAGACAGTGCGAAAGTGAGAAGGAGAAGCTGAAGTTCGACCGCATGTTAGAGGATCACAAAAAAGGGTTGTACCCCAATTGCAAAGATGGCAACACAAAGCTTGGTACCGTACTGGAATTGCTGCAGTGGAAGGCAGAGAATGGTGTGCCTAATAAAGGATTTGAGAAGCTACTGAAAATATTGAATAAGAAGCTTCCAAAGGATAACGAATTGCCCGACAGTATGTACGCATCAAAGAAGGTCGTATGCCCTCTAGGATTGGAGGTGCAGAAGATACATGCATGCCCTAATGACTGCATCCTCTACCGCGATGCGTACAAGGATTTGAACACATGCTCGGTATGCGGTGCATTGTGGTATAAGATCAGACGAGATGACCCTGGTGATGTTGACGGCGAGCACCCCAGGAAGAGGGTTCCTGCCAAGGTGATGTGGTATGATCCTATAATACCACGGTTGAAATGCCTGTTCAGAAATAAAGAGCATGCCAAGTTGATGTGATGGCACAGAGAGGACTGTAAGAAAGACGGGAAGTTGAGAGCACCCGCTGACAGGTCGCAGTGGAGAAAAATCGAGAGAAAGCACTGGGAAGAGTTTGTAGGTGACACAAGGAATGCATGGTTTGGTTTAAGCGTGGATGGTATTAATCCTTTTGGGAAGCAGAGCAGCAATCACAACACCTGGCCCGTGACTCTATGTATCTATAACCTTCCTCCTTGGTTGTGCATGAAGCGGAAGTTCATTATGATGCCAGTTCTCATGCAAGGCCCTAAGCAACTCGGCAACGACATTGATGTGTACCTAAGGCCATTAATTGAAGAATTTTTACAGTTGTGGAATGGAAATGGTATATGTGTGTGGGATGAGCACAAACAGGAGAAATTTGACCTGCATGCGTTGCTTTTTGTAACCATCAATGATTGGCCTGCTCTCAGTAACCTTTCAGGATAGACAAACAAGGGATACCACGCACACATGCACTGTTTAGATGACACCGAAAGTATATACGTGGACAAATGCAGGAAGAATGCGTACCTGGGGGATCGTCAATTTCTTCCGACCAACCATCAATGTCGAAAGAAAGGCAAGCATTTCAAAGGCGAGTCAGATCACCGGAAGAAGTCCGCCATGCATACCGGTGATCAGTACTGGCTATGGTCAATGAATTTAAAGTAATCTTCAGAAAGGGTTCTGGCGGACTATCTGTTCTGAATGACGTTGAGGGACGCGCACCCATGTGGAAGAAGAAATCTATATTTTGGGACCTACCCTACTGGAAACACCTAGAGGTCCGCTCTTCAATCGACGTGATGCACATGACAAAGAACTTTTGCATATACCTGCTAGGCTTCTTAGGCGTGTATGGGAAGACAAAAGATACACCGGAGGCACGGGAGGACCAGGAACGTTTGCACGAAAAAGATGACATGCCTCCAAAGCAGTATGAAGATCCTGCTAGCTACGCTCTTACCAAAGAAGAGAATGAAATCTTCTTTGAATGTCTGCTCAGCATGAAGGTCCCGTCTGGCTACTCGTCGAATATAAAGGGAATAAAAAATATGACAGAGAAAAAGTTTCAGAACCTAAAGTCTCATGACTGCCACGTGATTATGACGCAACTGCTTCCGGTTGCATTGAGGGGGCTTCTACCGGAAAGCGTTTGATTAGCCATTGTGAAGCTATGTTCATTCCTCAATGCAATCTCTCCGAAGGCGATCGATCCAGAAATCCTACCAAGGTTAAGGAGTGATGTGGTGCAATGTCTTGTTAGTTTCGAGTTGGTGTTCCCACCATCCTTCTTCAATATCATGACGCACGTACTAGTTCATCTAGTCGACGATATTGTCATTCTGGGCCCTGTATTTCTACACAATATGTTCCCATTTGAGAGGTTCATGGGAGTCCTAAAGAAATATGTCCATAACTGCACTAGCCCAGAAGGAAGCATCTCCATGGGCCATCAAACAGAGGATGTCATTGGGTTTTGTGTTGATTTCATTCCTGACCTTAAGAAGATAGGTCTCCCTCAATCGCAGTATGAGGGAACACTGAGTGGAAAAGGCACGCTAGAGGGGACTCAATAATATGTAGGGACGGACATTCTTGGTCTCAAGCACACTACACAGTTCTACAGAATTCTACCTTGGTGACCCCATATGTCGATGAACACAAGAACATTCTACACACCAAACACCTGAACCAGTCTGAGGACTGGATTACATATGAACACATCAGGAGTTTCGACTATAATGACTTACAAAGAGTATGAGATAAATGAGAATATATTTTACATGATCGCTCAAGATAAAAAAAACACCAACCAAAACAACGGTGTCCACTTTGATACAGCAACCCTTTTTTGGGGTTACATTTCTTGTAAAAAAATTTGCCGTGTTTATATGATATAGAAATTATTCGTGCTAACTAGACATGAATGATCATTGGTTTGGTGGTGGCTGTCCACCCGAGCCTACTAGGGGCATGTCGCTGGTTCGAAACCCATCCATCCTTTTTTTCAAGGGCTTAATACGTAAATAAAAAATCCATTTTATATTATGGGCTTAATACATTAAAAAATAGGGGCGTAATACGTTTAAAATGTCACAAACACATGAATATAATTTGTTTTCTTACATAGAACAAGAGGTTATAACAACATGAAAAATATTTATCCCATTTGTACATGTTGTGTTGCCGAAGCCTGGTGGTAATCTTAGTTAACGTTGAGCACGAGGTCACAAAGTCGAGCCGCGGTGCTCCCTTTTTTGGGGTTACATTTCTTGTAAAGTTTATTTTTCGGACGTGTTTATATGATATAGAAATTATTCGTGCCACCTAGACATGAATGATGATCAGTTTGGTGGCTGTCCACCCGAGCCTAGTAGGGGTATGTCCTTGGCTCGAAACACAACCATCCCTTGTTTTTAAATTTTATTTTAGGGGATTAATACGTAAATAAAAAATTCATTTTATTTTAGGGGCTTAATACATTAAAAAAATAGGGGAATAATACATAAATAAAAAAGCCTGCTGATCTACCATGCGACACGAGCTTACAGCAGGCCTTGGATACGCTGGCATGCCACGTAGGCCATGGATACGTCCGCGTACATGAATGTGACCGTATATGAACGTTCGTACAAGTTTGATGACCCGAAACACGTATTTTACAAGTTCGTGCACCAAACTGGCTGTCGCGTGTAAGTTCTATGACTCCTGATGTATTTACCTCTTTTTTATCTACTAGTACCTCTATCCCTTAATATTGAACTGCAAAACTGTCTTATATTAAGGGACAAAGGGAGTGGTACACACACAAGTATTATGTATAGAACTCAACATTATTTCTCTTTTTAAATGTAAAAAAAGAAAACAAAAAACATCATTGGCATAGAAAACCGTGTTGAAGACCTGCATACACCTAAGACAAGGAGGAGTCACCAAATGCAATGAATGGATGTGCCCTATGTACCAATGAAGCTTACAGTGCATTCACTACCAATTAAGTTCTCATATTGCTTTTTGTTGACCTTGCTTGCATTGCGTGCAAGGACACACATGCATGCCTACCTTGGTTCGTGTATAAAAGCAGCCTAGGATCTAAATCGGCTTGCAACAGGGATAAAGTGCATACATACTCAAACTGAACAAGGTAGCTAATTGTCCACATGAATACTTAGTTACAGAATGGACCATAACCCCTAGTTAGTGGCGTACCATGGGATTGGAAGGCGACGGGACTCAGATTTGTGCAAGGAGGAACATTAATGTAGATTCTTAGTGTTGCAAAGCTACATGTTCTTTTCTGGATGCACCCACGCTTGGTGTTGTAAAACACACGAGATAGGTTGGATCTGTCACCTCTCCGGTGGCGCTGGTTTGCATTTATATAGGCTGTTAGGGGATCTCCAACCCTGACCTGTAAAAGAACGTGGTATTTATCCGAAAATCGGTCCGAAGTCCGAACTAGTCTGGACACGAATACGACAGCCATCCATCCAACACTATACAGTAAATATTCGCCTTAAAATTAGCAACTGTGGTTTTTCATTTGTTTAATAGCTAAGCTTAGATAAGCATTTGACGGAAATCTAGCTTCCGCCAAATGAAGCTACTAAGCTCCGCCTAATCGAGCAATGATCGCCTAATCAAGCATACTTAGTACCTTCCGCCAAATGCACAAACGTCTTCCACACTACCTTCCGCCAAATATAACATAATTAACACGTCTTCCACCAAATGCAAGCCATTCTGAGCGGACGCGGAGTAGAGACGGTACTTGGTGCCTTTTGATTGGCCAAAAGGATGTCCGAACTTCCATAAACCCCCCTCCCCACAACATTTATTTCCAGTTTACTGGAACAACGTGGTCTAGATTGCTTGGCAAACCGTTAAAGATCTGTGTTGGATAGCAAATTGCGTCAAGACAGCGCGGTCCGAACGCTTGCGGGAGATTTGCCGCCTTGGAGATGCCTTTAACTACCTTGCAATCGTTCACAATAGATTACAATCGGGGTACAAGATATGTACTAGTAGTCACAACAATGTCTGGTCTAGATTAAGAACATGGTGATTCCTGTCTGGATACATTATAAATGTGGAAAAAAACATTTATGTACAGGTCAACACAAAATATATTGCTTCAGAAACAAAATGTTAAATTTTATTTTGGTGATTTGTAAAATAACAAGACACAAGTGTCTACATATATTGACCTAAGTTGCAACCATCATTTATGACCTATGAAACACAAAAGCACAAAGAAAAGCAGTAATGAAGACAAAAGATCAAATGAATTAGCAAAACTCCGGAGACTTTGGTGCCGTTCTCCCCCCTGGGGGTATCATCTTGGAGCAGTGGTTCATTGGAGAGGCCAACAGGTGGAGTCGTGTTACATAGACCGCATTGATGATAGTGGGTCTCGGCGGTGTGGAGCAGTGGAGTCTCAGTGTTGGACACGGTTTGATCGACGCGCGCAGGCTGGTTGCGCTGTCTGGTGCCGTGGAGACGTCGACGACAGATTGAACTGGCAAGATCTATGCAGTGATTCCTCCTGAAGACGGGATGGCGGAAAATGGCGGCGGCAGATCCTAGAGCGCGTGCAGGCGGTGCACATTATGAGATGCCTAGACCGGATGGTTTTAAGGCCACTGGATTAGGTTGTGTCTGTTATGCAGACATGGCACATCTATTTACTTGTAGGTCTAGCGGCTTTGTTCGCCTAGAAGGTGGCTTTTGGTCGATCCTTGTATTCATTTTGCCAGGCTCTGATGAACAAATAATAAAGATGACTGTGCATCATGCTGATGCAGAGGCCTGTGTAGAAAGGTTATGGGATGCAACTCAATTGTATTCCTCGGAGGTGGTGACAATATATACACGAGATGTCTTGCGTGACAAGAAAACTAATCCTATCATATCTCTAGGAGTCAACTATACAAGGCTAGAGATTGTGGGAATAGCAATACAAATATGTCACGTTCAACCCCCCCCCCCCCGACAGTCAAAGCGTCGGCGTCGGCGATGCAAAGACTGGAACGGAACTCCTGGAATGCAGCGGTTGGAAGCCCTTTGGTCATAATGTCAGCAAACTATTGGGTGGTCGGCACATGAAGAACTCGAAGCTGACCCGATTGAACCTTCTTGCGGACGAAGTGAACATCAAGTTCAATGTGCTTGGTGCGCTTGTGCTGCACCATGTTGGCCGCGAGATAGGTGGCTGAAACATTATCACAGAAAACCACCGTAGCTTTCGAGATTGCAACCTGAAGTTCGCCAAGTATTTGGCGAAGCCAACATTTCCCGGCAACAACGTTGGCGACAACACGATACTCGGCCTTAGCACTCGAGCGGGAGATGGTGGGCTGCCTCTTAGAGGACCATGAGATGAGCGAGTCACCGAAGAAGACACAGTATCCTGACATGGAACGCCGAGTGTTAGGGAAACCGGCCCAATCCGCATCAGTGTAGGCAAACAACTCGGTGGAGGTGGAAGCACAAAGACGAAAGCCGAAAGTCGGTGTGCCACGAATGTATCGGAGGATGCGCTTGACCAGAGATCAGTGAACATCACGAGGTGAGTGCATGTGCAAGCAAACTTGCTGCATGGCAAACTGAATGTCTGGTCTGGTGAGCGTGAGGTACTGAAGAGCGCCAACAATACTGCGGTAGAGAGCAGCGTCAGTGGCAGGTTGTCCAGCAGTGGCAGAGAGCTTCGGCTTGGCCTCGGCAGGAGTAGCAGCAGGTTTGTAGTCGGTCATGCCAGCATGATCCAAGAGATCAAGAGCATACTGTCCTTGATGAAGAAACAATCTGGAGGCATCGCGTCGCACATTTATGCCGAGGAAGAAGTGCAACGCGCCCAAGTCCTTCAGCCGAAACTCAGAACCAAGGCGCCCAATGATGTCGCGAAGTAGATCTGCACGAGAGGCGGTGATGACGATATCCATCAACGTATAGGAGAAGCATGGTGGCATGATCAACTCGATGAAGCACAAATAGCGACGCGTCAGAGGTGGTGCTGCGGAACCCGAGAGCAGTGAGGAATGCTGCAATGCGTTGATACCACGCACGAGGTGCCTGTTTTAGGCCATAGAGAGACCGTGAGAGCAGGCAAACGTCATCAGGACGAGTGGGATCAACAAAACCAGCTGGCTGCTGACAAAGAACACGCTCCTGAAGATGACTGTAGAGATAAGCATTGTTGATGTTGAGCTGATGAACATGCCAGTGTCAAGAGGCGGCGAGCTGAAGAACAACACGAATCGTGGCGGGTTTAACAACCGGGGAGAAGGTCTCTGAGAAGTCAACACAGGCACGTTGTGCAAATCCACGTACGACCCATCGAGCCTTGTACCTGTCCAGGGAGCCATCCGGGAGAAGCTTATGCCGAAACACCCATTTGCCGGTAATGATGTTGGCACTGGGAGGGCGAGGAACCAGCGTCCATGTCCTGTTGGCGACAACAGCATCATACTCGGCGCACATGGCCGCGAGCCAGTGCGGGTCGCTCAAAGCGGAGCGCACCGAGCGCGGTACCGGAGAGATGACCGTAACACTAAGGTTGTGGTAGCGAGGGTTCTGCTGATGAATGCCGTCCTTAGCACGCATCACCATAGAATGATGAGGTGACGGAGGCGGGAGCCGAGACCGTCGGCGCAGTGGAGCCACAACCACGGGTGAAGAGGGCGAAGCCGCGGAGGGTACCACAGGCACCGAGGCAGCCGCCGATGAGGCTGCAGAGAGCGGTGGCGACGAGTCTGCAGACACCGAGGCAACGGGCGAGGCCACCGGTGAAGCCGTAGAAGGCGGTGGCGACGAGTCCACAGATGGACTCGCGGGTGGCGACGATGGGTCCCCGGGTGAGACCGCAGGCAGGGACGACGAAACGGCGGGCGAGGCAGCAGCCGGTGTAGAAGGCGCCCAAAGTGACGAGTCGGCGGGCGAGACCACAGCCGGCATAGAGGACCCCGCAAGGGGTGATGCCACAGGGGAGGTGACGGCCAAAGGTGATGAAGAGGCCGTCGTGCCCGCATGGGCTGGAGCCAAGGCCAGTGGGGAGGAGATCGGCGCCTCCTTGACCGACGAAGACGAGGCTGGCTGTACCACAGCCGGCAAGGAGGGTCCGGTCAGGAGAACCGGACGGGCCACCGAGGGAGCAGGCGGCCGCGGCGCAGGTAGCGCAAGGGCGCGACACGATCGACGAGGGCCGGTCTCTGAAGGTGTCGCCGCTGTCGAAGTGACCTGCTCAAAAGGAAAAACAACCTCGTCAAAGTAAACGTGCCGCGAGACGAACACACGATGAGAGACGGGGTCGTAGCAGCGAAAGCCTTTGGTGTTGGGTTGATAACCAAGGAACACACATGCGAGAGACTGAGGGGCAAGTTTGTGTGGAGCAGTGGTGGTTATGTTGGGGTAGCATAGGCAACCAAAGATGTGAAGATCATCATAGGATGGAGGAGACCCGAACAAGAGATGATGAGGGGTATAGCTCCAGCATGGTTTGCAAGGCCGGATGTTAAGAAGAAGCGTGGCAGTAGCGAGCGCATCTGGCCAGAACCGAGCGGGCACGTGTGCATGAAAAAGAAATGCATGAACACTCTCATTAAGGGTGCGAAGTACACGTTCTGCTCGACCGTTTTGTTGGGATGTATATGGTCATGTAAGGCGAAAGATGGTGCCATGAGTGGAAAGAAGGTGGCGAATGGCGAGATTACGAAATTCTTTTCGGTTGTCCGTTTGAAGATGAGCAATGGTGCGATGAAAGTGGGTGTGGACGTAAGTGTAAAATGAGTGGAGGGTGGAGGCGCCGTCGGATTTACGGCGTAGCGGAAAAGTCTAAGTGAAGTGAGAAAAATCATCTAAAATCACAAGATAGTAGGATAAGCCCGAATTACTCAGCACTGGAGATGTCCAAACATCACAATGAATAACATCAAAGGAAAAAGTGGCTACTGATGTAGATGAGGGAAACGGTAAGCGAACGTGTTTTCCGACACGACAAGCATGAAAAGTGTGCGCCGCTGATTTATTACATGAAAAGAGAAAAGTGCTCAGAATTTTGTGAAGAGCGTCGGCGCCGGGATGACCAAGTCGAGCGTGCCAAAGCGAGGCATCGACATGGAGAGCAAATGGACCGCCACTCGTCGTAGGACCTCATGGGTAGAGATCATCGAGGGAATCACATCGGTGCAGAACCCTCCGGAAGCGAGCATCCTTGACAGAGAAACCAAGAGCGTCAAACTCAACAGTGACTGGATTTTCACGAGTTAGAGTACGAACAGAGCATAGGTTTTTGATTAAGGATGGTGAGACAAGCACATTATTAAGAGTTAAAAATGAAGAGGGAAACGGAAGGAAGGACGAACTGTGATGGGTGATGGGAAGAGAGGACCCATCACCGACCACGATACGAGAATTGAAGGGATAGGGGGAGGCACGGGAGAGGATACTGGGGTTAGAAGCCATGTGAGCGGCGGCGCCGGTGTCCATGTACCAATCGCCACCTCACTATAGTTGCTCGGTGAAGGAGCGTCATGAAGAGCGGAGAGGAGGGCGGGATCCCAAGTGCCGCTGTGTGTCCGGCCGTATGCGCCGTAGGCCGGAGAACCACCGTAGGGTGCGAAACCACCATATGCCGCAGGATCCCCGTAGGTCGCAGCACCACCATATGCCGTGGGACCGGGGGCGGGAGCGGTCAGTAACGCCTGGTGAGAGGCCGAGCGCGCGCCGAGGATGCCTAGAGCAGGAGGGCGGGGGATGCGCATGTAATAATCATGCACAACACCCGTCCAGGGGTTGTACCCCGACAGCCAGGGCGGGTAGGAGTCGTGGCGGGCGCGGGAGGGCGTTGCGCCTGGTTGGAGTTGTGGGCCTGACCCCCGCGACCCTTCTCCTTGCGGCCACCCGTGAGGGCAAGCGCGGGAGGCGGGATCAGAGCAGGGGCACGCGGTGCATGCGGGGCAGGAGGCGCGCCATGGCCAGCGGCAAGGCCGACGTGGAGGGCGGTGTGCGTCGCCTGCCGAGCGGAGTGGCGAAGGCGCTTCTCCTCCATGCGAAGATACATGACCTCCTTGGCGTAAGTCAGCGTGACGAGGGAGAGGTTGGCGGCGGACTGGCCGAGGTCGGGGTGGAGGCCCCAAAGGAGGTTGGTGAGGAGGACGGAGTCGTCAATGCTCATGCCGACGTCGCGCAGCTCGTCGGCGAGAACCTTCAGCCTCGTGCAGTAGTCATCGATCGAGAGATCATTTTGCTGCATAGTGAAGAACTCTCCTTGGAGGAAGACACGACATTGGAGTTGATTGTCGAGGAAGAGATCACACAGCCGTGTCCACATGGCGTACGCCGATGGGTCACGTGCGTTCAGCATGTTGAAGAGTCCTACAGAGATGGTGAGGAAAAGCCACTTGACGATGCAGGCGTCCACGACGAGCCACTCGTTGTCGTCCTTCATGTCGCAGAAGTCAACACTCCCGTCAACGTGCTCGATCAGACGGTAGGAGCAGAACAGCAGCGCAAAGTAGGTGTGCCACACGTTGTAGGACGGCGAGTCAAGGTCGAGGATGATAGGTACGTGGTCCTTGATGTGGAGCTTGTTGAGACGGTCGGAGGTGAACATGGCGCCGGTGAAGGAACCAGCATCGGAGGGTTCAGCCTTGGAGCGGGGCATGGTGGCGGAGGGGAGGAGGGGGTGGCGACGGGTGGCTAGGGTTTAGGTGGTAGGAGAAGGAACGGGCGGCGGCGGCGGCTGCGGTAGATCGGCAGCGGCGGCGGCAGTAGGGTTTGTTTGGGAGGAAGAGGCGGCGGCAGCTACGGAGGAGGTCAAGGCGGCGGCGCTAGGGTTTGGAGGAGGTGGCAGCGGCGGCTACAGGAAGGAGTGGCGGCTGCGGGGGAGCGGAAGCGAGGAAGATCGCGGAAAAACTGATACCATGTAGAAAGGTTATGGGATGCAACTCAATTGTATTCCTCGGAGGTGGTCATAATATATACACGAGATGTCTTGTGTGACAAGGAAACTAATTTTATCATATCTCTAGGAGTCAACTATACAAGGCTAGAGATTGTAGGAATAGCAATACAAATATGCCATGTTCAACAGCCGGGAGTAATCCTTCTTTTTAGAAAAAGCTAACACACAAGGCATATGTGCGGCAGCTCAATTCAGCACAGTAGGATGTACCCAGACTTGTCACGATAGCGGAGTAGATCAACACTATCAAATATCTGCAACTCCCTCCGTTCCAGAATACACGACCCAACTTTGTACTAACTTTATTCCAAAGTTGGGTCATCTATTTTGAGATGGAGGGAGTACAAATCATGCGTGAAACGTCAATTTCTGCTATCAACAAACAATCATCCAGGTTTATGAATGAAATAAACTTTCTATTAATTGCAACCATCCACATTAATTAGAGAACACTAAAGAACTGTGACTAGTGCGATATCTCTCCCATGAGGATAGGGAGGAATCCCTATGCAATGAATGGATGTGCCCCATGTATCAATGAATCTTAATTATAGTCCCATTGTTAACAATTAAATTTTCATACCGACCTCGATTGCATTGCGTCAAAGGACACACACCATGCCTCATGTTGACTGCCTTGCTTCATCTATAAAAGAAGACTAGGATCTAAGCCACCACCGCCACAAGAGGGACAGAAGGCATACATACTTGAAACGATGAAGGCAACTAACCATCTACATGAATAGTTAGTTATAAGTGGACCATAACCCCTTAATTAGCAGCGTGTCATGGGATTAGGAGACAATCGGAAATCAGATTTGCGTCTGGGACGGGCGACCTGTACATGTTGTTTTCCCAGAGGTTCTTAGTGGCAGCCATGTATGCGCTGCAGCTTGGTTTGGTGTTGTATCAAGTTATAATCTACTGTTGTGGCCTTTTCTTCATTTTCAGCTCAGGATAACGCACTGACACGCTCACGTTTCTACATTGCTGATCTGATGCGAGTTTTACCTTATCCATATTATGACAGTTGACAACTGGTTTTATTCTGGTACATTTTGAGTCCAGGGCTTGTTCTTTGTACATACTTTTTGGTGTAATGCCTTCACCAGCATTTACTAAGTTTTCCCAGTTGCATTGCCTCTTGTGAAACACAGAGCATAACACACGAGATTGATCATGAGGAGAAGGGGTACAGGTAACACAGGAACATCAATATTCAATAATGTAACAGAAAGGATATTTCATTACTAATACGAGGTAACAACTGTTTTGCCTCAGACAGCCAGCCATACATAGCAGCAAACTGACTGCCTATCTTTCTTCCTCCAAAACACAAAATATCATGCAAAATATAGGTTTTCTTTCACCTATGCGTATGAAACTACTTGCTACTCTTCAGTTTATAGGGAATATCTACTCTGCCTCGAGTAAAACTCTCCTAAGTTCGACCAAGTTTATAGAAAAAACAATCAACATCGATCTAGTCATGCAGATAGATGTTGGTATTATTCTTTATATAAACTTGGTCAAAGTTAAAAGCGTTAACTCGAGACAAAGTAGATATGCCTTATAAACTAAAAACAAGTGAGCGCTACTGTAACAACCTACGGTTGGTATACTCCACAACTGGATTGCTGAGGTTTCTTCTTATCCAGATGCTGGAGTAGAGGCGGTCTTGCTAAAAGCATCAGTTGCACCTATATTTGACGCTGATTTCATCTCCATTTTCACCTCGCTGTTTTTATTTTTCTGACAGGGGCTTGATTTAGCCTAGTTGGAGTCGTTCGCCTTGCTGTTTCTGAGCTTGTCAAGGGCTTGCAGCAATGCTGAGCCAAGGATCCATTGCAGTTTCACCTCATCCATTGTATTCAGATCTTTAATGTTCAGATCAAGTGTAACCTTCTCTGTACGTAGGTGCACCATTGTCAAACGGTACATCTTGTCTGATAATCACTTCAATGGAAAGTTTGGCTTGTTGACATTTGTTTCACATGATTTTTCTGTTTGTATATTGGTAGCGGGAGGACACTGTGCAGTGCTATTATTTTCCACCAGATCACATCACTTTCTACAGATGCAAGTTCATTTAAGTCTAATAAACTTGTTACCATCAGTTTCGACAGGGCTATGATTCCTGTCAATTGTGCGAGTAGAGCTTTGATTCCTTTCAGTTATGGCATTCCCTTGGAGGCCATTTTCACAATTAAAAGTATTGTTAGTTTCTTACAATCGCAATATAAACATAATCTTTACAGACAATTCACAAAAAAAATATTGTTCAAATGCTTCACCTAACTTTTTTGTTGCATTTGTCTTTTGCCTCTTGACGGATCAATCATAAAGCAAATTGTTTATAAGTTGCTTGGCTTCTTGACTGCTGTTGGGCACAACGGGTCATCTAGTTGTTGAAAATACCTCAATGTAATCATCCTTCATCAACAACACATGGACAGTCAAGCCGGCCAATCGTTTAGCTAAATTTCCTAAAGGAAAACGGTTCCTTACGGCCGACCGGGCGAAGCGTGCGTTGGTCAGTCGCGCGCCGTAGGATGAGACGAGATCGAACAACCCCAAATTGATCTCTCGTAGGTCCACGCATCGCCCCTGACCTTCCTATCCTTATCTCTTTCTTCTTCCTTTCCCGCGTCTCTCTTTTTCTTCTTCTTCCTCGGCTGCCATGGGAAGTTTTACCCCTGAGCTTACTGGTTCCCTTTCCCGTCTCCACACTTCCCCCAGATGTCGTGCGCCAGCGACCACCCACACACCACGCACATGCTATGCTGTGATTTAGAGGCCAACACACACGGATATCTGTTGTGGGAGAGCATGGCATTACTGCTGCTGGAGCTCTCCGAGGCCGACACGGAGACCATCAACACCGACAACTGCAACCACGCCACCTTGCGGAGCTGCAACTGCGAAGCCAAAAGCTGGAACCACTGCTCGGGGAAGCTGCAATGCAAAACCGGCTTCACGTTTTTGCTACAACCAACGTCTCTTTTTGCTACAACCGGCTTCATGTCTTGTTAGAGTTGCGTCGAATATTGTGTACACGGTAGGTTACGGTTGGACTCTGAGTAGTATTGTGTTTACATAGGATATGGAGTCATGTCCTAGTAGGACACTTGTATCCTAGGCCTCTCATATATAGCGGGGGTAGACACACGATGTAACCTATGCCAACATAATAGCACAGGAACGCAGGGGAAGCCGGCGGCATGTGCCGGCGTCCAGGGCGACCTGGTGCGGTATTGTGACGGTGTCACGGGGAGGAGCGCATGTAGTCAAGCCCCGGGGATGTAGCCATATCGGTGAATCTCGTTAACAAATCTCGGTGTCGTGCTCGTGTAATTGCTTGGTCCTCGGATAATCGACGGTATGCCTCGGATTTATTCTAACAAGTGGTATCTGAGCTAGGTTACGAGGTGGATGTTTGGTTGATCTAGAGGATGAAGAATCAGTCGCGTGGTTGGATGCCTTGCAGTGAGTTGCGGCCTTGTAGCAGCAGGTCGTGCAGTCAATTCGGCAGATCGGGCGAGTTCTTGGTGAGATCGGTCATCGGTTCATGCGTTGACTCGGCGAGATGCGAGCGACAGTAGCGCGTGGCAGCGGTATAGCTGGCTAGCGCGTGGAGGCCTGTTTGTTCGTGGTGATTAGCCGCGTGTGGCCCATACGTGGGCAGGGCCCAATAGCGGCGGCGGCTTGTACGGGCGCATACGGCAAGGGGAGCTCCTGTTCGGCGCCTTGGAGCTGGCGCCTGCAGGAATGCCTTGTTGGGCCGGCCCACGATGGGAAAGCATACCGGACAAAAATCACCAGGAAAACGCAAAAAAGATGTCTGCTGAGGAAAAGTTCACAAACATAAAAAGTTGCACCGATTTTGGAAAACAACTTGATGAAAAAGTTAGAAAGTTCATCGTTTTCGAAAAAAAAGTTCATCGGTTTGAAAACAGTTCATTGATTTTGAAAAAAGTTCATGAATTTGAAGGAAAAATTCATCAATCTCGAAAAAAGTTCATCAAATTTTTAAAAAAGTTCATCAAATTTGGAAAAAGTTCATCGAATTTGAAAAAAGTTCATCAAATTTACAAAAAAGTTCATTGAATTAGAAAAAAGTTCATCAAATTTGAAAAGAGTTCATAGAAAAAATTAAATATGGATGGATTCGAAAAAACATCGAATGAGGAAGAAGGAAAAATAAAAAGTAAAGCAGAAAAACAAAGACAGAAAAAAATGAGGAATAGAAAACAGAAAAAACGAAAGTGAAGATGCTAAGGAACGTAAGTGATGTAAGTTATTACATGAAGTTCCTGAGGCGGGGTGGTTACGAGATTGATCTGTGAACCAGGAGGTCACGTTTCAACTCCCTGCTTGAGCTGTTTTTTTGCGCTAAATACCCGAGCAAAAGTGGGCCGAGCGCAGATAAAGCGGCTGCAGGCGCCGGTTAGCAGAAAACGAAATAACCGGCGCCTGCAGCGTCAAATAGGAAATGCCTACGTCAAGGGCCAAGGCGTCAAGTCGTGACAGGCGGGGCTGCTGCATGCATGGTGTACAGGAGATTTGTTGTGGAAAAAAAGGATAATCTGCCCATGGTATTGGCGTGACATGGACATCAATGGGACAAAGGAAAATAGCGTTGGGACTAGTGGAGGCACGCACATGGTGCAACCACGGGAGCTACCATGGAAGCAATTTTTTTGAGCCATTGCTAATTGCACGCAGGTTGTACCAGTTGGCAGGTTGACGACGTGCGTATTAGGCTCGGAAGTGTCTGGAACGCGTCGTGGCAGAATCATGCATACACAAGGCGTCTATGCATGCATAGTGCTAGCAGTGATGGTGCAGGGTGAAGCATGGTTACAGTTGAGGAAAGTTCGGTTGCGTCGGACTGGAGAGTCTGATGGATCGATGCAAGTCGGTTGGTACGGAAGACGGTGCGGGATCGGCGGCGACGACATATGAGCTTGATGCTGATGGTGACCGACTTTTGTGCGTGGAAACACGTGGCGCAGGCCCCGAGGGCTTGTGTGGCTTCGACAAGACTATTGCGCGGGATTGATTCAAGGTGGTGTATACACGGAGCTTGAAGTCGATCAGGCGCAGGAGTGGACTGATCATCTACCATGGAGTCATGTTGAAGGTGGAGCTGGATTGAGGGGTTACGGCGTAAGTCGACGGGGCCGAAGCCTATTCAGCAGGCGGGGAAAGCGAGTGACACGTAGTTTGGACTGGAGCCCAGTGGTCTGATGGAAGTGTGAAACTCGTCATCGGTCGGTGATGATCGGTGGTACTCTGCAGTGGGGGTTGAATGGTGTGGTTTCGTGACCCTTGAGACTCGACCGGGACAGCGGAGGCTCGACGCGGTAATAGCGGCGAGGCGTGCGGTATGCATGAGGGCATGGAGACGGACCAGGGCTCTGGTGGTCATACATGTGGTGAGACAACTGCGAATTTGACTCGGGATGACTACAAGCAACGGTGAAATTTCTTCATGTTTCAAACGGGCGGTCAAGAAAGGAGCGGTGATGTTGAGTTCAGACAACTCTTATATGTGACACCAATATGTGAGTTGTTCACTGTCACGCAGGTCAGTGATCGGTGTGTGATGGCGTTGACGGATACTCTGGAAGTTGGGAGCGCAAACTAGAGTAATGTGGAACTTAATTTTGCTCGAGTGTTGACCGTGGTCAAGAAAAGAAGGGACTACAAGTTGCAGGTGGAGTCATATGGAGTTTTTGGAGTAGCAGTGGTTTTCATGGGATAAGCTCAAGTCCAATGTACATGGAAGTTTGATGCATTGATGAATTCAAGGTGGTGGAGAATATTCGTCAAGGTGGAGTTTGTTAGAGTTGTGACGAATATTGTGTACACGGTAGGTTACGGTTGGACTCTGAGTAGTATTGTGTTTACATAGGATATGGAGTCGTGTCCTAGTAGGACACTTGTATCCTAGGCCTCTCATATATAGCGGCGGTAGACACACGATGTAACATATGCCAACATAATAGCACAGGAACGCAGGGGAAGCCGGCGGCATGTGCCGGCGTCCAGGACGACCTGGTGCGGTATTGTGACGGTGTCACGGGGAGGAGCGCCCGTAGTCAAGCCCCGGGGATGTAGCCATATCGGTGAACCTCGTTAACAAATCTCGGTCTCGTGCTCGTGTGATTGCTTGGTCCTCGGATAATCGACGGTATGCCTCGGATTTATTCTAACATGTTTTGCTCCAATTGAGGTTGTCGATCCTGGAAGAGCAGACCACGCCGACCAACGTTCTTTGCTGAAACCGCACAACAGAAAACTACAACAGCATTGTGTGAATGCTGGGAGAAATGTACGGTGATGCTGGAATGGGCACTGCATGAAGCTATGACGGCGGCATCGGCAGCTACGATGAAGGACGGCGCAATGTTGCAACTGCTGCTGGAGATGCTGGAACCAGCGGCACCAGATGTTTGGACCGCCGAATCAAAAGCTGCTACTGACGAAGGAAATTGCTGCGACCGGCGAAATCATAAGTTGGAACCGGCAAATAAAAAGTTGCAACTCGCAAAATCAAACAAGGGCATAGTAGGAGCACGACGGCACTGCAAATCCTCAGTGGTGACGATGCTAGAATCGGTGATGCTCGAAGCAGCTAAGGTGGCGTGGAAACTTGTGACGGTGCTGCTACCGGCCATGGGCATCGGAGAAGTTGTGACCCCGAGCTTCCATCAGCGGACGGTGATGAAACTCTCTCTTCCCTTCTCTAGATGCCACAAACGCTGATGCAACAGGACCACCAAGTGCTGCGGTAAGCCGACAGTGCTGTTGCATGGAGCCTCTCCGAGGTGTAGAGGGATGCAGCGGGACGTGGTTGGGATTAGAAAAAAACCCTCTGCCGGGAACGCAAGAAGGCAGGGAAGATGATGCGGAGTGTGCGAGGAGATAAGGGATAGGATCAAACAATTATCTTTGGCTTAATCAAAAGGCTGGAAGTGGACCGGCTGAAAGTTTGGGCCGCCCAACTGGCAGCTAGTGCTACCTTTCCTAAACCAACATCTTCAGAACAAATATTAATAAGTTTAGTTACCTGAGCTATTGTTGTTCTATTACTCTCTATTGGACGAAGAAGGTGGTGATGTTCCAATTTTGGGAATATGTTAGTTCTAATTTGATCCAAATTTTGCTTAGGCATCTAATCTACAATTTTCCTCGTTTCATGTGCATATCAATAATTCGGATGCTTGCGTATGTAACATGTTGCAATAATTATCAATGGTTGTTCTTGCAAAATAAAGCCGCGTACTGCCAGCGATGCAGCGAAGGACACATTTTGTCCTAGACCTATGTTACATGTTACCAAGTTGTGCAGGTATGAAAACACTACTATAAAAAAAGCTATGGACGAACATTTTTTTCTTAGCAGAGTAGGGTTTTATTATTATATATCAACATCCAATACATAGGATAACTCTGCAGCCTCCAAGAGAAGAGGTTAATAATTTCAAGAGCTGATCTGATGAGACACTTAGAATGCTACACATCGATCATAGTTCTTGGGCTGGATGTTATGGATTAAATCAATGTTCAATGGTGCCCCACTCTCTTTTCTTGTCTCGCTCTACCTATACCATTGATGTCTGAACAAAAGAATTCATCCATTACTTTATCAAGCGATACATTTGATGCATTTGACGATTTGTCCCTATCTTAGGTGTGGTGTTGCATCTATGATGGCGTTTATGGTGCCCTACACCACCACACCAAGTTTGTACTGCATCAATGACATTTAAAGTGCCCTCAGTTCTACACATAGTTTTCTTACCGTCCGCTTTGTTGACCAGAATTGGGTGCAAGGCCACTATGCCGCATACATGTATGTCTTACTTCAAAGTATATAAAAGCACACTAGATCTAAGCAATCGTTGCAAGAGGGAACTCAAAGCGAGCTAGGAAGCAAACCGTCTGCATGAATAGTTATAAAATGGACCATAACCCCTTAGCAGTGTGTCATGGGATTGGGAGGCCGCATAAATTCTTATATACTCTAGGGGTGACAATACAGAACATATTTTTAACTTGTGGCAAGTTCCAAGGGGGATGATCGTACGTGCAGTTGTTTGTTTTGTCGGCAATATCAAGTTACCAACACGTGTCTTCAGGGTTTTCTAGTTTTCGGCTCGCGATAACACACTGAAATGCCCAGTTTTTGGAAATTGCTTCACTCACATTTCTGCATTGTATAATTGTGGTGGAATGAAACCTTGATGATTTTTTCAGCATTTCAGCACTACATGTTACATTTTCTTTTGAACCGGGCATACCCCTTTCCATTTGCATTAAACGGAAATACAATAGTGCCAGACATAACCAGGAAGAAAGAAAAGAGGGTAGCGAGTTCAACGCACTGCCAGGAAACCCATTGTGCTCGTCCGCCATCGAAACGAGCACTATGGGGCGAAAACTTGACAGCACCAATTAGATCAGCCTCATTACAAAACCGGACACAAAAGAGCAACTAGCTAACACTTTAGCAGAGGCGCCCGCTAAGAGAGCCGTGACGTAGAACAGCAACCAGCAACATCCAAGCATCCAGACCAACCACACATCAACATCAATCACCAAGAGAGGACTTCTCCAGCGTCTTCCACCATACGTCTGGCTTCTTCCACATCACCATCAGCCTAGCCGTGCTGGATCTGATGATCTCGGCCCCCTGTCGTAGCTTCACTGCTTCTTCCTTCGGCTGGAGACCTGCCCAATATAGAAGAAAAGAACAAGCCGAGGACACAATATCAAAAGGAGATTTAATCAACTTTTTTCTCAAAGGTAGCCTTGTTACGTGCCAGCCATATAGCCTAGGTTACTGCGGCCAGACCTACAGTATAGAATCTGGACCCATTAGTCAGGAACATATTGCACCACACATAGAATTGCCATATATTATTAGGGCAGAGCTCAGTCCCCAGGACCACTCCAATTGCCCTCCAGGTTACTCGTGCCACAGGACAAGAGAAGAACAAATGAGAAGCCATTTCCACATTGTTGTAGAAAGAACACACAGGGTTCACCAGCCATTTTTTTTCTTTTCATCACAGCTCTGGTGAGTACTGCATTTTGGGCCATTTTCCATAAGAAAACTTGGATTTTGAGAGGCAGTTTTGCTTCCCAAATCCATTTATAATTGCACCCACTAAGAGGTTTTTCCAGCCATTTATACATAGATTTAGTGGAGTACTTCGCATTCTTACTTAAACCCAGTACACCACATCCCTATCAGAAGTAATATCTATGACCTATTTGAGAGGTTCATGGGAGTCCTAAAGAAATATGTCCATAACTGCACTAGCCCAGAAGGAAGCATCTCCATGGGCCATCAAACAGAGGATGTCATTGGGTTTTGTGTTGATTTCATTCCTGACCTTAAGAAGATAGGTCTCCCTCAATCGCAGTATGAGGGAACACTGAGTGGAAAAGGCACGCTAGAGGGGACTCAATAATATGTAGGGACGGACATTCTTGGTCTCAAGCACACTACACAGTTCTACAGAATTCTACCTTGGTGACCCCATATGTCGATGAACACAAGAACATTCTACACACCAAACACCTGAACCAGTCTGAGGACTGGATTACATATGAACACATCAGGAGTTTCGACTATAATGACTTACAAAGAGTATGAGATAAATGAGAATATATTTTACATGATCGCTCAAGATCAAAAAAACACCAACCAAAACAACGGTGTCCGCTTTGATACAGCAACCCTTTTTTGGGGTTACATTTCTTGTAAAAAAATTTGCCGTGTTTATATGATATAGAAATTATTCGTGCTAACTAGACATGAATGATCATTGGTTTGGTGGTGGCTGTCCACCCGAGCCTACTAGGGGCATGTCGCTGGTTCGAAACCCATCCATCCTTTTTTTCAAGGGCTTAATACGTAAATAAAAAATCCATTTTATATTATGGGCTTAATACATTAAAAAATAGGGGCGTAATACGTTTAAAATGTCACAAACACATGAATATAATTTGTTTTCTTACATAGAACAAGAGGTTATAACAACATGAAAAATATTTATCCCATTTGTATATGTTGTGTTGCCGAAGCCTGGTGGTAATCTTAGTTAACGTTGAGCACGAGGTCACAAAGTCGAGCCGCGGTGCTCCCTTTTTTGGGGTTACATTTCTTGTAAAGTTTATTTTTCGGACGTGTTTATATGATATAGAAATTATTCGTGCCACCTAGACATGAATGATGATCAGTTTGGTGGCTGTCCACCCGAGCCTAGTAGGGGTATGTCCTTGGCTCGAAACACAACCATCCCTTGTTTTTAAATTTTATTTTAGGGGATTAATACGTAAATAAAAAATTCATTTTATTTTAGGGGCTTAATACATTAAAAAAATAGGGGAATAATACATAAATAAAAAAGCCTGCTGATCTACCATGCGACACGAGCTTACAGCAGGCCTTGGATACGCTGGCATGCCACGTAGGCCATGGATACGTCCGCGTACATGAATGTGACCGTATATGAACGTTCGTACAAGTTTGATGACCCGAAACACGTATTTTACAAGTTCGTGCACCAAACTGGCTGTCGCGTGTAAGTTCTATGACTCCTGATGTATTTACCTCTTTTTTATCTACTAGTACCTCTATCCCTTAATATTGAACTGCAAAACTGTCTTATATTAAGGGACAAAGGGAGTGGTACACACACAAGTATTATGTATAGAACTCAACATTATTTCTCTTTTTAAATGTAAAAAAAGAAAACAAAAAACATCATTGGCATAGAAAACCGTGTTGAAGACCTGCATACACCTAAGACAAGGAGGAGTCACCAAATGCAATGAATGGATGTGCCCTATGTACCAATGAAGCTTACAGTGCATTCACTACCAATTAAGTTCTCATATTGCTTTTTGTTGACCTTGCTTGCATTGCGTGCAAGGACACACATGCATGCCTACCTTGGTTCGTGTATAAAAGCAGCCTAGGATCTAAATCGGCTTGCAACAGGGATAAAGTGCATACATACTCAAACTGAACAAGGTAGCTAATTGTCCACATGAATACTTAGTTACAGAATGGACCATAACCCCTAGTTAGTGGCGTACCATGGGATTGGAAGGCGACGGGACTCAGATTTGTGCAAGGAGGAACATTAATGTAGATTCTTAGTGTTGCAAAGCTACATGTTCTTTTCTGGATGCACCCACGCTTGGTGTTGTAAAACACACGAGATAGGTTGGATCTGTCACCTCTCCGGTGGCGCTGGTTTGCATTTATATAGGCTGTTAGGGGATCTCCAACCCTGACCTGTAAAAGAACGTGGTATTTATCCGAAAATCGGTCCGAAGTCCGAACTAGTCTGGACACGAATACGACAGCCATCCATCCAACACTATACAGTAAATATTCGCCTTAAAATTAGCAACTGTGGTTTTTCATTTGTTTAATAGCTAAGCTTAGATAAGCATTTGACGGAAATCTAGCTTCCGCCAAATGAAGCTACTAAGCTCCGCCTAATCGAGCAATGATCGCCTAATCAAGCATACTTAGTACCTTCCGCCAAATGCACAAACGTCTTCCACACTACCTTCCGCCAAATATAACATAATTAACACGTCTTCCACCAAATGCAAGCCATTCTGAGCGGACGCGGAGTAGAGACGGTACTTGGTGCCTTTTGATTGGCCAAAAGGATGTCCGAACTTCCATAAACCCCCCTCCCCACAACATTTATTTCCAGTTTACTGGAACAACGTGGTCTAGATTGCTTGGCAAACCGTTAAAGATCTGTGTTGGATAGCAAATTGCGTCAAGACAGCGCGGTCCGAACGCTTGCGGGAGATTTGCCGCCTTGGAGATGCCTTTAACTACCTTGCAATCGTTCACAATAGATTACAATCGGGGTACAAGATATGTACTAGTAGTCACAACAATGTCTGGTCTAGATTAAGAACATGGTGATTCCTGTCTGGATACATTATAAATGTGGAAAAAAACATTTATGTACAGGTCAACACAAAATATATTGCTTCAGAAACAAAATGTTAAATTTTATTTTGGTGATTTGTAAAATAACAAGACACAAGTGTCTACATATATTGACCTAAGTTGCAACCATCATTTATGACCTATGAAAAACAAAAGCACAAAGAAAAGCAGTAATGAAGACAAAAGATCAAATGAATTAGCAAAACTACGGAGACTTTGGTGCCGTTCTCCCCCCTGGGGGTATCATCTTGGAGCAGTGGTTCATTGGAGAGGCCAACAGGTGGAGTCGTGTTACATAGACCGCATTGATGATAGTGGGTCTCGGCGGTGTGGAGCAGTGGAGTCTCAGTGTTGGACACGGTTTGATCGACGCGCGCAGGCTGGTTGCGCTGTCTGGTGCCGTGGAGACGTCGACGACAGATTGAACTGGCAAGATCTATGCAGTGATTCCTCCTGAAGACGGGATGGCGGAAAATGGCGGCGGCAGATCCTAGAGCGCGTGCAGGCGGTGCACATTATGAGATGCCTAGACCGGATGGTTTTAAGGCCACTGGATTAGGTTGTGTCTGTTATGCAGACATGGCACATCTATTTACTTGTAGGTCTAGCGGCTTTGTTCGCCTAGAAGGTGGCTTTTGGTCGATCCTTGTATTCATTTTGCCAGGCTCTGATGAACAAATAATAAAGATGACTGTGCATCATGCTGATGTAGAGGCCTGTGTAGAAAGGTTATGGGATGCAACTCAATTGTATTCCTCGGAGGTGGTGACAATATATACACGAGATGTCTTGCGTGACAAGAAAACTAATCCTATCATATCTCTAGGAGTCAACTATACAAGGCTAGAGATTGTGGGAATAGCAATACAAATATGTCACGTTCAACCCCCCCCCCCCCCCCCCCCGACAGTCAAAGCGTCGGCGTCGGCGATGCAAAGACTGGAACGGAACTCCTGGAATGCAGCGGTTGGAAGCCCTTTGGTCATAATGTCAGCAAACTATTGGGTGGTCGGCACATGAAGAACTCGAAGCTGACCCGATTGAACCTTCTTGCGGACGAAGTGAACATCAAGTTCAATGTGCTTGGTGCGCTTGTGCTGCACCATGTTGGCCGCGAGATAGGTGGCTGAAACATTATCACAGAAAACCACCGTAGCTTTCGAGATTGCAACCTGAAGTTCGCCAAGTATTTGGCGAAGCCAACATGTCTCGGCAACAACGTTGGCGACAACACGATACTCGGCCTTAGCACTCGAGCGGGAGATGGTGGGCTGCCTCTTAGAGGACCATGAGATGAGCGAGTCACCGAAGAAGACACAGTATCCTGACATGGAATGCCGAGTGTTAGGGCAACCGGCCCAATCCGCATCAGTGTAGGCAAACAACTCGGTGGAGGTGGAAGCACAAAGACGAAAGCCGAAAGTCGGTGTGCCACGAATGTATCGGAGGATGCGCTTGACCAGAGATCAGTGAACATCACGAGGTGAGTGCATGTGCAAGCAAACTTGCTGCATGGAAAACTGAATGTCTGGTCTGGTGAGCGTGAGGTACTGAAGAGCGCCAACAATACTGCGGTAGAGAGCAGCGTCAGTGGCAGGTTGTCCAGCAGTGGCAGAGAGCTTCGGCTTGGCCTCGGCAGGAGTAGCAGCAGGTTTGTAGTCGGTCATGCCAGCATGATCCAAGAGATCAAGAGCATACTGTCCTTGATGAAGAAACAATCTGGAGGCATCGCGTCGCACATTTATGCCGAGGAAGAAGTGCAACGCGCCCAAGTCCTTCAGCCGAAACTCAGAACCAAGGCGCCCAATGATGTCGCGAAGTAGATCTGCACGAGAGGCGGTGATGACGATATCCATCAACGTATAGGAGAAGCATGGTGGCATGATCAACTCGATGAAGCACAAATAGCGACGCGTCAGAGGTGGTGCTGCGAAACCCGAGAGCAGTGAGGAATGCTGCAATGCGTTGATACCACGCACGAGGTGCCTGTTTTAGGCCATAGAGAGACCGTGAGAGCAGGCAAACGTCATCAGGACGAGTGGGATCAACAAAACCAGCTGGCTGCTGACAAAGAACACGCTCCTGAAGATGACCGTAGAGATAAGCATTGTTGATGTTGAGCTGATGAACATGCCAGTGTCAAGAGGCGGCGAGCTGAAGAACAACACGAATCGTGGCGGGTTTAACAACCGGGGAGAAGGTCTCTGAGAAGTCAACACAGGCACGTTGTGCAAATCCACGTACGACCCATCGAGCCTTGTACCTGTCCAGGGAGCCATCCGGGAGAAGCTTATGCCGAAACACCCATTTGCCGGTAATGATGTTGGCACTGGGAGGGCGAGGAACCAGCGTCCATGTCCTGTTGGCGACAACAACATCATACTCGGCGCACATGGCCACGAGCCAGTGCGGGTCGCTCAAAGCGGAGCGCACCGAGCGCGGTACCGGAGAGATGACCGTAACACTAAGGTTGTGGTAGCGAGGGTTCTGCTGATGAATGCCGTCCTTAGCACGCGTCACCATAGAATGATGAGGTGACGGAGGCGGGAGCCGAGACCGTCGGCGCAGTGGAGCCACAACCACGGGTGAAGAGGGCGAAGCCGCGGAGGGTACCACAGGCACCGAGGCAGCCGCCGATGAGGCTGCAGAGAGCGGTGGCGACGAGTCTGCAGACACCGAGGCAATGGGCGAGGCCACCGGTGAAGTCGTAGAAGGCGGTGGCGACGAGTCCACAGACGGACTCGCGGGTGGCGACGATGGGTCCCCGGGTGAGACCGCAGGCAGGGACGACGAAACGGCGGGCGAGGCAGCAGCCGGTGTAGAAGGCGCCCAAAGTGACGAGTCGGCGGGCGAGACCACAGCCGGCATAGAGGACCCCGCAAGGGGTGATGCCACAGGGGAGGTGACGGCCAAAGGTGATGAAGAGGCCGTCGTGCCCGCATGGGCTGGAGCCAAGGCCAGTGGGGAGGAGATCGGCGCCTCCTTGACCGACGAAGACGAGGCTGGCTGTACCACAGCCGGCAAGGAGGGTCCGGTCAGGAGAACCGGACGGGCCACCGAGGGAGCAGGCGGCCGCGGCGCAGGTAGCGCAAGGGCGCGACACGATCGACGAGGGCCAGTCTCTGAAGGTGTCGCCGCTGTCGAAGTGACCTGCTCAAAAGGAAAAACAACCTCGTCAAAGTAAACGTGCCGCGAGACGAACACACGATGAGAGACGGGGTCGTAGCAGCGAAAGCCTTTGGTGTTGGGTTGATAATCAAGGAAAACACATGCGAGAGACTGAGGGGCAAGTTTGTGTGGAGCAGTGGTGGTTATGTTGGGGTAGCATAGGCAACCAAAGACGTGAAGATCATCATATGATGGAGGAGACCCGAACAAGAGATGATGAGGGGTATAGCTCCAGCATGGTTTGCAAGGCCGGATGTTAAGAAGAAGCGTGGCAGTAGCGAGCGCATCTGGCCAGAACCGAGCGGGCACGTGTGCATGAAAAAGAAATGCATGAACACTCTCATTAAGGGTGCGAAGTACACGTTCTGCTCGACCGTTTTGTTGGGATGTATATGGTCATGTAAGGCGAAAGATGGTGCCATGAGTGGAAAGAAGGTGGCGAATGGCGAGATTACGAAATTCTTTTCCGTTGTCCGTTTGAAGATGAGCAATGGTGCGATGAAAGTGGGTGTGAACGTAAGTGTAAAATGAGTGGAGGGTGGAGGCGCCGTCGGATTTACGGCGTAGCGGAAAAGTCTAAGTGAAGTGAGAAAAATCATCTAAAATCACAAGATAGTAGGATAAGCCCGAATTACTCAGCACTGGAGATGTCCAAACATCACAATGAATAACATCAAAGGAAAAAGTGGCTACTGATGTAGATGAGGGAAACGGTAAGCGAACGTGTTTTCCGACACGACAAGCATGAAAAGTGTGCGCCGCTGATTTATTACATGAAAAGAGAAAAGTGCTCAGAATTTTGTGAAGAGCGTCGGCGCCGGGATGACCAAGTCGAGCGTGCCAAAGCGAGGCATCGACATGGAGAGCAAATGGACCGCCACTCGTCGTAGGACCGCATGGGTAGAGATCATCGAGGGAATCACATCGGTGCAGAACCCTCCGGAAGCGAGCATCCTTGACAGAGAAACCAAGAGCGTCAAACTCAACAGTGACTGGATTTTCACGAGTTAGAGTACGAACAGAGCATAGGTTTTTGATTAAGGATGGTGAGACAAGCACATTATTAAGAGTTAAAAATGAAGAGGGAAACGGAAGGAAGGACGAACTGTGATGGGTGATGGGAAGAGAGGACCCATCACCGACCACGATACGAGAATTGAAGGGATAGGGGGAGGCACGGGAGAGGATACTGGGGTTAGAAGCCATGTGAGCGGCGGCGCCGGTGTCCATGTACCAATCGCCACCTCCACTATAGTTGCTCGGTGAAGGAGCGTCATGAAGAGCGGAGAGGAGGGCGGGATCCCAAGTGCCGCTGTGTGTCCGGCCGTATGCGCCGTAGGCCGGAGAACCACCGTAGGGTGCGAAACCACCATATGCCGCAGGATCCCCGTAGGTCGCAGCACCACCATATGCCGTGGGACCGGGGGCGGGAGCGGTCAGTAACGCCTGGTGAGAGGCCGAGCGCGCGCCGAGGATGCCTAGAGCAGGAGGGCGGGGGATGCGCATGTAATAATCATGCACAACACCCGTCCAGGGGTTGTACCCCGACAGCCAGGGCGGGGTAGGAGTCGCGGCGGGCGCGGGAGGGCGTTGCGCCTGGTTGGAGTTGTGGGCCTGACCCCCGCGACCCTTCTCCTTGCGGCCACCCGTGAGGGCAAGCGCGGGAGGCGGGATCAGAGCAGGGGCACGCGGTGCATGCGGGGCAGGAGGCGCGCCATGGCCAGCGGCAAGGCCGACGTGGAGGGCGGTGTGCGTCGCCTGCCGAGCGGAGTGGCGAAGGCGCTTCTCCTCCATGCGAAGATACATGACCTCCTTGGCGTAAGTCAGCGTGACGAGGGAGAGGTTGGCGGCGGACTGGCCGAGGTCGGGGTGGAGGCCCCAAAGGAGGTTGGTGAGGAGGACGGAGTCGTCAATGCTCATGCCGACGTCGCGCAGCTCGTCGGCGAGAACCTTCAGCCTTGTGCAGTAGTCATCGATCGAGAGATCATTTTGCTGCATAGTGAAGAACTCTCCTTGGAGGAAGACACGACATTGGAGTTGATTGTCGAGGAAGAGATCACACAGCCGTGTCCACATGGCGTACGCCGATGGGTCACGTGCGTTCAGCATGTTGAAGAGTCCTACAGAGATGGTGAGGAAAAGCCACTTGACGATGCAGGCGTCCACGACGAGCCACTCGTTGTCGTCCTTCATGTCGCAGAAGTCAACACTCCCGTCAACGTGCTCGATCAGACGGTAGGAGCAGAACAGCAGCGCAAAGTAGGTGTGCCACACGTTGTAGGACGGCGAGTCAAGGTCGAGGATGATAGGTACGTGGTCCTTGATGTGGAGCTTGTTGAGACGGTCGGAGGTGAACATGGCGCCGGTGAAGGAACCAGCATCGGAGGGTTCAGCCTTGGAGCGGGGCATGGTGGCGGAGGGGAGGAGGGGGTGGCGACGGGTGGCTAGGGTTTAGGTGGTAGGAGAAGGAACGGGCGGCGGCGGCGGCTGCGGTAGATCGGCAGCGGCGGCGGCAGTAGGGTTTGTTTGGGAGGAAGAGGCGGCGGCAGCTACGGAGGAGGTCAAGGCGGCGGCGCTAGGGTTTGGAGGAGGTGGCAGCGGCGGCTACAGGAAGGAGTGGCGGCTGCGGGGGAGCGGAAGCGAGGAAGATCGCGGAAAAACTGATACCATGTAGAAAGGTTATGGGATGCAACTCAATTGTATTCCTCGGAGGTGGTCATAATATATACACGAGATGTCTTGTGTGACAAGGAAACTAATTTTATCATATCTCTAGGAGTCAACTATACAAGGCTAGAGATTGTAGGAATAGCAATACAAATATGCCATGTTCAACAGCCGGGAGTAATCCTTCTTTTTAGAAAAAGCTAACACACAAGGCATATGTGCGGCAGCTCAATTCAGCACAGTAGGATGTACCCAGACTTGTCACGATAGCGGAGTAGATCAACACTATCAAATATCTGCAACTCCCTCCGTTCCAGAATACACGACCCAACTTTGTACTAACTTTATTCCAAAGTTGGGTCATCTATTTTGAGATGGAGGGAGTACAAATCATGCGTGAAACGTCAATTTCTGCTATCAACAAACAATCATCCAGGTTTATGAATGAAATAAACTTTCTATTAATTGCAACCATCCACATTAATTAGAGAACACTAAAGAACTGTGACTAGTGCGATATCTCTCCCATGAGGATAGGGAGGAATCCCTATGCAATGAATGGATGTGCCCCATGTATCAATGAATCTTAATTATAGTCCCATTGTTAACAATTAAATTTTCATACCGACCTCGATTGCATTGCGTCAAAGGACACACACCATGCCTCATGTTGACTGCCTTGCTTCATCTATAAAAGAAGACTAGGATCTAAGCCACCACCGCCACAAGAGGGACAGAAGGCATACATACTTGAAACGATGAAGGCAACTAACCATCTACATGAATAGTTAGTTATAAGTGGACCATAACCCCTTAATTAGCAGCGTGTCATGGGATTAGGAGACAATCGGAAATCAGATTTGCGTCTGGGACGGGCGACCTGTACATGTTGTTTTCCCAGAGGTTCTTAGTGGCAGCCATGTATGCGCTGCAGCTTGGTTTGGTGTTGTATCAAGTTATAATCTACTGTTGTGGCCTTTTCTTCATTTTCAGCTCAGGATAACGCACTGACACGCTCACGTTTCTACATTGCTGATCTGATGCGAGTTTTACCTTATCCATATTATGACAGTTGACAACTGGTTTTATTCTGGTACATTTTGAGTCCAGGGCTTGTTCTTTGTACATACTTTTTGGTGTAATGCCTTCACCAGCATTTACTAAGTTTTCCCAGTTGCATTGCCTCTTGTGAAACACAGAGCATAACACACGAGATTGATCATGAGGAGAAGGGGTACAGGTAACACAGGAACATCAATATTCAATAATGTAACAGAAAGGATATTTCATTACTAATACGAGGTAACAACTGTTTTGCCTCAGACAGCCAGCCATACATAGCAGCAAACTGACTGCCTATCTTTCTTCCTCCAAAACACAAAATATCATGCAAAATATAGGTTTTCTTTCACCTATGCGTATGAAACTACTTGCTACTCTTCAGTTTATAGGGAATATCTACTCTGCCTCGAGTAAAACTCTCCTAAGTTCGACCAAGTTTATAGAAAAAACAATCAACATCGATCTAGTCATGCAGATAGATGTTGGTATTATTCTTTATATAAACTTGGTCAAAGTTAAAAGCGTTAACTCGAGACAAAGTAGATATGCCTTATAAACTAAAAACAAGTGAGCGCTACTGTAACAACCTACGGTTGGTATACTCCACAACTGGATTGCTGAGGTTTCTTCTTATCCAGATGCTGGAGTAGAGGCGGTCTTGCTAAAAGCATCAGTTGCACCTATATTTGACGCTGATTTCATCTCCATTTTCACCTCGCTGTTTTTATTTTTCTGACAGGGGCTTGATTTAGCCTAGTTGGAGTCGTTCGCCTTGCTGTTTCTGAGCTTGTCAAGGGCTTGCAGCAATGCTGAGCCAAGGATCCATTGCAGTTTCACCTCATCCATTGTATTCAGATCTTTAATGTTCAGATCAAGTGTAACCTTCTCTGTACGTAGGTGCACCATTGTCAAACGGTACATCTTGTCTGATAATCACTTCAATGGAAAGTTTGGCTTGTTGACATTTGTTTCACATGATTTTTCTGTTTGTATATTGGTAGCGGGAGGACACTGTGCAGTGCTATTATTTTCCACCAGATCACATCACTTTCTACAGATGCAAGTTCATTTAAGTCTAATAAACTTGTTACCATCAGTTTCGACAGGGCTATGATTCCTGTCAATTGTGCGAGTAGAGCTTTGATTCCTTTCAGTTATGGCATTCCCTTGGAGGCCATTTTCACAATTAAAAGTATTGTTAGTTTCTTACAATCGCAATATAAACATAATCTTTACAGACAATTCACAAAAAAAATATTGTTCAAATGCTTCACCTAACTTTTTTGTTGCATTTGTCTTTTGCCTCTTGACGGATCAATCATAAAGCAAATTGTTTATAAGTTGCTTGGCTTCTTGACTGCTGTTGGGCACAACGGGTCATCTAGTTGTTGAAAATACCTCAATGTAATCATCCTTCATCAACAACACATGGACAGCCAAGCCGGCCAATCGTTTAGCTAAATTTCCTAAAGGAAAACGGTTCCTTACGGCCGACCGGGCGAAGCGTGCGTCGGTCAGTCGCGCGCCGTAGGATGAGACGAGATCGAACAACCCCAAATTGATCTCTCGTAGGTCCACGCATCGCCCCTGACCTTCCTATCCTTATCTCTTTCTTCTTCCTTTCCCGCGTCTCTTTTTTTCTTCTTCTTCCTCGGCTGCCATGGGAAGTTTTACCCCTGAGCTTACTGGTTCCCTTTCCCGTCTCCACACTTCCCCCAGATGTCGTGCGCCGGCGACCACCCACACACCACGCACATGCTATGCTGTGATTTAGAGGCCAACACACACGGATATCTGTTGTGGGAGAGCATGGCATTACTGCTGCTGGAGCTCTCCGAGGCCGACACGGAGACCATCAACACCGACAACTGCAACCACGCCACCTTGCGGAGCTGCAACTGCGAAGCCAAAAGCTGGAACCACTGCTCGGGGAAGCTGCAATGCAAAACCGGCTTCACGTTTTTGCTACAACCAACGTCTCTTTTTGCTACAACCGGCTTCATGTCTTGTTAGAGTTGTGTCGAATATTGTGTACACGGTAGGTTACGGTTGGACTTTGAGTAGTATTGTGTTTACATAGGATATGGAGTCGTGTCCTAGTAGGACACTTGTATCCTAGGCCTCTCATATATAGCGGGGGTAGACACACGATGTAACCTATGCCAACATAATAGCACAGGAACGCAGGGGAAGCCGGCGGCATGTGCCGGCGTCCAGGGCGACCTGGTGCGGTATTGTGACGGTGTCACGGGGAGGAGCGCATGTAGTCAAGCCCCGAGGATGTAGCCATATCGGTGAATCTCGTTAACAAATCTCGGTGTCGTGCTCATGTGATTGCTTGGTCCTCGGATAATCGACGGTATGCCTCGGATTTATTCTAACAAGTGGTATCTGAGCTAGGTTACGAGGTGGATGTTTGGTTGATCTAGAGGATGAAGAATCAGTCGCGTGGTTGGATGCCTTGCAGTGAGTTGCGGCCTTGTAGCAGCAGGTCGTGCAGTCAATTCGGCAGATCGGGCAAGTTCTTGGTGAGATCGGTCATCGGTTCATGCGTTGACTCGGCGAGATGCGAGCGACAGTAGCGCGTGACAGCGGTATAGCTGGCTAGCGCGTGGAGGCCTGTTTGTTCGTGGCGATTAGCCGCGTGTGGCCCATACGTGGGCAGGGCCCAATAGCGGCGGCTGCTTGTACGGGCGCATACGGCAAGGGGAGCTCCTGTTCGGCGCCTTGGAGCTAGCGCCTGCAGGAACGCCTTGTTGGGCCGGCCCACGATGGGAAAGCATACCGGACAAAAATCACCAGGAAAACGCAAAAAAGATGTCTGCTGAGGAAAAGTTCACAAACATAAAAAGGTTCACCGATTTTGGAAAACAACTTTATGAAAAAGTTAGAAAGTTCATCGTTTTCGAAAAAAAAGTTCATCGGTTTGAAAACAATTCATTGATTTTGAAAAAAGTTCACAAATTTGAAGGAAAAATTCATCAATCTCGAAAAAAGTTCATCAAATTTTTAAAAAAGTTCATCGAATTTGGAAAAAGTTCATCGAATTTGAAAAAAGTTCATTGAAATTTGAAAAAGTTCATCGAATTTACAAAAAAGTTCATTGAATTAGAAAAAAGTTCATCAAACTTGAAAAGAGTTCATAAAAAAAATTAAATATGGATGGATTCGAAAAAACATCGAACGAGGAAGAAGGAAAAATAAAAAGTAAAACAGAAAAACGAAGACAGAAAAAAATGAGGAATAGAAAACAGAAAAAACGAAAGTGAAGATGCTAAGGAACGTAAGTGATGTAAGTTATTACATGAAGTTCCTGAGGCGGGGTGGTTACGAGATTGATCTGTGAACCAGGAGGTCACGTTTCAACTCCCTGCTTGAGCTGTTTTTTTGCGCTAAATACCCGAACAAAAGTGGGCCGAGCGCAGATAAAGCGCTGCAGGCGCCGGTTAGCAGAAAACGAAATAACCGGCGCCTGCAGCGTCAAATAGGAAATGCCTACGTCAAGGGCCAAGGCGTCAAGTCGTGACGGGCGAGGCTGCTGCATGCATGGTGTACAGGAGATTTGTTGTGGAAAAAAAAGGATAATCTACCCATGGTATTGGCGTGACATGGACATCAATGGGACAAAGGAAAATAGCATTGGGACTAGTGGAGGCACGCACATGGTGCAACCACGGGAGCTACCATGGAAGCAATTTTTTTGAGCCATTGCTAATTGCACGCAGGTTGTACCAGTTGGCAGGTTGACGACGTGCGTATTAGGCTCGGAAGTGTCTGGAACGCGTCGTGGCAGAATCATGCATACGCAAGGCGTCTATGCATGCATAGTGCTAGCAGTGATGGTGCAGGGTGAAGCATGGTTACAGTTGAGGAAAGTTCGGTTGCGTCGGACTGGAGAGTCTGATGGATCGATGCAAGTCGGTTGGTACAGAAGACGGTGCGGGATCGGCGGCGACGACATATGAGCTTGATGCTGATGGTGACCGACTTTTGTGCGTGGAAACACGTGGCGCAGGCCCCGAGGGCTTGTGTGGCTTCGACAAGACTATTGCGCGGGATTGATTCAAGGTGGTGTATACACGGAGCTTGAAGTCGATCAGGCGCAGGAGTGGACTGATCATCTACCATGGAGTCATGTTGAAGGTGGAGCTGGATTGAGGGGCTACGGCGTAAGTCGACGGGGCCGAAGCCTATTCAGCAGGCAGGGAAAGCGAGTGACACGTAGTTTGGACTGGAGCCCAGTGGTCTGATGGAAGCGTGAAACTCATCATCGGTCGGTGATGATCGGTGGTACTCTGCAGTTGGGGTTGAATGGTGTGGTTTCGTGACCCTTGAGACTCGACCGGGACAGCGGAGGCTCGACGCGGTAATAGCGGCGAGGCGTGCGGTATGCATGGGGGCATGGAGACGGACCAGGGCTCTGGTGGTCATACATGTGGTGAGACAACTGCGAATTTGACTCGGAATGACTACAAGCAACGGTGAAATTTCTTCATGTTTCAAACGGGCGGTCAAGAAAGGAGCGGTGATGTTGAGTTCAGACAACTCTTATATGTGACACCAATATGTGAGTTGTTCACTGTCACGCAGGTCAGTGATCGGTGTGTGATGGCGTTGACGGATACTCTGGAAGTTGGGAGCGCAAACTAGAGTAATGTGGAACTTAATTTTGCTCGAGTGTTGACTGTGGTCAAGAAAAGAAGAGACTACAAGTTGCAGGTGGAGTCATATGGAGTTTTTGGAGTAGCAGTGGTTTTCATGGGATAAGCTCAAGTCCAATGTACATGGAAGTTTGATGCATTGACGCATTCAAGGTGGTGGAGAATATTCGTCAAGGTGGAGTTTGTTAGAGTTGTGACGAATATTGTGTACACGGTAGGTTACGGTTGGACTCTGAGTAGTATTGTGTTTACATAGGATATGGAGTCGTGTCCTAGTAGGACACTTGTATCCTAGGCCTCTCATATATAGCGGCGGTAGACACACGATGTAACATATGCCAACATAATAGCACAGGAACGCAGGGAAAGCCGGCGGCATGTGCCGGCATCCAGGATGACCTGGTGCGGTATTGTGACGGTATCACGGGGAGGAGCGCCCGTAGTCAAGCCCCGGGTATGTAGCCATATCGGTGAACCTCGTTAACAAATCTCGGTCTCGTGCTCGTGTGATTGCTTGGTCCTCGGATAATCGACGGTATGCCTCGGATTTATTCTAACATGTTTTGCTCCAACTGAGGTTGTCGATCCTGGAAGAGCAGACCACGCCGACCAACGTTCTTTGCTGAAACCGCACAACAGAAAACTACAACAACATTGTGTGAATGCTGGGAGAAATGTACGGTGATGCTGGAATGGGCACTGCATAAAGCTATGACGGCGGCATCGGCAGCTACGATGAAGGACGGCGCAATGTTGCAACTGCTGCTGGAGATGCTGGAACCAGCGGCACCAGATGTTTGGACCGCCGAATCAAAAGCTGCTACTGACGGAGGAAATTGCTGCGACCGGCGAAATCATAAGTTGGAACCGGCAAATAAAAAGTTGCAACTGGCAAAATCAAACAAGGGCATAGTAGGAGCACGACGGCACTGCAAATCCTCAGTGGTGACGATGCTAGAATCGGTGATGCTCAAAGCAGCTAAGGCGGCGTGGAAACTTGTGACGGTGCTGCTACCGGCCATGGGCATCGGAGAAGTTGTGACCCCGAGCTTCCATCAGCGGACGGTGATGAAACTCTCTCTTCCCTTCTCTAGATGCCACAAACGCTGATGCAACAGGACCACCAAGTGCTGCGGTAAGCCGACGGTGCTGTTGCATGGAGCCTCTCCGAGGTGTAGAGGGATGCAGCGGGACGTGGTTGGGATTAGAAAAAAACCCTCTGCCGGGAACGCAAGAAGGCAGGGAAGACGATGCGGAGTGTGCGAGGAGATAAGGGATAGGATCAAACAATTATCTTTGGCTTAATCAAAAGGCTGGAAGTGGACCGGCTGAAAGTTTGGGCCGCCCAACTGGCAGCTAGTGCTACCTTTCCTAAACCAACATCTTCAGAACAAATATTAATAAGTTTAGTTACCTGAGCTATTGTTGTTCTATTACTCTCTATTGGACGAAGAAGGTGGTGATGTTCCAATTTTAGGAATATGTAAGTTCTAATTTGATCCAAATTTTGCTTAGGCATCTAATCTACAATTTTCCTCGTTTCATGTGCATATCAATAATTCGGATGCTTGCGTATGTAACATGTTGCAATAATTATCAATGGTTGTTCTTGCAAAATAAAGCCGCGTACTGCCAGCGATGCAGCGAAGGACACATTTTGTCCTAGACCTATGTTACATGTTACCAAGTTGTGCAGGTATGAAAACACTACTATAAAAAAAGCTATGGACGAACATTTTTTTCTTAGCAGAGTAGGGTTTTATTATTATATATCAACATCCAATACATAGGATAACTCTGCAGCCTCCAAGAGAAGAGGTTAATAATTTCAAGAGCTGATCTGATGAGACACTTAGAATGCTACACATCGATCATAGTTCTTGGGCTGGATGTTATGGATTAAATCAATGTTCAATGGTGCCCCACTCTCTTTTCTTGTCTCGCTCTACCTATACCATTGATGTCTGAACAAAAGAATTCATCCATTACTTTATCAAGTGATACATTTGATGCATTTGACGATTTGTCCCTATCTTAGGTGTGGTGTTGCATCTATGATGGCGTTTATGGTGCCCTACACCACCACACCAAGTTTGTACTGCATCAATGACATTTAAAGTGCCCTCAGTTCTACACATAGTTTTCTTACCGTCCGCTTTGTTGACCAGAATTGGGTGCAAGGCCACTATGCCGCATACATGTATGTCTTACTTCAAAGTATATAAAAGCACACTAGATCTAAGCAATCGTTGCAAGAGGGAACTCAAAGCGAGCTAGGAAGCAAACCGTCTGCATGAATAGTTATAAAATGGACCATAACCCCTTAGCAGTGTGTCATGGGATTGGGAGGCCGCATAAATTCTTATATACTCTAGGGGTGACAATACAGAACATATTTTTAACTTGTGGCAAGTTCCAAGGGGGATGATCGTACGTGCAGTTGTTTGTTTTGTCGGCCATATCAAGTTACCAACACGTGTCTCCAGGGTTTTCTAGTTTTCGGCTCGCGATAACACACTGAAATGCCCAGTTTTTGGAAATTGCTTCACTCACATTTCTGCATTGTATAATTGTGGTGGAATGAAACCTTGATGATTTTTTCAGCATTTCAGCACTACATGTTACATTTTTTTTGAACCGGGCATACCCCTTTCCATTTGCATTAAACGGAAATACAATAGTGCCAGACATAACCAGGAAGAAAGAAAAGAGGGTAGCGAGTTCAACGCACTGCCAGGAAACCCACTGTGCTCGTCCGCCATCGAAACGAGCACTATGGGGCGAAAACTTGACAGCACCAATTAGATCAGTCTCATTACAAAACCGGACACAAAAGAGCAACTAGCTAACACTTTAGCAGAGGCGCCCGCTAAGAGAGCCGCGACGTAGAACAGCAACCAGCAACATCCAAGCATCCAGACCAACCACACATCAACATCAATCACCAAGAGAGGACTTCTCCAGCGTCTTCCACCATACGTCTGGCTTCTTCCACATCACCATCAGCCTAGCCGTGCTAGATCTGATGATCTCAGCCCCCTGTCGTAGCTTCACTGCTTCTTCCTTCGGCTGGAGACCTGCCCAATATAGAAGAAAAGAACAAGCCGAGGACACAATATCAAAAGGAGATTTAATCAACTTTTTTCTCAAAGGTAGCCTTGTTACGTGCCAGCCATATAGCCTAGGTTACTGCGGCCAGACCTACAGTATAGAATCTGGACCCATTAGTCAGGAACATATTGCACCACACATAGAATTGCCATATATTATTAGGGCAGAGCTCAGTCCCCAGGACCACTCCAATTGCCCTCCAGGTTACTCGTGCCACAGGACAAGAGAAGAACAAATGAGAAGTCATTTCCACATTGTTGTAGAAAGAACACACAGGGTTCCCCGGCCATTTTTTTTCTTTTCATCACAGCTCTGGTGAGTACCGCATTTTGGGCCATTTTCCATAAGAAAACTTGGATTTTGAGAGGCAGTTTTGCTTCCCAAATCCATTTATAATTGCACCCACTAAGAGGTTTTTCCAGCCATTTATACATAGATTTAGTGGAGTACTTCGCATTCTTACTTAAACCCAGTACACCACATCCCTATCAGAAGTAATATATAGCCCCGCAACTTGTTCGTGCATCTTATCCCATTGACCATTCAGATCAGGGAATAGACGTCGCCTGAGAAAGGTCGAGACCTCGACTATGTCAATTTTCTCCACCGTACAGTCTTGATATGTACATATTTCACACATTGAGGAAACATCAAGCTAAATGGGGGTAGCCCATTTATGGGGTCTTTCCATACCCTGGTGAGGTCACCAGCACCCAGTTTAATTCGCCTCCCCACCATGTATAGCTCTCTGATTTTCAGAAGAGCTTTCCAACATGGAGAGTCTGAGTATTTGGGGGTCACAGTCGAAACAGATTTGTTAGATAGGTATTTGGCTCTCATCAAATCCTATCATACCCCATTCTGGTTTCTAATTTCCACCACCATTTCACCATGAGGCTAATATTCTCTTTCTGAGATCTTTAACACCCAGCCCTCCTTTGTCTTTCGATCTACATACCCTCTTCCATTTAACCAGGTAGTACCTATTTTTCCTGTTGCATCCTTGCCAGAAAAATTTCCTTCGATGCTTGTTCAGTTTTTCTACAAAGGTCTTACTCATAAGCCACGTAGACATATGATAAAGAGATAGCTGCGACAACACCGAAGTGAGCAGAGTGAGTCTGCCTCCGATGGAGGCAGCATTACCAATCCAGGTCCCAAAGTTTTTCAGATACTTATCTACAATAAAGTCCCACACCGAGTCTTTTAAAGGAGAGAAGCTCCCTGGCATCCCGAGATATTTGATTGGAAAAAGTCCAAGCACTACATGTTACATTTCAGGATTATTTACTGGCCCCCGCCTTCACTTTGGTACTTTGCTTTGATTGCCAATTTGACCTTTATTTTTGCCAAGGATTTATTTGTTTCTAAGTGATCCACGTCATGACAGTTGCAACTGGTTTTATTGTGCCACGTTTTGAAGTCTATACATTGTTCTTGTACATATCTTTCAGTGTTAGATGCAGCCTGTGCTAGCTATCAGATGTTTGCCTTGAGCAGCATTTAGAGCATCTTCGACAACAGTCTTATAATAGGGCACGCGCAGTTTTTAGGGTAAATGAGGGCAAGAAACGCCCTCCAACAGCTGCCCAATCTTTAAAAAAATGCAAAAGAAATATTTGGACAGCACCTAAAATAAGACTTCTTGTGCACTTGGCCGGCTGCCCTAAAACGAAAAGAGCAGCTCGCAGCCCCAACCGCACCAAATTCTCCCCGTTGACCGCCCACTCCGGCGAGCTCCGGCGCCTTCTCGCCCTCCCGCTCACTGGCCCAGCTTCCTCACGGCCTCCCCATTCCATTTTCCCCGCCGCCCCGGCGAGCCCCTTCGCCGCTGGCTCCTCTGCCATCAATTCCGGCCGTTCTGCCACGGTCTTCGGCCTCGAGGGCCGCCGGCGCCCGACCCCGAGCGACCACCGGCTGCTAATGCTGCGGGCAGGAGGCCCCAACGAGCGCCGCTGTTGCTGCTCGCGCTCCGGGAATGGAGGCTGGCGGAGCTGCTGCTGCTGCGGGCGGGAGCCCCCAACGAGTTGGGATCGCGCCGCCGCCACTGCAGTCAGCCCTCCGGCGCCCGACCATAGCCACCACCCGCTACTGTTACGTGCGGGAGCCCCCAACGAGTGCCGCCGCAATAAATTCAATTTCATCAGAGACCAATTCAGTTTCGTCAGGCACCACCGGCGGCTGCTGCTTCAGATTCGTCACTTTCAGTTTGACAGTGTGATGTTTGATAAATTCAGTTTGGTCGGAGAACAAATGTTTGACAGTGTGATGTTTCATAGTGATTGCAGTTTTAGATTCTTTCAGAGAACAACCACTATCTAACTTCAGTTTTGTCAGAGAACAATCACGGTTGGACTTGATTGATATAGCATGTTGTTGTCATATTCAGATGTTTTTGTAGAACAGGAAGTTTGCATGTTTAAATTTCGGCCGAACTATGAAATATGGTCGAAGAGTTCGAATGTTCATTCAAAAATTGGTTTTGTTGATCTGGGTGCCCTATTTTAGCGCTGCTGTTGGGGACGGCCACTTCTCGTGCCCAAAATTTTTTACTCCGCAACTTTTTTGTGCCCTAAAATAGGCATTAGTAGAAAAAGGGACTAATGTGAAGCACATTAGTCCCAGTTTGTAACAAAATCGGCACTAATGTGATCATTAGTGCCGGTCCCAACGGCTAGGGGGCGGAGATCATTAGTACCGATTCGTGGCGAACTTTTAGTATCGGTACGTGCCACGAACCGATACTAAAGAGGCTGTTACAGGGTGTGGTCAGGCTGGGGTCCCACCAGCACCTTTAGTACCGGTTCTTCCCACAAACCGGTACTAGAGGTTCCTTGTTGATTCATTCTGCAGCGGTTTTTTAGTCCCACCTCGCTCCGCTAATAGAGTTTTTACCACCTTAAATATGTTACTTCTCAAACTATCAGAACCACTTGGTCTTCATTAAACTCTATGTGTAGAATTTGTGGCCACAATATGAGTCTTTTTCGGTTTCTAAACCGGTGAGGACTCATATTGACAATTCAGATTGCACACAAAAAGATCATTGATGATCAATGTATTTTTGATGTATTTCGCTGTAGCAGTAGCGCGTTTTGGCTGAAAGGCAGTACTCATCAATGTATGTTTATGTATATTTTTACATGTTTACATAATTTTAATAACTTAATACAACTCCAGACTTTTTTGCGTTCAGATGCGCAATTCAAATCCACGTCATCCACTTTCAACCCTTTCTGACATGATTTGCTATTTTCGATGCATTTACTGATTTGTTTTGAGAGCTAAATGACCGTGAAATTGAAAACACTACAAAATGAACTCTGAAAAGGTTAAAACTTGGCAATGTATCATCATTTCACCCCCATAGCATGTGCAAAAAAGTAGAGAGGGTTACGGCAAAAACTGGATGCACTTCGTGTACAAACTAGACAATCTCTTTCGAAGTATTAGAGTTTCGGACGAAAACTCATCTGTTACACCGGTTACTCAATATTTTAATAACTTATTACAACTTAGGATTTTTTTTGTGTTCAGATGCATAATTCAAATCCACGTAATCAACTTTTAACCCTTTCTGACATAATTTGCTATTTTTGATGCATTTACTAATTTGTTTTGACAGCTAAATGACCGTGAAATTGAAAAGCACTACAAAATGAAGTCTGAAAAGGTTGAAAATTGGCAAGGTATGATCATTTCACCCGCATAGCATGTGCAAAAAAGTAGTGAGGATTGCGGCAAAAACTGGATGCACTTCGTGTACAAACTGGACAATCTCTTTCGAAGTATCAGGGTTTCAAACGAAAACTCATCTCTTACACCGGCTACTCAATATTTTAATAACTTATTACAACTCCGGACTTTTTTGCGTTCAGATGCACAATTCAAATCCACATCATCAACTTTCAACTCTTTCTGACATAATTTGCTATTTTTGACATATTTACTGATTTATTTTAAGAGCTAAATGACCGTGAAATTGAAAAGCACTGCAAAATAAACTCTGAAAAGGTTGAAACTTGGCAAGGTATCATCATTTCACCCGCATAGCATGTGCAAAAAAGTAGAGAGGGCTACGACAAAAACTGGATGCACTTCGTGTACAAACTGGACAATCTCTTTCGAAGTATCAGGGTTTCGGACGAAAACTCATCTGTTACACCGGCTATTCAATATTTTAATAACTTATTACAACTCTGGACTTTTTTGCGTTCAGATGCACAATTCAAATCCACGTCATCAACTTTCAACCATTTCTGACATAATTTGCTATTTTCGATGCATTTACTGATTTGTTTTGAGAGCTAAATGACCGTAAAATTGAAAAGCACTACAAAATGAACTCTGAAAAGGTTTAAACTTGGCAATGTATCATCATTTCACCCGCATAACATGTGCAAAAAAGTAGAGAGGGTTACGACAAAAACTGGATGCACTTCGTGTGCAAACTGGACAATCTCTTTCGAAGTATCAGGCACTAGTAGAAAAAGGGTCTAATGTGAAACTCATTAGTCCCGGTTTGCAATTGAACCGGCACTAATGTGACCATTAGTGCCGGTTCCAACGGCCAGGCGGGCGACGCACATTAGTACCGGTTCGTGGCGAACCTTTAGTACTGGTTCATGCCACGAACCGGTATTAAAGAGGTGGTGGCCTTTAGTACGGGTTGATGGCCCCAACCGGTACTAAAGCGGGGGTCTTTAGTACCGGTTGGAGCCACCAACCGGTACTAAAGGTTGTGGCCTTTAGTACAGGTTGGTGGCTCCAACCGGTACTAAAGACCCCCCCCCCCTTTAGTACCGGTTGGAGCCACCAACCGGTAATAAGGTGGTGCGTTGCCCCCCGCGTTGCACAATGTTTACTCCCACCTTGCTAGTTGAGAGGAGCTCGCACCGGTTTATAAGCTCCGCCATGGCTACCGTGTCGAGCTCCTCTCTAAGCAGGCCTTTGTGGGCCTATTGCAAGTCTTCTGCCCTGTGGGGCCTACTGGGCCATATGGGCCTGCATCCTGGACCAACTAGAGATTGGGTTTCTAGTCGTATGCAGGCCGTGTCGGCCCAGTAGGCGGGCTGTTTTTGCTTTATTTCAAAAATAAAAATAAAAATAAATCCTTACCAACCGGGACTAAAGGTCCCCCAGACCACGGCGTGCCTCGTGCCACGTGGTGGGCCTTTGGTCCCGGTTCGTGTTGAATCGGGACTAAAGAGGGGAGGGGACCTTTAATCCCCACTCTTTAGTTCCGGTTCAAGAACCGGTACTAAAAGTCCTTACGAACCGGTACTAAAAGTCGTTTTTCTACTAGTGAGGGTTTCGGACGAAAACTCATCTGTTACACCGGCTATTCAATATTTAAATAACTTATTACAACTCCAGACTTTTTTGCGTTCAGATGCACAATTCAAATCCACGTCATCAACTTTCAACCCTTTCTGACATAATTTGCTATTTTCGATGCATTTACTGATTTGTTTTGAGAGCTAAATGATACATCTCCATCGTATCTATAATTTTTGATTGTTCCATGCCAATATTCTTCAACTTTCATATACTTTTGGCAACTTTTTATACTATTTTTGGGACTAACATATTGATCTGGTGCCCAGTGCCAGCTCCTCTTTGTTGCATGTTTTATGTTTCGCAGAAACCCAATATCAAACGGAATCCAAACGGGATAAAAACGGACGGAGAATTATTTTGGAATAGAACGGTGCCCGAGCTGGCCAGGAGATAGGGGGCGCGCCCACCCCCCTGGGCACGCCTGGCACTCTCCTGGGCCACCCGTAAGGCGGTTTACGCTCTTAATTTGCGGCAAGAAAGCTAATTTTATGAGAAAAATCTGGGCGAAAGATTCACCCCAATCGGAGTTACGGATCTCCAGATATAAAAGAAACAGTGAAGGGGAAGGATCGGGGAACGCAGAAACAGAGAGATAGATCCAATCTTGGAGGGCCTCTCGCCCCTCCCAAGCCATGCATGGGAGCCAAGGACCAGAGGGGAAACCCTTCTCCCATCTCGGGAGAAGGTCAAGGAAGAAGAATAAGAAGGGGGCCTCTCTCCCCTTTGCTTCCGGTGGCGTCGGAACGCCGCCTGGGGGCCATCATCATCACTGCGATCTACACCAACACCTTCTTCATCTTCACCAACATCTCCATCACCTTCCCCCATCTATATTCAGCGGTCCACTCTCCCGCAACCCGTTGTACCCTCTACTTGAACATGGTGCTTTATGCTTCATATTTTTATGCAATGATGTGTTGCCATCCTATGATGTCTGAGTAGATTTTCGTTGTCCTATCGGTGATTGATGAATTGCTATGATTGGTTTGAGTTGCATGTTTTATTATTGGTGCTGTCCTATTGTGCCCTCCGTGTCGCACAAGCGTGAGGGATTCCCACTGTAGGATGTTGCAATGCGTTCATGATTCTCTTATAGTGGGTTGCGTGAGTGACTGAAACACAAACCCGAGTAAGGGGATTGTTGCGTATGGGATAAAGGGGACTTGATACTTTAATGCTATGATTGGGTTTTACCTTAATGAATCTTTAGTAGTTGCGGATGCTTGCTAGAGTCCCGATCATAAGTGCATATGATCCAAGTAGAGAAAGTATGTTAGCTTATGCCTCTCCCTCAAATAAAATTGCAATAGTGATTATTGGTCTAGTAATGTAGTCAATTGCTTAGGGAAAATTTCACAACTCCTACCACCACTTTTCCACACTCGCTATATTTACTTTATTGCTTCTTTATCTAAACAGCCCCTAGTTTATATTTACGTGTTCTTTATTATCTTACAAACCTATCCAACAACACCTACAAAGTACTTCTAGTTTCATACTTGTTCTAGGTAAAGCGAATGCTAAGCGTGCGTAGAGTCGTATCAGTGGCCGATAAGGCTTGAGAGAATATTTGTTCTACCTTTAGCTCTTCGTTTGGTTCGACACTCTTACTTATCAAAAGAGGCAACAACTATCCCGTATACTTGCGGGTCATCACTAAATGACCATGAAATTGAAAAACATTACAAAATGAACTCTTAAAAGGTTGAAACTTGGCAAGGTATCATCATTTCACCCGCATAGCATGTGCAAAAAAGTAGAGAGGGTTACGGCAAAAACTGTATGCACTTCGTGTATAAACTGGACAATCTCTTTCAAAGTATCAGGGTTTCGGACGAAAACTCATCTGTTACACCGGTCACATAATATTTTAATAACTTATTACAACTCCGGACTTTTTTTGCGTTCATATGCACAATTAAAATTTACCCATCATGACCGTGAAATTGAAAAGCACTACAAAATAAACTGAAAAATCACTACAAATTTGAATATAATGATAGAACACACTAATATTAAACATAAGAAAAAATAATCACTGAAAAATCTATTTTTAAAGTTAAGTTATTCACAAACTAGTGATTCACACAAAATTCAAATAATTCAAATTTAAACTATTCAATTTTTTTGTACCTAAAGCAAAAATATTCACAAAGAAACTCTAAATACAGCAAAAAAACTACTCAGAAATAAGTAGAAGAAAATATATAAACCATAAAAGAAAAGACTATATAAAAAAATTGTTTCCGCGCTGCCCAGTGGGCCTGCTTGGCCTTGGGCGTGGTTATCCAGGCCCATAAGGCCCAGTAGGCTCACAGGGCAGCGCAACATAGTTAGGCCCAGAGGCATGCATTAGATAGGAGCTCGAAGGAGCAGCCACGGCTGGGTTTCTAAACCAGTGCGTCTGCCCTTCGCTCGGCGAGGTGGGACTAAACATTCTGCATCACTGAACGGGAGCGCACCCCCTTTAATACCTGTTCCTTGTTCCAACCGGTACTAAATGGCTGGTCTTTAGTACTAGTTGGAGCCAGGAACCGGTACTAAAGGGGGTCGCTTCCCGCTGCTTAGCCTGGCCAAATTTGACCTTTAGTACCGGTTCCTGTCTCCAACCGATACTAAAGGCCTCCCCTATATAAGCAGGACTTACGAAAATTTCAGTTATCATCTTCATCTGTTTCTTGCGCCTGTCCCCGCGCCGCCCCTGTCGCCGTCGTCGCTGCCCCCGTCCGTGCGCCGCCTCGTCCGTGCGCCGCCCCCGTCGCCGTCGTCACCGCCCCCGTCGCCGTCGTCGCCGCCCCCGCGCCGCGTGCCCCTGTCTCGCCGCCGCCGTCACGCGCGTCCCATCGGCGTCCCAGCCCGTCCCTGTCGCCTGGCATCGCCCGTCGTTGCCCTGCTGTAAGATCGATCGATCGCGCGCCCCGGCCATCCCCCTGCCGCTCGCCGGCGGCCTCTATGCACATGCACACATGCACACACACACACACACACACACAAACACACACACACACACACAAATGTTTAATGTCAAATGTTAGATTATATATGAATTAGATAATGTTAGATGAATTAGTTGAACTAGCTAGTTGAATTAATAGAACTAGTTTAGTTGAATTAGTTGAACTAGTTAGTTGAATTAGGAGCTACTTTATTTAGGTATATTTTTAGTAAGTGCTTACTTAAATTAATTAGTTGAACTACCTAGTTGAATTAATAGAACTAGTTTAGTTGAATTAGTTGAATTAGTTGAACTAGTTAGTTGAATGGTTGAATTACGAGCTACTTTATTTAGGTATATTTTTAGTAAGTGCTTAGTTGAATTAATTAGTTGAACTAGCTAGTTGAATTAATAGAACTAGTTTAGTTGAATTAGTTGAATTAGGAGCTACTTTACTTAGGTATATTTTTAGTAAGTGCTTAGTTGAATTAATTAGTTGAACTAGCTAGTTGAATTAATAGAACTAGTTTAATTAGTTGAATTAATATAACTAACAAGTGTTTAATGTTTCACCTATGAACATAGGAAATGTCGTCTGACGACGAAAACGATTTCATTATGTGCGAAAACTACGATGACCAATGCGGCCTGTGCGACAAAAATTTCCTAGTTGATGATAGGCGCTTCAGCATCAAGCTGGATGATACCTTCGAAGTGGATACAGTAAGTCACAACGACAAGTCTTTTTTCGTAATTAAGCATGATTTATATATGCTTCATTTGCTTCAACTTATTATTTTAAATTTTCACTATTGTACTAGCATATCCCGTGCCATGCAAGAATTTTTGTGTTGGATAAGATAGGTTTCAGTCCTAACAAAACTATGGAGGTAAAAAGAGTTTACTTGAAGACCGAGCATGCTTAAACTTCAACGTCAAATTATACAATCAAGACACCTACACCCATTTTGAATGCAAAATTTGGCAAGCACTATGCAAGGCTTATGCATTGGAGCCTGATATGTTTATCACCTTTGATATTCATCCCGAAGATAATATTGAAGGTAATATAGACATTTGGGTCGATGTGCAGGCACCTCCAGTTCTACCATTATGTGAGTTTCTCAACCATTTTTAAGTCTTTGATATTGTTTTTTCAAAAATAGTTGACAACTAATTTCTATTGACAACTTATTTCCATTCAAGCAAAGATGTCCAGCGATTGGTAGACAGGACCGTCCACTGTCTCGGGGCTGAACTAAACTACGAGGAGATAAGTCATTATGTTACATGGCTTGAGGATCTTGATGCTGTCAAGAGAAATTATTTTCCTGAATTTGAAAATTTTAGTACTCAAAACGTGCGACCAATAGTGATCGTATTGAAGTACCCACATCTATATAGGAAAGGTGGTAAGGTTTTTACTATTTTTCCTCAATGCATCTTTTGCATACATTATTCTTTAAGCTAAACTTCATTGCTAAGTATGTTACTATACGATGTTCTTCAATCACTACTGGAATCTTGCACTTTGCCATCTGCCATGGCAGATGGCAAAGGCATGGTCGGCGGATGGCAAAGGCTTTGCCATCTGTCAGCAGATGGCAAACAGTTTGTCTGAAACCCTGCCGGCAAAGGCTTCTTTGCCGTCTGCTGGCTGATGGCAAAGAGCCTGTGCCTTTGCCATCAGCTGGCAGATGGCAAAGCCTCTTAACGGGGTTAGCCCCGTTAGAAGGCTAACGGCATACTTTGCCATCTGCCAGCAGATGGCAAAGGCTGCAGGCTCTTTGCCGTCTGCTAGCAGATGGCAAAGGCTGCATGCTTTGCCGTCTGCCAACAGATGGCAAAGAGCTTATAGGCCAGCCGAAATTTTACATGTAGATGACACGTGGCCTCTTTGCCATCTGTCAGTTGATGGCAAAGCTCTTTGCCATCTGCCAGCAGATGGCAAAGTGACTATATTGCCCCATTTAATTTTGTTTTTTCTTATATCAATTCATTTTCACAGAAAATCAAACACAAATATATTTATATGACCAATATAGCATATTCAACACATATTACCAATAGTCATGAACACATATATATCCAACACATGTTACCAATAGTAGCAAGTTTCATTCGTACATATACATAGTTTCATCAATATTACACAGTTTCATCCATAGGTAGCAAGTTTCACAAGGTCAAAACAAAAACTAAATACAAGCACTCCATCAACCCAAGCTTATGTAATCTTAAGCAAATCTGTAAAATGGGAAAGAAGAAGACTAGAAGAAGAAGATTATTATGATGCAACTAAAATGTGAAGATTATTATGATGCAACTTATATCTGTAAAATAGATCATTTTGGAGCTAAGTATGGTTATTATGTCATTTTTGAGCTAGCTAAGCATACTAAGTCATTTTGGTGTAAAACATGCTAAGGTCATTCTAGAGCTAAGTAAGGTTATTATGTCATTTTGGAGCTAGCTAAGCATGTGAAGTCATTTATGAGCTAAAATATGTCATTTCTTAAGCATATTATGTCATTTTAGAGTTAGCTAAGCATATTAAGTCATTTTGGAGGAAAAGATGCTAAGTATAGGTCATTTTAAAGCTATCCTAGGTTAAATAGGTCATTTTTAAGCTAGATAAGCATATTAAGTCATTTTGGAAGAAAAATGCTAAGTATAGGTCATTTTAGAGCTATCCTAGGTTAAATAGGTCATTTTGGAGCTAATTAAGCTTATTATGTAATTTTTGAGCTAGCTAAGCATATTGAGTCATTTTGGAGGAAAAAATGCTAAGTATAGGTCATTTTACAGCTATCCTAGGTTAAATAGGTCATTTTGGAGCTAAGTAAGGTTATTATGTCATTTTGGAGCTAGCTAAGCATATGAAGTCATTTAGGATCTAAACTATTTCATTTCTTAAGCATATTATGTCATTTTAGAGCTAGTTAAGCATACTAGTCATCAACCCGTGCGCTTGCACGGGCTAGCTAGTTTTGAACCTACTAGATGACCAGCTGCGCCAAATGGCGCAGAGACCTGTTTAAAACCATGTTTGTGTGGAAAGTAGAACTGAATTTCCTTGGAAGTTTGTTGTTTAGTTGGTGCTTAGGTGGATAGAACTGAATTTCTGCGTCAAGACCAACAGTCCTTGCCTTCTGTGTTCAAGACCAACAGTCCTTGCCTTCTGTGTTGAGTATACTGTGTTCGGAAGGCCAAGCTGCTCCATCATAGTGTCTAGAAGCACTTTTCTTGGGATCCTGACTTTTTTCATCGCGGATGACTGATAACAAAGAGGAAGACACTATAAGTGCAGTGTATTTTTTTGCGGGGTACTGTAAGTGCAGTGTATGATTCTATATGTGTATGTATGTCTATCAATTTTTGGTGAGATACACAACACTGATAGTAACTGAATGATATGTGTTGGATAGGTAATTCTGAAGCTGCCAAAAGGTAATAAAAGAATTGAGAGTAGCAGGGGTTTGAGCTTGCTTAAACTGTAGACTATACATGCTTGTACTATTTGTTAGGCCCCAGGAAAACAGGGGATCAACAGATATGGCTATGCACCAATTGGTTACTCAGGTGTTTATTAGGAAGCACGCAGAGTCTGAGCAGAGAAGCTTCACTTCATTCTCTCACCCTTGATACTATAGTATTTATCAAATCAGGTTATGGAAGCATATATGAAGTACCATCAGTCTTTTGTCTGATTTGGACGAAATCACACTGCCTACCTATCACTGCTGTTGTGTATGCGGTACTGAAACTAATGTGAAATAGCTAGGATGAACTTAATACAGATCAGGTTGTGGAAGCAAATATGAAGTACAATCCGACTGTTATCTGATTTTGATGGAATCACACTCCCTACCTATTACTGCTGCTGTGTATGTGGTATCCAAAGTAACCTGAAATAGATGGGATGAACCAAACACTATTCATTTTAGTTATGTCTAACAATCATACTTCTGCCTTTTTAGCGGAACACAAATGAACCAGTATGTCAAGAACCAAACAGGTGGTTATGTAACAACAACCATGATTAGTGCATAACAGTATAAACACTGATCAGTACCATGGCTATAAGTAAGTAAACATACTGGTAAAAAAGTAAAAAAAATACAAAGAAGGTATGACATGCGTAAATATGGAGTTTGATTTACATGGTCGAAGAGGGTCCTCTTCGTCATTGAACTGAACAGAGATTATGGCGAATTACGATTTCAGTTTTGCCTGGCTTAAACTCTTCCTAGTTTAATCTTGTACTCCCTCTGTAAAGAAATATAAGAGCGTTTGTTATATTTCTTTATGGAGGGAGTAATATTCAGCATAGGTGATCCAAAAGGAGTAAATTAAATAAAACTCCACATTGTAAAAACATGTGTCAGCCGTACATGGTAGAAAATATCCTCTTCGCACATCTGGATTACTTAAAAAAAACTAAAATTAGATTCTATAAACTTGTGGTTTTCTGTTCAACCCAGCTTAAACAGCTCCTAGGCGACCAAAACTGAATGGAACTCTAAACTGAAAAAAATACATCGATAAAAAAGAGCTCATCTATAGCCTTGGACCTTTGATTTGGCCCTACCAAGCCATGGCGACTGGTGTGTAGATGTGGAACTTAAGGCGACTGCGGAAAGACCCCGCCCACTCGACAACACCTCATTCCCCTTTCTCCGTTCCCTTCCCATAAGATGCCACCGCCTATATAAGCATGAGCATCTTGCATCATGTAGAGAGATATAATGCACCTTTACATAGTGGAATGCGGAAAATTGGCACACAAAACTGGTAATTGTGCCATGAAATACATATTTGTGCATTCAAGCATCCAGAAATACACAAATGCATCAAAAAATACACAAATGCAAAAATAAAACTGCGGGTGCGTTTGGATAGCTACAAAACATTCCTTGTGATAGTTGGAAAAAAAATACATATTTGTGCACTCAAGCATTCAGAAATACACAAATGCATAAAAAATACACAAATGCAAAAATAAACTGCGGGTGTGTTTGGATAGCTATCTCACCTAGCTTAGCTGGGCTAGAATTATCTAGCCCGCTCCAGCAAGAGCCGCTAGAAGCAAGGTTAGTTATTTGGATAATGGCTAATTTTGCTAGTGTGGGAGAGCCAATTCGGCTAGCTTCCATCAGCAAGGTTTTCTTGGCAGTTGAGGGCTAGATTGCTTCCAGAAGCTAGTTTTACTTTGATTACCAAATGGATAACCTTGCATAGCTAAGATAGAGCTGCCCCTTGCCTCACATCCAAACACACCCTTGGTATCTAACTGTCCATGGTCAACACATACAAAATGTACATACATACTGGCAGTCTGCCAAATACAAAAAGAGGAAACGCTAACTAATATGTAGAACACATATGAATGATTATGAGTTGTGAGTCTATGGCTACGTGGACTTTTCTTGAGGGATTCATATAGCTGAAGGGACTAGCTGCCAAAATATAACAAAACTGAAGTTCATGGTATGCAACCAACTTCCAAAAATTCAGAAAATGGCTTCGCGAAGTAAAACCACGCATGTCAAGTCTACATTGACAGCCACTGCTTGGGAAGAATTAGACTCTGCTATTAGTCAGTAGGTATGGTACACATATAGTTAGAGTTGAACTGTTACCTGCCAAATTTGTAATCTTGAGTATAAAATTTTCAGAAGTAGAAATGGTAATGTGGTTCAATTTTCAAAAGAAACATGGAGATTGCAAGGCTGGTTTGAAGAAACTAAGGCTGAATGATCCATGGAACCTTAATGATGGTGAAGAATCTAAACTAAAATAGCATACCAGACGCACAAACAATCACAAAGAGATCAATTACCAACGTCATATATTTACCAGTAACCACAAATCATGAAATCAATGTCAGAGGACCAAAATTTTCACAAGCTAGGGAAATAATGCTCTTCACCAAAACCTTGCCATAACTTATTCCTCTTATTTCTTTGTCAGAGCTACACATTGCAAATTCAGAGAAATTTTAGAGAAATAAAAGAAAGCTTCATGAAAGGGAGTGGGCAGGCATATGAGAAATGAGCGCTTGCACGCATATTCTTACTCCGCGAGAATTTACACCAAGCCCTTCAACACCTGGTCAATGACCATGACCGCCTGAGTTTAGAACACCGCATCAGGTTCCTTTGCTCTAACCCCGTGACCTGCCAGCATCCGACGCCACCGAATTCGACCACTGCCCACCAGAACACCAAAATTATAATGTGAGACGACATGACAGGAGACCAAAAAATTGTTTATAAGGCTCCAAAATAGAATCATGATAAGTACTAAAGTACCTAATATCTCTAATAATCCATCACTCCAAAATAAGATCATGATAATTAGTTCACAGTAAAAGCTAGACCCTTTCAAACAAAAGACCAGGTTCCGAACGAAAGGCCATCCCTTCATATCTTTGCATTGTCCCCTGAAAATAGAGAATGAGAGTCAATATAGATCAAAATATTGTCAATTCATTACCTACTAATCGGCAACGTATGCTTATAATATTTGAGGCTCTAAAGCCAAAAAAAGGCGAGAGAACATCTTACACACACATGAAAAGAGGAACAAAAAGAACAGGAAAAGCAACCAAAGTATACCTTCAGCTTCAATCCAATGGTCTGATTGAGTTCCTGGCCAAATCCTTCATTCATCCTCACCTGCCTTAGATAGCTGCAACCAATGAAGAAGATCAATTGTCCTTTACAAGCTATGTAATCCAAAAACATTATCACAAGATGGAGCAACTTGTGGTTGGTGGCATCGACGCCGGTGAAGCACGAAAGGGAGCAATGGCCATATCAACATGTTCAGTTAAAAGCACCAGACCTAATTATGCACATTATTTCCTTGAAGCATCACATATAGAGTTATTTTCTATACTAAGCAATGTCTCAAATATGCACCTCTCTTTTTGCATCTATATCTACCATCTCTCGATCGACCATCAACCAAAATTGGTAAAAAAAAAGAAAGATAGATTGAGCACATTGCACACCAAGAAACATAAACTAAAGCATGCATTGAGCAAAAAAAGAAGAACAAGCGGAAAAGAGTTACCTGCTTCTTGGAATTGCAGTTGAGTACCATAATAAAGGACACCTCTGCAAACAAAAGAAAGATGCACACACATCAGCATCTTCCCTGAGTAGTCTTTCCACTCGGGCATCTACACAAACAGATATTGTGCGCACTTGCAACCTCTCAATATGGGTCAAAAAATGTTACAGAACAGGGGCGCTGCTAGGAGTAGATCATCCACATGGACATCCGTCGTTGTTGTGAACTTCCGATGGTGACGGGCGGCCTAGCACGTGGGAAAGGGATATGGCAACACATAGAGCAGTAAGATGCCTGCTGCTAATGAAGTGTAGATGGGCCAGGGGTGGGCGCATGTGGGAGATGGACACTTACCTCGTCCTCCTCGTCATCCTTGGAGGCGGCGAGGTATGGAGCCGCGGCGCTGGTCTTGTAGGGACGGGTCGGGGTGGCCGGATCTCTTGCAGTAGAGGGAGCGACGGGGCCGGCGACAGGGTGGCAGGGGAGGGCCGGTGACAGGGCGGGGGAGGGCCGGCGACGGGGCGGGGGAGCGACAGCGACGGGGCGGGGGAGTGACGCGGCCGGCGATAGGGCAGGGGAGCGACGGGGCTGGTGACACGGTGGCGGCGGGTGAGCCTAGAGCGCCATCGACGGGGGCTGTTCGGTGTGTGGATGAGATGCGAAGTTTTTTTTTACCTGGATGGGTGGGGAGGGAGGGAGGGAATAACCCCATAGTTTTTTTAGCTGGAAAAAAATAACCCCATCTCTTTGCCATCTGCCAGCAGATGGCAAAGAATCATTGCCGTCTACTGGCAGATGGCAAAGAGCTGGGGCTGGTGCGCCGTTACACTCTTGATGGCCAGAGGATTTTCCAACCTCTTTGCCATCTGCTGGCAGATGGCAAAGATTATTTGCCATCCACTAGCAGATGGCAAAGAATTGGCTGGTGGCAATCATGTTCTTTGCCGTCTGTCAGTTCTTTGCCATCTGTTTTTATAAGCAGATGGCAAAGACGTTCTTTGCCATCAGCTGGCAGATGGCAAAGAGCTGGCTGATGGCAAATTTCCTGTTTCCAGTAGTGAATAGGGACTCCCGATGAATGTTGTGCCTCAGTGGATTGAGACTAAAGGTCGCATGAGAATGGTTAGCTTACGGCTAAGACATCCTACAATGCACTTTAGTGCATTCAGGATTTCTAATAGCGAGGAATGCTTAATAGTGACAGAGTGAAGCAAAATTGTCCACAATCGCAGAGAAGTACTAGGGGGCAGCAATCAGAAGCGCGGCCCATGATTAGGAGATAGGTTCATCTGCATGGTCCAATATGATGAATCAGAAGAGCTATACATGTTCTATGCTATTTTACCGAAGAGAGAGCAGCAGGAGTGACTAGCATGCTTTTAGTACTTGTCCTCTCGTGTCCGTGTTCTTCGTTCTGAACTTAATCTCAAAGAGTGATTTGCTTTTGTGGTCTTATATATGAACGCTTATAATCATGACCATGTTGAACTCGATGATATCTTTCCTTCTGGTACAAGTGAATGTTTCTTCTTTAAGCTAGTATTGGTGGTGATTAGATAGCGGTAATGATTATGATGATTAAATAGTAGTAATGATGACTTAGTGATCAAGTATTATTAGCTTGTTGGTGATGATATATGATGCAATAGTTTTTATATTAATATGATGATGCACTACGAGGGAAAACCTTATACACAGAATCTTAGCAGCAGCGCGGTTTAAAAACAGACGCTACTACTAATTAGCTGTAGCGATCTTGATGAAAGCTCGCTACTAATAATGCGGTAGCAGTAGTGCCCTAGATGAAACAAGCGCTACTACTATAATTTCCACGGCCTTGCCTCCAGGCTAGATATAGTAGTAGCGCCCTTCCCTGGACGCACTGCTGCTAAAGTACTTAGTAGCAGCGTTTTTCTTCAAAACTCGCTGCTGCTAAGTATAGCACCTAATTAAGTTTAGACTTATCAGTAGTGTTTTTACGTAAAACGCGCTATTGCTACGTTAGCTATAACGCGTTTACTAAAGTGCGCTACTGCTAGTTCGACTTAACCACCCGCGGGCTGAAAATTTTTGCTAAGTCCTCCATTCCCCCCTGTTCCCCTACTCCTCTGTCGCCACCGCCCAAGCCTGCCCTCACTGACGCCGCCCCAGGCCGCCCTCAACCTCACCGCCGCCGCTCGACCTCACCGTCACCGCCCTCAACCTCACCGCCACCACCCTCGACCTCACCGCCGCCGCCCGAGCCCGCCCAACATCGTCGCCTCTCGATTCCGAGCCCGCTCTCACCGCCCCTACCTCTCCATCGCCGAGCACCTTCCCGCCACCATCTCTCCCCTCTCTGTAAGCCCCCCACCCCTCCCCCACCCCCTTTCTCTCTGCTTAGTTAGTACCAGATGTTTTTTAGTAGTAGTACATGTTAATTTAGGGTTCATAGATAATGATTTTTAGTAGTAGTAGATGTTAATAGTAGTAGTGATGGTACTCGTTAACTAGGGCAGTATGGTTAATAGTAGATGTTTCTTACTATTGTATAATGTAGTTTATTTTTACTATTTTTAGTAAGTGTTTAAAATAATTAGTAAGTAAATTAATAAACTAGTTGAACTAGTTTAGTTTTAGTTGAATTAGTAGAACTAATGTATTTCTAGTAAGATAATTAATATAACTAGTTGAACTACTTTATTTTTAGAACGAACTAGTTTTTTCCATTTATAGTAAGTTTATATTTAATAAGAACTAGTTGAATTAATAGAACTAGTTGAACATGTCATATTTGTTGTTATTTTTTTAGCTTAAGCAATTATTCGGGATGTATTAGTGATAACATATAGGGTTTTTGCTTTTGCAGAAATCAAGGAGCCCCTCCATCATCCCCGTCGTCGTCCCCGTCACCGACCCCCTCCGACCTCGAGGTGAGACCAACCAAATCTCCATGTATATCTTGTGTTGCTCAAGTAGGATATGTGGTTGCCCAAGTGGCCGGTCATGTTCAGGTTACACCTCCGAGTGGCCTATGTTTTGCCGGAGTGTTGATTAATTTCCGTTCCGGTAAATTTTAGGTGCTCGATATGTCCTTTTTTAGCAAAGGTCATGCCGGATTTTTCCGTGAATTCTGGCATGACTTGTGCTAGAATATATAGGAAATATCGAGTGGCCTGAATTTTCTCGAAAAATAATGATCTAATATAGGTTTTTTTAGTACATATATTTAATTGTACAAGTTTAATCTTTGAATTATGAACGTAGGAAAAGTCGTACTCGGACGACGACAGTCTCCCGGGGGAGTGCAGCTGGTGCCACGATGATCGAGGTCTGTGCGACAGGTTCCTTCAGCTGGACGATGATCAGCGCTTCAGCATTAAGCTCGAGGAGACCTTCGATGTTGAAATGGTACACAACGACAAGTGTTTTTTTCGTAATTAAGCATGACTTCAACTATTTCAACGTCTAATTTTCATCTTTTACAATTCGACTAGCTTATCCCATGCCATGCAAGACGCTATGTCTTGGAGAGGATAGGTTTTAAAGACCATGAAAATTTTGAAACAAAGAAAATACACCTAAGGACCCATCATGATATAGATTTTGAAGTAAATCTGTACAATTCTCAGAGCGTAACCCATTTTGGTTGCCAAAATTGGGAAGCACTTTGCAAAATGTATGGTTTTTATGAGGGTATGATTGTCACCATGGATCTTGGTGATCCTGAAATCAAGCAAGACAATATGGACAGTTGGGTCCTTGTTGATACACTTCTGATTCTACTGCAATGTGAGTTTATCAAACATAGTTATTAACTAATTTATATTATTTATTTCAAAATAGTTGATAGCTTATTTTCGTTGACAGCTTATTTTGATTCTTCAAAGAATGTGCGGAAGATGGTAGACAAGACCCACTACACTGATGGCTCCGAATTAACTTATAAGGAGAAAAGTCATCTGATCGCATTTTGTACTTATCTTGAGGATTACAATACTTATTATCGAACTCCTCCAAATTATGGTGAATACGTGCCACTAGTGCACGTGTTGAACCACGGTAACTTCTATGGAGATACCCTGGTAAGATTTTTTACTATTACGACATCCGTGCATCTTTTGCATACTTCTAAAACTAGTACATCATTCCTAACTACGAAGTTATTACTATGTTTTTCAACAGAAAATCCTGATGGATTGTGTGCCTCATCTGATGTATCAGAATGGTCGCCTTGCAGTTCTGAACATACAGCCAGGTTAATCTAGGGAGCTCACCTGTGCATATTGGATTTCTAAAACCGGTGAACATATGCTAATCAAAGAATGAAAAAAATGTTTGGACATTCGCAAGGAGGTTCTTGGAAGTAACATTAAGCGAAAGGCAAGAATTGGAGACAGGATAATCTCCATTCTCCATAATGGAGAGTCAGGGGCTATCTTGTTTTTTGCTATTTTAGCTTAGAGAATATAGTAGGTCCTAAGAGAATGTAGTAGGTCCTATGAGGTACAATATGTTTATTATGTGGTACAATGTGTTAGAGTTGATGATAAGGAGTACTTGTGATTACGACTAGTGAACAATTTGCTATGTGATGTCTCATTGATGAAAACGATGATCTTGAGGAGGTGTTATATAACAATGATGTATTATGATGATAACTTGTTAATGATATGATGATGATAATATTTATTGTATTATTGGGTGAAAGAACCGCAGATTAGTTTCAAGTGGATGGACATCCACTTGAAACTAGTCCACGGTTCTTTCACCCTGTGATGTAATAACTCATTATGATGTAAAAACAATCTCTAAATTCCTGTTGTATGAAAACTTGTGTAAAGGTGTATGAAAACAACATGAAATAAAAAAGAAATAAAATACGAAATAATAGTAGTAGCGCGGGCAGGGAGAAGCGCTATTACTAATTACCAGTAGCGCTCCTTGGGGAAAGCGCTACTACTAAGTCGATATAGCAGTAGCGTGGGTCGAGGCACACTACTGCTAACCTTTAGCTATAGCACCGTACCAGTAGCGCTCCAGCCCGCGCTACTGATCGGCCTAGAAGACGCGCTGCTGCTAGGCTTTTCCCTAGTAGTGATGATGAGTTATTATATCATTTATGAAAGAAACCGCAGATTAGTTTCAACTGGATGGATCCTAGCTAGCTAAGTGATCAAGTATATGCCATATCCATATTACTTGCTCACCTAATATATAAGTGATCAAGTAATATGGATATGGCATATATACTTTGATCACTTAGCTAGGATCCATGCATGCATCCTGTTGAAACTAATCTTCGGAACTTTCACCTAATGATTTAACAACTCATTATAATGTAAAAACAATCTCTAAATTAAATTGAAAACACAAAACAAAAGGAAAAAATAAAAACTAAAACCAAAACCCCCCAAACATTTAGTACCGGTTGGTGTTACCAATCGGTACTAAAGGTCACCCCGCACCCAGCCCTGGCTCGTGCCACATGGTGGCACTTTAGTGGAGGTTCGTGCCGAACCGGTACTATAGGGGGGCCTTTAGTCCCCACCCTTTAGTGTCGGTTGTAGAACCGGCACTAAAGGCCCTTACAAACCGGTGCTAAATCCCGGTTCTGCACTAGTGAGGGCAGCTGTTGAATATGCTCTTACCAAGTGTTCCCAATGCATTGCCTCGTGTGAAAGACAGAGCATAGCACACATGGGACATCATGAACATGATACACCATTTTGATCATGATTATAAGGGAGTACAAAAATTTATTGCAAAAAACTTCTTGTAAAGTCAGTACTTAAGGTCGAGAAGACCTTGCAAAGAATGGAATGCTTTCATGGGGAGTAACATGAGGTGACACTAAGACCGAGAAAAATCAATAAAGAAGCGTTCCTTGTGCATTTTCTTCAACCATTGTTAGGCTGGTCACAATGGGGAGGAACTTAGGAGTAACATCACACACTCCAATACAACTTTGCTTATGTGGCACATATTTAATGAAGAGAGAGGTGCTTGTGGTAACTAGCTAAGTTACCGGAAAATCACACACTCCAAGAAACAATGAGTCTATAACCTAATAAATACATCGTTGCATGACACTACATAGATGTTCCTACCCACTATGAAGGTAGTAACATAGTCTAGGAAAGTGTGTAAGTTACTAGCTTATGTTCTTGCCCATTGTGACCAGCCTTAGGATAGGTGCATCGATCGGCCTTATTTAAGATTGATATTCAAGAGATTAATTTTAGTTTGTTTGTTTGCCATTTTCCATCTTAAGTGTTTGTTTCTTGCTATGAAGTTACCTCCCAGGAAAATATTTGCTAATACAAGCTCTGGTGTTTTTCCAAATAAGAAGTCTGAAATTTTGGCTTAAGCTCTATCTTTCACTTGCGTCGGAACATACAGTAGAATAGTATAGCTACCATGAAAAAAGATGTCATTGTAAAATTTTGTGCTGGTTTATTTGTAAGAAAATATATTTTTTGAGAAAATATAGTATAAGTGTGGACATTCACAAACACGTACACGCTACAATGGCATTGCGCAAATCCTGGGATAAGTGTACAGTGAAGCCGGAACGGGCGGCGCAGAAAGTTGTGATGGTGCTGCTACCGGCCATGGGCAACGGAGAAGTTGTGACCCCGAGCTGCCATCAGCGGTCGGTGCTGAAACTCTCTCTTCCCTTCTCTGGATGCTAAACACGCTGTTGTAATGGGGTCCCCAAGTGCTGCGGTAAGCGGCCAGTGCTGTTGCATGGGGCCTCTCCGATGATGAAGAAGATGCGGGAAGACGCGATCGGGGTTCGAAAAAAACCCTCTGTGGGGGAACGAGAGAAGGCAGGGAAGACGATGCATAGTGTGGCCGGAGATAAGGGATATGATCAAATGGTTATCATCGGCTTAATCAAATGGCTGGGAAGTGAACCAACAGAAAGTTTGGGCCAGCCCACGGGGTGCTACCCTTTCCTAAACCAACATCCTCATGTAAGGTTTTATTATTATATATCAACATCCAAGACATAGGATAACTCTGCAACCTCCAAGAGAGGAGGTCAATAATTTGAAGACCTAATCTAATGAGACACTGAGAATGCTACACATCGATCATAGTTCTTGGGATGGATGTTGTGGATAAAATCAATGTTCAATGGCTCCCCACTCCCTTTTCTTGTCTCCCCTACCTATACCATTTTTGCCTGAACAATAGAATTCATCCATTACTTTACCAAGTGATACATTTATTGCATTTGACGATTTGTCCCTATCTTAGGTGTGGTGTTGCATCTATGATGGTGTTTACGGTGCCCTACACCACTAGACCTAGTTTATAGTGCATCAATGACACCAACGACACAAACACACGAAGAGTGGTAAATGGTGTCATCATGCCTTCCATTCAGCTGGTCACACAACCAAGTTGCAGTCGGTTTTTGTTGTACAACACAAAGTTGGAATCGAGGCTCTCCAGCATCTCCATGATAGATGCTCATTCGGACCCACTAAATAACAATGGAAACTTTGAGAGAGGGAATGAACTTACCACCTTGGGAATAATACATGTCCCTGGACCACATAGATATGATAACATTTGTTAAATTAAAGGATGCCCAACACCAAACAATGAACATTGCATTTCACATTTCTGAATTGTCTTTCTATGGAAAGAATGAATCTAAAATTTGTTGATATGTTTTTTTAGCAAAAAAAATATATATCAGCAATTCAGGCCCAACAATTTATGTGGCATAGTACCAGAACAGTGACTTCTTGAATATTTTTAGATGCACTAGTATACAGGTCTGGATCAAGAGCATGGTGACTTCTGTCTGGATACATTATAAATGTGCAAATAAACATTTATGTACAGTCAACAAAACAAAATATTGTTTCTCAAACAGAGTTTCATGTATTGGAGGGTTGTAAAATAACAAGACACAAGTGCCTAAGATATTGACCTAAGTTGCAACCATCATTTATGACCTATGGAAAACACGAGCACAAAGATAAACAGTAATGAAGAAAAACCATCAAATGAATCAGCAAAACGATGGAGCCAACAGATAGCTGACAGACAAGGCATATGCACGGCAGCTTAGTTAAGCATAGTAGGATGTACGCAACCTCGTCTCCATGGCAGAGTCGGTCAGGACTAGCAAATATGTTAGAAATCATGCATCAAACGCCAATTTCTGCTATCAACAAACAATCATCTCCCAGATTTATGAAGGAAGTAGGCTTCCCATTAATTGCATCAACCATCCCCATTGCGGAACACTAAAGAACCATGATCAGTCAAATATCTCTCCCATGAAAACAGGGAGGAATCTGCAATGCAATGAATGGATGTGCCCCATGTACTATCAATGAAGCTTTACGGTGCCCTTGATATTAATGCACTTTAGCAAGGACACGCACCATGCCTCATGCTGACTGCCTCGCTTCATCTATAAAAGCGAACTAGGACCTAAACCGCCGTCGCATACATACTTGAAATGTTGAAGGCATAGATACTTGAAACTAGGACCTAGGCAGAGAAGGCATACATACTTGAAACGCTCAGGGCAACTATCTACATGAACATGTTAGTTATAAGTGGACCATATAACCCGCTAATTAGCGATGCATCATGGGATGCGGAGACAATGGGAATTCAGATTTGTGGCTATGACAACCAATCTGTACCTGCTGCTCCGTTGAAGGCTCTTAATGGCAGCCATGTATGTGATGCTCTTTGGTTTGGTGTTATATCAAGTTACAATCTATCACGATGGTCTTCAGCTCACGATACCATGCTGACATGCCTAGTCCTGGAAATTGGTCTAATCACATATCTATGTAGTATAGCTTCTCAGAATTGTAACCTTAACCGGTTTTCAAATATTAAAAAAAAGCATTTTAGCCTCACCTGTTACATTTCAGGTTTATTTTCTCATTTGTGCCTTCACTTTGATACTATGTGTTGATTTGATGCTTGTTTTCCCTTTGAGTATGTCAACGACACTTTTCAAAGTGATCCATATTAGTATGGTAGTAGAAAGCTGGCTATAAGATGCTTGCCTTGACCAGCATAACCAAGTTTTCCCAGTTACATTGCCTCATGTGAAACACAGGGCATCAACAGGATACCCGTCAGTTTGATCACGAGTACCGGAGTACAAAACGACACAGAAATATCAACACTAACAGAAAGGATATTTCATTACTAATACGAGGTAATAATTGTTCTTCCGCAGACAGTATTTTTTCTAGAAAAGAAGGGTATACCCCCGACCTCTGGATCTGGATGATGCATGCAGCCATTTTATTAATTATTCACAAAGACCCTACAAAGTAATACATCAGTAAGTATAAAACCATCATCTTGGCAACACCTGTCGCTACTCCTATCCACTTTATGAAGGGGTGCCGAATGTCCGAGCTGAATACCAAATAGACATCGCACCAAAGCCTAACATCTAAAGTCGGATGCCCCAGCCAAACCACAATGCCGGGACTGGGTCACACACCGGCCTGACACACTATCAGAGGCCGCCGCTGCTGTCTTCCATTGATCCATCTCCAGAGCATGTACACTGACGGACCAACCTTGGCATGCCTGTCGTCGACGCCACCACGGTGTCAAACAATGCCACCATCCTGCACGTATCCATCCACACGCGCCCGTCACCAAAACTCCGCGGCGCCATGCTGTCGGGATCCGCCGTCGGCCTTGCGGTAGATGTAACATTGCTCCTCCTCTTGTCCCCTCCAGCCAGCACTTGCTGCAAAATGATGCCCCCATGAGGGATAACAACACTGAAGGCGTCGTCATCGTCCGATCCCGTAGACCCACATCTAGGGTTTCCCTCGGAACATCTCGATCGAGTTGACGTGACCTGCAACGACGATGCCTCAAGAAGGAAACGACGTCAGAGACACCGCTATCGTCCGCCAAGACCGTAGTTAGGCGCGGTTTTCCCTGGAAGCCGCTTCATCCCGATCTCGCGGCTGGATGGAACCGCGCGGTGCTTTGCCATAAAGACGTATGCCGTCGCCGGTACTCCGCCGGAGATCCTCCATCCCTTCACTGGAGCCCTCATCACGCCACCGACCATCCACGTGAAGAATCGACGACGGATCTGGGTGGGATCCAGATCCCCAGCCGCCAAGCCCACCATCGCTAGCACCACCAGCCATGGCGTCGTCTTTTGCCGCCGCATGGACAAGGAGCCGCCCTGGCCTCGGTGCGAAGCCCCCAGCCCAAGGTGCCCCAGCCGTCTCGAGGGGTTGTCGGTGCCTCCTCCTGCCTGAGACAGTCATACAGAACAGCAAACCGATTGCCTATCTTTCTTCCTCCAAAACACAAAAATATCATGCAAAATACATGTTTTCACCTATGCGTATGACACTACCTGCTACTCTTCAGTTTATAGAGCATATCTACTTTATTTCACGACAAACTCTTTTACGTTCGACCAAGTTTATAGAAAAAAGAAATCAACATTAATCTAGTACAGAAGATAGATGTTGATATTTTTTAATATAAACATGGTCAAAGTTAGAGGGGTTTGACCCGAGACAAAGTTGATATGCCTTATATAAATATAAAAAGGAAGATACTCATGTAAAAAAACGGGACGATACTACTGTTGCTGCTACTACTACTGTTGCTGCTGCTGTAACATCCTACGGTTTGTATACTCCACTCCACAACTTGATCGTTGAGGATTCTGCTTGTCCAGTAGCTGGAGTAGGGACACTCTTGCTAACACTATCAGTTGCACCTATGTTTGGTGCTCATGTCGGATTTTATGTCCATTTTCACCTGGCTGTTTTTATTTTTACCAGAGGCTTGGTATAGCATTGTTGGAGTCGTCGTTGGACTTGTTGTTTCTGAGCTTGTCAAGTGCTTGCAACAATGATGAACAAAGGGTTGCTTCATTTTCGCCTCATCCATTTTATTCAGATCCATAATGGTCAGATCAAGTGTAATATTCTCTGTAGGTGTGAATCAAAAGTTGCTACTCATGGAGGAAATTGTTGCAACCGGCGGAATCAAAAGCTGGAATCAGCAAATCAAAAGCCGCAACCGCCAAATCAAACAAGACCATAGCAGGAGCATGGTCGTGCTCCAAATCCTCAGTGGCAGCGACGAAGATGCTGAAATCGGCAATGGTCGAAAATGTGACGGTGGCGCAGAAAGTTGTGAGGATGGTGCAACCGGCCATGGCCATCGGAGAAGTTGTGCCCAGAGCTGCCGTGAGTGGCGGGTGCAGAAACTCTATCTTCCCTTCTATGGATGCCACATGCGATGATGTAACAGGGCCCCAAGTGCTGCCTTGAGTGGCCCTTGGTGCTGCATGGGGCCTCTCCGGTGGTGAAGAGGCATGCGAGGAGACGTGGTCGGGTTTGGGATTTTTTTTTTCCCGGTGCGGGGGATCGAGAGAAGGCAAGAAAGACGATGTGGAGTGTGCAAGGGGATAAGGGATAGGATCAAATAGTTATCATTGGCGTAATCAAATGGATGGAAGTGGACTGGCCAAAAGTTTGGTCCGGATGACCGGCGGCTTGCACTACCCTTTCCTAAATCAACATCTTCAGAACAAATATCAACAAGTTTAGTTACCTGATCTATTATTGTTCTGGTACTATCTATTGGACAACGAAGGTGGTGATGTTCTGATTTTTAGAATACATAAGATCTAATTTGGTACAATTTTGCTTAGGCGTCTAATCTGCAACAGTTCCTCGTTCATGTGCATATCAATAATTTGGATGTTCCTTTATGTAAAATGCTATAGTAATTATCAGTGGTTGTTCTTGCAAAATAACGTCGCCCACTGATAGCGGTGCAGTGAAGCGCACATTCTGTCCTAGTCCTATGTTACACGCTCCCAAATTTTCCAGGTATGAAAACACTATTATAAAAGAGCTATGCACGACATTTTGTTTTCTGAGAGCATCTCCAACAGGCGCGCCAAAAGACGCGCCCGCGCGGTAAAATTGCATTTTAGCGCGCGCCGCCCGGTTTCGCGTGCTTCAGCGGAGGCGGAAAATTACCGCGCGCGGGAGAAAGCGGCAGCTGGCGCGGTAGATTTGGCGCGCCGCTTTGCGCGCGCCTATAAAATCTGGCGCTCGCCACGCGCTCAGCACACTGCCACGCGCCCTCCTCCTCGCCACCTCGTCGCTCTTTCTCGCTGCTTTCCCCGCCAACACCGCGCCACCATGCCGCCACGCCGCCGGGGTTCTTCGGGCTACCGCGGCGTCCGCGAGCGCCCCTTGGGCTAGTACTCTGCCGAGATCCGGTCCAGCGACGTCCGGCTCGGCCTCGGTTCGTTCCGGAGCACGCATGAGGCGGCCCGCGCGTACGACGCGGCGGCGTGGCGCTTGGACAAGCCCCGGTCGCAGATGAACTTTCGCGACGTCTTCACGTGCGAGCAGGCGCAGCGCCTCGCCCCTCCGCCTCGTCTCATCACCGACCAAGACCGTGCGGACCACGTGTGGCAGCAGCGCCACCTCCTCATCGCCGAGGAGGACGAGCGAGCCATGGACCGTCGCCACCCGGAGGACGTCGCCGCCGAGAAGGAGTTCTGGGCAGAGAGGACGGCAAGGCGCCACGCGGAGCGCGCCGACAGACGTCGGCACAAGGCACTGGCGATATCGCAGTGCGATATCATTGAGAACGGCGGGCAGTCGATCTTCTCCCCCAACGATCTGCGTTGGGATGACATGTGGCTCGATATCTCGGACAACACCACCGAGGATGATGATGATGACGGCTGGGAGTCACCGTAGTTTGTCTCGTTGCACCGTAGTTTTTCTATCTAGTTGCACCGTAGTTCTATCTATCTATACTTTGGAATGATGTAAAATACCTTTGTATCCTTTTTTATCTATGCTATGATGAACTATGTATCTTTTTTATCTATGCTAGAACTATGTATCATTTTATCTATGCAAAGTTAATTAAAAAATGTTGTAGCGTGCCTGCTGGAGCTACGCGCGCGCGCTGCATTTTAGCGCGGCCGCTGGAGCCAGCGCTGCGCGCCGCGCCAAACCTGGCGAAGGGCGCGCTGTAAAGCAGAATTTAGCGCGCCACGCGTTCGGCGCCTGTTGAAGATGCTCTTAGCAAAGTAGGGTTTATTGTTATATCAACATCCAATACATAGCATAACTTTGCAGCCCCCAAGAAGAGAGGTTAATAATTTGGAGAGCTAATCTAGTGACACACTGAGAATGCTACACATCGATCATAGTTCTTGGGCTGGATGTTATGGATAAAATCAATGTTCAATGGCAGTCCACACCCTGTTCTTGGTTCACACCCTGTTCTTGGTTCCCCTATCTATACCACTGTTGTCTGAACAAAAGAATTCATCCATTACTTTACCAAGTGAAATATTTATTGCATTTGACGATTTGTCCCTATCTTAGGTATGGTGTTGCATCAATGATGTCGTTCACCGTGCCCTACACCAGGTTTACTGCGTGCCCTCCATTCTACAAAAGTTTTCTTACGGTCTGCTCTGTCGACCAAGATTAGGTGCAAGGACACTATGCCACATACATATCTGTCTTGTCTTACTTCATAGTATATAAAAGCACACTAGATCTAAGCAGCAATCGTTGCAAGAGGGAACTCAATGCGAGCAAGGCAGCTAACTGTCTGCATGAATAGTTATAAAATATACCCGCAAAAAAATAGTTTTAAAATGGACAACAACCCCTTAGCAGCGCGTCATGGGATTGGGAGGCCACGGAAATTTTGATATACTCTAGGAGTGACAATACAGTGCAGGTTTAGAAGTTGTGACAAGTTCCAAGAGGGATCAGTGCATGTGTTGTTGTTTTCTTTGTCGTCCATATCAAGTTAAAAACATGCGCGGTTAACAACATGCACGGCAAGGGTTTCCTAGTTTTCAGCTAGTGAAAACACACTGAAATGCCCAGTTTTTAGAAATTGCTCATTCACATTTCTACACTGTATAACCGTGGTGGAATGAAACCTTGATGATTTCTTTTAGCATTCAACACTACATGTTACATTTCAGGTTTAATTCCAGATCGATGTCTTCACTTTGATACTTTGCGTTGATCTGATGCGAATTTGCCATTTGTGTTTGTCAAGGATTTATTTGTTTCTAAGTGATCCATGTCATGACAATTGCAACTGGTTTTATTGTGCCACGTTTTGAAGTCCAGACATTGTTCTTGTACATATTTTTCATTGTGATATGCAGCCTGTGCTAATTATCAGATGTTTGCCTTGAGCAGCATTCACCAAGTTTTCCCGGTGCATTGCCTCATGTGAAACACAGAGCATAGCACACATCGGACATCATGAACATGATATACATTGACTTTGATCGTGAGTAGAAGAGAGTACAAAATTTATTCCAAAAGTTTCTCTTCTTGTAAAGTCAGTATTTAAGGTCGGGAATGGATGAACATGAGGAGTAACATGAGGTGACACTAAGACCAAGAAAGCTCAACAAAGAAGCAAACCTTGTGCATATTCTTCAACCATTCTCAGCTTAGGTACATCAATCGGACTTGTTTTAGATTGATATCTTTATATTCAAGAGATTAATTTCAATTTATTTGTTTGCCCCTTTCCGTCTTGCGTGTTTGTTTCTTGCTATGGAGTTATCTCCCAGTAAAATATTTGCATAATACAGGTTCTGGTGTTTAGCCGAATAAGAAGGATGATACTTCAGCTTTATATCTGTTTTTCAGTTGGGCTGGAATTTACAGTATAGTATAGCTATCATAAAAAAATATGCCATTGTAGAACTTTTTGCCGGTTTATTTGTAAGGAAAGATTCTTTTTGTGACATATAGTATAAATGCGGACATTCACAAACACGTACGTACACTCAGCCTTACAAACACACCCACAAAAAAGCCCTATGAGCACCTTCGAGAGACTAAGCCAGCAGGTCCCGAAATAGATGAAGTCACCACAAAAGCCTCACTATCAACGAGCATGTTGCTTACCAATGAAAGAATAAAGACTACAAATCCTGAAATAAATCTAGGAAAGTGCGAGCATCCATGCAAAGTCTATGACTTGAATTCAGGTGGGAAGTTCCACCAGAAGAAACCTGACCAACTAAACTACGCTTAGTTCCCATTTGTTAGGGAATGTCTAAAAAGGTGCACAAGTAACTATTCATCGTGAAAAAACCTCTAATGAATATTTAGACTTACAGTCTCTCCTACTTAACCAGATAAGGTTTTGTAGTCCGCTCTTCCTTCATCCAACCTCTAGTCGGAACCCCCCCCCCCCCCCCCCCCCTTCATTTTCTCGTTTTGATTCTTTTCCCCATATTTGCTTTTTGCACCGGTTTTACCTGGAAAATACTTCAACTGCCCACTTCTCGCTGGCTTACCAAATAACATTATATCTCTTTGGCAAGTCAATGAAATCTCGTTCTTCTATGCAATCACATTATAATAATAAAGTGGCAAGTAAATCACGGGCTAACCTATTAGAATATTTATGCCGCCTTACAATGCACATGCAATTATCCAGTTCCAAGAAGAAAAGGCATAACTTGCGAGAGAACACCCTAATAAATAGGAACTCACATTCGACTTCATAATGACTTGAACCCAAGTATATAGTGAGATTGTTGAGTCATAGTACCCACGAGTTGAGCTAACATCTGTGGGCTGGCAAGCCCCAAAATATGTGAATTGGGATGCAAAGCATCGTCAGGGTTCCCAAGCCTAAAAGCCATAACTAACACCAACGACATGAACACAAGAGTGATAAATGGTGCCATCCTCGTTCCCTTCAGCCGGTCACAAAACCAAGTTGCAGCCAGTTTTCCTTGTGCCAACGTTATCTGGAAGTCATGGGCGCCAGCGAAGTGCAAGATGAACCTCTGGCTCGTGGTGCAAAACTGGTTGTGGATCGCCAACCGCCGGCAGTGCCATGGCCTCTGCGTGAAAGGAATCTGTGCTCTATGCCAACGTCCAAGAAGAGGCCTGACCACCTCATTGTGGAATGCCCTTTTCACGCGCTCTGTGGATGGCCATTGTTAGACTAAGTATATATTAGATATACGTGTTGTAACATAATCGGTATTTGTACGGTTCTCTTTTATAAATATATGATAGCCGTACCCACCAAGGGTATCGAGCATTGTTCCAAACCCTAATCCGTTTAACATGGTATCAGACGACGCGTTCGGTCCGTGCCGTGCTTCCGCTTCCTCTGTCGCCGCCGCGTCGGCCTTCACCGCCGTGCCGCCTCCGTCAACCCTGGCGACGGAATCGCCGTTCATGGCGTCTACCCCGCTCGCCTGGGCCCGTCCGTCCGCATCGGGGTCGCGTCCTCCAGCGCCCCGATCGCCCGCGCCTTCGCTCGCCGGTGATGCCGCCGTGGCGTCGCACGCCTTCGATCCCGCGCAACCATCCAGAAATCCATCGCTCGTGTACGGTGCAGAATCCTAAACCCTAAACCCTAAACACATGCAGAATCGATGTGATCCATCCCTGGCGGCCGTCAACCCTGGCTACGGTGCCCCCATGCAAGATCGGGATCGCGCCCCTGCGCAGCTGCCTTACGGCGCCGTTCCGACCTCTGCTGCGCCGCCGGCCTCAGGCCCTCGTGGCACTCCCGTCCAGGTGCCGTACGGTGGGCCGTATCCAGCACCGTACGTCGCGCCGTCGTCGCCCTACACTAGTAGAAAAGGGGGCAATGGTCCAGGCCGGTCCAGCCCATTAGTCCCGGTTCAATCCAGAACCGGGACCAATGGGGGCATTGGACCCGGGTTCTTGAGCCCCGGGGGTCGGCCGGGCCACGTGGGCCATTGGTCCCATAATTTTCTTACTTTTATTATTGCATCTTATATAGTGCGATGGTTTTGGTATCCGCCCCCGTCGGCCCTCGTCCTGTCTATGATTCAGATGTGGTATATATTATCTTTTCATAACTATTGGTTCATTTATTGTTTATGACAATTATGCCGACCAACGTGACATAGATTTTATTTATCTAGGAGGTTGTTGAACCGGAAATTCCAACCGACCCTATTGTCGAGAGGTTAAATTTAGTTGAAGAAGAAAACAATTTGTTGAAGGAAAAAATTAGAAAAATTGAGGAGGAGAAGATGATATTGGAGTTGCATGTTGCGGATGTCGTCGATGATCACAAGATCAAGATGGATGCAATGCGCTTGAAGATTAGAAAGATTAGAAAATATGCCATTCATACCGAGGCTTGGTATCATTATGCCATTGGATCAGTTGTTACAATGGTTGCGATTATGATCGCATTTGTTTTCGCATTGAAATATTTTAAATAGTTTTAGTGTATGGTTTAATTAATTTAGATGCTCTGCAGAGCTTTATGTTGTTAGATGAGAACTATGTATGTACTTTGGTTTTAATGTGATGATGAACTTCTATTAATTTGGTCACTTAATTATATAATGCACGCAGATGAACCGGCAATGGATGTACGGTTCAAGACACACCTCTGAGTACATTAAGGGCGTGCATGATTTTCTCGAAGTGGCTGAGGCAAACAAGCAGAATGGTTTTATGTGTTGTCCATGCCCTGTATGTGGGAATACGAAGTCTTACTCTGACCGAAAAATCCTCCACACCCACCTGCTTTACAAGGGTTTCATGCCACACTATAATGTTTGGACGAGGCACGGAGAAATAGGGGTTATGATGGAAGATGGCGAAGAAGAAGAGTACGATGACAACTATGTGCCCCCTGAATACGGTGATGCTCCTGAAGATCAAGAGGAACCAGACGATGTGCACGATGATGCTGCAACGGGCGAAGCTGCTGAAGGTCAAGAGGAACCAGACGATGTGCCCGATGATGATGATCTCCGCCGGGTCATTGTCGATGCAAGGACGCAATGCGAAAGTCAAAAGGAGAAGCTGAAGTTCGATCGCATGCTAGAGGACCCCAAAAAAGGGTTGTACCCCAATTGCGAAGATGGCAACACAAAGCTGGGTACCGTACTGGAATTGCTGCAGTGGAAGGCAGAGAATGTTGTGCCTGACAAAGGATTTGAGAAGCTACTTAAAATATTGAAGAAGAAGCTTCCAAAGGATAACGAATTGCTCGACAGTACATACGCAGCAAAGAAGGTCGTATGCCCTCTAGGATTGGAGGTGCAGAAGATACATGCATGCCCTAATGACTGCATCCTCTACCGTGGTGCGTACAAGGATCTGAACGCATGCCCGGTATGCGGTGCATTACGGTATAAGATCAGACGAGATGACCCTGGTGATGTTGACGGTGAGCCCCCCAGGAAGAGGGTTCCTACGAAGGTGATGTGGTATGCTCCTATAATACCACGGTTGAAACGTCTGTTCAGAAACGGAGAGCATGCCAAGTTGATGCAATGGCACAATGAGGATCGTAAGAAAGACGGGAAGTTGAGAGCACCCGCTGACGGGTCGCAGTGGAGAAAAATCGAGAGAAAGTACTGGGATGAGTTTGCAAGTGAGCCAAGGAACGTATGGTTTGCTTTAAGCGCGGATGGCATTAATCCTTTCGGGGAGCAGAGCAGCAATCACAGCACCTGGCCCATCACTCTATGTATGTATAACCTTCCTCCTTGGATGTGCATGAAGCGGAAGTTCATTATGATGCCAGTTCTCATCCAAGGCCCTAAGCAACCCGGCAATGACATTGATGTGTACCTAAGGCCATTAGTTGAAGAACTTTTAGAGCTGTGGAATGGAAACGGTGTACGTACGTGGGATGAGCACAAACAGGAGGAATTTAACCTAAAGGCGTTGCTGTTCGTGACCATCAACGATTGGCCCGCTCTCAGTAACCTTTCAGGACAGACAAACAAGGGATACCACGCATGCACGCACTATTTACTTGACACCGATAGTATATACCTGGCAAGCTGCAGGAAGAATGTGTACCTGGGCCATCGTCGATTTCTTCTGACCAACCATCAATGTCGAAAGAAAGGCAAGCATTTCAAAGGCGAGGCAGATCACCGGAAGAAGCCCGCCATGCGTACCGGTGATCATGTACTTGCTATGGTCAATGATTTACACGTAATCTTTGGAAAGGGTCCCGGCGGACTAGCTGTTCCGAGTGACGCTGGGGGACACGCACCCATGTGGAAGAAGAAATCTATATTTTGGGACCTACCCTACTGGAAAGACCTAGAGGTCCGCTCTTCGATCGACGTGATGCACGTGACGAAGAACCTTTGCATGAACCTGCTAGGCTTCTTGGGCGTGTATGAGAAGACAAAAGATACAGCTGAGGCACGGGAGGACCTGCAACATTTGCACGAAAAAGACGGCATGCCTCCAAAGCAGTATGAAGGTCCTGCCAGCTATGCTCTTACCAAAGAAGAGAAGGAAATCTTCTTTGAATGCCTGCTTAGTATGAAGGTCCCGACTGGCTTCTCGTCGAATATAAAAGGAATAATAAATATGGCAGAGAAAAAGTTTCAAAACCTAAAGTCTCATGACTGCCACGTGATTATGACGCAACTGCTTCCGGTTGCATTGAGGGGGCTTCTACCGAAAAACGTCCGATTAGCCATTGTGAAGCTATGTGCATTCCTTAATGCAATATCTCAGAAGGTGATCGATCCATAAATCATACCAAGGCTAAGGAGTGATGTGGTGCAATGTCTTGTCAGTTTCGAGCTGGTGTTCCCACCATCCTTCTTCAATATCATGACGCACGTTCTAGTTCATCTAGTTGACGAGATTGTCATTCTGGGCCTCGTATTTCTACACAATATGTACCCCTTTGAGAGGTTCATGGGAGTCCTAAAGAAATATGTCCGTAACCGCGCTAGGCCAGAAGGAAGCATCTCCATGGGCCATCAAACAATGGATGTCATCGGGTTTTGTGTTGACTTCATTCCTGGCCTTAAGAAGATAGGTCTCCCTAAATCGCGGTATGAGGGGAGGCTGACTGGAAAAGACACGCTTGGAAGGGACTCAATAATATGCAGGGACGGATATTCTTGGTCTCAAGCACACTACACAGCTCTACAGAACTCTACCTTGGTGACCCCGTATGTCGATGAACACAAGAACAGTCTGCGCTCCAAACACCCGAAGCAGTGCGACGACTGGATTACATGTGAACACATCAGGACTTCCAGCAGTTGGTTGGAATCACGTATCAGAGGTGACAACACTGTTTGTGATGAGCTGTACTTGTTATCCAGGGGACCATCTTTGACTGTAATGATTTGGAAAGGATACGAGATAAATGGGAATACATTTTACACGATTGACCAAGATCAAAAGAGCACCAACCAAAATAGCGGTGTCCGCTTTGATGCAACAACCGAGAGGGGAAATGACACATATTATGGTTACATAGTGGACATATGGGAACTTGACTACGGACATGATTTTAAGGTCCCTTTGTTTAAGTGCAAATGGGTCAATGTGTCAGGAGGCGGGGTACAGGTAGACCCACAGTACGGAATGACAACAGTGGATCTGAAAAATCTTGGGTACACTGACGAACCGTTCGTCCTAGCCAATGATGTGGCACAGGTTATCTATGTGAAGGACATGTCTACCAGACCGAGAAAGAGAAAAGATAAGGAAGCGAATACATCATACGATGAGCCAAAGCACCACATAGTTCTTTCAGGAAAAAGGGACATCGTGGCAGTGGAGGACAAGACCGACATGTCTGAAGATTATGAAAAGTTTCATGAAATTCCTCCCTTTAAAGTCAAGGCTGACCCCAGCATCCTGATAAACGATGAAGATTATCCATGGTTACGGTGCAATAAGCAAATGACACAAGCGAAGAAAAAGTGAAGACTTTCTCCCGCAACTATTATGATGATACCATGCCAACTTTGTAACTGACGAGTATGATACCATTGTCCGTTTTGTACATGCACATGCTATGTGTGGGTCAATTTATGATACCATGCCAACTTTCAACTTTTTCAGAGTTCATTTGAAATGCTTTAATGTCTTATGGTTCGGCCCTCGTAATAATTAAAAATAGCAACAATAAGTATTTTGTTGTAAGTAGAAACAAAATAAAATAAATAAAGCAAGAAAGAAAACAAAAAAACAAAAAAAGTGGAAAGTTTATAATTTTTCTAAAACTAAAAGCAAAAAGAATTAAAAATAAAGCAAAAAACAAAAGAAAATAAATAATGCACAAAACAAAACAAAAAAAGTGGAAAAAAATTAAAAATAGCAACAATAAGTAAAGAAAACAAAAAAAACAAAAAATGCCCCCCACTGGGCCCCCACGGCCTGAATACGACTTGAATCCCTACTATGGGCCAGGATTCAGGCCCGCAGTAGGCCCAGAAGGCCCATCAGGCAAAGCAGGCGCAAGTAGGCCCATAAGCCTGCAGTAGAGAGGAGTTCGAGAGGGGTGCGGCAGTGGGGCTTATAAACCACTGCGCGCCCCTCTCAACTAGCGAGGTGAGACTAAACTTTGGCCCCGATGCGGGCAGCACAGGGGCTTTTGGTCCCGTTTGGTGGCTCCAACCGGGACTAAAGGGGGGGCATTGGTCCCGGTTGGTGCCACCAACTGGGACTAAAGGTCGCAGCTTCCCGCCCTTTGGGCTGCCGAAAAAGAGGCCTTTGGTCCCGGTTGGTGGCACCAACCGGGACTAAAGGGTGGTTTGTGCCACCAACCGGGACCAATGCTCCTTGTATATAAGTAGCACTTCGCAGTTTTGCAGAGTTCATCTCCACCAGTTGCCCCCCGACGACGTCGAGCACATCGACGCCGCCAGGCTGCCCCGACGCCGCCCGCCGCCCCCGCCGTCGCCGTCGCCGTCGCCCGCGCCCGTCGTCGTCGCCAGCCTCCCCGAGCCCACGCCGTCCTCCCCGAGCCCGCGCCCGCCGTCGTCGCCGCCAGGCTGCCCCGTCGTCGTCGCCCACCCCCGCGCGCCACGCCCCGAGCCCCTGCCCCATCGCCGTCGCCCGCCCCCGCGCGCCGCCACCGCTGTGAGCCGCCGCGCCGCACCGGCTCTGTTTTTTTTCATTTTTATTAGTTTAATTTTTTTTCAATTTATATATATGTGTATGTATGTGGCTATATATATATATATATATATATATATATATATATATATATATATATATATATATATATATATGCGGCACTGTTTTTTTTCATTTTTATTAGTTTAACTTTTTTGTTCATATATATATATAATGTATATGTGTATGTAATGTTCAAAAATTGTTCAGAGCATGTTTTTGTTCATATATGTATTTTTTGTTCATACGTGTATTTATTGTTCATGTTTTTTTTTCTGTTCATAGATTTTTTGTATCTATTGGCTCTTCGTCGCTCTGTATTTATTGTATCTATTGGTGATATTAATTATTGTATAATATGCAAATGTTTGTATATTCATATGAACAATGCATTAGGCAAAACCTTTGTTTTTTTCGAAATTTTCTATTTGAACATTTTTTTAAAACAAGCAATACTAAAAGAATGAGAGGAAAAAGGAAAATAAGAAGAGGAAGAAAGGAGAAAAAGAGGAGAGGAAGAAGAGGAGAAATAAATAAGAAGAGGAAAAAAGAAGAAAAAGAAGAGGAGAAGAAGAAAGGAATAGAGGAGAAAGAAGAAATTTCTTTCTTCTTTCTCCTCTATTCCTTTCTTCTTCTCCTCTTTTTTTTCTTCTTCTTCTTCCTTCTTCCTTTTTCTCTTTTATTCCTTTTCCTTAATTATTTTCCTTTCTCGAGGGAGAAGAAGAAAAAGAAGAGGAGAAGAAGATATAACCCCCTCTAGATAACTTCGACATGAGGGGCGGTCGATATATATATATACCCCCTCTCGACCGTGATAACTTATACAACTGCAGCACCCCCCTTGGTCCTCTCGCTCGACCAAAACTCTCGAGGACACCCAAACCCTAGAGAGAAAACGATGTTGGTCTCCTACCCCCTCCCGCCGCGCCCCTACCCGACAAATTAACTCTCTCGAGGCCACCCAAATTTATCAAGTTAAAAGAGCGTTATCGTCGAGGCCACCCCAAACCCTTGTACCGTTGTGTCGAGGCCACTAACATGATTCCTTATTGTGATTAGCTAGCTAGTTCTACGTTTGCCACTAATATATACATATATATATATATATCCATCTGTACCATGTTTGAATAATAATTGACATGTTGTAAATATTTGCAGAAACTATGGAGCACTCCCGAGACGAAGAAACAGAAGTGATGTTGGGGGACATAATCGCAAATGGATCAAGTGATGATGTTGCGTCATTTCTCCTCGACACCGTTGATCAGCTAGATGAAGAAGAGGGCTATGTTTATGATGGTGGCTTCGACCCATTAATGCCGGTACAAGAGGAGGACTATGTTCATGATGGCTCCGGTGACACAATGGAGGTACAAGACGAAGGAGACCGTGCTGACTGCTCCGGTCACCGAACTGAGTTCGGCCAGGTATATATATATTAGTTAAGCCCGTGCTGACTAGTTAATTGATGCATCCATTGTTTTGGTATATGTACACATATTAATTACTGTCGTCTTTCTTCCTTATAATTTCTAGCCCTCCTGATCGAGCACAACTTCGGTAAGGAGACGAGGCCCGAAGAAAAAGTTGAGCTCGGATGAAAAGTTTGAGATCATAGAAATCGCGCCCGACGGCGAACCGATTGAACCCATCCGGACAAGGAAGGCATTTTCTGCTCAGTGCGGGGTTCTTGTTAGGGACAGGATCCCGATCAGCATCCAGCAATGGCATAAGCCTGCTAAGGATGAAGACGTTGAGGTGTCTTATGTCAATGATATGCAGAAAGAAGATCTTTGGACTGAGTTGAAGGCAAATTTCACCCTACCGCCAGAGGAGGATCCGGAGTATCCAGTTAAAGAGCAATTAATCAAGTCTTGTGTTCTTAAGAAGATGGCAGGCCTAATGAGGAGGTGGAGGAAAGAGCTGAACCAGTTTTTCAAGGAAAAAAGACACCAGAATTCATCGGCAAATATGAGAAGATCAAAGATCACTGGCCCGCATTTGTGGCCCACAAGACATCGGAAAAGAGTAAGAAGATGTCGGAGACAAACAAGAAAAATGCTGCGAAGAAGAAGCTTCACCATCGCACGGGGTCAGGTGGCTACCTCAAAGCCCGGCCTAAGTGGTCCAAGGCTGAGCATGATCTGCTTGAAAAAGGGATCGAACCAGAGACAATGCGCTGGCCAGACCGTTGCCGGACTTGGTTCTTCGGGGCTGGCGGAACCTTGGACCCTGTAACAGGGAAGTGTCAGTGGACGGATGAGCAACTGCAAATACCAGTCAAAAACCTTCGACACTATATCGATGCAGCGCAGCGAGGGACGTTCCTTCCAAACAGGGAGAAGGACGAGCTCACAATGGCCCTTGGGAATCCCGAGCACCCTGGACGGACACGAGGCACGCCAGGCTCCATTCCGTGGAAGGTTGGTTTTCCGGACGCAGGGGGTTACAAAACCCACGAGAGGAGGAAGAAACTGGAGCAGGACCAAATGCAAGCGCTGCTTGGACGGGTAATGGGGCTAGAGGATCGAGAAGAGGAACGAGAAGCAGCAGATCGCAACAAACGACATGCCGAAGCTTCCCCCGAAGCTACCCCGCCATCTCAGCGGAGAAGCAGCGTGGCTTCCACCGAGCTACTTCAGCCGGAGCATGTCTTGACGGCTCCTGCCAGCTATCCCGTGGATGGTATCACGGAGTCTCAAAATTGCCACATGATGGCGCGATGGATGAATTTGAAGGTCAAGGCGGCTGTTGGCCAAGTTTATCCTAGTGGATCCGGCACAACTTATCACTGCCAGCCAATTCCAAAAGGATATGCTAAGGTGATGGTGGATGAAATAACGGAGGGATTTGAGGACCTCGTGCTTGACCACCCTACCGATGAAGGGGAGACTAGACTGGGTTCTGCTCTGAAGACTCCATGCCTATGGAAGAAGGAGCTCATCAACCTTCTGAACTGGATGCCTCCGCCTCCTCCTCCTGCTCCGGCGAGTCAGGGCACTCCGCCTCCTCCACCGCCTCCTCCTCCGGCGAGTGACGATCAGGGCATGCGTGGCGGCACTCTGCCTCCTTCTCCGGCGCATGGCGGCACTCCGCCTCCTTCTCCGCCTCCGCCGGCGCTCCCGAGCAGCCAGCAGCATCCTCCTTCTCCGCCTCACCAGCAAGGGCGGAAGAGACCCGTCGCCGCCCCGGCTGCTCCGGCGCATCATACTCCTTCTCCTCCGCCTCATAAGCAAGCACGAAAGAAGACAGACGCCGCAGCCGCTCCGTCTGCTCCGGCGTCTAGAAGCACAACCAGAGGCGGGAGGCAATACAAATACGGTCCATCATCTCTCAAGCCTCTAGAGAAGTTACCGTACGAGAGGTCCGAGGAGGAAAACGATACGATTGTGCAGGCCCACGTGAAGGAGTTCTTTGAAGGGGTGAAAGCAAAGAGACATCCACCTCCGGAGGAGAAGGTAGATCCGGTGAAAGCCAAGCGCACTATCGATGCCCTGAGGAAACCACCAAAGTCTCTGCCGAGAACCAACTATGAGCGCATTACTGAACAAACATATCTCCAAGCCCAGCGGTCGGGAACTACTATCAGTGCTAAAAGGTCAAAACAACGAGCAAAGGGGTAAAAAATTGCCCAGCTCGGCGAACAAGCACAGCAATCGTGCCCCCCGCTCAATGTGTCTAATGCTCCGGGGACGGTGGCCGGTTATGGCAATCTTGACGATTACCTGCCTGACGATGCACTTCCTGATTTCTTGAAGGTGGACGGACACAGATACGAGTACGGGAAGCCTCTCGTCAAAGATGAAAAATCTCTGACAACAATGATGCGAAGATTACATAATTGGTACATGGAAACCTGCAGAGAGTCTGATGGTAAGAATGCTTTGTATCTGCATATTAAAGAGGAGCACGATCTCGTTGCAAATGATCTGTTGACTGTTCCATTTGAGGAGTTCTTCGAGTTCTTCAATCAAAAGGCCCTCGATTAATGGTCTTTTGCTACTGCCTGTAAGTACTATTTTTGTCATTAAGTCTCTATATATAGCTCGGCTCTTTCATTGCATGCATGTATTATAATTAATTATCCTCAATATATTATGCAGATTGAAGATCGTCGAGTGCAAAAAACAAGAAATTTATGATATTGGGTTCATTAACACAAATATCATAGATGTATTTCTGGTTAAAAAGAACGTCAAAGAGGCCGAGGACAACTTGCTACGATCGTTGATAAAAAATCAAAACAAAGATACCATACTCTTTCCTTACAACGGCCTGTGAGTGTTACTGTCGTGTGCATATTCGGTTTCCCTTATTACTCAAGCGAGGTTATAGTAATGTAATTGATGAGTTATGCATGCGTGCGCAGGTACCACTATATTCTTCTAGAGATTAAGCTTGAGCGTGGACTAGTAACCGTCTTAGACTCGAGACGGAAAGATCCCAAAACCTATGCGGACATGACTGAAATGCTCAGCAAGTAAGTTCAATCGATCATAATTATCGCACCATATCGGTAACTTTTTGTTCATTTCCTGATATCTCAAGTAATAATAATTTTTTTCTTTGTCTTGTAGGGTTTGGAAACAGTTCACCGCAGAAGCTCCGGGACTGCCGAAGGAGCTGCGATATACATACCCGAAAGTAAGTACTACTTGCTAGCTAGTTGCGCGCATCTCCGGCCCGTTGATTCTATATATAGCTATACTTTTATCAATGCCATTTATAATGCTTCATTATCAGTTTGATTGACCTCTATTTCTCATAAAGTGCTTGTGGCAGGAGGAAGGGAATGATTTCTGTGGATACTACGTGTGCGAGTTCATCCACACCGCGACTTTGAAAAAAAAGCGGGGCTACTCTCAAAGACAATATGAAGTGCGTAAGCAATAATATTCACAATTTCATTTTATTACACCATCATTTCTGTTGAGTTTCATTCATATATATGTATTAATTAACCCCCTTCTTCAAATTAGACGTGGCAGATGCGGAATGAACTCCTAGAACCAGATCGCATGAAAGCAATTCAAGAGGAATTGGCGGGATTCTTTCTTGACCACGTCATCAGTAAAACCGGAGAATACCATGTGGAAATTGATTTCAAATGCTAGCTAGGGGTTTGTAATTATAAGAGATCTTATACATATTGTACATGTATGTAGCCAGTAGCGTCGGAGACATGATACGAAAACTTGTTGTTCGACCAACCTCTCGGAGAAGGAGAGGTCGATCGATCACTTCTCTCGGTATGCATGACGAACTTCTATACTGAATGGTTCTCTCGATCACTTATGTATATATAGTACGTAGCGTCCAAGCACGGACATAAGAGAGGACACTTCTCTCTATTAATTAGCTAGCTAACACAATATATGAAACACCTAATTAAATTAACCCCCCAAAACCCCCAACCTCCCCTCCTTTCAAAAAAAACACAAAAACCCCAGCAACTGGAATGCTGACGCGTGGTTGCATTTTGGTCCCGGTTGGTTCCACCAACCGGGACCGAAGGCCCCCTAACTGGGGTGGGCGCACAGAGCCACGTGGAGGCACATTGGTCCCGGTTCTGAATTGAACCGGGACTAATGGGTGGAGGTATTAGTAACGACCCATTAGTCTCGGTTCATGAACCGGGACTAAAGGCCCTTACGAACCGGGACTAATGGGTGGTTTTCTACTAGTGCTATGTCGCGCCGGCACCGTATGCTTCGTCCTCCGCGGTGCCCTACGAGGCGCCGTATGGCGCGCCCTATGCTGCCTCTGTGCCGCACGTCGCGTCGCTGCAGCCCTACGGCGTACCTCCTACGGCGCCCTACAGTCATCACCAACACTACCGTACGTCTCCGTCGGCCGATGCGCTGATTCCGTACAGTGCTCCTCTGACGTACGACTCGCAGCTCTCCGCATCGGTGGCTGAACCAGGACCTTTCCACTTCGCTCACCTGGTGACGGTGAAGCTCTCTGCTAACAACTACCTCCTGTGGCGCGCTCAGGTGTTGCCGCTGATGCAAAGTCACTACCTTGAGGGGTATGTCGATGGTACGCTGCCGTGTCCCCCGGCCATGGTTCCGGTGCCCTCGGCCGCTGGTGGCTCTGTCATGGTGTCCAACCCTGCTCATCGTCGGTGGATCGCTCAGGATCAAGCTATTCTGGGTGCCATTCAGTCCTCGCTCACACCCTCCGTGGCCGGCATGGTGGTATTTGCCGCGACGTCGAGGGATGCATGGGCCACGCTCGACTCCAGCTTTTCCTCGCAGTCGCTGGCCCGTTCCTCTGCCATTCGTAACCAGCTGGGTGAGGTCAAGAAAAATGACCTCTCTATCACAACCTTCTTCAACAAGGTCAAAAGTTTGGCTGATACACTGTCGTCTATTGGGAAGCCTCTTCGTGATGAGGAGTTTACTTCGTTCATTATCAATGGGCTTGATGAGGACTATGATTCTCTCGTTGAAAACATTAATGGATGTGACACACCGATGCCGCCTCGTGATCTCTATGCACGCCTTCTCAACACCGAACAGAGGCTCGCTGCTCGCCGCTCCATTGGCGTCTACACGGAGGGCCCTTCTGCGAACGCTGCTCTCCGCGGGGGCACCCGCGGTGCCAAGCAGAAGGCGCCGCCGACCTCAGGAAACCAGCCCCGTCCGCCCGCTCCACCTCCGACGGCTGGCCGCAAGCGGCTCCACTGCGAGGCATGTGGTGGTGGGGTTGAGTGTCAACTCTGCGGCATCGAGGGGCACTTGGCGTCTCGCTGCCATTGTTGCTTTAAACGAGATTTTCTTGGCATTGGGAACAATGGGAAGGGCAATGAGAATCAAGCTGCTCTCGCTACACCGGATCCCGGGTTCACTCCTTCATACTCGGTGGATCCTGCCTGGTACATGGATACGGGCGCTACGGACCATTTGACGAGTCAGCTCGACAAGCTGGCCACTCGCCAGCCCTACATCGGTCACGATGAGGTATGCCCATCTCACATGTTGGTCAGGCATCTCTTCTTTCACATACCACTAAAACCTTGCGTCTTCTTGATGTCCTTCGTGTTCCCTCAGTCACACGTAGTTTACTCTCGGTTCCTAAATTAACTCGTGACAACAATGTGTTTGTTGAGTTTCACCCTTTCCATTTTTTTGTTAAGGACCGGGACACGAGGGACGTTCTTCTTAGTGGTCGAGCTCGCGACGGCTTATACGCACTTGATGTGCCACAAGTCTCTCAAGTTTTCAGTGGTGTTCGGGTGTCGTCGTCGCAGTGGCACTCTCGCCTTGGCCACCCCGCTACTCCCATTGTGCGCCATGTGCTTCATCGCCATCATCTTCCTGTTGAGTCGAGTAATAAGGAGTTTCTAGTGTGTGATGCTTGTCAACAGGGCAAGAGTCATCAGTTGCCTTTTTCTGTATCAAGTCGTGTTGTCACGGCTCCTCTTGAACTTGTGTTTTTAGACGTGTGGGGCTATGCACAAACTTCTGTTAGTGGTCACAACTATTATGTCAGTTTCATCGATGCTTTCAGTTGCTTTACTTGGATTATCTTATTAAGCGCAAATGTGATGTGTTTCATGTCTTTATGCAATTCAAGCACATGTTGAATGATTGCTTAAGCACAAAATTATCCATGTTCAGTCAGACTGGAGGGGTGAGTATCGTAACCTTAACACCTTCTTTCAGAAGCTTGGCATCTCACACCATGTGTCTTGTCCTCATACACATCAGCAAAACGGTGCCGCTGAGCGCAAACACCGTCACATAGTTGAAACTGGCCTGACACTTCTTGCACATGCCTCTGTCCCATTTCGGTTCTGGAGCGATGCTTTTGTTACTGCCTGTTTTTTGATAAACAGGATTCCCACATGACGCCTTCACATGAAGTCTCCGCTCGAAGTGTTGCTTAATGAAACTCCAGATTACTCCCTCCTCAAAGTGTTTGGCTGTGCATGTTGGCCGCATCTTCGTCCGTACAATAAGCATAAACTTGAGTATTGATCTAAACAATGTGTGTTTCTTAGGTACAGTCCTCTCCACAAAGGTTACAAGTGTCTTCACATCCCGTCAAATCGTGTTTACATTTCTCGTGATGTTGTGTTCGATGAGACTGTCTTCCCGTTTTCCACGCTCACATCACCCACTGATACTCCCGTCACCGAGTTGCACTCTTTTCCAGTTTTGCCTGATCAATTTGTGGATGCTGCATATTCTCCTCTGTTGCTTCCTAACCATGGTGCAGGGACTGGACGAGGCGCTCGACTTGAGCTTCTGGATGATGATATGGCCACAACTGCGCTAGTTGCTGCTACGCCGGATGAGGCGCTCAACGAGGCTGCCCCCGCCACTACCCCGCTTGACCCCGGCGACGATCACGCGTGCATGCCCCATGCACGAGGATCCGACGGGGTGACCGAGTTGCTGGGGCCAGCGGCCTCGCTGTCGCCTGGGCCGGCCGAACCTGCAGAGCTGTCGGTCGGGTCGGCTGGACCCGCGGCGCTCTCCCCTGAGCCGGAGGCCTCGCAGGTCACCGAGTCTTCGTCGCCTGGTCCGTCGATGCCGGTCACTCCCAGTCTGTCTTCGCCGACCCTGACCATGCCACCGGATGCGCATGTTGACTCGCCCGCCGGTGCGTCCTCCTCACCGCTGATGGATAGTGGCTCCTCTGGTATGGCAGCTCCAGCGCCACCTCCGCCTGTCGTCCTGCGTCCCCATACTCGCAGCAAAAGTGGCATCTTCCAACCGAAGAAGCGCACTGACGGCACTATCGCGTGGCTTGCGGCCCGTGTGGCACATGCTGAGGCTGACCCTACGACTGAACCACGACATTTTCGAGCAGCGCTTGGCATCCCACATTGGGTTGCTGCAATGGAGCAGGAGATTCATGCCCTTTAAAGAAACAACAATTGGCGTCTTGTTCCACCTCCATCTGGTGTTAATATCATTGACTCTAAATGGGTATTCAAGGTGAAGAAACATGCTGATGGCTCCATTGAGAGGTACAAGGCATGCCTGGTTGCCAAGGGATTCAAACAACGGTATGGAATTGATTATGAAGACACATTCAGTCCTGTTATTAAACTAACTACTATTCGTGTTCTTCTCTCTTTGGCTGTTACTCGCGGATGGTCGCTTTGATAACTTGATGTTCAGAATGCCTTTCTCCATGGAGTTCTGGAAGAAGAGGTTTATATGCGTCAGCCGCCAGGTTTTGTTGACCCTGCTCAGCCACATCATTTGTGTCGCCTTGTCAAAGCTCTCTATGGTTTGAAGTAGGCCCTGCGTGCGTGGGATGCCCGTCTTGGCGCTGCTCTACGTGTGCATGGGTTTGTTCCTTCTACAGCAGACATGTCTCTATTTATTCTACAGCGACCTGAGGTGACTATGTACATTCTGGTCTATGTTGATGACATCATCCTTGTCAGTTCGTCTGCTTCTGCTACAGATCGGCTTGTGTCCTCTCTTGGTGCTGAGTCTGCTGTTAAGGATCTTGGGAGACTGCATTATTTTCTGGGCCTAGAGGTTCTTCATTCTGATGGTGGCTTGACTCATACTCAGAAGAAGTACTCTCAGGATCTCCTGCGTCGTGTCGGTATGTTGCAGTGCAAGTCTGCTACGACTCCCATGTCTGCTACAGACAAACTGACAGCTCTTGCTGGTGACTTGCTTTCTCCTGAGGATGCCACAGAGTACCGCAGCATTGTGGGTGGACTCAAGTACTTGCTCATTACTCGACCAGACATATCATTTGCAGTTAACCGTGTGTGCCAGTATCTTCATACACCACTTGATTCTCACTGGTCAGCTGTTAAGCGCATCTTGCGCTATGTTCGTCACACTGGTTCATATGGTCTCCATCTTCAGCCTGCGCGTTCTGGACTGATCTCAGCATTTTCTGATGCCGACTGGGCTGGTTGTCCTGATGATCGGCGATCCACGGGGGGACATGATGTGTTCTTTGGGCCTAACTTGATCGCCAGGTGAAATCACAAGTGCTCCCTAGGTGGTTTTGGTAATTAATGTCAACATATCTCTTGTTGGACTAACACTTTTATCTAGTATGTTTTAGATAAGTTCAACAATGGAGTAGCATGGACTAAAGGATGTGGGAACTCCTTCAAGATGCTAAGGACAAAGGATTGGCTCAAGCTTCAAGCTCAAGACTCTTCATTTTACATTTTAGTGATCCAAGATCACATTGAGTCTATAGGAAAAGCCAATACTATCAAGGAGGGATGAGGTGTTGCTTAATGAGCCTCTTGTTTCAAGTGCTGAGTGATATGCTCCAAATACCCTCAACTACTTTCCCACTTCCACACATATGTCCTAAACCTAAAGTCAAACTCGGCCCCACTGATTCTTTCTATCTGGCGCCACCGAGTTTTGATGACATGGCCACTGCCACAAACCCTAGGCAAATCGGTCTCACCGATAGGGATCTCGGTCTCACCGAGATGGGATTGTAATCTCTCTGTGTATGTCCATTATCAAAGTTGGTCTCACCGAGTTTGAGCAATCGGTACTACCGAGATTACAATGCAAACTTCCTGGTTGACTCATTACCAAATTCGGTCCCACCGAGTTTGAGTAATCGGTCCAACCGAGTTTGCCTGACCAACTCTCTGGTTAGCTAATTACCAAAATCAGTCTCACCGAGTTTGTGTAATCGGTCTTATCGAGATTACGTTATGCCCTAACCCTAACCATATCGGTCTTACCGAGTTGCATTTCGGTCCCACCGAAAATCCTAACGGTCACTAGGTTTACTAAATCGATCCGATCGAGTTTGATGATCGGTCCCACCGAGTTTAGTAAATTGTGTGTAACGGTTAGATTTTGTGTGGAGGCTATATATACCCCTCCACCTCCTCTTCATTCGAAGAGAGAGCCATCAGAACGAACCTACACTTCCAGCATCCTATTTCTGAGAGAGAACTACCTACTCATGTGTTGAGGCCAAGATATTCCATTCCTACCATATGAATCTTGATATCTAGCCTTCCCCAAGTTGCTTTCCACTCAAATCTTCTTTCCACCAGATCCAAAACCTATGAGAGAGAGTTGAGTGTTGGGGAGACTATCATTTGAAGCACAAGAGCAAGGAGTTCATCATAAATGCACCATTTGTTACATCTTGGAGAGTGGAGTCTCCTAGATTGGCTAGGTGTCACTTGGGAGCCTCCAACAAGATTGTGGAGTTGAACCAAGAAGTTTGTAAGGGCAAGGAGAACGCCTACTTCGTGAAGATCTACCGCTAGTGAGGCAAGTCCTTCGTGGGAGACGGTCATGGTGGGATAGACAAGGTTGCTTCTTCGTGGACCCTTCGTGGGTGGAGCCCTCCGTGGACTCGCGCAACCGTTACCCTTCGTGGGTTGAAGTCTCCATCAACGTGGATGTACGATAGCACCACCTATCGGAACCACGCCAAAAACATCCGTGTCTCCAATTGGGTTTGAATCCTCCAAAACCCTTCCCTTTACATTCTTGCAAGTTGCATGCTTTACTTTCCGCTGCTCATATACTCTTTGCATGCTTGCTTGCTATATGTTGTGAATGTTAAACTTGTGCCTAAACTCCACTTAAACTTAAGGAAATTTAAAAACTGCAACTTTGGTACTTAGTGTCTAATCACCCCACCCCCCCCCCACCTCTAGACACCTCTTCTCAAGGTCCTACAAGTGGTATGAGAGCATTGGTCTCCATTGCCTTGGTTTAATCACCATTGGAGGAAGATGGATGAGTCTACTTTGGGGAGTCTTAGACATAGAGTGCCTATTCTTGATGGAGAGTATTTTCATGAGTGGAAAAATGAGATGCTTGTAATTTTCAATCAATATCATTTGAACAAGTACATTGCTAGCCCTTGTGCACCTTATGTTGATCCTATGCATCCTACCCATGATGAGTCAATTGACATGATTAGGAATCTTAGAACTGCCGAACTCATTATTAGAGGATTGCCTAGAAACTTGATTGGATGTTTGCCTACTCTTAAGTGTGCCTACACTATATGGAAATTTCTTGAGGAACGATTTCCAGATTATTCTTTGAAAAATCTTGATGAAATTATCCATAAGTCTATTGCTTTGAGTAAAATGAATACTAGTGATCCTATGTTTGGTGATCGTCTATTTGAGCTTACAAAGCTTATGCGTGCCAAAGGAAATCTTGGTATTATTAGTGATTTTATTTCCGAAGCTATAAAAATTTATAGACAAGATCATTGTCAAACTCATTCTAACGAATCACCCTCTCTAGGATTTGATCCACCACATGACGATGTTGAACATGGATACTATGATGAGGATGATGATAGTGACTTCGATCTTGATGATGCAATAAGACATTTTGGTCTTATGGCAAATCTTCGGGGATATATGTCTGGAGGAAAGTAATGAGTTCTTGATAGTGGATGTACCGATCACATGACCGGATATAAAGACATGTTTTGTGAGCTTGCTGAAAATGATAGTCCTCGAAAGTATGTCACTTTCGGTGACAACTCAAAGGGTAAAGTGGTTGGCCTCGGTAAGGTGGCCATATCATATGATAGCTCCATACAAAATGTCATGCTCGTTGAATCTCTTGGATACAACTTACTTTCAGTATCTAGACTTGCTGATTTCGGTTTCAATGTCCTATTTACTGAAGTAGATTGCCAAGTGTTTCGTCGAGACAATCATAAAATGGTCTTTACCGGTGTGCGTAGAGGTGATCTATACATTGTTGATTTCACTAAAAAGGCTCAACCTAAAACTTGCTTCCTTGCTAAATCCTCAAAAGGTTGGTTATGGCATAGACGATTAGGTCATGTTGGTATGCGAAACCTTGACAAACTTATTAAAGGGAATCATATCCTTGGAGTTAATGATGTCATATTTGATAATGATAGACTTTGCAGTGCTTGTCAAGCAGGTAAACAGGTTGGAGGAAGGCATCCCGTGAAGAACATTATGACCACAAGGAGGCCACTCGAGCTACTTCATATGGATCTCTTTGGTCTCAACTCTTACAAGAGTCTCGGTGGAAATTCTTTTGGTCTAGTTATAGTTGATGATTTTTCAAGATTTACGTGCGTGTTCTTTCTCGATGATAAATCACAGGTCCAGAAGATCTTCAAAAACTTCGCTAGGAAGGCCCAAAATCAATTTGAAGTGAAGATCAAGAAGGTTCGCAGCGACAATGGAACGGAGTTCAAGAACGCAAATGTGGACACCTTTCTTGACGAAGAAGGGATTTCACACGAGTTCTCGGCTACGTACACACCTCAACAAAATGGAGTTGTTGAGAGGAAGAACCGGACGCTCATCAAAATGGCGAGAACGATGCTTGATGAGTACAAGACACCGAAGCACTTTTGGGCAGAAGCGGTTGAGACAGCTTGTCATGCAACAAATCGCTTGTATCTTCACAAGCTACTCGGCAAGACGGCACACGAGCTCCTCACCTGTAACAAACCCCAAGTTGGATACTATCGAGTATTTGACTCAAAGTGCTACATTCTCGATAAGCATCGTCGTTCTAAATTATCTCCTAAGTCTCATGAAGGTTTCCTACTAGGTTATGGCTCAAACTCTCACACTTACCGTGTCTACAACAATTTCACCCGAAAGGTTGAAGAGACGGTAGATGTGAAGTTTGATGAATCTAACAGCTCGCAAGTAGAGCAATTGCCAATTGATGTAGGAGACAAAGATCCTTCGGAAGCAATCCAAGACTTGTATATTGGCAAGGTCCGTCCAACGGAAGTGAAGGAGAGTACCTCGTCCATCCAAGTGGAAGCTTCTACTTCACGACAAGGTGAACCAAGAGTTTATACGGAAGCATCCACAAGTGGGACACACCAAGATGAAGAAAACGAGGAAGTGCATCAAGATGAACGTCAACAACCTCCTTCTCCACCACGACAAGAAAATGACAACGCCAACAATGAAGAAGGCCAAGAAGAAGAACAAGATGAAGAAGATGTTCAACGAAGACCCAAGCAAAAGCTTTCACGAGTTCGAGCAAGAATTGCTAAAGATCATCCCGTCGAGCAAATCTACAATGACATTCAAACCGGGAGAATCACTCGCTCTAAAACTCGTTTAGCTAACTTTTGTGAAAACTATTCTTTCATCTCTAGCATTGAACCTATGAAGGTTGAAGAAGCTAGGGCTGGACCAAAAGCTCGTAGCTCGCGAGCTTAATGAGCGCTCAATAGTTCGGCTCGTTCAGCTCGGAGCTCGCTTCTTAATGAACAGAGCCAATCATAGGTTTCAGCTCGTTAAGCTTAACGAGCTTAACGAACGAGCTAACGAGTTTCATGAGTAGCTCGTTAAGCTCGTTAGTAACAACATAACACATATTTCATCTTACATGAAAAACTTTTTGTAGCACCTCAGCCCATCAATTCAATCTAATCGACATATGAGGCAACAAACTAGTGCATTTCTATTTGTAGTGACCATATTTCATCTTGAAAACCACACCTACACATTCATCCTGTATACCGAAACACGTTATAATCTGTTAACGAGCGCTCGCGAGCGCTCACGAGCTTAACGAGCTTCAAACGAGCCGAGCCGAGCAGGGTTTTCTGCTCGTTAATCTTAACGAGCTTAACGAGTCGAGCCTTAATGAGCACGAGCTTAACGAGTACAAGCTTAACGAGCCGAGCTGCTTGTTAGTCCACCCCTAGAAGAAGCATTGGAAGATCCGGATTGGATAAATGCTATGCATGAAGAGCTACACAACTTTGAGAGGAACCAAGTTTGGACATTGGTTGAGAAGCCCGACAACAACCACAACATCATCGGTACCAAATGGGTGTTTGGCAACAAGCAAGATGAAGATGGACAAGTAGTTCGCAAAAAAGCACGTCTCGTCGCCCAAGGCTACACACAAGTCGAAGGTATGGACTATGGTGAGACTTATGCTCCCGTTGCTAGACTTGAGTCCATTCGCATCTTACTTGCCTATGCTAATCATCATGATATCACCTTGTACCAAATGGACATTAAAAGTGCTTTTCTAAATGGTGAAATAGAGGAGGAAGTTTATGTTAAACAACCTCCCGGCTTTGTCAATCCTAAGAAACCCAATCATGTTTACAAACTTCACAAAGCTCTTTATGGTCTTAAACAAGCTCCTAGAGCATGCTACAAATGCTTGACCAAGTTTCTTATTGAAAAAGGCTTTGAAATTGGGAAAATTGATTCTACTCTTTTTACTAAAGGGGTTAATGGAGAACTCTTTGTGTGCCAAATTTATGTTGATGATATTATATTTGGTTCAACTAACCCTTATTTTAGTGAAAAGTTTGGAAAGCTAATGTCGGAGAAGTTTGAGATGTCTATGACGAACTCAAATTCTTTCTTGGTTTGCAAATCAAGCAAACTAAGGAAGGTACCTTTGTCTCTCAAACGAAGTACACCAAGGACCTATTCAAGAAGTTCAATATGCAAGAATGAAAAGGTATGTCTACACCCATGCCTACTAGTGGACATCTTGATTTGACCAAAGATAGTGAACCGGTTGATCAAAAGGTTTATCGCTCTATGATTGGTTCATTGTTATATCTATGTGCTTCACGTCCCGATATCATGCTAAGTGTGTGCATGTGTGCACGATATCAAGCTGCTCCTAAAGAATGTCATCTTAAGGCCGTGAAAATGATAGTGAGATACTTAATCCATACACCAAATTTTGGCATTTGGTATCCTAAGAGGGCCTCTTTCGATCTTGTTGGCTACTCCAACTCGGACTATGCCGGAGACAAGGTTGATAGAAAGTCCACTTCGGGTACTTGTCAATTTCTTGGTAGATCTCTTGTGTCTTGGTCCTCCAAGAAACAAAACTCGGTATCTTTATCCACCGCCGAAGCGAAATACATTGCCGCTGGTTCATGTTGTGCTCAATTACTTTGGATGACCCAACTCTTAAAGATTATGGGATATATGTGAAACATGTTCCATTGCTTTGTGACAATGAAAGTGCTATCAAAATTGGTCATAATCCTGTGCAACATTCTCGAACTAAGCATATTGAAGTTCGTCATCATTTCATTAAAGATCATGTTGCTAAGGGTGACATTGATCTTAAGCATGTTCGCACTGAAAAGCAATTAGCGGATATATTCACTAAACCTCTTGATGAGAAAGTGTTTTGCAGGTTAAGAGGAGAATTGAACATCATTGATGCTTCAAACTTGGAGTAGAAACTCCATTGGATACATGCAAGACATGAGCTTATGACTAATCCTTGATATCTCTCTTATGATGAATATCTTGTGTCTTGGATATATTTGTATCTTGCATGTTATCTAACCCATGTAGGAAGATGGACTCAAATTCCAAGTGGTGCTCCAAATTCTTGATGAGCTACATCAACCTTGAGCAACCCACGCAAGTTCAACTACATGGACAACACCACCAACCAAGGTATGTTATTCCATCTTAGAGAAGCTTTACTCCAAGTCATAAGTCAAAGCAACTTGACAAGATGTGAATACATCAAGATGCTTAAACGAAAAATGGCAACCCCATTTTGAGCTTAAACGATGAGTATGACCTATGATCAAGTGATCTCACTTGACTCCTAAGTCAATATACTCTAACATAGGCGACCATTTCTAGATGAAGTTCTCTTATGTTCTTTTCTATGTTTTTGCATTCGTCTCATGCATATTTGTTTCCCCTTTCAAAAGAAAACTTCATCTAGATTTCTTTCTGTTTGCTCTGCATTTTCTGCATCCAATTCATTGCATATCATTCAGTAAATTCCTTGCAAATTTTTGTGAGATGTTGTTAGTCTAGTGAGCTGAGGTGACAAGTGTTTTCTCTGCGATGAACTCGGTTTCACCGATTTGTTATTTTTGGTCCAACCGAATCCTATCGGTACAACCGAAGCCTACCACTCGGTGCCACCGATTTCACAACAGGAAAAACAGTTTGCCACTTATTCTGTGTTTTTTCTGATCCAGCTCCACTCAATGAATCTTGTCCTCTACAAGCATCACATATTTATCATTGCTTTGTGCTGTGTCTCAAGGACCAAACCCATTCGACAGATTCCAGAAAACCCTTCTTGGAAATTGATGTCAAAGGGGGAGAGAGAGATCACATCAAAGCTTATCATTTAGAGAGAGATCACATCAGAGAAAGAGTATATCACCTCCTCAGGGGGAGAGAGAGATCTCCAGGGGGAGAGAATACTAGTAGAAAGTATTTCTCAAGGATCCCAGATGCTTGGTGTTCAAGAGGAGAGATGCCACATGTCTTCTTGAGGGGAAAGACATGTTCATTCATGATCATTTGCATTAGCTCTGTTCATTTATATCTTTCAGCTCTGATTTTCTGTTCCCTATCTTCTCCCAGTATCCCATGCTAGATTCAGGGGGAGCAAGACATCTAAGGGAAAGAAATCATTTAAATTCATTGCATATCTTTACTCTTGGGGACATGTCTAATCCAATGTGGTACTTAGTACTCACTCTCTACATGTCATCCCAGTCTTGGTATTCTTGTGGTTTCTTCTGTTTGCTCTGGCTAGTAGATGTATCTGTGTTATCTAACCTTGTTTACGCGGGTTCATTCCATCCTAAGCCAACTCAAGACTACAAGGTAAGTATATGCATCACAATCATGTGAATGAGGAATTCTTGCTGATGTACATACTGTTTGCAAGAAGGACTCATGGGCATGAAGGTATTTTCTTTAATATTCTTTGCTCTGATGCATATGGCCAAGATACATGTAACACATTGCCTGCTCTATCATGGTTATGCTCTCACATGCTTCTATATTCCATATTCACATGATTGCATACATGTAGGGGGAGCCTATGCCTATTACATGTCTTTCCAAAGCTTTACTTGCTACTCTTTATATCTTTATCTAAAGCTTTGATGTATGTTGTCATCAATTACCAAAAAAGGGAAGATTGAAAGCACAAGTGCTCCCTAGGTGGTTTTGGTAATTAATGTCAACATATCTCTTATTGGACTAACACTCTTATCTAGTATGTTTCAGATAAGTTCAACAATGGAGTAGCATGGACTAAAGGATGTGGGAACTCCTTCAAGATGCTAAGGACAAAGGATTGGCTCAAGCTTCAAGCTCAAGACTCTTCATTTTACATTTTAGTGATCCAATATCACATTGAGTCTATAGGAAAAGCCAATACTATCAAGGAGGGATGAGGTGTTGCTTAATGAGCCTCTTGCTTCAAGTGCTTAGTGATATGCTCCAAATACCCTCAACTACTTTCCCACTTCCACACATATGTCCTAAACCTAAAGTCAAACTCAGCCCCACTGATTCTTTCTATCCGGCACCACCGAGTTTTGATGACATGGCCACTGCCACAAACCCTAGGCAAATCGGTCTCACCGATAGGGATCTCGGTCTCACCGAGATGGGATTGTAATCTCTCTGTGTATGTACATTATCAAAGTCGGTCTCACCGAGTTTGAGCAATCGGTACTACCGAGATTACAATGCAAACTTCCTGGTTGACTCATTACCAAAATCGGTCCCACCGAGTTTGAGTAATCGGTCCAACCGAGTTTGCCTGACCAACTCTCTGGTTAGCTAATTACCAAAATCGGTCTCACCGAGTTTGTGTAATCGGTCTTACCGAGATTATGTTATGCCCTAACCCTAACCATATTGGTCTTACCGAGTTGCATTTCGGTCCCACCGAAAATCCTAACGGTCACTAGGTTTACTAAATCGGTCCGACTGAGTTTGATGATTCGGTCCCACCGAGTTTGGTAAATTGTGTGTAACGGTTAGATTTTGTGTGGAGGCTATATATACCCCTCCACCTCCTCTTCATTCGAAGAGAGAGCCATCAGAACGAACTTACACTTCCAGCATCCTATTTCTAAGAGAGAACTACCTACTCATGTGTTGAGACCAAGATATTCCATTCCTACCATATGAATCTTGATCTCTAGCCTTCCCCAAGTTGCTTTCCACTCAAATCTTCTTTCCACCAGATCCAAAACCTATGAGAGAGAGTTGAGTGTTGGGGAGACTATCATTTGAAGCACAAGAGCAAGGAGTTCATCATCAACGCACCATTTGTTACTTCTTGGAGAGTGGTGTCTCCTAGATTGGCTAGGTGTCACTTGGGAGCCTCCGACAAGATTGTGGAGTTGAACCAAGAAGTTTGTAAGGGCAAGGAGATCACCTACTTCATGAAGATCTACCGCTAGTGAGGCAAGTCCTTCGTGGGCGACGGCCATGGTGGGATAGACAAGGTTGCTTCTTCGTGGACCCTTCGTGGGTGGAGCCCTCCGTGGACTTGCGCAACCGTTACCCTTCGTGGGTTGAAGTCTCCATCAACGTGGATGTACGATAGCACCACCTATCAGAACCACGCCAAAAACATCCGTGTCTCCAGTTGCGTTTGAATCCTCCAAAACCCTTCCTTTTACATTCTTGCAAGTTGCATGCTTTACTTTCCGCTGCTCATATACTCTTTGCATGCTTGCTTTCTATATGTTGTGAATGTTAAACTTGTGCCTAAACTTCACTTAAACTTAAGGAAATTTAAAAACTGCAACTTTGGTACTTAGTGTCTAATCACCCCCCCCCCCCCCCCCCCTCTAGACACCTCTTCTCAAGGTCCTACACCTGGCAAGCTCGCAAGCAAGCTACGGTATCTCAGAGTAGTACCGAAGCTGAGTACAAAGCTATTGCTAATGCCACAGCTGAGATCATGTGGGTGCAGTCATTGCTTCGAGAGGTGAAGGTCTCCCCAACTCAGCCGCCTGTTCTTTGGTGTGATAACATCGGTGCAACATACCTTTCATCCAATCCAGTATTTTATGCCCGAACGAAGCACATCGAAGTTGACTATCATTTTGTGAGGGAACGTGTTGCTCAGAAGCTCCTTCAGATTAAGTTTGTTTCTTCGAAGGATCAGCTTGCTGATATTTTCACTAAACCCTTGCCCTTGCCTTATTTTGAAGGATGTCGTCGCAATCTTAACCTTCTGAGTGTTTCAGGACATAGTTAAGATTGAGGGAGGGTGTTAGACTAAGTATATATTAGATATACGTGTTGTAACATAACCGGTATTTGTACGGTTCCCTCTTATAAATATATGACAGCCGTACCCACCAAGGGTATCGAGCATTGTTCCAAACCCTAATCTGTTTAACAGCCATGCTAGGTCGTTGCAACCTTGCCCACAAGACGCCGTACACGACGCCTTGTGTGACTGGCACCCTGATGCTCACCGCGTGCTCAACAAGCAGACACGCAAAGGTCTTGACAGTGTCATGCTCCTCGTCTTCTGGCGGATACGGCTTGAACGCAACGCCGGGATATTCAATAATTTGCCGAGCACAGTCACACAGGTGTGTGCCGGTAAAGCGGGCGTTGTGGGGTTACAATCTATTTGGAGGTAGAGACATAGGTGGTGTGGGCGGCTTTCTTGTGTTAACGATTGTTTGGTACTGTATTGAATAAATTGATGGATGCAATACAGTACCAAACAATCAACATAGGATTTCACAATTCTGAATGGTCTTTCTGCAGAAAGAATGAAACTAAAATTTGGTGATATATCAACAAACGAAACATAGTTGAGACTACATGGATATGCAATTCATGCCCAGAAATATATGTGATATGACCTGTGGAAAACACAAACACAAAAGATAAGCACTAATGAAGAAAAATATATCAAAGAATCACTCCGGAGCCAGCCAACAGTTAGCTGAGAGACAAGAGACAAGGCATATACGTGCAGCATCTCAGTTAAGCATAGTAGGATGTACGCAGCTTTGTCTCAATAGCGTTGTCGATCAAGACATTCATCAAAGATTAATTTCCGCTATCAACAATCATCTCCCAGATATTGCATCAACCATCCACATTACAAAACAGAATCCCCAATGCAAATGAACAGATGTGCCCCGTGTATCAATGAAGCTTTACGTGCTCACGATACCACGCTGACTTGCCTAATCCTGGAGATTGGTCTCATCAAATATCTATGTAGTACAGGTTCTCAGAATTGAAACCTTAACAATTTTTCAAAAAATAAATAACATTTTAGCCTCACCTGTTACATTTTGGGTTTATTTTCTCATTCACTTTGTGACACTGTTGATTTGATGCCAATTTTCCAATTGAATTTGTCAACAACACTTCTCAAATTGATCCACATTATGATTGTAGAAAACTGGCTATAGGATGTTTGCCTTGACCAGCATAACCAAGTTTTCCAAGTTACATTGCCTCATGTGAGAAACAGGGCATCAACAGGAAACCCATGAGTTTGATCCCAAGTACCAGAGTACAAAACAACACATGAATATCAACACTAACAGAAAGGGCATTTCATTACTAATAAGAGGTAACAACTGTTCTGCCTCAGACAGACAGCCATACAGAGCAGCAAACTGACTGCCTATCTTCCTTCTTCCAAAACACAAAATATCATGCAAAATATAGGTTTTCTTTCACCTATGCGTATGCCACTACCTGCTACTCTTCAGTTTATAGGGCATATCTACTCTGTCTCGAGACAAACTCTCTTAAGTTCGACCAAGTTTATAGAAACACCAATCAACATCGATCTAGTACAGAAGATAAATGTTGATATTATTTTTTATATAAACTTGGTCAAAGTTATAAGGGTTTGACTCGAGACCAAAGTAGATATGCCTTCTATAAACTAAAAAGGACGATACTACTACTACTGTAACATCCTACAGTCGGTATACTCCACTCCACAACCGGATCGTTGAGGATTCTTCTTATCCAGCAGCTGGAGTAGGGGCAGTCTTGCTAACACTATCAGTTGCACCTATGTTTGGTGCTCATGTCGGATTTCATCTCCATTTTCACCTGGCTGATTTTATTTTTATCAGAGCGGCTTGATTTAGCCTTGTTGGACTCGTCCTTGGACTTGCTGTTTCTGAGCTTGTCAAGTGCTTGCAACAATGATGAGCCAAGGATCGCTTGCAGTTTCACCTCGTCCATTGTGTTCAGATCGGTAATGTTCAGATCAAGTGTAATCTTCTCTGTAGGCGCACCACTGTCAGACTGTACATCTTGTTTGCTGATTACCTCAGCCGAAATTGAGCAGTTTTGCTTTTTCACATCTACATCACACGATTTCTCTGTCTGTATGTTGGCAGCAACAGGACACGGTGCAATGCTACCATCCTCTGCCAGCTCACTTTCTGCGGATGCCGGTTCATTTAGGTCAATGATGAACTTGTTACCATCAGTTTCGACAGGGCTATGATTCCTTTCAATTATGGCAGCAGGGCTTTGATTCCTTTCAACTATGGAAGCAGGGCTTTGATTCCTTTCAAGTATGGCAGCAGGGCTATGATTCATTCCAACTATGGAAGCAGAACTTTGATTCCTTTCAATTATGTCAGCAGGGCTACGATTCATTTCAACTATGGAAGCAGAGCCTTGATTCCTTTCAACTATGGAAGCAGGGCTTTGATTCCTTTCAGTAATGGCATTCCCCTGGAGGAAATTTCCAGAAATACCAGTAGTTTTATTTTCTTCGAGTGAAGGGCGCACTTCAACTGTGGCATTCCCTTGGAAGTCGTTTCCAGAAGTACCAGTGGTGTTATTTTCTCCAAAAGAAGGGCGCACAAGCTTTCTTCTCTTCTTTTTGTCACTAACCTCCTTTCCTACATCTGTATCCAGCCCAGCCGCTTTGCTGCGCCTCTTGAAGTTCAAGAAGGGAGGATCTGCGCATTCTTCTCCTTCTAGTCCACTTGGCAGGTTTAGCTCTGCAGGAGGAAAGGGCATGTCCATGTCCTGTTCACGGACCAGCTGTTTACAAACATCTTCTCTAGGACTTATACTCTTGTTGCTCCACTGTTTTGTTCTCTGAGAAAGTAAATAGAGCAGTTGGTTCATTGAAGGGCCAGTAATTTCTTGGGGAGGTAGTTGTGGCTTCACTGATAAGCGAGAAAACACGTTCTTTTGTGGACGCTGACTAGGAACTGCCATGTTGCTTTCAGCTCCAACATCATGATCAGTATATGGTCGATCTGAAATGTAGGCTAATGTTTCATGTCCAGAACCTGATGAGACTGAACCATCCCAATGAAAATCACGTCTCTGCTGTTCTTTTTCCAAGTCCTCAGGGCGATCATTGATTGGTATGTAGCCAGTAAAGCTTTCTTTATGTTGAATGATTGCTGATACTTCAGGAGCATCAGGGTAAGCCGGAATACCTAGCTGAGTTGATTCTGGAGGTGTAACAGATTTTCCTCTGTTTAAATGCAGTTGCTCAGATGCATACATCTCTCTGCATTGGTCGCAGTTAATGTCGTAATCATCCTTCCAGTGAGCATTGTGTTGCGGACTTGCCAGAGATGAATCATGATATGGTGGGAAATACGGAGTTGAGGTCAAATAGCTTCTTTCAGCGCCAGTTGGAACCGGAGGTAAATACCGAGAACATGACAAGCTACTGCCTCCATATGACTGCTTTACTGACAACCTAACTCCATCAGTTGGACCTTGTGTCATGCACCCAGAAGACAAGCTATTGTGCGGATAATCATCAGATGATGGGTATGACTGATTTGCCACAAACTGATCTTGGTGGTATCTAGCTGTCTGAGAGTAAGGAGCAGACACCTGAGTTGAAGTGCCATCTATTGCTGAAACATCTCGGAGATGTTCTTGACTATGATAAGGTAGTTTTATTTGGTTGCTGTGGATGGGAGCAGTCTGGACTCCAAAAGGTTTAGTTACCAAGGGCATCGACACACTTGGCTGTGTCTCAAAAGTAGGTGGTACAATTAGATGCATGCTTGTAGAAGCAGAGCAGTTTGTTTCGACAGTTGAGATCTTTGGGGTACTCGAGGGTATCAAAGTGTGGGAACGATCAGCAGAAAAAGGAGGACTATTTGGAGTCAAGCTCCTTTTGTCTGGTCTCCTTCTGCTTGAGTGCTCCTTTTCCAGATTAGCACTTGTTGAATAATTGCAAATAGGGTGCTCTACCCTCTTTTTGTCAAATAAGCCATATAGCTGGACGACCTGCAAATGGAAAAACCACCAAATTATATAATAACCTTGAAAACGTAAGGTTCACAAACTCAAAAGTATTAAGTATTTTTTTAGCAAACCTGCTGGTAGGAAAGGTCGAAGTAGAACTTTTTTGAGATATAGTAGTTCTCTTCTATGGCAGGAAAAAATTCATCTTCAGTGAGCGGTCTGCACTTCCAAACAATATTGAAGCAAACCTAGGGGAAACAACAGCTCAAAACCAAATGAAGAGTTATTATCGTTAATCAGTAAGTGGCAGTCAGCAATACAGGAAAGCAACATCTCGTCACAACTAAATCTCAGACAGTTCACCATAACCTTTTACACCATGTTCCCCATTATAAGTGGCTAGTAGTAGATGAATGCTGATTTTCAACAATACTTCAGAATACATAATCCCACCAACTCTTAAATACAGTTGTAGATGAGCGTTTAGAATCTTTATGTGAACCCTTTAGAATCTTTATGTGAACCAAAGAAAAGGACAACTGCAATTTACAGATCATTCAACTAATACTTTCTCGAGTTCTCTGAACCCAATGGTGTAACATAACAGAACCATATTATGATAATCAACAGTCAAGAAACATGGCACTGGCAATTGCAGTTCATATTCAATCACTACTTGTTGGGGTTTTCTAAGCCCAAGGGTTTAACAGTAGCATATTATACTGGATCAATAATCAGGAGGCAAACAAGGGTCATTGCAATTCGCACTTCAGAGATGATTCAATCACTAGCTACTCGTGTTTCCCAAGCCCAAGGCTGTAGCATAACAGAACCATACTAATTACGATCGATAATCAAGAGGGACATGGCAAGAGTGGATTACCTGTGCAGGGTACGTGCGGCCCGTGGACCGGAACGCTGTCCTGCTAATATCCATGCCACCATCGGAGGCAGCCTCGAAGACGCCGTAAAGCTTACGGAATGTGTAGTCAAAGAGGAACAGGGGCATCCCCTGCTTGACATTGGCCACAAAGGGCCCGTACTCTGGCGGTAGCCCGAAGACGCCGGTGTTGAAGCAGTGATCCCTCGTCTCGCTGTTGGACATGAAGATGGCGCCCGCCATGTCGGCGGCGTCCTCCCGGAACGAACACCTAGGGCCCTGGAACCTCATCCTGCACAGGAAAAATCAGATCAGAGGTAAATAAACCTTGAACATAAATCATGGGCTTGGTTAGAGAAACAACAGTGTCAGATTCCACAGAGCGCACATTTGATTACAAATGAGGCGGGAAGTGAGCTAATAGGCAGAGGAAACCCCCAAAAGAAAGGCAAAAAAGGCAGAGATTGTGGTCCATGGGAAGTACAGATCTCATCTCAGTCTGGCATTTTTTTGCGGTATAATAAAGATAAAAAGAGCAGGCGAAAAAGAAAGCGGCCAAGAACAGTGGTGGCGTAGTCTTGAAAAAGACGGCAGATTTGATATGATTCGTCGACGGCGATTCTTAGGCGAAATCACCTTTGTTGTTTTCAGGTTGCTATTACCCCCGGCCTCCCGCCCGCCCATGAAAATACAGATCGAAATCCAAAAAAATAAGCTAAAATTAGCCGGGAGGCGGCCGCGCGTGGACCCAAATTTGACTGGCCGGCGGAACCGGGCGGCGAAAAACTAGCGCGGCAACCCCTATCTTCTTCTTCGAGAAAGCAAACAAACAGAGCACGGCCGACCGGAGGCCGGCACGGCAGGATGAACTAATAGTACGGTAGCAGCAGGGGGAAGAACATACGTGCGTGCACCGGCGGTTTGTGGTGCGCCGGCGGCAGCGGGGCGCTTGCTTGTCGATTCTTGTGGTGCGTCGGCGTGGCGTCGATCTTGTTTCTTGTTTCTTGGGGGAGAAGCGCAAGCGGCGGGTTAATTGGATTGGATTTGATGGCGATGCGATTGGGATTTATTAAGCGGAGGAGTAGGGATGGATGGCAGCCGCTCTCGGATTGGAGTGGATTGGGCTGGGATTGGATACGGCGCCGATTCGGTTCGGGGTCGGGGGTATTTATCTCGTCTATCTATCTCCGCCTCCGCCGAGAGAAAGAAAGAAAGAAATCGTCTCCGGCTCGGCAATGGAGAGCGTTGTTCGTGGCTGGGCACCTACCAATCCCAATCTGCGGGGGTTTTCCGCCGCAGCAGGGCAGGAGCAGGGGAGGAGACGGCTGAGGCGCTTCGCCGCGCGCACGCGTGTCGAGCCACCGCGAGAGGTAGGTAGGGTACGGCTGGATGGATGGTGTGGGCCTCGTGGGCCACGAGCGCTGCTCCCTCGCCTTCTTTCTCGGGTAGTCGGGTGGGCCGGCCGGCAAGGGTCAATAACCTTCCCTTTACTTGGTGAACTCTTCTTTTGACACTTCTTTGCTCGGTGAACTTGATTTGCTTTGGTACCAAAAGTTTCCGTCCACACGGGTGTTCCGGTCCAGGAGATGGGTGATGGATCGGAGCCGTCGCCGGTGTATCTTCGTGTACTGATGTGCGGTGACAAGGACAACAACAACAACCGTAGACTGTGGGGGTGGGTAGGTGCATTAGGGTTTGGTTTAGAAAACCGAGTGTACATGTACGGTGCCTCGATTGCCTACCAAATATCAATGAATTTACTTCAAAATATGTACCAAACATAGTACTACCAAGGGTACACGTTCCTTGGTACCGGTCAATCGATTCCACGCCTATTTAAGACAGGCGAGAGCGAGCCCTTCTCTCGTTGCCACAACACCTTGAGAGAACATTCTTTTTCTCAATGGTTGCATATGCTAGTCTCGTTTGCTTAGCAGAACCGCCTTCCTGCACTAAGTGGGCTTGAGAGGCAACAGGAACTTGCATGTGTGAGTGTAGTGCGGCGTCAATGCACTACAAGAAACATGTTAATCCATGACAGGTTTCTGGCGACGTTATGAAAATCCGTCACAATCGGTGACATTTTTCTCTCGTCCGTCACGGAAACCGTCACCGATTAGCAAAATGTGAATGTGCCTAGAAACCAAAGGAAGCCCGTATGGTATTTCTTTTTCTGGAGATCATGTGTTTTATATTTTAATGATAAACATGCAATCAAGACTTGATCCCAAGACCTCTTGGGTTAAGAGACTAGCGTGTGATGACTATACTAGTTAAAAAAGTGTGCCATGGATCGGGGCGTGCACCTCTCACCTACTTGAATAGTTCAATACCAGTTGGCTAAGAAAATCGTGGTGGCATAGATTGTGAACATAAATAAAGCTTTGCACTCCTACACAACAACTATACATATATAATACGTGACTCCAAAATTTAATTCATGTTTACTCGAAGAAAAAAAGAATATAATTTGGTAATTTCATCTATATGGGAATCAACATATAGTCTAACTTATTCACTGTAAAACAGTCAGGGTCAGCAACTTGTAGGGCTTAGCTTTGTTTTAAACGTTGTCCAAACCGTGACGGCTTGCTGCTGCTTGTTTTCAAAAGGAAGCGAACCGCCCCGGCTGATGTGGCGATCCAGTGTGAGGGAAAACTCACGTTGTGATTGGTTGAACAACCCCTCCCTCGGATCGCAGATTTAAACCGTCTGCTCCTCAGAGATCCAACGGGTAGCAAACATCCCCTCTTTCCCGTCAGTTCTTCAGCCCACCCACCCGGCACTCTTCGCACCTGACCAACGTCCCCACGCCGTCCAGCAACCGCACCATCCCCACCTCCTTCCTCTCATGCCGCAAGCCTACCATACCCACCTCCTCCCCTCCTGGATCTTCCCCGTCGCGCAAAAATCCTCATGTTCCGACGCCTCCCCGTCGTACCTAGCTACTCCTCAACCGGCGTGCCGCCTGCACATGCACTGCGCCGCCATAGTGCCCACTCCTCTAGCCAGATCCCCGAGATCTGTGAGTCAACGACAACCGTGGGCGGATCACGACGCGGCCACTAGCGTCCTCCCTCCATACACGCTACGGTAACCAACACCATCCCCTTCCCTCACTGCCTCCCCTGCCCCTTTCTCTCCCCACCGGCCGATCCAGCCCCTAAAGCCTGATCTCGTGCACGCGGCGTCGGTCTCGTCGATGAAGGGAGCGAGCGACCCCGTCGTTGGCGTGCTGAACGGCGGGGATGCACAGATCCGCCATCGGGGCCAGCCGTCGGGGATGCGCCGTGCTGAGACGCTAGCATCCTTCGCCGTGATGGGGCCCGCATCCGTCGCCTACACAGTACTCACCGCCGGATTCTCCGTCGATCGCAACAGGCTATGAGCTGCTCGCCCCAACAGATCTATCTTCCTCTCTACTTTGGATATTTTTTAGACTGTCTTCTCCGATGACTTCGGTGGGGATGGCCGGATCTGCATCTAGAGATCTGCGGAGTGACCATGCACTCTACAGAATTAGTGCAGGTTGTTCGTATTTTTAGTTCTTGTGTTTTGCTAGTCCTTGACAAATTTAACTCCGGAAATATGTGTATTTCTAAGTTTTTTGTGTAGTGTTTTGTGCAGTTTATTTGTGTATATTTTTTTCTTTTTATATAATGACATGAGCATACATCTTCTGCAAAATGTCTATTGGCTCAGAATTTGCGTGGAAGAGAAATGAGATGGGCCAAGCGTTGAGATTGCACTTAGTGGGCCTTGGAAAGACCTAAAATTTAACGGGCCAAAATTCCAATTGGGCTGATTACTACATGAGTGTTTGACTTAGATGGATCTAAAATTTAGTGAGCCATAATTCTTATTGGGCCGATTAATTACTTCATGGGCTGCCACGTCAGATCCATGTCAGATTCTGATGTGGCACACATGTTAACGCCGTTATGAGCTTGCTAGTTAAGTGCCATTCATGACAGCCAAGGACCGTCATGGATCATGACGGTTTTGGATGATCCGTCATGGAGTGTGCAGTTGTCAAATTATGACGCGATATACATGACGGAATTTAGGTCCGTCACGGGTACCCTTACATGATGGTTTTGCACATGTCTGTGACAGATCTAGATCGCCATGTATTAACAGAATTCTTGTAGTGATGCCACTCTTTGTACTATCACTTGTGTTAGTGACCTTGTTTCGTCAAAGAGAAATGACACATCGACTCCGACGCAACCTGGCCTAGGATTGTAAAATACTTTCAGTACTATATTGGCAATGATTAGCTATCTTGTTTAGTTTTTTTGTCTGAAATTGTGTCCGTATTCAATGGATAATTAGTGATTTGCAGGCACAAAGACATTTTTAAATTAAATTGATGCATGTTCAACTACTTTTTATTATTTACAGTCATGGGGCGAGTAAAAAGAAGAGCATACAGTACCAATAAAAATGAAAGTATATTATTTCTTGCTAGAGGAAACCTGGGAGCTTTCTTTAAAATGACAGTTTGGGAAGCATAAAAGTTTTTCAAAGATACATAAACGAGCTTGCTCCCCTTAATATTTGTATCAAGTTAGTCCTACTTACATCTCACGGATGAAAAAGTGCATACTAATTGGTAGGCCTTGTTGACTGCACACGAGGGGGGCGTATGGGGCCAGTTGAGCATGCACGAAGCGTTTCGTTATGATTAATGTTGATGCAGATTTCGTTGTGAATTCTGCCTCGCAAGGTTTCAAGGGACATTGCAGGAAGATTTTTGGCTGGCTGCAATGAACCTATATTATATGCAGTTGATGTAGCTACAACACAAGCAATGGCCATTATGAGAGGAGTTGAATTGGCAAATGAATTGGGTCTTCACCATATCATTATTCAATCAGATTGTTTACAAGTTATTGAAACCCTCTAGGCAGAAGGATTTTCTTCTGACGGGTTGCCCCTTCATTTTATGATAATGTTTTGTCCAAAATTCATCTTTCAACACAATGAAATTTATCTTCTATAATAGGGATGCCAATTGTGCTGCACATTGTTTAGCAAAAAGAGTCTAAGTTTAGTCCCCATGTGTGGGTTGATGACCCTCCTAGTTTTATTGTTTCGTATCTCATTGACGACGTAATAATTATCTTAGGAGCAATAAAGGTAGCCATGATGCCCCCAGTGGCGGAGACGGGGGCGAGCAGGGGCCTACCCCCTATCGATCGAGGAAACATCGAATATATGCCAAGTAATTAGCAACGAACATACGTGATCATACATACTTTGCCCCCCCCCCCCCCCCCCCCCAAGAGCTCCTTTACTGCGCCGTTAGCACCTTGAAAGGGAACTGGCGCTCACAGCAGTGCCTGCTAGGGTGATCCACGATCGCGCAGCGCACGCGACTTGTATTTTATAGCGCAAAAATCCCCCAAAAAAGTGGACTCTTTGAGAAATCGAACTCACGCCGTTACATTCGTGCACAAGTTTGGCTAACGACTAGAGCTACTTAGCGATAGTGACTAATTGCACTGCGAATTGGCTAAGAACAACTGTAGCCACACTATTTATTGCACAACATATTGTATGATTACTTAATCGCTTAGATTTTTGAATTACTTGCAAACATTTTAGAAACATATGTTTTTTTAAATGACGACAACAATTGAAAGTTCAGAGATTCCAAACAAAAGTTCAAGAACATGAAAAAATAGTTCGCCTATTGAGAAAAAGTTCACAAAATCGAAAAAAGTTCATGTATTAAAAAATGTTCATGAATTCAAAAAAACATGAAATTGAAAAGTTTAACTATTTTTTTAAAATTCATGATCTTTTTCCAAATACACAAACTTATTTACAAAATCTTTGAACTTTTTAAGAATTGATCAATTTTTTTTAAATTGATGAACTTTTAAAAAATCGACGGACATTTTTCAAAATAGTGCATTTTTTCCAAATTCAATGAACTTTTTTTCAAAATGGATGAACTTTTTTTTCAAAATGGATCCCCATTTTTCAAAACTCGACGAACATTTTTCAAAACTCAATGAACTTTTTTGAAAATTGTGAAGTTTTTTAATAAGGGAAGAACTTTGTGAAATTGAAAAAAGTTCGTAAATTTGAAAAAATAGGTCGTGAAAATGAAAAAAGGTTCACAAATTTGAATTGTTTTCTAATTTTTCAAAATTTCACGCGTTAAAAAAACAGAAAAGGGAAAAAAGAAACAATAAAAAGGAAAAAAGAAAGGGAAAGAAAAAAAGTGTAAAAATCGGCCCAAAAAGTCTGCAAGAAAAAGGAAAGCCATAGTCGTTCTATTTAGCGTTATATTTGAAACAAAACAAAAGGAGAAAGAAAAGAAGTATCTAGCACACGATGTGAGGAGTCCCAGATGGTTATCTCGATTGGTACTCATCCCCGAGGTCTAGAGTTTGAGATATGATTTTGAAGGAAAAAAGGGAAAAATAAATGGGCCTAGCCCAGGACGGAGGGGTTGTGCGCCGGTTTGCCCGATATCCTATATCGGCCACTAAAGGCCCCAAATAGGAACCCTCCCCCCTCCCTCAATTTTTATCTTGCCAGCGCCAAAGTTATATGTTAGGTTTTCTTTTTCTTTTTTTGTCGTGTGATCCATGGTGCTAATTCTGAGAATCAAAGCAGTCATGAAGAGAAAAGGGGTGCCAAACACCAAAAAGATAAGTCAGTTTTCGTGTTTGAGGATTTAGATGCTTCATCGTGTGCCCGATGACCAGCAATGGCATTGTTGTGGCGGCCAATGTGTCGATATGTTAGACATCTTATACATGGTGGTATTCACACGTATACCTAAGGTACCTTATACAAAATTGCAGTTATGCATCATCGCACATATTTTTTATTAGGTCAACTGCTATTACATGCTAATTTATATAAATTACCTATATTTAGATTAATTACAAATTACACATACTAGTTTGTTTGCTAGCATAGAATTACGTCATGCAGGAGATTAATTTATTATTTATTGTTTTGTTTTTACTATGCTTATGCTTCAATAGTATGGGGCCAATCGAGCATGGTTGAAGAGTTTCGTTATGATTAATGTTGATGCAGCTTGTGATGTGAATTCCGCCTTAGAAAGTTGATTAAGACCACAAAGGAAAGATTATGTCTGCCTACATTGAACCTATATTATATGTAGTTGATGCAGCTACAACACAAGCAATGGCAGCTACGAGAGGACTTGAGTTGGCAAATGAATTGGATCCTCACCGTATCATTATTCAATCATATTGTTTGCAAGTTATTGGAACCTTCTAGGCGGGAGATTTCTCTTCAACGGGTTTCCCCTCCATTTTATGAGGATATTTATGTCCAGGCTAAAATTTATCTTCTGTAATAGGGATGAGCAACTGTGTTGCACATTTCTTGACACGTGGTGCTCCAGTCGAGAGGAGGGTTATGGAGCAGAGCTGTTGCCGGTGTGTACCGATGTGCGGTTGGACCAGGGTCGGTGGTTGCTACTGCGGTGACGAGTAGCTAATATTGCGGTGGAGTAGCTGGGTAAAACTAAATAATTGTAACGAGGGCACATACGGCATTTAATGGTGTTCGAGGCAGTGGATCTGCCGGTCTTACGAGAGGGGGGAAGAAGGGGGCCGGAAGAGGGGGGCAAAGTTCACAGACAGGTATTCAAAGCATGCATAGAAGATGCGTCCATGAGAAGGGAGATGAGATGAAATGGAGAAGTTGTGTTGTGTTCATCGACTAATTGAGAGGGCACGTAGGGTGCAAGGGGTGTGTGTAACCAATTTATGGAGCACCTATGATGAGATGGCCACAACTACTGTTGGTATACTGTGGTTTTGTCTCGAAAGTACATTGTACATATAGGATACCACGAGTGCCAACAAAATATCGGTGAATTTACTTGAAAAGTACCGGACATAGTATTACCAAGGGTACATGTTGCTTGGTGACAGCCAATCAATTCCACTCCTGTTTAACACAGACGAGAGCAAGCGCTTTTCTCATTGCCACAACACCAGACAGCTCACCTTGAGCCAACCTTGATGTCTCGACGATTACATATGTTAGTCTCGTTTTCTTACCAGAACCAGCTTTCTACACTAGGTAGGTTTGAGAGGCAACAGGAACTTTAAGTGCCACTGTCATAGTGCATTGGTCGTTGCGGCCTTGCCTGCTACTTGTATCTGGGATGGATGGCTAGAAGATGTTTTTTCATCTTGGGCCAGTCAATATTTTTGTGCCTGCTCTTCAGATGGGCCAAGTGAGAAGGTGGATGCAAGGCCTCGGCTTGATCATGAAAATTGACATTCCGAAGGAAGGGCATGGTGAACCAAACCTCTCCACCAATGAGTTTCGGTACACCTCTGTAAAAAAAATTCCGGATCTTAGCAAATTCAAAAAGGACATTCTCCTCATTGTTTAGCGCTAATCAGGACTCTCTAGCATAGTAGCATGCATGCACTAGTCTATGTGTGGGCCTTATACGAGTCAATGTAGTTGTTCCCGCATGTGCAATTCCACTCAAGGACACACACCATCGTCAACTCGTCGGCAACAGTGGTCGGGTGATCTACCATGCATACGACTATGCCGCCAGTCGGAGAGATGGCTCTGCCTGGATGCCCAAGGGACTCGTGTACGACACCAGCCCAAGTGTGTGATGGGCTAACTGCTATTCGCCTGGCTAGAGAAGGCAACAAAAAGTCTCGTCACTAATCTGGGATAAACAAGACACGGAGGTATATCGCGGCTAGAGCACAGAAATTTTGACAAAGGATTTTTTTACTAATTATATCCATTAGGTTAGTAATTAGATTGATTAGATTAGTGAAAAGACTGTTATACCATTTTCAATTGAAGGAGTAAGCTTGAATCCCAGCCTTTCATCTGCATTGAAAATTGTAAACGTTCTATAGGGGGTGTACCGAAGACACCTCTCTGTATATGTATGTAGTACAGTTGGATTTGGGTCGACGTATGTGACTACCGTAGAAGGAAGCGGTTGACTATAAGCGTAATGTGGGAGCGGAGGATCAGACAATGAATAACAAGTTCTTAGATGTTAGTGCAAAATGTGGCGCGCGGGGGTGGGTGGGTGGGTTCTTATATATGGTTAAGGTTGTGATTTTGTGGGTTATCCAGAGAGCCCCGTTGAACTGCCTCCTTCCTGAGCAAGGCTGCTTTTTGAATGGGATGCCCGCTGATGTCACCTTTACTTGGGAGGATAGCTAAATAATAGCCCAAAGAATTGATTTTTTTAAATCAAGTTGCGTCATGTGTTAATTAAGAGAAAATAGAGTGAGTTATAGGCCCCCACAATACAATCAACAAGATATTTCTCTTACAAACAATTACCATAACTTCTTGGTAACTGCGGTGACCCAAAGCTTCATTTCGCCAATGACCATGTTAAGCGAGATTGTGTGTGTGTGTGTGTGGGGGGGGGGGGGGGGCTATTATGTCGGAAAACTCGAGCGTTTGTGTCATTCCAAATCGACCAAGAGACGGGCATGGTGAGGGATGCCATGGCCTTCCTACTGGGGGTGTCAATCCCAGAACGTTGGTCCATCAATCCACAATACTGTTCTCTAGATGCCACAATGATGTATCCATATTCTCCCGAGTTATATCTTGTCAATAACCAACTTCCAAAGTCGGAGAATGAACCGACATTTGAAGAGAGGTGGTTGTCGGATTCCTGCACCCCCTTGCAAAGTGGGAAAGTCATAATTTGGCCACCCATGCTTGGCAAGTCTATCGGCCGTCCAAATACGATCTTGAATTGCCAACCACGAGAAGTCTATCGGCCTTCCATATGGCATGAGCCATTAGAGATAGAATCTTCCGCAAAAACTGAGCCTTGTCCGCGGAAGCCGCGGAGTAGTGTCCACTAGACGTGTGCTTCCAAACAATGTCATCTTGTGTGTGCTCATCAAGTTGCATCTTACGAAGATGCATCCAAAGCGTGAAAAATTCGCTGATGTGCTGGATGGACACTATGGTGGAAGGCTTGATCTTGAAAATGCATGCATTGTCTCGTATAGCCTCTCTAACTTTCTAATTCTTTCTAGAGGAAGTCTCAAAGATAAGAGGTGCATTTCCACGCCTTACGCCCAAGTAGCCAAGGAGAGCTCCAATACGGTGTCCTGGAGCCGTGCTCAATGGTAATGGTGGTTGAGGCATAGAAGAAGTTGAGGTCATCCTCATCACATGGTTTTCTCATCCTTACCCATAGCTTGGTAACCTCCTTCCACTCAAACCATGGCCACTGAAGCCTAACAACACGCGTAAATTTGTCCATGTTGAGCCCACCGAGCCCACTGTACTCCATAGGCCTACAAACCTCTTCCCAGTTGGCCTGGCATAGACTGGTCGTCCTGTCTGAAGCGGACCATATAAAACCCCGCCCAAGTTTGTTGATATCACGAACAATACCCGGCGGCAGTGTGACGAAGTTGATAGCTTGGGATGTGAGCACAGACTTGACTTATGAACATTGTCGTTGATGTGGGTCTGATGCGGAGCATCCCACATTCATCACCATGTACACTCCGACTACTCTCCGAGCCCCAAGAGGACATATGAATAGACCTCGAGCATACGCCATTGGACACAAGGTGAACGCGCTCCTTTCTAAACCTTCACTTTCCACACGTGAGACATGGTTGATACTTCAAGCACGGAGCTTGTGCATACTCAGGTACACCCAACGAGACCATGGAGAACCCAAGGACCAAGGCCGAGCGTGCATGAAAGCATGGAAGAGGAGAAGGAAGAAGAGCCAGCTGCTATAGGCCCCGGACATCTGGCCACAGCCCGGACATCCGGCCCCATGCCCGGAAATCCGGCCCCCTTCTATCCAGAGAGCGCCAGAATCGGCCAAGCCAACCCAGACAGCCGGCCCCTCGCGAGCCACCGGACATCCGGCCCCTTCTCCCGGAAATCTGGCCCCTCCATCACCGAATGCATCTGGAAGATCCGGGCCAGCCTGGACATCCGGCCCGTCGCGAAGCCCCAAACAACCGGCCCCCAGCCCGGACATCCGGCACCTGCCTGTGCGCAGAGAATGGGCCAAGGGCCCATGTATCCCCCTCTCACTTACCCCTTCGTGGGCTAGTACTATATATACTCCCCCACCTCCTCCTAGTTAGGGAGCAGAGGATTAGCTCATTTGAGATAGAGCTTTGCTCATCCATACAGATCTCCTCCTCGTGAGAGACCGCGGCCTCTTCGGAGAAGATCCACCACAGATTCAAGACCCCTTTACGGGAAGATCCCTCGTGGATTCAAGACCTCCTCTAGGAGATGAGCTACCGCCACTTGTATCGTCCTTTGTTGGATTTGGACCGTGAATCTCTTTGTGTTCCTTGGATCTAGCACATGTGTGATCATATTCGTATTGGTTGAGTGTTTTCTTTTTCATTTCCCCGTGATTTCCCCCGTTTCCTTCCGCGCGTTCTTCGTGTTCCTCGTAGGGATCCTCTCCAAACGTGAAAGATCGGCCCCTAGGGTTCCGCCCTACATCATCTTGGTATCATGAGCCACGTTTATCACGTATTTGGAGTCCCTCCCACCGTGTTTTCTAGCTCGATTTTGTTGATTTCGTCCTAAATCCGAAAATCCCCACCAAAAATAGCCCCAATTTTGTTTTGTGATTTGTTTGTTTGATGATGTTTTGTTGATTTTGGTCCATGGATTTGCTTGGTTTCGAGTGGATCTAGCATCTCCCCATGTTTCTTCCCCTTTCATCCACAAAATCTCCGCAATTTTGCCCCTGAAATCATCAATTTCCGCCCCCAAAATCGTGTTCCTCGAGTTCATCCTCGGATTTGGAGCCCGGACATCTGGCCCGACCCCCAGACATCCGGCCAGCCCGTACATCCGGCCAGCCCGTACATCCGCCCAATAGCCCGGACATCCGGCTCCTGGAGCGCATTTTCGCGCAAGTTTCTGGACATCAGGTCCTGGACATCCGGCCAAACCCTTGGATGTCCGCCCGCTGTCATTTCAGCTTTTCTCGTTTCACCGTTTTGACCATAACTAATTCATTCGGAGTCCGATTTTGGCGTTGTTTAGCTCGTTTTGAAGCTCTTGACATCCCCCTTCCCACAAAAATACCACCAAAATCATTTGACTCCATAAATTTTTTGAAAATTTGGCAACTTTGCCTAGGCCCTCCACCATATCATCTGCATAGCCACCATCGACTTCCGCAACCTAACCCAATTTGTTCCCTATAGCATTAGTGGTTGCTTGAGTAGTGATTTGAGTCTCCTAAGGTGTTTCGGCTACTTAGGGACAATTGCTTCTTCATCAACCACCACCACCACTTCCGCATAGACGTGCCCACCATACATTTCCACCCCAACTTAACCCAATTTTGTGTGAGTTGTGGCTTGTGTCTCCTAAGGTGTTTAGGCTACTTAGGGACGACAACTTCAACTCTGACACGTGTATAGCCCATCATTCCACTTCTGCATTGCCAAGTGCAAACCACCACCGCTTTCCGCTACCACCATTTTGACATTTGACGTTTGAGATTTTGAGTTCGCGGTTTTTCCGTTTCCTAAGGTGTTTCGGCTACTTAAGGACGAGTTGAAGTTGAAGTGGTTTACCGCTTGCCTATGATCATACTTCCCATAGCATACATACCATATCATCGTGGTGCATATATTGGTATCATATTTTGTGTCACAAGTTTGTTCCCGCATATACACAATTGCTATCTTGGTTTGTGCATTGTGCAAAAGTGGCCATACAAAAAAAGAAATAAAGCTTTTAAGCAAAGAAAAAGAGAGAGCAAAGAGCTTGTAAGCAAGTGCCATAGCATCATACCACATTGCATATAAGATTGTCATATCCGATCATCTTGGATCATCTTGAGAGAAACACCGGGAACCATACATACATAGCATACTTGGGATAGAAGTTTATCCATTTTGCATCTTATAGGTTGTGCACAAGTGTCGTATCCGCCTATTGAGCAATCGTGCTAGCGTCTCTCTTGAGTTGTGCAACACGAGCGTTTTCCGTGGATTCCACATTTTGTGCTCATTCCTTGGTTGCACGACCCCATTTATCTATCCGTGTGTGCGTTTCCGTGTGCCACTTATTGCTATTGGTCTACTTGTTTCACTTGCGAATTTGTGAATCTCTTTCAACATTATTGACTCTTGCTAACATTTTGCATCAAATTTTTGTGCCACTATCCTCACCGAGCTCCACCATAAGCCTTACTTATGTAGGTGTGAGAACCGACAAGAATTGGTACCAATTGTGCTATTTCCTTGTTACACATTTGAGTGATCATTGATCCATCTTCAACATTGGTCAAGGTACATTTGGTATAGTTCTTCTCTTTCTCCCACTCATATTTGCTCGAGTCTTGTGATGGATAGGCAAGGCGTTTCCTCTCCGGTCTACGACAACAACGACGGCGTGAACAACTACATCTCCAAAGCGTCCATCTTCGATCTACAACGACAAATGCAAGGCGCACAATCAAGATTGCGAGAGCGCATTGAGAACATCTCCATCGACATCCGTTACTCCGAAGCAAGGAAAAGGGACTACATCGACAAGAAGCTTTTCGCACATAAAGAGGAGCAAGATGCAAGGATGGAGGAAATTCGGGCCTTGATCAAGTCTACTTCCCCTTCATCATCCTCAAGGCGGCGACATACAAGCCACAAGTCTTCGGAGCACGAAAACGATGCAAGCGCAAGTCATCCACGTCCACATCTACCTGGCGACCACCATCATGTTCGTGATCAACATTGTCATGAAGGGCAAGTCACCTCCAAGCAACATGTGCACGACGACGACGAACGACATCTACTACGAGCTCAAGCACGACAATGACAACATCATCATGAAGATGCTCCACAAGCGCAAATGTACAAGTCCCAACAAGCTCTACTTCACGCCAAGTCGAAGCTTCATGAGCACAAAAGAAGACTGCGAGACGACCACCACCAAGACGGAGCTATGACTACAACCACCACTTCTGCATCTTTGCCAAGTGCTATCAAGGCATCTTCGCCTTTGGACGTACGGCATCTTCGCCTACTCCCCATGTGTATGCCTACATCGACTTCATCAAGTCCAAGGCGACTACCTACGAGCGAGGGCGACACTTCCTTCTTCAGAAGCCCCTCAAGGAAGATGGCCGAGCATGGGAAATTCCCTTCGGTCATGGAGATAAACTGTGAGGTGCCACGTCATATGGACCTCCAACAACAAGACGACGACAAGAATGTCGAGCAAGGGCCATCCCCTTTGACTACGGCGACGAGCGCGAACCTCTTCAATAACATGAAGATGACGCCCATATTGGACTCATACTCCGAGTCAAGCTACGCGACCGCGCATGGAGACATTTGCACCTACATCTCTCCAACACCCACATATGTCGAGATGCCCCATTTGTCATGTGAGGAGAGCCACCACCCCATGAGTGAGATGAGTGACTCCACCATACGTGACATTGAGAGCATTTCCTATGAGAGGATGAGTGTGACCACCACTAGCCCCACACATGAGAGCATGCCACACATCCTATGTGAGGTTGAGCATCATTTGAGTGACTCCACCAACCATATGAGTGAGAGCATCCTTGAAGGAGTGAGTGAGCCACAACACTTAGCGAGTGAGGTAGTCGAGAGGGCATGTGAGGCCACTATGATTTCTAAAGACTTAACCTCTACTCCTAGTGTGTTTTCTTCTTTGGTGCTAGGTCTCCTACATGACGACATGCCTACCCTCGACAAGTCCATCCCTCTAGTGGGAAAACCGATGGCCATGGTGGACGATGATGCACCCCCACATGGTTCCATCAAGATGAAGATGACAACTATTGGATCTTCAACACCTCACCTACAACACATGAGCGACGCTCCAAAGGTAACACAGGTGATGGTGCTTCTCTTGTCCCACTAGTGGACTCTCTTGACAATGATTGCTTGCATGATGTTGATCCACCTATTCCCATGCTTCATGCTAGTGCAACTTCTTCATGTCTTGACTTACCTATTGATGATGATGATGAGCATGTTGAGTTGCCTAGTTGTGATGCTATGCTTCATAGGATATCATGTGAAAATTCTTTTGGTCACATCATGTTTGACAAACCATTGAACTTGTCATATGCTATGAGTGAGATCTCCCATATTGCATCTTTACAATCTCAACATAGTAACTATGCATGCCCCATTAAAATCAAGCCCATTTGCACTTATGGCATAGATGATGAGATGATGGTCATTGGCTTTTGTTTTTAATGTGATGGTATTCCCATGCTTCCTTTACATGATTTGCGCAATTCATCTACTATGTCATGCCATGATCACATTGTTTTGAATATGCATTGTTTTGGATGTTGTCAATATTCTCCATGTGATGTTGCTACTCATGCTCATGAGGAGACCCCCATAGTTTCCTCATACATATTAGGAGATCTTGATGCATTTCATACTTTGCATGATTCCCATGATAGTGTACACCATAGGCATTCCATGAATAACAATGCTCTAAATATTGCTCGTGATGCATTGCACAATTTGAGTCTCTATTATGACATGCATAATACCAAACCTCTCATGATGGATGACATGTTTCTATATCACGCATCTCATTTATTTGAGCATTTGATATTTTGTGCTAACCGACACATGCATGTGCGCATCATGATGGATGATGTGTACATATACCACGCACACACAATTTTTCCTTTGTCTTTGTTTTGTGTAGGTACTCACATATACTCGTCAACCTCTCAATACCAAGAGTTGACGAAACGAGCTCTTGATAGCAACGATGACTTGGGATCCCGTGGACTATCCTTACCACCGTTCCCTTCGCGCAAGGACTACGCGCATCTCTTTTACTTGGCTCTCACACGGCTATGGGCTATTTACCACTTTTCACCTTATGCCCATACTATTGTGTTCACTTTGCATGTTATGCTTGCTCCTATGCTTTTGCCATGCAATTGTGACCCTTGCTTGCATCTACCCATGCTTCACCATTATGATACTCCTATGTGTATTTGCATGCTTGGTGGAGATCCTTGTTGCTATTGCCATGTTTATCATGTGCCCCATGCTATCGATGCTTGTTGTGTTGGGAGAGTCATGATGTCCCATTGCTATTAACATATGGTCTCTTGCCAATACATTGATGATATTTTTCTCATTTCTTGCTTTCATGCTTGTGATATGTCATGTGCATTATTCATGCCCACTATTTGCAAACATGACATGCTTGCCATGATTTCCTCTAGTATGTTGCATCTTCGCACTACTAGCTTGTTTGACTTGATCGCTATGATTGCTTGCTATGTTGCATCACCCATGTTCCACTATTACTTGCATTCTTGGGTTGATGACATATATGCTCAGGCCTCTCACATGATATATGTTGATCATTGTCTCTTGTGTCCATTAATTGCCTCTTTCATATCCACTTGTATTGAGCGCAACCATACTATGCTTATTGATCTTGGAGACTTTGACACCTTACTTGTGATGCATGCTTGTTTACTTGAGCCTCTTGTATTTGGTTGTTCTAGCATCATATGCCTCCATACTATGAAATGCTACCTTGTACCTTCTTATGATGAGCATGATGCATACACTTGTTGGGTATCTTACCACATGAATGATAGGTTTTGCACTTCCGCTAACCTCATTTGTTTTTCCTAGTGTTTGTCATGTTCTTTCATTTTGAAGGATTCACAAGGCGGTACCATTATGAGCCATATTGGTCATGCAAATGTCTATATGATGTGTGACACCAACATTTTCGACACCCTCATAAAGGTGAACTCCTTCTCTTTGAGCCATCCTCAAATACGCATATTGGATGGGTCACTCTTTCAATGTTGTTTCCTACTTGTGTTCTACATGATACATCTCGTGACCGGAGGAGCGACATTGGTGATTGGCTCTTTGGACCTTCAAGCTGAGGAGCGCTCACACTTCTTGGATGCGCCTTCGGAACTCCACTCTTGCCACAACATAGAGCATTGGTACACCAACACCTCCATATTTGTTTATTGTGCTCATACATGTCATGCTCGATGGACATATCATTCTCACCACAAGTTTGCACCCTATGCATGGATTGACTCACATTATGATTGCCTTGTTGCATCTTGTATTCCCATGTCATCCATGATATATGAGCTTGTTCACTTCCTTAGCAAATTTGTTGTGATCTTCCTTGATGGCATTTTCATACATCATGATCATATTGTCCACCATCAATTGCATGATGACATTCACATATTGAGCATCCATTGCTATGTTCATGATTTTGATGCACCATCCCATTATGACATCATTTTGCACCGTGGTTGCATTGCTCATATTCATAACACAGCAGTGTGCACAATGATTGCATTTGCTCCCATGAATGCTTTGCACACCATTCTAGATCATCTTGATAAGATTCATGCGCTTTGTCATGAACTATCTTGCCGCATGGACTCATTCTTACATGATGGACACTTTGTGTGCGCTAACCATTGTATTTCCGAGTGTTGTTTGTGTTTGCTCCTTTTGCATGTATACCACTCCGGCGACACCTTGGAATACTTGGATTGTGCAATGCCTTCAACTTCGTCCAACTACAAGTCCGTCCACGACAACCGTTTCCATGGTGATGAGGATCACAATCTGAGGTTGGATCTTTCCCGGGGGGGGGGGGGGATGATGCGGAGCATCCCACGTTCATCCCCATGTACACTCCGACTACTCTCCGAGCCCCAAGAGGACATATGACGAGACCTCGAGCATACGCCATTGGACACAAGGTGAACGCGCTCCTCTCTAAACCTTCACTTTCCACATGTGAGACATGGTTGCTACTTCAAGCACGGACCTTGTGCATACTCAGGTACACCCGAGAAGACCATGGAGAACCCAAGGACCAAGGCCGAGCGTGTGCGGAAGCATGGAACAAGAGAAGGAAGAAGAGCCAGCTGCTATAGGCCCCGGACATCCGGCCCCATGCCCGGAAATCTGGCCCCCTTCTATCCAGAGAGCGCTAGAATCGGCCAAGCCAGCCCGGACATCCGGCCCCCAGGCCCGGACATCCGGCCCCTCGCGAGCCACCGGACATCCAGCCTTGATAACCCACAAGTGTAGGGGATCGCAACAACTTTCGAGGGTAAAGTATTCAACCCAAATTTATTGATTCGACACAAGGGGAGCAAAAGAATTCTTGAGTATTAGCAGTTGAGTTGTCAATTCAACCACACCTGGATAACTTAGTATCTCCAGCAAAGTATTTAGTAGCAAAGTAGTATGATAATAAAGGTTACGGTGGCAAAAGTAAAGATAATAGTTTTTGGGTTTTTGTAGTAGTTGTAACAGCAGCAACAGAAAAGTAAATAAGCGAAGAACAATATGTGAAAAGCTCGTAGGAAATGGATCAGTGATGGATAATTATGCCGGATGCGATTCCTCATGTAATAGCTATAACATAGGGTGACACAGAACTAGCTCTAGTTCATCAATGTAATGTAGGCATGTATTCCGTAAATAGTCATACATGCTTATGGAAAAGAATTTGCATGACATCTTTTGTCCTACCCTCCCGTGGCAGCGGGGTCCTTGTGGAAACTAAGGGATATTAAGCCTCCTTTTAATAGAGTACCGGACCAAAGCATTAACACATAGTGAATACATGAACTCCTCAAACTACAATCATCACCGAGAAGTATCCCGATTATTGTCACTTCGGGGTTGTCGGATCATAACACATAATAGGTGACTATAGACTTGCAAGATAGGATCAAGAACACACATATATTCATGAAAACATAATAAGTTCAGATCTGAAATCATGGCACTCGGGCCCTAGTGACAAGCATTAAGCATAGCAAAGTCATAGCAACATCAATCTCAGAACATAATGGATACTAGGGATCAAACCCTAACAAAATTAACATGATTACATTGTAAATCTCATCCAAACCATCACCGTCCAGCAAACCTATGATGGAATTACTCACGCACGACAGTGAGCACCATGAAATTGGTGATGGAGTATGGTTGATGATGACGACGACGATGAATCCCCCTCTCCGGAGCCCCGAACGGACTCCAGATCAGCCCTCCCGAGAGAGATTAGGGCTTGGCGGCGGCTCCATGTCGTAAAACGCGATGAAACTTTCTCTCTGATTTTTTTCTCCCCGAGATGGAATATATGGAGTTGGAGTTGAGGTCGGTGGAGGTCCAGGGGGCCCACGAGATAGGAGGGCGCGCCCTATAGGGGGGCGCCCCCCCTGTCTCGTGGACAGGGTGTGGGCCCCCTGGTGTATTTATTTCGCCCAGAAATTCTTATTAATTCCAAAAAGTGCCTCCGTGGATTTTCAGGACATTCCGAGAACTTTTCTTTTCTACACATAAAACAACATCATGGCAGTTCTGCTGAAAACAGCGTCAGTCTGGGTTAGTTTCATTCAAATCATGCAAGTTAGAGTCCAAAACAAGGGCAAACTTGTTTGGAAAAGTAGATATGTTGGAGACGTATCAACTCCCCCAAGCTTAAACCTTTGCTTGTCCTCAAGCAATTCAGTTGATAGACTAAAAGTGATAAAGAAAAACTTTTACAAACTCTGTTTGCTCTTGTTATTGTAAACATGCAAAGCCATCATTTAGGTTTCAGAAAATATTATGAACTAACCATACTCACAATAGCACTTAGGTCTCACAATTACTTATATCAATAACATAATCAGCTAGCGAGCCATAATAATAAAACTCGGATGACAACACTTTCTCAAAACAATCATAACATGATATCACAAAATGGTATCTTGCTAGCCCTTTCTGAGACCGCAAAACATAAATGCAGAGCACCTTTAAAGATCAAGGACTGACTAAACAATGTAATTTATGGTAAAAAAGATCCAGTCAAGTAATACCCAATATAAAATAATAGTAATGAATGCAAATGACAGTGTGCTCTCCAGCGGGTGCTTTTTAATAAGAAGGGTGATGACTCAACATAAAAGTAAATAGATAGGCCCTTCACACAGGGAAGCAGGGATTTGTAGAGGTGCCAGAGCTCAATTTTAAAACAGAGATTGAATAACATTTTGAGCGGCATACTTTTGCTATCAACGCAACAACTATGAGATGGTTGTATCTTCCATACTACATGCATTATAGGCATTTCCCAAACAGAATGGTAAAGGTTTATACTCCCCCAACCACCAACAAGCATCAATTCATGGCTTGCTCGAAACGGCGAGTGCCTCCAACTAACAACAGCCCTGGGGGAGTTTTGTTTAATTATTTTGATTTGCTTTGATCTTTTTGGATCATGGGACTGGGCATCCCGGTTACCAGCCCTTTCTCGTGAATGAGGAGCGGAGTCCACTCCTCTTGAGAATAACCCACCTAGCATGGAAGATATAGGCAGCCCTAGTTGTAACATGAGCTGCTCGAGCATACAAAACAGAATTTCACTTGAAGGTTTGGAGTTTGGCACATACAAATTTACTTGGAACGACAGGTAAATACCGCATATAGGAAGGTATAGTGGACTCATATGGAACAACTTTGGGGTTTAAGGATTTTGGATGCACAAGCAGTATTCCCGCTTAGTACAGGTGAAGGCTAGCAAAATACTAGGAAGCGACCAACTAAGAGAGCGACAACAATCATAAACATGCATTAAAATTAATTCACACCGAATACAAGCATGAGTAGGATATAATCCACCATGAACATAAATATCGTGAAGGCTATGTTGATTTGATTCAACTACATGCGTGAACATGTGCCAAGTCGAGTCACTCAATTCATTCAAAGGAGGATACCATCCCATCATACCACATCATAATCATTCTAATAGCATGTTGGTACGCAAGGTAAACCATGATAACTCAAAGCTAATCAAGCATGGCACAAGAAACTATAATCTCTAAATGTCATTGCAAATATGTTTGCTTCATAATAAGCTGACTCGGGAACGATGAACTCATCATATTTACAAAAACAAGATAGGTCGAGGTCATACCAGCTTCTCTCATCCTAATAAGTCCATCATATATCGTCATTATTGCCTTTCACTTGCACGACCGAACGATGTGTATAATAATAAGAGTGCACGTGCATTGGACTAAGCTAGAATCTGCAAGCATTCAACTCAAAAGAGAAGACAAGTAATATGGGCTCTAAGTTAAATAAATAATCATGCATACGAGAGCCACTAAACATTTTCAATATGGTCTTCTCGACCCCCAAAGGAAAGAAAACAAAATAAAACTATTTATACGGGAAAGCTCCCAACAAGAAAGAAGAAGAACTAGAAATCTTTTTGGGTTTTCATTTTAATTTCTACTACAAGCATGGAAATTAAACTAACTATTTTTTTTGGTTTTTCTCAAGGTTTATCAAACACACAAGAAGAAAACTAGAAAAAGGAATTTTAAACTAACATGGATAATAGAATGAAAGAGTATGAGCACCGACAACTAGTGTGTGAACATGAATGTAAAGTCGGTGAGAAATACATACTCCCCTAAGCTTAGGCTTTTGGCCTAAGTTGGTCTAATACCAAGGACCGCCTGGCTGATATCCATAAGTGAAACCGGGGTCGTACTGAGATGCAGCGGCAACCGCCTCTTGAGCTGCAGCATGTTGGCGAGCTGCCGCCACTCTCCTCTCGTGTTCAGCTGCTTCCTCCCTGGTGACAACATATCTTCCTTTTGCCTGATAATCAAAAAGGTAGGGAGCAGGAAGAGTAACATGGACGACATTGCATCTGTCATAGGTTAGTCGATATTGGAGGAATTGTTCATTCCTCCCAAGAAATTGATGACTGACCATAGCTTCATAATCCAAATAAACAGGAGGTATTATCATATCTCCCTCTCGTGGGGCTATACCAAGATAATTAGCCACACGGGTTGCATAAATTCCTCCAAATAAATTTCCCTTTCTACTATTATTCTGCAACCTACGTGCAACTATTGCCCCCAAGTTATAACCTATATAACCTAACACATCACTCTTGAGGATACTAAGATCAGGGACACACATGTGACATGCTTCATCCTTACCATTAATACATCTACCGATGAAGAGAGCAAAATAATGTATAGCAGGAAAAAGAATGCTCCCTATGGTAGCTTGTGCTATGTCCCTAGATTCTCCCACAGTAATACTAGCAAGAAAATCTCTAAATTCAGATTTGTGAGGATCATTAATATTACCCCACTGCGGGAGTTTGCAAGCAGTTGTGAAATCCTCTAAATACATGGTATAAGATGTATCATAAATATCAAATATGACACTACGAGAATTACGCATACAGTTATATTTAAACCTCCGCACAAAGGAATCGGTCAATTGATAGTACTGAGGACACTTATCTTGTAAGAAGTCCTCCAACTCGGCATTACGCACATATGCGTCAAATTCCTCCTTAAAGCCCGCTTTGACCATAAAATCATCGGATGGCCACTCACAAGCTCGTACATCCGCGTTCCTCGGCAATTCAACATCTTGCTCACATATAGCAATCCTGGGCCCTTTCTTCACCGATGAACCACCTTGGTACATTCTCCTAAGCATATTTCTTTTTCGGAAATAATTCTAAAATTTTAGTAACTTCAAAATAAAAGTGAATAAAATTAAACAAGATTGGTAGCAACTACTCCTACAAGTGCCTAGAGCCTATATCATGCATCAGAACTACTTGGAACCTCATAAATTTAACATGCAAGCTCAAGTACAGGGTCACCAAGGCAGCAAGGATTTGCAAAGAATAAAGCACTAGAACAAAAACTAATTGGACCAATGGAGGAGTCCATACCAAGCAACAATCTCCCAAAGCAGTTTTGTGAATGGAGCTTTGAGCAAGGAGATGGAAAATCGCAGCAAAATGAGCTAGAACTCGTGCTTGAGCTGGATGGGGATTTTTTTGGGTAGAAGATGAAGTGTGTGGGTGCTGGCATAAGTGGAGGGGGCCCACCAGGGGCCCACGAGATAGGGGGGCGCGCCCTATAGGGGGGGGGGCCTCCACTCTCGTGGCCTGGTGCTTGCCCCTCCTGCAGTGATTTCAGTGCCTAAAATCCTCAAATATTCCATAAAAAACATACTAAATTTGTAGGGCATTTGGAGCACTTTTATTTTCGGGATATTTTTTATTGCACGGAAAATTAAGAAAATAGGCGGATAATACTATTTTTGCTTTATTTATTTTAAATAACAGAATGTAAAAAGAGGGTACAGAAGGTTGTGCCTTCTAGTTTCATCCATCTCATGATCATCAAAATGAATCCACTAACAAGGTTGATCAAGTCTTGTTAACAAACTCATTCCGAATAACACGGAACCGGAGAAATTTCGAATAACACTAAGTTACCTCAACGGGGATATGAAAATCCTCAACAATAAGAATATCATACTTTTTCTTGACAGTAGGGAGAGGAAATTCAAAACCTCCAATAATGATAGTTGGAACTTTTCCAATAGAATTGATGCTATGAACTTGAGATTGTTTCCTCGGAAAGTGTACCGTATGCTCATTATACCATTAACATGAAAAGTGACATTGCCTTTGTTGCAATCAATAACAGCCCCTGCAGTGTTAAAAAAAGGTCTACCAAGGATAATCGACATACTATCGTCCCCGGGAATATCAAGAATAACAAAGTCCGTTAAGATAGTGACATTTGCAACCACAATAGGCACATCCTCACAAATACCGACAGGTATAGCAGTTGATTTATCAGCCATTTGCAAAGATATTTCAGTAGGTGTCAACTTATACAATTCAAGTCTACGATATAAAGAGAGAGGCATAACACTAACACTGGCTCCAAGATCACATAAAGCAGTTCTAACATAGTTTCGTTTAATGGAGCATGGTATAGTCGGTACCCCTGGATCTCCAAGTTTTTTTGGTATTCCACCCTTAAAGGTGTAATTAGCAAGCATGGTGGAAATTTTGCTTCCAGTATCTTTCTTTTGTTTGTAATGATATCCTTCATATACTTAGCATAAGGATTTACTTTAAGCATATCAGTTCAGCGCATACGTAAGAAAATAGGTCCAATCATTTCAGCAAAGCACTCAAAATCCTCATCATCCTTTGTCTTGGATGGTTTAGGAGGAAAGGGCATGGGTTTCTGAACCCATGATTCTCTTTCTCTACCGTGCTTCCTAGCAACAAAATCTCTCTTATCATAACGTTGATTCTTTGATTGTGGGTTATCAAGATCAATAGCAGGTTCAACCTCTACTTCATTGTTTTTGCTAGGTTGAGCATCAACATGAACATTATCATTAACATTATCACTAAGTTCATGTTCATCACCTGATTGTGTTTCGGCATCAGAGATAGAAATATCATTGGGATTCTCATGTGTGTCTACAGTAGGTTCACTAGAAGCATGCAAAGTCCTATCATTTTTCTTTTTCTTCTTTTTAGAAGAACTAGGTGCCTCTAAATTATTTCTCTGAGAATCTTGCTCGATTCTCTTAGGGTGGCCTTCAGGATACAAAGGTTCCTGAGTCATTCTACCAGTTCTAGTAGCCACTCTAACATCAAAGTAATTTTTATTATTTAATTCCTCAAGCAAATCATTTTGAGCTTTAAGTACTTGCTCAGCTTGAGTAGCAACCACAGACACATATTTGCTAATGAGTTGAAGTTCACCTTTAACTCTAGCCAAGTTATCGCTCACTCGTCCTATCTCGAAAGCATTATTCTTTAACTCTCTACCAACATAAGCATTAAAACTTTCTTGTCTAGCCATAAAGTCATCAAATTCATCTAAGCAAGGGCTATGAAATTTAGTAGAGGGGATTTTAACTTTATCATATCTATAGAGAGAATTTACCTTTACTACCTACGTCGGGTTATCAAGACAATGTGGTTCTTCAACAGGCGGTATATTAAGACCTTGTATTTCTTCAATAGGTGGTAAATTCTTAACATCTTCAGCTTTAATACCTTTTTCTTTCATTGATTTCTTTGCCTCTTGCATATCTTCAGGACTAAGAAATAAAACACCTCTCTTCTTCGGAGTGGGTTTATGAATAGGCTCAGGAGTTGGCTCAACTGGTTCAGGAATTGCCTCAGGAATTGGCTCGGGAAGAGTCCAATTATTTTCATTAGTCAACATATTATTCAATAGTAATTCAGCTTCGTCGACTGTTCTCTCCCTGAAAACACAACCAACACAACTATCGAAGTAGTCCTTGGAAGCATCGGTTAGTCCATTATAAAAGATATGAAGTATTTCATTTTTCTTGAGAGGATGATCAGGCAAAGCATTAAGTAACCGGAGAAGCCTCCCCAAAGCTTGTGGGAGACTCTCTTCTTTGGTTTGCACAAAATTATATATTTCCCGCAAGGCAGCTTGTTTCTTATGAGAAGGGAAATATTTAGCAAAGAAATAATAAATCATATCCTGGGGACTACGCACACAACGAGGAGCAAGAGAATTATACCAAGTCTTAGCATCACCCTTTAATGAGAACGGAAAAATCTTAAGGATATAAAAATAGCGACATCTTTCATCATGAGTGAACAGGGTAGCTATATCATTCAACTTGGTAAGATGTGCCACAACAGTTTCAGATTCAAGGCCATAAAAAGGATCAGATTCAACTAGAGTAATAATCTCAGGATCAATAAAGAATTCATAATCCTTATCAGTAACACAGATAGGTGAAGTAGCAAAAGCAGGGTCAGGTTTCATTCTAGCATTAAGAGACTGCTGCTTCCATTTAGCTAATAATTTCTTAAGATCATATCTATCATTGCAAGCAAAGATAGCTCTAGCAGCTTCTTCATTCATAACATGACCCTCAGGAACAACAGGCAATACATAATTATTGGGAGAATTTTCATCATCACTATCATCAATAATAGCATCTTCAATAATTTCATTCTCTCTAACTCTAGCAAGTTGTTCATCAAGAAATCCACCTAATGGCAAGTAGTATCACACACAGAAGTAGTTTCATCATGCATAGCAGAAGTAGCATCATCAATAACATGTGACATATCAGAATTCATAGCAGTAGCAGGTTTAGGTGTCGCAAGCTTACTCATAACAGAAGGAGAATCTAGTGCAGAGCTAGATGGCAGTTCCTTACCTCCCCTCGTAGTTGAGGGATAAATCTTGGTTTTAGCGTCTTTCAAGTTCTTCATAGTGATCAATAGATATAAATCCCAAGTGACTCAGAAAATAGAGCTATGCTCCCCGGCAACGGTGCCAGAAATTAGTCTTGATAACCAACAAGTGTAGGGGATCGCAACAGCTTTCGAGGGTAAAATATTCAACCCAAATTTATTGATTCGACACAAGGGGAGCCAAAGAATGTTCTTGAGTATTAGCAGTTGAGTTGTCAATTCAACCACACCTGGATAACTTAGTATCTGCAGCAAAGTATTTAGTAGCAAAGTAGAATGATAATAAAGGTAACAGTGGCAAAAGTAAAGATAATAGTTTTTGGGTTTTTGTAGTAGTTGTAACAGCAGCAACAGAAAAGTAAATAAGCGAAGAACAATATGTGAAAAGCTCGTAGGCAATGGATTAGTGATGGATAATTATGCCGGATGCGGTTCCTCATGTAATAGCTATAACATAGGGTGATACAGAACTAGCTCCAGTTCATCAATGTAATGTAGGCATGTATTCCGTAAATAGTCATGCGTGCTTATGGAAAAGAACTTGCATGACATCTTATGTCCTACCCTCCCATGGCAGCGGGGTCCTAGTGGAAACTAAGGGATATTAAGGCCTCCTTTTAATAGAGTACCGAACCAAAGCATTAACACATAGTGAATACATGAACTCCTCAACTACGGTCATCACCAAGAAGTATCTCGATTATTGTCACTTCGGGGTTGTCGGATCATAACACATAATAGGCGACTATAGACTTGCAAGATAGGATCAAGAACACTCGGGCCCTAGTGACAAGCATTAAGCATAACAAAGTCATAACAACATCAATCTCAGAACCTAATGGATACTAGGGATCAAACCCTAACAAAACAAACTTGATTACATGGTAAATCTCATCCAACCCATCACCGTCCAGCAAACCTACGATGGAATTACTCACGCACGGCGGTGACCATCATGAAATTGGTGATGGAGGATGGTTGATGATGACGACGGCGACGAATCCCCCTCTCCGGAGCCCCGAACGGACTCCAGATCAGCCCTCATGAGAGAGATTAGGGCTTGGCGGCGGCTCCGTGTTGTAAAACGTGATAAAACTTTCTCTTTGATTTTTTTCTCCCCGAGACGGAATATGTGGAGTTGGAGTTGAGGTCGGTGGAGGTCCAGGGGGCCACGAGATAGGAGGGCGCGCCCTATAGGGGGGGGCGCCCCCTGTCTCGTGGATAGGGTGTGGGCCCCCTGGTGTATTTCTTTCGCCCAGAAATTCTTATTGATTCCAAAAAGTGCCTCCGTGGATTTTCAGGACATTCTGAGAACTTTTCTTTTCTACACATAAAACAACATCATGACAGTTCTGCTGAAAACAGCGTCAGTCCGGGTTAGTTTCATTCAAATCATGCAAGTTAGAGTCCAAAACAAGGGCAAAAGTGTTTGGAAAAGTAGATACGTTGGAGACGTATCAAGCCCCTTCTCCCGGAAATCTGGCCCCACCATCACCGAATACATCTGGAAGACCCAGGCCAGCCCGGACATCCGGCCTCCCAGCCCGGACATCCGGCCCGTCGCGAAGCTCCGGACATCCGGCCCCTAGTCCGGACATCCGGCACCTGCCTGTGCGCAGAGAACGAGCCAAGGGCCCATGTATTCCCCTCTCACTTACCCCTTCGTGGGCTAGCACTATATATACTCCCCCCACCTCCTAGTTAGGGAGCAAAGGATTAGCTCACTTGAGATAGAGCTTTGCTCATCCATACGGATCTCCTCCTCGTGTGAGACCGCAGCCTCTTCGGAGAAGATCCACCATGGATTCAAGACCCCTTTATGGGAAGATCCCTCGTGGATTCAAGACCTCCTCTCGGAGATGAGCTACCGCCACTTGTATCGTCCTTTGTTGGATTTGGACCGTGAATCTCTTTGTGTTCCTTGGATCTAGCACATGTGTGATCATATTCGTGTTGGTTGAGTGTTTTCTCTTTCGTTTCCCCATGATTTCCCCCGTTTCCTTCCGCGCGTTCTTCGTGTTCCTCGTAGGGATCCTCTCCGAACGTGAAAGATCGGCCCCTAGGGTTACACCCTACATCAGGGTCCATCCGTCTTCAATTTTGGTGTACACATGCATTACGAAGTACTATACCGGTTAGGTCGAGATGGGGAAATATTACGTGATACCGGGCTCCCCGTGCTCCCATTATACGAGCTCCTAAGAGCCCTCGGACCTAAGATCCACCAATTACATGTTGAGCTCTTGCAAGTTTGCAAGAAAGTCCTCTGTGATATGATATTTGCAAGCAAGTCTAGAAGCTTGGTCAGTGGTCACTGGATCTCAAAATTCTTGAAGTTTGAAATTCAAAGTTCTCAGTTTCAAACAAAATCTGAAACTAAAATTGTACTAGTATACATGGATGAGATGTGTGTGTGTGTGTGTGTGTGTGTGTGTAAAATTTCAGGATGAAACACCTTGAGATGCGAGCTATGCAAAAAATTGAAATCATGGACTTTGAGGACTAATAGTACAGTTACTAAAAAGGCGCATATTTGTTTTTTTTGTGTGCAGGACTCATTTTAACACATTTTGACCTAAAAATTTACGCACTTGTACATATGTCCATAAGTATGTGTGCATGTTTCTTTTGGAAACGTAGACATATGAATTTTGATCATTTCAAATTTGGCCTCCATGTAGGCCGAGGTCCATTCAGCATTTTGGCACAAAAAACATGGACCTTGCCCTGTTACATCTATTATTTATTTACAAAGGGAGAAAAATCCATTTCAATGTTTCATGTGGCATTTGCTTTCCACCATGTTTCATATGTTGTGTACTGCTGGAGATTTTTTTGCGGCTATTTATGCTCACTTCTATCTAACGAGTTGGCATAACGTTATTTGGTCTGGGCTCGGATAATAAGTTTGACATTGATTAAATGACTGCATATATGGAATGTCACATATTTAAATGAGCAAGAGCACACTCGCATTTCTCTATCTTTCTTTTGCATTGCTTGACTACACAATGTTCGCACAGATCTATTTGACTTCTTGCCTATTTGATGCATTCCAACTACACAAACGATGAGTAGCCAGCCAGAGCAAGAATGATTCTGAAAAGAAAGCTAGAGCGAGGATTGGGAGAAAACAGGATGTTGTTGTTAGGAACCTTGTTAGTCAGGAGGATGAGCACTGAACTGAGGCACTGCCTCAAGCTAGGAGTCCGCAGAACTGGGACATGCCTCATGAGTAGCTCAACAAGGAGATGCGCAAATTCAAAAATAGAGGAGCTAGAGCCTCTGCCAGGTGAATTGGTCAAGCATTGAACTGTGCTGTTCTAAGTGATTGCACCAATCGGATGTAGGGCAAAAACCGGATGTGGGCAGGCCTCTTACTATATCTTTGTCTTTGATTTATTTGGACAGCTGAATACTCCTATAACATTTCTCGTTTCTATGGATGAGTGTATGTATAAGGGTCGGCCAAAATTAAACTTATACCTACATGCACCTAGTTAATGTTTGAATCTTGATTGTAATTACCATTTCCACCAGGGTTGTATATGTATCTTGGAAACGTTGGTCTCACTCATGCAACTTGGTTTGGTAACAGGGAGCTTGCTTCGCAATTACAAAAGTAGGACAATGAACATCACTATATGACACGTCGACATTGTATCACGAGTGCCTTTCTAGATTGGTTTGTTTAGCTATTGGCGTGTCTTGTTTCGGCTTGGCTAGATAACTAGATTCCCCTCGCCTTCTAAGTAAGACACTCCTCCCGCTAAATGGTGGCAAACATATTGCCATCAGTCTGATGTTGTTAGTGTCTGTGTTACACATTGGTAGTGTGTGGAAGGCGTAGTGCTGCAGTTGATTGCTATCAGAGATGACTTGCAAGTCACCCCTAAATAATATTTTAATGATGTATTCGTAACAAATATATATTTCATGACGTAAGTCTGTACTCCCTAGTGCTATTGTGTGGTTCTCTGTAATAGATGACATGCCCAGGTGTCTGCAAGTGACATCTTTTCCAGAATGTAGATCACCAAAAGCAGTAATAACACAACATATGTGCATACCTACAAGTGATGTTTTTTTCGTTCTTGTTGGGAAATGAGCTTTTTTTTTGTTTTAAGATCCCAAAGATTGTTGGTGATGTTAAGTTTGTATAATTTTGGTGTCTATTAGTTGAATGGATTCATGTAGGAGAGAAACTGAGGTGGGGAGGAGTTGTTGCGCACCAGTCATTCTTGCAGTAGTCCGTCCCAAGAAAAGTTACACAAGATATGAAGGCGAATGCCCTTGAGGGTTGTCTGTAACCCCGATTGGGCTATATTTTCCTCATCTCACTGATTTTTTTGTTTTTTAGGTGGACGTTTAGCACTCCAGAATTGATGGTTGATGGAGTCACCATGATATATTTATCCCACCAATGATTACGACCACTGGTTTAAGATCACATGGACCCTCGTTTGGTTGGACTCATAGCTTGGCAGGTTCAGTTACCCGCTGAATACCCTGACCAGTTTGCTATCGGCTCGGACCCTGTGCTCTTGGTCGCCTCGGCCGCCCACAATGGGAAATACATCACGTTTTGACAAACATTTGATCCTAAGGAGACCCTAAATTTTTGGTTGTGTAACGACCCGACCCGGATGGATCGAAGTCTCTGTGCTTAAGTGCATCCCTGGATCAGTATGCTGACACACACAGTACTCGAGGATTTATAATAGAGGTAAATCACATAATGTAAATAATATTACCTCAAGTAATATAGCGGAAGTAATTAACAACAAGGTTGTGGAGTCCCAACAACACCAACGGCAAAGTTGAGTGTAGTCATTGCAACCCTAATGTATCACTTACTCGTCAAATAATTCCTGCAACATGAGATGTTGCACCCGTGTAGGTCAGTACGTTGAATGTACTGGCAAATTCACACCACAGAATAATGATAAACAATATCTATCATTACATGCATATTTGGCTGGTGAAGGCTATAAGTTTAATTTTGCATAAAGCTAATTTTTCCCTATAACAAAGGAATCAATGTTTTATTCAATACCAAGTTTATGCCATTATTGAGAAGGTTCCTCCAACTCAATCCCAAAAATTCCCAAATTATTAATAACCCAATACATTAATTAAATATAGTGATGAGATCAACAAATAGTTCACTTCTAGATACTCAAATCGTCCATAACCGGGGACACGACTAATCATGATTTGTTTGTACACTCTGCAGAGATTTGCGCACTTTTCCCCACAAGACTCGACCACCTCCATGATCGGAAGATCGAGATATAGTATTTCTGAAGTATTTACTCTTTACCTGGGTAGACAGGTACACCTACTTTCACCTACATCTGCTAGTCTACCACTGAAAGAGGTCACACAACTTACTCAACTATGCGAGAGCCCATAATGGCTTGTGGCTGCACACGGAAGTTTCTAGGCATGAAATATTGTATGATCTCTTTGAGCCTGGGTGGCGGACCTAGGGTAATCACACGGGTACTTCTGGATTCCCTTGGGCAAGCACTGGTTTCTTCAGGTGCCCCAAACAATCCACCCAGATGTATATTAAAGATGCCACCTTAATTTTTCCCTTTGTTATTATTACTCTCGCAACTTTCATGAATCTCACATACCAATCCTCGTCTACGAGCATGGCTAAGCAATTTACGAGCATAACGTATATTCCCGGGGTAATCAAAGATAATAGGTTCCTACCTCATGAACTACATAGCAAGGCCACATGTTCTCAATCCTACTCATGCAATCTTTGAGGGTGAAACTAATGCATAGTAAAAAACTGGGTATTGAAAAGTATGATCAAAGTGTGAACTTGCCTTGTACTGTTGATGAAGATTCTTCGCACTCATAATTCCAGATAATTCTACTCGTCATGCTCCGATCAATCTATCATAAGTAAGCAATTTTATCCACACATAAGCAATCACTCAAAGACCCAAAAAATGCAAAGGAAGATTGCAAAAACTCCAAAAGAACCAAATCAAATTATTTTGCAAGATTAGATCCTAATTTCAGTGAAAAAGTGTGGTGATGGCTCAAGATGTTAGATTATGCCTAGGGATTCAATTTGAAAAAGGAATCAATTGAAAAAGTGCTACAGTTTACAAGATATGATCAAGTGAAGCTTCGAGTTCAAATTTGAATCGTTCAAATTTGAAAAGATCAAAAGTTGAAACTAAACTGGATGTAGGAAGTCAATATGAAAATGTAGGAAAAAGAATTACTAGATTGAAAAGAACGGATCAAGTAATTGAACATAGCATTGAATCTTCTTAGAATGTTGTGTATCAACTCTTTGGTAAACTAGTAGAGTAACTGGCTAAGATCAAAATTATATGTTGGAAAGATGACACTAATTGTGCGAATGGAAAGATTACTTCAATACGAATTCGATGTAGTTGGGTTCATCGGAAACGGAGGTACGGATAAAAAGATGTGATCGAAAGAAATTTGAGTATGAGTTTGAATAAATTTTGAAATTTCAAAGTTGCAAAAAAGTTTATTTGAAAGATTCACTAGATAGGTGAAATCAAGACGAAAATATTGGCTTTCATTTCGTCTAATTTGGATGAACGAGTAAAAAGTTATGGCTATTTAAAAAATCAGAATCAAGATGTTTTACCGGAAAAAAGAGCTATGGCTAAAAGAATACTAGTTTTAAAATATAAATACATGAACTAATTTATAAATCTAATTATTCTACCATACACTAATCTAAAAATAATAAGATATGAAATTATAAAAAAATATTTGAAGAAAGATACCTTTATAAGATTGAGAAAATACGACTTCGGATAGAGGAGACAACTTCCAGAAGTCCAACCGAAGAGAAGAAATATATTTTCCTTTTGTGAAGCTAGTCAAAACAAAATATTAATTTAACCCGCAGTGGATCATTTTTGGGTTCTTGTTTTATATTTATAGATGGAAAAGAAGCTTAGGGGTCAAATGCTAGGCAATATGAGACTAAACATAAATGAGAAGAAAAGAAATAAAGGCGAAAAGAGAGGCGCTCGCATGGCCTAAAAGTGTTCGGCCGGCTGTAGTTTTTCTTAAAAACAAAATTTGGCCAAAGTGGAAAAAAAGAAAATGGCTGGCTGGGCCTGGCCCATGTAGGAGAGAAGAAAATGCCACTATCCTGCATACTTGGGCAACAGTTAGTTCCGGGCGCACGTGCAGTTTTTGTTTTTTTAAATAGAAACAGAAAAGGAAAAACTAAATAAATAAAGTAGTATTTTTTTCTAAATAGGTATATTATATATAAAAATTTTCAGAAAAAGATTTCCTAAATGATGACCATATTTTGAGCGGCAAATATGTTCCACAAAAATTTAAATAAAGCAAACAGTACTAGTAGTTCGTTAAAAAACCAAATAAAAAATATTTTAAAATACCAAAAATATTTCAAACTCATTTTTCTATACTTTTCTACTGTAAGGAATCATTTTCCCCTATTGTCCATATATTTTATTTTTGGATAAAAATAATTTGAATAAAAACCAAATAACTCCAAATTAAAAGTGGGTTTCAAAATAACATCAAAGCGACTTTCAATTTGATTCTTTGAAACTTCCAACTCACTTTCTTAGCATTTGAAGAAGTCGTTTTATCTTCTCTCATGAAACTCATTGAGTTGCATAAAGTTTCCGAATTTGAAATATTTCCGAATGAAATTCAGATCTTTTCAAAACCCTTTTCATTTATTTAAATGGAAGAAGTCATATCATCTTCACTCTAGGGTTTTGTGATGAAATGAATATGAATTCATGGAGATCATAAATGCAAGGTGAAAGTTTGGGAAAGTTATTTCATTCCCTCTCATTCAACTTTCAAAAAGTTTCAAATTTCACTCAATTTCACACAAACAACCACACCACAATCAAAAAAAACAATCAAAACTATTCATTTAATATAACATTCCAAAATTTAGAATTTTTGGGATGTTACAGGCAGACTTGCGGGCGACCCTCCCATTAGTGCTATAGGACTCTACGGACGCTGTGTCTTGGCACATGTCCCCGTCAGACCTTTTCTTTGTCGGCACGACATATCATGCCCTATGCCATGCGCTGACTATTGCGTGAACCACTCCTTTGCGGAAACATTTTTTTCGTTGAATACCAAGATTTTTGTGTGCTGGCTTCTAGGGGATCACCTCCCCTTGCAGTCAGAGGTGGCTAAGTGGCATGGACCTGGCAATGGTCTGTGCCTCCTTGGTGGCATCTCTTAGTTTGGGACCCACATTATCTTCACTCGCCCTGCTGCCCGTTTCATATGGAGCTTTGTCGCGACGCTCTGTGTCCTGAGTCGCAAGCTCCAGTCCTAAGTGAGTCTCTAGTGTAGAAAAGGCTAGCTATGGTGCAGCAAATAACTGCCTTGCTGGCGTTGGGTGCCAACGCCACCAATATGGCGCGAGTGATAAAATATACTGATGGTGTTAGAGCACATGTCAGTATTACTTGTGTGCTAATGACGTGCCACATGGCCGATGCCAGCGGTTAGTATATGTCACCACTGACATGCCATGTTGGCGCCATGCCACTAATTAGATTTTGCGAGTATAAAAAATATACAGCCAGGTAATCCATCAACTAAATTTAAGATAGTCATTGCATCAACTACCGTAGAAGTTCAATGGCTACGTTGGGTATTATATCAATTTAACATAATAGTTAGCAGTTCAATAGCTAAGCTACTATAGGTACTACATCAACTTCACATTCTAAGAACTAAGATAGCTTAGGTAGTCAATCACATATGATCAATGATTGCCTAGATCATTCAAATCTTGTACCTATTGTCTTGTCCCTCTTTGAGAAAATGAGCTTCATACTTTTGAGCTCATTTCTTTCGGCCCTAAAGACCTTTCTCTCCTTCTTTTGCTGAGTTGATCCCTCTGCTCCTTCAGCTCAAGATTCTGATCGATGAGATTAGCCTTATCGTCAATTAGGAGATCCCTCTCCTACTGTAGCATGGTATTCACCTACTTAAGGGCCTTGATGGTACTTTCATGAGCATCCAGAAGCTGAAGGTTGATCATGTCCACATCATAGACCTTTTGTTCAACTTGCACATACCGTTATTGGGTTTGAATCAGTATGTATCCCTACCAAGAAATTTTTGGAATCATCCGATATGCATCTGTTTGCAATCATCATGCATGACTTTGTCGAATAAGAAGAAGAGTTCTTAGTCAGTTATTGCTCGTGTTGGCATCATCGACATACATAGCAATGTTTCCATTAGATTTGTAGTGGCTGTTGTATGAGCTCATCGGCACAAACTACAATATAAAAACAAGTGAAATTTGTAGTTGCTAGCAATGTATATAACTACAACCACTAGAAGAGTAATTAATAGACCATGACAATGTACTAACAATGTATATAACTATAGCCATGCATGAACTAGAAAATTGAGATCATGGCAATGTACTAGCAGCACAAGTCATTGCTAAGTGCTTCAATGCAATGGTCAGTTGGTCACTATTGCAATGTACTAGCAGTATAAGTGTACAACCCATTGCTAAGCATTCTACATTATCATGTTGTATTACCATTTACAAACTTCTGCAACATTGAAATTTGCTAATTTTGTACATATATCAAGTCTTCAAACTTGACAATTTCATAGTTGACACTAGTTATCAGAATTAGAGTATGAACTAGATTGTAAACTAGAGCATGAGTGCCTAACATGACCTATCAACACTACTTATGACTAGGATGGCCTAGAGTATTAATACAACTAAAGGAATACATGAAGTGCATTTATGAATTTTACATCTACTCCTAGTGCATACTGCCTACTGTCCACTTTCTAAGTTACTAATGGTACATCGTTGGTAGTTCATTATGTTTGTTAGGCAAGGGGGAGGTCTAGGTTTTGACCCGGTCGTGTCGAACCTCAAACGCAATGTTGGGCTAGGCTCAATAGGCCCGCGTGGAAAAATAAAAATTAAAAATTAAAAAACACTCAAAATAATAGAAAGATTGAAGAGAATAAAAATACAAAAATAAAAAAAGAGTTAAAATTATAAAAAATAGTAAAGGATTCACACAAATTAAAAAGTTTCAAACTATTAGAAGACACAAAACAAAATACTCGAGATAATAAGAAGATTCAAAATAATAAAAGACTCGGAATAATAAGAAGATTCAAAATAATAATACGTTATCAAAATAAAATACATAAAATAATTAAAAAAAGACTCAAAATTTTAAAAGAAAAAAAAGAAATACTCGAAATAATAAAAGACTCAGAATGATAAATGACTCAATATAATAAATAACTCGAAACAATAAAAACGACTGAAAATTATAAAAAATTCAAAATAATAGATGACTCAAAAAGCAATAATAAAAATACTCAAAATAATTTGACTCAAAATTATAAAAGACTGCAAATTATTTCTAGTGTACCAGGAATCTGCAGGCCAGCACTAAAATAATTACCTAGGACATTGATAGAAATACGGTGCCAACATTAGTCCGTCCTTGGTTAGTACCGATGGGTCCACCAATTTGTGGCGTGTTAGAAAAAAGCAACGCTAGCACTAATTATGCAAAGGTGGCGTACCAAATATGCTAATGCCATCACTACTTGAAGAAAAATAGTGATGGCGTTCATTGGTAATGGCGCGCCACCAATTAAAGTTGAGGTTAGCCATTTCTCTACTAGTGAGTTTCAGAAAGCTCAGGCCAACCATGCCGGTAGGAGCATATGCCTCTTTTGGGTACTACTTGTGGGTATGACCTACACCCTGTGGATGTCACGTAACAAGATTGTCATTGAGCAAGTCTTGTTTTGACATGCCATACTTATGTGTTTAAAATTCTAGCCTTTTTGGAGCACTGACAACCGTGCTGCAGGCAGTGAGATAGGGAACAGCTGGGCGGCATGATTGAAGATCTCATTGTGTAGGCCGTTGACTCGATTCACCATCTAGCCGTTCATTTGTCACCTCTGGGGATCCTTTTATCTGCTGTTTTTGTTTGGGCATGTTTACATTGTTGCCCTAGAAGATCTATTATTTTCTTTCCTTCACTAGGACTTCAATATGGACGTGGTGGTTTTTCTTTATATATAGAACGAATCGAAAGTCCGTTTTAACATTTAAGATTAGAATTGATGTCATGAACGAACAAAGATTTTACTTCTGGTTCAGGGCATTGGTCTCAATTTTAATGCACCCCTGCTAATTTGTTTCCAACAAAAAGAGCCACAAGTAGACCATCATTGTCAAGTAGGGGGGGGGGGGGGGGGCGTGTAATAGTAGATCTTAGCAAACGAAATTACATAATTACATCTTGTAATTCCCACACCAACTTTCTTATACCTGCATTAATTCAGAGGTCGAACAACCATGTCGTTGAAAGAATCAGGTTTTCAAGTTCTGAATAATTAGTGTGTAGTGCGTACAACCGTCATAAATTTGGTTGTTGTCCAGAGCTTGACACTTTGCGTCCAGCTACAAAATGTGAATTCCGTGAGGGAAACTTTCAGTGCAAGAGGATAGTAGTGTTATGATCCACAACTTATTCCTTCCATAGTGTGTGTCCCTCGAAAATTGGTAGAGAGAAAAAATGCAGGCGGTCATGCATGCATGCACGCTCAAAGTTTTGCTCTTGGTGCTTGCCACCTCTCCAAATTGCACACATATATGTGGTGCTCTAGAACGGCAAACAGAAACTCATGCCACCGGGAATCAACAAGGTGGAGGAAGAGAAACTATGGGCTTAGGAGGTGTCAGTAATGTGGACACAATTTTCCTTGATGTGCCTGGCCGAGACTCAGTTACTAATAGCACAGTCCATGCATCTCAAACTGTCTGCACGATGGGGAGAGAAATATGGATGGCTAGAGTTCGCACAAAGTTTGCCAGTAGTACGATGGTGGAGAAAGGGAGATGGCGAGGGTGATGATGATGCAGGTTAATCTGATTCAACATAGGAAAAAGTAGCACGGGATTATGCTGCATCCCTTCTGTAAAGCATCTGTCTCCTCTCCCTGCTTTTCTCTGCTTGCAAACTGTGTGAGGGAACCGAGGGATGGCCTAGAACCATCTGTTATTTTTGTCACAATAGCTACATGACAGTCGCGAGAGTTTTGATTTTTGGGTCTGTCAATTTCGCTAGAAGGAAGAAACTGCGGGAGGGGAGAAAGAAGCTCGCCGGAGGAGAGGATGAAGCTCCATGGATGGCTACCCCATCATCTATCTTAGGGTTGCGGGTGGGGGAGGCAGCACGGCGGTGGCGCGGGTTTGCTGAAGAAAAACCAGTCATCGTCGGGGGCTAGAGGGATGGCAGGGGGCATCGGCTAGACTAGCGGTGGGAGGCGATGCGGCGAGGCGGTCGCGGGAGCGCTGCTGGCCACGCGGGGGAGGGGGGAGAGGGCGGCAGGCGGCCCGACCGGTGGTACGCGAGGTGGTTAGAGGAGGAAGATGGGTCCGAGGTTAAAGAGAACTATTTTAGACAGGCGAGAGCGAGCCCTTCTCTCGTTGCCACAACACCGCGCACCTCACCTTGAGGGGACATTCCTTTTCTCATTGCTTACATATGCTAGTCTCGTTTGTTTAGCAGAGCCGCCTTCCTGCACTAAGTGGGCTTGAGAGGCAACATGAACTTGCATGTGTGAGTGCAATGTGGCGTCAAATGACACACTTTGTATTACCGCTTGTGTTAGTGACCTTGTTTCGTCAAAGAGAACATACACAACCACTCCGATGGAACCTGGCCTAGGATTGTAAAATACTTTCAGTACTACATTAGCAATGATTAGCTATCTTGTTTAGTTTTTTTGTCCCAAATTGTGTTCGTATTCAATGGACAATTAGTGATTTGCAGGCACAAAGACATTTTTAAATTAAATTGATGCATGTTCAACTACTTTTTATTATTTACAGTCGTGGGGCGAGTAAAAAGAAGAGCATACAGTACCAGTAAAAATAAAAGTATATTATTTCTTGCTAGAGGAAACGTGGGAGCTTTCATTAAAATGGCAGTTTGGGAAGCATAAAAGTTTTTCAAAGATACACAAACGAGCATGCAAGCTCCCCTTAATATTTGTATCAAGTTAGTCCTACTTACATCTCACGGATGAAAAGTGCATACTAATTGGTAGGCCTCGTTGACTGCAAACGAGGGGGTGTATGGGGCCAATTGAGCATGCACGGAGCGTTTCGTTATGATTAATGTTGATGCAGATTTCGTTGTGAATTCTGCCTCGCAAGGTTTCAAGGGACAATGGAGGAAGATTTTTGGCTGGCTGCAATGAACCTATATTATATGCAGTTGATGTAGCTACAACACAAGCAATGGCCGTTATGAGAGGAGTTGAATTGGCAAATAAATTGGGTCTTCGCCATATCATTATTCAATCAGATTGTTTACAAGTTATTGAAACCCTCCAGGCAGGATGATTTTCTTCTGACGGGTTGCCCCTCCATTTTATAACAATGTTTTGTCCAAACTTCATCTTTCAACACAGTGAAATTTATCTTCTGTAATAGGGATGCCAATTTGTGCTGCACATTGTTTAGCGAAAAGAGTCCAAGTCTGGTCCCCGTATGTGGGTTGATGACCCTCCTAGTTTTATTGTCTCGTATCTCATTGACGACGTAATCATTATCTAAAGAGCAATAAAGGTAGCCATGATGCCCCCCAGTGGCGGAGGGGGCGAGCAGGGGCCTTCCCCCTATCGATCGAGGAAACATCGAATAGATGCCAGGTAATTAGCAATGAAATACGTGATCGTACATACTTTGTCCCCGCCCCCTCCCCCCTCCGAGAGCTCCTTTACTGCGCCGTTAGCACCCTGAAAGGGAACTCGCGCTCAGAGCAGTGGTTGCTGGGCCGACCCACGATCGCGCAGCGCATGCGACTTGTATTTTATAGTGCAAAATTCCCCCAAGAAAGTGGACTCTTTGAGAAATTGAACTCACGCCGTTACATTCGTGCACAAGTTTGGCCAACGACTAGAGCTACTTAGCGATAGTGACTAATTGCACTGCGAATTGGTTAAGAACAACTGTAGCCACGCTATTTATTTCACAACATATTGTACGATTACTTAATCGCTTAGGTTTTTGAATTACTTGAAAATATTTTAGAAAAACATGTTTTTTAAAATGCCGACAACATTTGAAAGTTCATAGATTTCAAAGAAAAGTTGACGAACATGAAAAAAAAGTTCGCCTATTGAGAAAAAGTTCACAAAAGCGAAAAAATTCATGTCTTAAAAAATGTTCATGAATTCAAAAAAACATGAAATTGAAAAGTTTCACTAATTGTTTTTAAAATTCATGATCTTTTTTCGGATACACAAACTTATTTACAAAATCCTTGATTTTTTTTAAATTGGTTGACTTTTTTTTTCCAATTTTTCAAAATTGACAGACTTTTTTTAAAATTGTGAACTTTTTTCCAAATTCAATGAACTTTTTTTCAAAATGGATGAACTTTTTTCAAAACTTGATGAACTTTTTCAGAATGGATCTCCTTTTTCAAAACTTGACGAACATTTTTCAAAACTCAATGAACTTTTTTTGAAATTTGTGAAATTTTCTTAAAAAGGGAAGACCTTTGTGAAATAAAAAAACATGAAATTTGAAAAATAGGTCGTGGAAATGAAGAAAGGTTCACAAATTTGAATTGTTTTCTAATTTTTCAAAATTTCACGCGTTAAAAAGTTAGAAAGGAAAAAAAGAAACAACAAAATAGAAAAAAGAAAGGGAAAGAAAAAAATAGTAAAAATCGGGCAAAGAAAACTGCAAGGAAAAGAAAAGCCACAGTCGTTCTATTTAGCGTTATGTTTGAAACAAAACAAAAGGATAAAGAAAAGAAGCATCTAGCGCATGATGTGAGGAGTCCCAGATGGTTATCTCTATTGGTACTCACCCTTGAGGTCTAGAGTTTGAAATGTGATTTTGAAAGAAAAAAGAAAAATAATTATTGGGCCTAGCCCAGGACGGAGGGGGGGGGGGGGGGGTGTGCGCCGGTTTGCCCGATAGCCTATATCGGCCACTAAAGGCCCCAAATAGGACCCCCGCCTCAGTTTTTATTTTGCCAGCACCAAAATTATATGCCAGGTTTTCATTATTTTTGTCGTGTGATCCATGGCGCTAATTCTGAGATTTAAAGCGGTCATGAAGAGAAAAGGGGTGCCAAACACCAAAAAGATAAGTCGGTTTTCGTGTTTAAGGCTTTAGATGCTTCATCGTGTGCCCGATGACCAGCAATGGCATTGTTGTGGCGGCCAATGTGTCGATATGTTAGACATCTTATACATGGTGGTATTCACACGTATACCTAAGGTACCTTATACAAAATTGCAGTTATGTATCATCGCACATAATTTTTATTAGGCCAACTGCTATTACATGCTAATTTATATGAATTACCTATATTTAGATTAATTACAAATTACACATACTAGTTTGTGTGCTAGCATAGAATTATGTCATGCAGGAGATTAATTTATTATTTATTGTTTTGTTTTTATTATGCTTATGCTTCAATAGTATGGGGCCAATTGAGCATGGTTGGAGAGTTTTGTTATGATTAATGTTGATGCAGCTTGTGATGTGAATTCCTCCTTAGAAAGTTGATTAAGACGACAAAGGAAAAATTATGGTTGCCTACATTGAACCTATATTATATGTAGTTGATGCAGCTACAACACAAGCAATGGCCGCTACGGGAGGACTTGAGTTGGCAAATGAATTGGATCCTCACCGTCTCATTATTCAATCATATTGTTTGCAAGTTATTGGAACCTTCTAGGCGGGAGATTTCTCTTCGACGGGCTGCCCCTCCATTTTATGAGGATATTTTGTCTAGGCTAGAATTGATCTTCTGTAATAGGGATGCCAACAGTGTTGCACATACGACATTTAATGGTGTTCGAGGCAGTGGATCCGACGGTCTTATGAGAGGGGGGAAGAAGGGGGACCGGAAGAGGGGGACAGAGTTCACAAATAGGTATTCAAAGCATGCGTAGAAGATGCGTCCGTGAGAAGGGATATGAGATGAAATGAAGTTGTGTTGTGTTCATCGACTAATTGAGAGGGCACGTAGGGTGCAAGGGGTGTGTGTAGCCAATATTGATGGAGCATGTATGATGAGATGGCCACAACTACTGTTGGTATACTGTGGTTTTGTCTCGAAAGTACAGTGTACATATAGGACACCACGACTGCCAACAAAATATCGGTGAATTTACTTCAGAAGTACCGGACATAGTATTACCAAGGGTACATGTTGCTTGGTGACAGCCAATCAATTCCACTCCTATTTAACACAGACGAGAGCAAACGCTTTTCTCATTGCCACAAACACCAGACAGCTCACCTTCAGCCAACCTTGATGTCTCAGCGATTACATATGTTAGTCTCATTTTCTTACCAGAACCTGCTTACTACACTAGGTAGGTTTGAGAGGCAACAGGAACTTCAAGTGCGAGTGTCATAGTGCATTGGTCGTTGCGGCCTTGCCTGCTACTTGTATCTGGGATGGATGGCTAGAAGATGTTTTTTCATCTTGGGCCAGTCAGTATTTTTGTGCCTGCTCTTCAGATGGGCCAAGTGAGAAGGTGGATGCAAGGCCTCGGCTTGATCATCAAAATTGACGTTCCGAGGGAAGGGCATGGTGAACCAAACCTCTCCACAAATAAGTTTCGGTACACCTCCCCCAAAAAAACTCTGGATCTCAGCAAATTCAAAAAGGGTATTATCGTCATTGTTTAGCGCTAATCAGGATTCTCTAGCATGCATGCACTAGTCTAAAGCAAGCCCGATGTGTGGGCCTTGTATGAGTCAATGCAGTTGTTCCCTCATGTACTTCTAATTCCACTCAAGGACACGCACCCTCGTCAACTCGTCGGCAACAACGGTCGGGTGATCTACCATGCATACGCCATGGGAGTTCGTCTTGTGCCCCGACTATGCCGCCAGTCGGAGAGATGGCTCTGCCTGGATGCCCAAGGGACTCGTGTACGACACTAGCCCAAGTGTGTGATGGGCTAACTGCTATTCGCCTGGGTAGAGAAGACTTCAGAAAGTCTCGTCACTAATCTGGGATAAACAAGACACGGAGGTATGTCGCGGCTGGAGCACGGAAATTTTGACAAAGGATTTTTTTACTAATTATATCCATTAGGTTAGTAATTAGATTGATTAGATTAGTGAAAAGACTGTTGTACCCTTTTCAATTGAAGGAGTAAGCTTGAATCCCAGCCTTTCATCTGCATTGAAAATTGTAAACGTTCTATAGGGGGTGTACCGAAGACACCTCTCTATATATGTATGTAGTACAGTTGGATTTGGGTCGACGTATGTGACTATCGTAGAAGGAAGCGGTTGACTATAAGCGTAATGTGGGAGCGGAGGATCAGACAATGAATAACAAGTTCTTAGATGTTAGTGCAAAATGTGGCGCGTGGGGGTGGGTGGGTTGGTGGGTTCTTATATATGGTCAAGGAAAACTCGAGCGTTTGTCTATTTCCAAATCGACCAAGAGATGGGCGTTGTGAGGGAGGCCCATTCCTACTGGGGATGTCAACCCCAGAACGGTTGGCCCATCACTACTAGGAAAATGCTTATACATAGGAGCTCACTAGTACCGTTTTTTTATAAGGAAGCGCTGCTACTAAATAGCAGTAGGGTGCGGGCACGAAGAGCGCTGCTACTATGCATATGGCGGTAGCGCTGTATTTGTAAAACACGCTACTACTATAATTCCCAGACCGTTGCAGGCAGGCCAGGTATACTAGTAGCGCTCACCCATAGCAAGCGCTACTGCTATTATTCATAGCAATAGCGCTTTCCTCCAACCAGCACTACTGCTAAATTCAGTCCCCTCCTAAGACCAAAGTTTAGTCCCACCTCGCTCCGCGAGCAGAATGTTTACCACCTTAAATATGGTGCTTGTCAAACTAGCACAACCATTTAGTCTTCATTGTACTCTATGTGTAGGATCTGTGGCAAAATTAATCTTCACATGTACTTATATAGGCGAAGATTCATACTAACAATTTAGATTCTACACAAAAAGATCAATGATGACCAATGCTTTTTTTAATTTGATGCCTTTTTTACATGCTAATGATCATAGCCTTAGTAGTAGCGCTGGTTCAGCAAAAAATGTTACTGCTAATTATCGTAGCAGTAGCGTTGTTTACGGACCAACGCTACTACTACGAGTATCTTATCCACATCCGCGCGCGGCCTCACTCTCCCCTCACACTCTCACTCGTCCACTCCGTCGTGCGCCGTCGCCCGCCATCGCCCGCCGTCATCCACCAACGCCCCCAAGGTACGTATCCGCCTCCCCCCTCCCTTTCCGCCCTTCTCTCCCTCCCTCTGGCCGTCCTCCTCCTCTCCCCACCCTCCTCTCCCCTCCCGTCGCCCCACCTCCACCCGACGCCCCTCCTCCATCATGCTCCTCCCTCCTTCGTCCCCATCCATTTGCCGCTATCTCGGCCTCCTCCCTCCCTCCTGCCTCCCTACCTTCCCCCCTCCTGCCTCCCTACCTTCCTCCCTCCTCCCTTCCTCCCTCCCCCATATATGTGAATTATTTTGAGTAAAATAGAACATATAAGTTATATGAACAGAATGTAGGTATTTTGAATAGAATAAAATAGAAAATATAGGTAGAATGTAGGTATTTTAAATAGTATAGAAGACTAGTGACTAGGTTTTTTGAATATAAAAAAATTAGTAATAGAAAAATTTAGTGATATAATTTTTTAGGTATAGAAAATTTTCAGTTATAGAAATCTATTGGGATGCTAATATCAAATTTAGTAATAAAAATTTTAGTAAGAAAATTTAGGTATAGAATTTTTTTAAAATTTTTATTTACAATATAGAAATGTATTGGAAAAATTAATTATTTTTATGTCATTATCACTTTGTCATCAAAAAATGCTATATGAGATTTGATGATCTAAAATTTTCACTCGGTGGAATATGCAGGCTTTGTAAGGTCGTGTCTCCTTGGAGTGATCGTCATCCGAGCTACCTCTACTTCCTCTACACCCGTGTCGGTGAGCTAAAAGTCCACCTCCTCCTTCTCTACTCCTCGGTGTTGAATAGAGTAGAACTAGAGTAGAAATGTATTGAAATATTTTTGTCAATATTGAACCACTGAAATGCAATGAGCACCAGTTTATACTCATGTACGAATGTGGGAAAATCCTAGTGGCCTATGTTTTGCCCGAGTGTCGATTCATTTCCATTCCGGCAAATTTCAGGCGCTCGATATGTCCTATTTTAGAAATGGTCATGCCGGATTTTTCCGTGAATTTAAGCATGACTTGTGCTAGAATATGTGCTAGAAAGAGAATTAAACGACACTTTGAGTTGACTTTAAGTCTGTTGAGGCTCCATACATGACAGTCAAAAATTCAGTGAGGGAGAGTCTCCACCATATATGAGAGAAGAAGAATGCCGACTGTTGTCATGGGGGTCGTTTCTCCTTCTTCTCTTTGTGCTAGACCTTTGTTATGCACTAGGGGAAGAAGGAGTAGCGACTATCATCGACGGTCGAAAAATCGGTGAGGGAGTGTCCACCATATATGAGAGAAGAAGAATGCTGACTGTTGTCGTGGGAGTCGCTTCTCCTTCTTTTCCTTGTGCTAGATATTTGTAATGCACTAAGGAAAGGAGGAGTAGTGACCATCACCGACGGCCGAAATATCAGAGAGGGAGTGCCCACCATATACGTGAGATAAGAGTTTAGGAAGGAAGACTTGACAGACCTAAAGTCAACCCGTTGCATATTGAGTAATAGTGATCTGTGTGTTGAGTTTCCTGGTAGTTGCCTTCGACTGATTTTCAATGTTTCAAATATGAACACATATAGGAAATGTCTGATGACAAAAGGTAATTCAGTATGTGCGAATGCTGTGAAGACAAGCACGACATGTGCGACAGGCCTCACCTAGTTGGTGGTAGGCGCTTCAACATCGTGCTGGATGAGAACTTTGAAGTGGATACAGTAAGTTACAACGACAAGTCATTTTTCGTAATTAAGCATGACTTCTGCTACTTCCGCTTCTTTTGCTTCAACTTGTAATTTTACTTTTTTACAATTCTACTAGCGTATCCCCTACCATGCAAGAATCTATTTCTTGGGTAAGATTGGTTTTAGTACTATGGAAAGTATGGAGATAAAGAGAGCTCACTTGAGGACCGAGCATGGTTATACTTTTGCCGTAAAATTATACAATGCAGACACCTACTCCTATTTTGAATGCAAAAATTGGAGAGCACTATGCAAGGCTTATGCATTTGAGACTAATATGCTTATCACCTTTGATATTCATCTGGAAGATAAAATTGAAGGTAATATCGACATCTAGGTCGATGTGCAGATGCCTCCAGTTCTACCATTATGTGAGTTTCTCAACCATATTTACTAAGTAATTTATATTGTTTATTTAAAAATAGTTGACAACTAATTTCTATTGACAACTTATTTTCATTCAAGCAAACATGTCCAGCGCTTGGTAGACATCACCTACTACTGTCCTGGGGCTGAACTAAACTACGAGGAGATAGGTGATTATGTTTCATGGCTTGAGGATCTTGATACTGTCAAGACAGGTTATTTTCCTGGACGTCGAGATATTAGACTGAAAACGTGCAAACAGTAGTGTGCGTATTGAACTACGGTCACATCTATTTAGGAAAGATGGTAAAAAAATTACTATTTGTCCTTAGTGCATCTTTTGCATACATTATTTTTTAAGCTAAACTTCATTGCTAAGTATGTTACTACGATGTTCTTCAACAGGGACTCCTGATGAGTGTTGTGCCTTGTTGGATCGAGCCTAAAGGTCACATGACAATGGTTTGCTTACGACCAAGATATCCTACATTGCACATGAGTGCATTCATCATTTCTCGAAGCGAGCAAGTCTTAATAGTCAAAGACTGGAGCAAAATTGTGAAGGATTGCAGTAGAGAAGTACTAGGGGGCAGCAATCAGAAGCGCAACCCACAATTAGGAGACATGTTCATCTGCATGCTCCAATATGATGAAGCAGGAGTGCTACACATGTGTTATGCTATTTTACCTGAGAGAGAGCAGCAGGAGTGATTAGCTAGCTAGAATGAGTTTGAAGATGATGATGTGCTACACTATGACTATGATGATTAAATAGCTAGTGTTGGTGGTAATAACTACGATGATTATTATTAGCTAGTGTTGGTGGTGATTAGATTGCTATCGTAGCTAGTGTTGGTGGTGATTAGTTAGCTAGAATGAGTTTGAAGATGATGATGTGCTACACTATGACTATGATGATTAAATAGCTAGTGTTGGTGGTAATGACTATGATGATGATTAAATAGCTTGTGTTGGTGGTAATTATTATGATCATTAAATAGGTAGTGTTGGTGGTAATGACTAGGAAAACAAATTAGATTCAAGTGGAGGCAACATGTGGTGTGGAGGCAACATGTGGTGCATGTCAAAAGTATACTACTAATCAAATTCATTTCACCCACTGTTGTATATACTAACTAATCATGGTCATAAAATCATATGTTGAAAGTACTATATATAAAACCTATACAAATACAGTGAAAATAAGCTGCAATTTCAAAAATACAGGAAAAATAAGCAGTATCGCTTTTCAAAAGAAACACTACTGCTACATACTACTATCAGCAACGCTTTTCCACTACGAGCGCTACTGCTAACTAGGTATAGCAGTAGCGCCGGTTCAACTCGGGAGCTACCAGTTGTCTGTAGCGCCTTACTGGTAGCGCTTGTACAAGCGCTACTAGTAGCTCTAAAACCAGCGCTGCTAATAGGGTTTTTCCTAGTAGTGCATCAATCCACAACATTGTTCTCTAGATGCCACAGTGATGTATCCATATTCTCCCGAGTTGTATCTTGTCAATAACTAACTTCCAAAGTTGGAGAATGAACTGACATTTGAAAAGAGGTGGTTGTCGGATTCCTGCACCCTCTTACAAAGTGGGAACGTCATAATTTGGCCACCCACGCTTGGCAAGTCTATCGTCCGTCCAAATACGATGTTGAGTTTCCAACCACGAGAAGTCCATCGGCCTTCCATATGGCATGATCCATTAGAGATAGAATCTTCCGCAAAAACTGAGCCTTGTCCGCGGAAGCCGCGGAGTAGTGTCCACTAGACGTGTGCTTTCAAACAATGTCATCTTGTGTGTGCTCATCAAGTTGCATCTCACGAAGGCGCATCCAAAGCGTGAAAAATTCGCTAATGTGCTGGATGGACACTATGGTGGAAGCCTTGATCTTAAAAATGCATGCATTGTCTCATAGAGCTCTCCAAGTAGCCAAGGGGAGCTCCAATACGGTGTCCTGGAGCCGTTCTCAATGATAATGGTGGTTGAGGCATAGAACAAGTTGAGGTCATCCTCATCACATGGTTTTCTCATCCTTACTCATAGCTTGGCAACCTCCTTCCACCCAAACCATGGCCACTAAAGCCTAACAACGCGCGCAAATTTGTCCATATTGAGCCCACCAAGCCCACCGTACTCCGTAGGCCTACAAACCTCTTCCCAATTTGCCTTGCATTTAGAGTGGTCGTCTTGTCAGAAGCGGACCATATAAAACCCCGCCCAAGCTTGTTGATATCATGAATGATACCCGGCGGCAGTGTGACGAAGTAGATAGCTTGGAAGGTGAGCACAGACTTGACTTATGAACATTGTCGTTGATGTGGGTCCATCCGTCTTAAATATTTGGTGTACACATGCATTACGAAGTACTATACCGGTAAGGTCGAGATGGGAAAATATTAGGTGATACCGGGCTCCCCGTGCTCCCATCATACGAGCTCCTAAGAGCCCTCGGACCTAAGATCCACCAATTACATGTTGAGCTCCTGCAAGTTTGCAAGAAAGTCCTCTGTCATCTGATATTTACAAGCAAGTCTAGAAGCTTGGTTAGTGGTCGTTGGATCTCAAAATTCTTTAAGAAATTTGAAATTCAAACTTCTCAGTTTCAAACAAAATATGAAACTAAAATTGTAAAAGTATACATGGATGAGATGTGTGTGTGTGTGTGTGTGCAAAATTTCGGGATGAAACACCTTGAGATGCGAGCTATGCAAAAAATTGAAATCATGGACTTTGAGGACTAACAGTACAGTTACTAAAAAGGCGCATATTTGTTTTTTTGTGTGCAGGACTCATTTTAACATATTTCGACCTGAAAATTTACGCACTTGTACATTATGTCCATAAGTATGTGTGCATGTTTTTTTTGGAACGTACACATATGAATTTTGATCATTTCAAATTCCATGTAGGCCAAGGTCCATTCAGCATTTTGGCACAAAAAATATGGACCTTGCCCTGTTACATCTATTATTTATTTACAAAGGGAGAAAAGTCCATTTCAATGTTTCATGTGGCATTTGCTTTCCACCATGTTTCATATGTTGTGTACTGCTGGAGATTTTTCGCGGCTATTTATGCTCACTTCTATCTAACGAGTTGGCATAACGTTATTTGGTCTGGGCTTGGATAATAAGTGTGACATTGATTAAATGACTGCATATATGGAATTTCACATATTTAAATGAGCAAGAGCACACTCGCCTTTCTCTATCTTTCTTTTGCATTGCTTGACTACACAATGTCCGCACAGATCTATTTGACTTCTTGCCTATTTGATGCGTTCCAACTACACAGATGATGAGTAGCCAGCTAGAGCTAGAATGATTCTGAAAAGAAAGCTAGAGCTAGGATTGTGAGAAAACAGGATGTTGTTGTTAGGAACCTTGTTAGTCAGGAGGAGAGGACTGAACTGAGGCACTGCCTCAAGCTAGCAATCCGCAGAACTGGGACATGCCTAATGAGTAGCTCAACAAGGAGATGCGCAAATTCAAAAATAGAGGAGCTAGAGCCTCTGCCAGGTGAATTGGTCAAGCATTGAACTGTGCTGTTCTAAGTGATTGCACCAATCGGATGTAGGTCAGAAACCGGATGTGGGCAGGCAAGGTGCTCAACGGTTGTACTCATATGCTGATTAAAAACTTGAGAGAGAAGAACTGAGAAGTGCATCGCTGCACGCAGCGGCAGCTGCACGCACGGCATCGACGGCGACAACGACTTTGCGATTCGAATCACGGAAGTGTGCTAGTTAGAGTATAGATGAACGTTGGCTATTGTATATGCATATTGGAAGGACCATGACTGACAGCATGACCTGACACAAGCGCATGGTCTGTACAGCACAGGCCCTCAATTCATTTTATCACGTAAGATCATAGTACCTGCAAAGCGCAGCAGCGGCCAGAGGTTGCCCAAGTCCACATATATCATAATTTCTCCCTGACAAAAGCTTCCGCACCAGATAAATCGAAGAGACGACACAACGAGCTAGCAACTTTTGTCAGCTTTTCAAATTGCCGCGACCAAATCTATCAGATGAAAATAGAGTACCAGAAACAAAGATTTATTACCATAGATTGCCACGACACACCATCGCCACTAACAAATCTTTCAGATTTTGTACCTGAACCTGGCAGTAAGTAAATTTCAACATCCATCCTTTCAGTAAATCCCTTTTTCCGATCATTACCACACTGATACGTGTGCATTGGGTAGGACGACGGACTAACTGATTAGGACGAGAGAAGATGGAGGAGAGGAACAGTGCAGCCCATGTGCAAGACTGCGTCTCCCAGGAAACTTTACAGAAAACAGTACCCTGCCATGCGGACAATAGAGGTACATGTACCTCACTGCACACTCTGCGGGCAGGCTCCTTTTGCATCAGAAGTGCACCCCACGAGTCTGACGTGACCTAGGGTATTTGCATGTATTGGCCGATGTATGTCAACTTTCCGCATTTCAACGAATTTTAGTGCACGAATCACCTCGCCTGGACCACTGCGATCAGCTGCCGCTGCGTGCAGGAAGGCCGCTCTCGAGAAGAACTCTCCTATAATCTCTGTTTCTTCTCACCTATACTCTGTTTTGTCTGCTCCTCTTCCCCAATTTCCCTGTGCCCCATGAAATCCTTCTATCCAGTTAGGTGTCATAGGGCGCCGATGCAGGGCCTCGCGGTCCAATGAACTTGCCTAAGTGGCATGCCATAGTAATCGATTGGCACTAGACTGGACCAAGGCTCCTGCTGACGTGAAGCACAATCAACACAACAAGAGGGGCCGCTTGTCCAAGGCTCGTGATCATTAAGGACCTTAATTAATCTTGTACACACACAAAGTACGTATCACCCAGATTATTATTTTTAGTTTTAAGCATTGAATTTAGTTAGTGCCAACGTTCTTTTAACCCTATATTATTTTTACATCTTTTTTTTCTTGGAAATGTTGGGATGTCGGAAGATCTTCATGAACATTTGACAAGAAATGGAGACTTGTTGATTTCACTATTCTGCTTCTCAGATTGACGCCATATCTTGGTGTAATTTTGTTCCTTGTGAGTGAACAGTCAAGCCTGCAACTGTTTCATTTTATTTTAACTAACATCACTGTTATGATAAGACGTGGATGATACTTCGAAAAAACTAGACCTAAAATCAACATGAAGCTTCTATACATGTGAAAATGTTAGAAGGATTTGGAGTTGGAAGGGTTCCAACCAATCCTACAAGCAAAAGTGTCATTTAAACAAATGACATTTTTCTATCGTCTCAAATAATCTTATTTTTTTCATCTAAAAGCCAACTAACTATATTCAATAGGGCATACGTAGTGGTACTAACAACTTGAAGTTGATGCAAAATTTTCCACCATGTCTTGTTTGACTATTCTAGTATCACAGTCGAGATCAGATGAAGGTTAAGGGCAGAAAAGGTGTGGTTGATGCATAGGTAGGGCATTAACTCCAAATCCCCAAAGATCGGAAGGAACATAAGGGCGAAAAAGGGAGTACTATCATCTACATTCCAAATTAATTAATTTACCAGCCTCTTACTATATCTTTGTCTTTGGTTTATTTGGACCGTTGAATACTCCTATAACATTGCTCGTTTCTATGGATGAGTGTATATATATGGGTGAGCTGCTCCGAAGAGGGAGAATGTCTAACATATAATGGCTTATATAAAAGGTAGGTGAGTTGAAGACATGCTTCACATGATGTTAATTAAGAAGTACTAGTACTATACCTACATGCACCTAGTTAATGTTTGAATCTTGATTGTAATTACCATTTCCACCAAGGTTGTATATGTATCTTGGAAAACTTGGTCTCACTCATGCAACTTGGTTCGGTAACAGGGAGCTTGCTTCGCAATTAGAAAACTAGGACAATGAACATCACTATATGACACGTCGACATTGTATCATGAGTGCCTTTCTAGATTGGTTTGTCTAGCTATCGGTGTGTCTTGTTTCGGCTTGGCTAGATAACTAGATTCCCCTCGCCTTCTAAGTAAGACACTCCTTCCGCTAAATGGCGGCATACATATTGCAATCCGTCTGGTGTGGTTAGTGTCCGTGTTACACATTGGCAGCGTGTGGAAGGGGTAGTGCCGAAGCCCATTGCTATCACAAATGACTTGCAAGTCACCCCTAAACAATATTTTAATGATGTATTCGTAACAAATATATATTTCATGACGTAAGTCTGCACTCCCTACTGCTATTGTGTGGTTCTCTATAATAGATGACATGCCGTGTCTGCAAGTGACATCTTTTCAAGAATGTAGATCACCACAAGCAGTAATAACACACCATAGGTCCATACCTACAAGTTATGTTTTATTGTTGTTGTTGGGAAATGAGCTTTTTTTGTTTTAAGATTTCAAAGATTGATGCTAAGTTTGTATTACTTTGGTGTCTATTAGTTGAATGGATATTCATGTAGGAGAGAAACTGAGATGGGGAAGAGTTGTTGCGCACCAGGCGTTCTTGCGGTAGTCTGTCCCAAGAAAATTTACAAAAGATATGAAGGCGGATGCCCTCGAGTGTTCTCCGTAACCCCGATTGGGCTATATTTTCCTCATCCCACTGATTTTTTTGTTTTTTAGGTGGACGTTTAACACTCCAGAATTTATGGTTGATGGAGTCACCATGATATAATTATCCCACCAATGATTACGACCATTGGTTTAAGATCACATGGACCCTCGTTTGGTCGGACTCGTAGCTTGGCAGGTTCAGTTACACGTTGAATACCCTGACCAGTTTGCTATCGCTCGGACCCTGTGCTCTTGGTCACCTCGGCCGCCCACAATGGGAAATACATCACGTTTTGACGAACATTTGACCCTGAGGAGACCCTAGCTTTGGCTGACTTGCGTACGACCCTCCCATTAGTGCTACAGGACTCTACAGACGTGTGTCTTGGCACCTGTCCCTGTCAGACCTTTTCTTTGCTGGCACGACATATCATGCCCTATGCCATGCGCCGACTATTGCGTAGACCACTCCTTTGTGGAAACACTTTTTTCGTTAAATACCAAGATTTTTGTGTGGCGGCTTCTACGGGATCACCTCCCCTTGCAGACAGAGGTGGCTAAGTGGCATGGACTTGGCAATGGTCTGTGCCTACTTGGTGGCATCTCTAAGTTTGGGACCCACATAATCTTCACTTGCCCTGCTACCCGTTTCATATGGAGATTTTTCGCGACGCTCCGTGTCCTGAGTTGCAAGCTCCGGTCCTAGGCGAGTCTCTAGTGTAGAAAAGGCTAGCTATGGTGCAGCAAAAAATTGCGTTGCTAGTGTTGGGTGCCAATGCCACCAATATGGCGCCAGTGATAGAATATACTGACGGTGATAGAGCACACTTCAGTAGTACTTGTGTGCTAATGACGTGCCGTGTGGCCAATGCCAACGGTTAGTGTATGTCACCACTGACATGACATGTTGGCGCCATGCCACTAATTAGATTTTTTTTCGAGGGATACGTCAAGATTGACGCATCGAGAAGATAGATAGAAGAGGCAAAGAAAGGCCAACCATTTTACAAACCCTTTTACAAACCCCTCCATGGCTATAAAAGCCTTAAATCCACATGAGGATTACTCACCCAGGTCCTCCCTATCTACCATACAGATGACTGAACCCCGTTCCCGAAGAAGGTTGCAAGTAAAAAATATACAACAAGGTAATCCATCAACTAAATTTAAGATAGTCAGTGCATCAACTATCGTAGAAGTTCAACAACTATGTTGGGTCGGAATCAGTATGTATCCCTACCAAGAAATTTTTGGAATCATTCGATATGCATGTGTTTGCGATCATCATGCATGCCTTTGTCAAATAAGAAGAAGAGTTCTTAGTCAGTTATTGCTCGTGTTGGCATCATGAGCATACATAACAATGTTTCCATTAGATCTGTAGTGGCTGTTGTATGAGCTCATCGGTACAAACACAAAATAAAAACAAGTGAAATTTGTAGTTGCTAGCAATGTATATAACTACAACCACTAGAAGAGTAATTAATAGATCATGCCAATGTACTAGCAATGTATATAACTATAGCCATGCATGAACTAGCAATTTGAGATCATGGAAATGTACTAGCAGCACAAGTCATTGCTAAGTGCTTCAATGCAATGGTCACTATTGCAATGTACTAGCAGTACAAGTGTACAACCCATTCCTAAGCATTCTACATTATCATGTTGTATTACCATTTTAAAACTTCTGCACCATTGAAATTTGCTAATTTTCTACATATATCAAGTCTTCAAACTTAACAATTTCATAGTTGACACTAGTTATTAGAACTATAGTATGAACTACATTATAAACTAGAGCAGGAGTGCCTAACATGACCTATCAACACTACTTATGACTAGGATGCCCTAGAGTATGAATACAACTAAAAGAATACATGAAGTGCATTTATGAATTTTACATCTACTCCTAGTGCATACTGCCTACTGCCCACTTTCTAGGTTACTAATGGTACATCCTTGGTAGTTCATTATGTCTGTTAGGCGAGGGGGAGGTGTAGGTTTTGACCCAGCCGCCTCGAACCTCAAACGCAATGTTGGGCTAGGCTCAATAGGCTCACATGGAAAACAATAATTAAAGATTAAAAACACTAAAAATAATAGAAAAACTCGAGAGAATAAAAATATTCAAAATAAAAGAAGTGTTAAAATTATAAAAAAGTAAAGGATTCAAACAATTTAAAAACTCTCAACCTATTAAAAGACTCAAAATTATAAAATACTCGAGATAATAAGAAGATTCAAAATAATAAACATTTCAAAATAATAAAAGACTCAAAATAATAAAAGGCTCAAAATTAGAAAAAGATTCAAAATAATAAAACGATATCAAAATAATAAAAGACATAAAATAATAAAAAAAGACTCAAAATTATAAAAGACACAAAAAATAGAAATACTCAAAATTATAAAAGAGTCAAAATGATAAATGACTCAATATAATAAATAACTCAAAATAATAAAAAAGACTCAAAATTATAGAATATTCAAAATAATAGATGGCTAAAAAAATACTCAAAATAATTTGACTCAATATTATAAAAGACTGAAAATCATTTATAGTGTACCAGGAATCTGCTGGCCAGCACTAAAATAATTACCTAGGACATTTATAGAAATACGGTGCCAACATTAGTTCGTGCCTGATTAGTACAGATGGGTCCACCAAATTGTGGCGTGTTAGAAAAAAACAACGCTAGCACTAATTATACAAAGGTGGCGAACCTAATATGCTAACGCCATCGCTACTTGAAGAAAAATAGTGACGGCGTTCATTGGTAATGGCGCGCCACCAATTAAAGTTGAGGTTAGCCATTTCTCTACTAGTGAGTTTTTGAAAGCTGAGGCCAACCATGCAGAGCATATGCCTCTTTTGGCTACTATTTGTGGGGATGACCTACACCCTGAGGTTAGCCATTTCTGGAGCATTGACAACCGTGCTGCGGGCAGTGGGATAGGGAACAACTAGGCAGCATGATTGAAGATCTCATTGTGTAGGTCATTGAATCGCTTCACCACCTAGCCGTTCATTTATCACCTCCGGGGATCTTTTTATCTGCTTTTTTTGTTTGGGCACTAGCAGATCTATTATTTTCTTTCCTGCACTAGGACTTGATATATGGACGTGGTGGTTTGCTTTATATATAAAACGAGACGAAAGTCCGTTTTAACATTTAACATCAGAATTGATGTCATGAACGAACAAAGATTTTACTTCTGGTTCAGGGCATTGGTCTCAATTTTAATCCACCCCTGCTAATTTGTTTCCAACAAAAATAGCCACAAATAGACCAATCATTGTCAAGTAGGGGGGGGGGGGGGGGGGGGGCGTGTACCAGTAGACCTTAGCAAAAAGAAATTACATAATTACATCTTGTGATTCCCACACCAACTTTCTTATACCTATATTAATTCAGAGGTCGAACAACCATGTCGTCTTGAAAAAAGAATCAGGTTTTCAAGTTCTGAATAATTAGTGCGTAGTGCGTACAACCGACATAAATTTGGTTGTTGTCCAGAGCTTGACACTTTGCGTCCAGCTACAAAATGTGAATTCCGTGAGGGATACTTTCAGTGCAAGAGGATAGTAGTGTTATGATCCACAACTTATTTCTACCACAGTGTGTGTCCCTTGAAAATTAGTAGAGAAAAAACAATGCAGGCGGTCATGCATGCACGCTCAAAATTTTGCTCCCGGTGCTTGCCGCCTCTAATTGCACGCATATATGTGGTGCTCTATAACGGCAAGCAAAAACTCATGCCACCGGGAACCAACAAGGTGGAGGAAGAGGAACTATGGGCTTAGGAGGTGTCAGTAATGTGGACACAATTTTCCTTGATGTGCCTGGTCGAGACTTAGTAACTAATAGCACAGTCCATGCATCTCAAACTGTCTGCACGATGCAGAGAGAAATATGGATGGCCAGAGTTCACGCAAAGTTTGCCAGTAGTACGATGGTGGAGAGAGGGAGATGGCGAGGGTGATGATGATGCAGGTTAATCCGATTAAACATAGGAAAAAGTAGCTCGGGGTTATGCTGCATCCCTTCTGTAAAGCATCTGTTTCCTCTCCCTGCTTTTTTCTGCTTGCAAACTGTGTGAGGGAACCGAGGGATGACCTGGAACCATCTGTTATTTTTGGCACAATAGCTACATGACAGTCACGTGAGTTTTGATTTTTGGGTCTGTCAATTTCGCTAGAAGGAAGAAACTGCGGGAGGGGAGAAAGAAGCTCGCCGGAGGAGAGGAGGAAGCTCCCTGGCTGGTTACCCTATCATCTATCTTAGGGTTGCGGGCGCGGGTTTGCCGAAGAAAAACCAGTCATCGCCGGGGGCTAAAGGGATGGCAGGGGGCATCGGCTAGTCCAGCGGTGGGAGGCGGTGCGGCGAGGCGGTCGCGGGAGCGCTGCTGGCCACACGGGGGGAGGGGGGAGAGGGCGGCAGGCGGCCCGGCCGGTGGTAAGTGAGGTGGCTAGAGGAGGAAGATGGGTCCAAGGTTAAAGAAGACGTCCTTGTTGATTTTGCATTCGATGGTCCACAATGATCAAGTGACCCAAACCTACTTTTCACTCGATTGACAGCTAGCAACGCCCTATTTTTGGATATTGTTTAAAAAAACATAAACGATGGTAGTAATATGCACATTAAGATTCCATATTAAGTTAAAATTTCTTAGTGTATAGATAGTTTATCCAGATGCCGACACATATACTCACTTAGGGTATCTCCAACGCCGATCAACAAATCATCTCATACGTCTGGACCACGCTGTCTGAATTGCGGAAGCCATCCAATGCGGTCATGTATCGGTCCACGGCGCGGTCTAGAGTACTTTCTCCCGCAAACAGGAGACAAACGTGCAGAGTCTTTGCGGGAGTCCGGACCGCTGCCATGCCCACTTTTGACCTCCCTGGCCCATCCAAACCCCCTCCTCACTTCCGCGTGCGTTCCCACCAGACGCCAGCTCCCTGCATTTATGTCGCTATAGAGCACACCGCTCCACATTGAAGACGGCTCGGGATGGACGAGACCTCTCACTGCCTCTGCCAATGAAGTGGCGCACCGCCGAGGGAGCAGCCCGCGACGCATCAGGTGTCCGTGCCCATTCAATGGCGGAGACATGTGACTGGACAGGACGGGACAAATATCCACCACATCCGTTGGATGCCCCGTCCGTCTATATGCCGCCATTAAGCAGGCTCACCGGCCGAGAAACCCACTCCGGCGCCGCACATTAATGCACCTGAATGTCTAGCCTCACTGGAATCTACTATTTAAACGCGGCCACACCTGGCTAACTTCAGTCCACAACACAAGCCTCTCCATCTTCCTGCCATCTACTACATCCACCATGACTGCAGGTGGTGAAGCTCTGTGGGAGAGCTTTTCCACTAAAATGAAGCACGTAGTGGCCGCCCTTGCCACCGCCTTATAGAGCCGCCGTGCTAGGTGGATCGAGGTCACTTCCCGGCTAGCTCGGTGCCCGAGGTCTCCGACTCCGAGGACGACTCCACGATGGAGATGGGCTCCAATAACACCGCCCTGGCTTCACCATGGAGCAGGCACAGGCGCATAGGCTCAGGAGGAACAACGGTACAACTTGTTCCTCCTGGAGCAGCACTGGCTGGCGGAGGGCCAGATCTACGGCGAGCACGCGAGCGAGGAGGCCATGACGGCCATGGCCGCGGCAAAGCCCAACTTCGTCGCGGAGCAGCATGCCATCTACGATGCCGTCCGTGCTCAAGCCACCGCTCGCCAGGAAGCAGCCACCACAGAGGTGCAGCTTTAGGCGATCGCGGAGGAGAACAACGCTAGCTACGCCTCCTACACGCCGCTGCCAAAAGTTCAGGCGGCCCGGTGGGACGACGACAGCGCCAAAGCCACCATTTACATCGTAGATCTCATGTCCACTAGCGACGGGCAGGTCGCGGACTCCTCCGAGTGTTAGTAGGACATGGGAGGCGGCAGGGCCTTGTGTCCCATGTGGGCCGGACCATCTCGTGTGTTCTACTCTTCTTCGCCGGAGACCGCACCTTCACTTCACGGGTCTTGTCGCCGGTGCTCATGAAGACGGCGGATGAAGGACGACACAGGCTTCAATGCCGGGTGCCATCGCCGTAGGATAGGTTTAGTGTGGGGTCGGTTTCTGTTTTGTTGTAAATATTCTAAATATAATGAAAATCTACCGTGTTTTCATGAATGTCATCCGGTTTATATGAATTGCATCCGGTTTGTCTAAAAGGTGTTTGCAATGTATACAGGCAACGTTGGATGGTGACCTCCCGCATCCATGTCTGTGGACGGATGCGGTAGAAAATTTGCGGGTTGCCGTTGGAGATGAGCCGTTATACAGCACGCCGACATAGGAGCTAAGATATGAATTGGGCGTGTACACGAGGAGCAATGTCGTGTTGCTCGGACAGAGGAGCAACACCATGCATCATGACCTAGCTACATCGTCGTGTTGCTCGGACAGAGGAGCAATGTCAGCAGGCGTGTGTTGCGAGTTGGATGTGCGTGCGGCCGATACCATGTGCACGACTGGATTAGTTGCCAGGCTCTCGTCTTTACATGAGGCAGGGGGCGATAACATTCCACGTCATGCTACGGATAATAACAGCCCAAGATGACAACTAATTCTGTCAGCCAAACAACTAATTCTGTCAGCCAAACAGCCCAAGGCGACATCTCAAAAGAAAAGAAAAGTTACCACAATCGGTTACGCCAAACAACATACCGATAAAGAGAATGGCCACGTATGTGTGTTATGGCACAGGCTTCATATCAATCACAACCATTTTATGCGTAAAATGTGTACTTAAAGAAGGTAGGTTGATAGTTAAGGTCCATCAAGGGCGCATACATGAGGCTATGCAACCCTCTATCTATCGATGAACTTGTATACTGCATATTCATGCACCCTACTAGCGGCCGGCACTGCAAACCCACAACAAACGACGTCAAACAATCTCAAGAGCTTAAAAATACAAACAAACCCATATGTTCTTACTCAAACTCAAGCTAGTCATCATTCCATCAAACCCCTTCACGCTTTCTGGCCTGGTACAACATGCCGCATGCGCGAGTGAATATTATATATGTCATGGCTTTTTGTTTCCCAGATAATTCATCTTGCTTGATAAACAATATATATATATATTGAAGAACATCACACACATACAGGTCAGCCCCCTCATTCTTATTAACTCTACTCATTTGCTCAAACCTATTACCTCCTACATGTTCATTGCTCCTTGCTCCTACACTGCTCTCCTTGCCTACATGGTGCTCAAGCATGGCAAACCGGACATTGAGCCAACAGGAATCACCAACTTGGAGAGCGGCACCGATGACATTGAATACTCAGGGCTTCAGAGGTGTCAGGAATATGGCCATGTCAATACGTTAGTACTGATATTAGTTGCACTCTGAAGACAATAATGCCATGCTCTTGTTTAACAGGCGTTCGCCATATGCCACGGCAGGAGGGTGAGGCAGGACACGCATCATATACTTTCTGCGCATGCGTGCACATCACAATGACGAGCTCAAACACATCGATTGTCTATGTATGAATACAACTGCTTCTCTTACTTTTAGATCTCGATGGAACATTGATTAGTTCATGCTGGCTGGCAGATGGCACTTATAAATTGAACTGCCTATGTACTTGGTTGGAAAGGTAGTATTCCATAATGGACATAAAAAACAATATTTTGAAATGTCATCTTAGAAACAAACTGTGTTTCAGTGAGCTACATATTCATTGCCTATTGTATTTTTTTCACCTTTCCCGTATAATGTAGATATTTTTTGCTTAAGCAGAGAAAATGTGTGTTTTTATTTTTAGCTTTCACATACTCCCTTTTGCATTCCATAATAATGCAGCGAAAATAGTTAGAAATTTAAAGAATGCCATTGTTGTAGACAATATAAGAGTTCTCATTCAACCGTGAAAGTTTGAAAGATACCATAAATGATATCAAGTACTATGTAAATATGTAATGACCACTTCTCTTAACAAATTAGCACCAAGTATCCCTATTTTCCATCTCATGAACGAAACGAGTCTACTTAAGTTAATGAGCATTGGTTTGAATGGTCTTCGGATGTCAAAATTTGTACCCATATTCCGTTAAGCCTTGCTGATGTTATATTGCCTAGACTCTGGTTGTTCAATCTCTCGCTCGCATGCTCAGATATGGTGACACATTTTGCAGATGTGTACTGATGATCGTAACGGTGAAAAGTTATTGCATACAAGAGTTATTGTTTATATTTCTATGATAATTTTGCATCTAGACAAACCTGATCTTCTACACAGATTTAAGCCATGGTTCTCAGTTCTTCACTATGTTCTACCACTGGTGGGGGCACTTTTCAACAACGTTGATGCATCATTGTGTGCTTCTAGGACGATGGGCATTGGTGTTGTGATCGAGAACGTCATGGAAGTCTTTGCACCTGAGCTAGCTGAAGTATCTAGCAAGTACCATTGCTCAGCAGGAATGGTACTTAAGAATATTACCTTGGGAACGGATTACATGTGAGTGTTACAAAACATCATGTGAAAACACAAGAGATCACTTGGTGATTAGTTCTTCCACTCAAGATAATTAAGAGGCTCCTGCATTTTTTTATTTTTGGAGACCTTCATCATATTAGTCATTTGTATAATTTTTTGGCACATTATCTTGCACACTATTTTGAGCATTCTAATGGACGAATAACTTGGTTTCGTCTAAGAGATTCTATGTAAATATGTAATGATGTTTATTAATCAGTGACATCCTTGACATTCTCAAGAAAAGAAAACATAGACCGCAGCTCGAATACACATGATGCATGTTCTAAAGATTAATTGTAGGTGGCCACAATAACTTTCTTATTGTTCGATCATACCCCTTCACATTTTTGGCATGGCTACATCTGTCAACTTTATAAGTCCCATCCAGAGCATGAATGAGGCAATTGAATAGTCTTATATGATAGTGCTACAACTTCTTGTCCACGTTGAAATTCGCGTGGGGTTGGTGGGTGGGGGGTTGGTTGGGCCTCCTACATCATGTGTTAGGCCGCCCTTCCCAATGCTCCAGCTTGTACATGTGCTAAGGGTGTCATGTAGACAAAAAAATATAATGTCGCCAGGTAATTAAGAGGAGAGGGATGGATTTGGTGATCTCAGAAAGAAACAATGACAAGGGCGTGAACCTAGGTAAAAAACTTAAATGAAGGGAGTTCGCCAATGCATGCAAGATTTTAGTTGCTAAATCATTAAATGAAGGTAGCTTAGCTACAACAGGTTAAGCATCTATGCATTTAGGGCTTTGATTGCTAAACTTTTTAATGTGCTTAGCACCTCATCTAAGCACCTGTGCATTGGATGTGGCCTTAGAGGGAGGTGGAATGTGTCATGTATGCTCGCATGTGTTCTACCGAGTGGGTGGCCCCCTCGCAGCTATCGAACAACTCCTTCCAGACAAGTGACAAAGAACTTAGCAGCTTTCTCCTCGCATGGTCCACTGCACGCATAGGAGTGAATTCCCCTTCATAATGTAGATATCAGTCGTGTATGCAAAGAAAAATTGTACCTTTGACATCTTCCCAGTAACATAAGATTTCAGGAACTTCTTGAAATCATCCCATGTCTTATACAATCATTCAAAAATTAATTTGGCCTTCTTGAATTCTTTCGCTAACAAATATTACGTATAGATACAATTTTGAGAAAAGGTTTACTCTTTGCTTGTTTTAAATGATTCCAAATCAATTATTCACATGTATTTGAGTAGGTACAATGAAAAATTAACCTAAAGAAGTAATGCAGTATCCACTCAACTAAACAATTAAAATGAATATTGTACTTCTAATCATCTCGAAGCTTGAAGCAACCAAACCTCTTTTTAGTTTCTATAACAATTTTTTTGGGAAGATCTTGTGATCTTCGCATGTGATTTAGCACTATTAATTGTATAATGTATAACAAAACTAAGCTTGTTATGACATAATGCCTGTCTCATTGGAGATATTTTTGGATAATACAATCTCAACAGCCCAATGTCTCACCCCTGTGAGCGTAGCCTGCTTCTGGCTGAAACAACATTGCTTTACATTAGATTCACCGACATTCGATTTCTTTACATTAGATACAATTGGGAGGTAGCACGAACACCACCAACACGAATCTTCCTATACTAATATCTAGCCGAATCATTGGTTAGACCATAGTTGTAGAAGAATTTTATAATTGTATAAGGTATAATGAAATTAAGCTAGCAATGAGACGTAATGATTATCTCCTTGGCAATCTTTTTGGATAATGCATTCATCCACCACAACCACACGTGAGTTGACTGCATGAAATAACACTACTTTATTTTGGCATTGGAGATACTATTGTTTCTGGTACAAAAGTTCCTATATCAATGGGAAATGCCCTACCTTTGAGTGCGGTTTGAACTATTGATTTACGCAATTGGAAGTAACCAATTAGGTTTACGACGAAACCTAGAAATCGATCACTGATCCAATTTGACTACCTCTACGGGATAGACCTCAACAGAAAACTGTTGATCATCCATGTCTATTTCTTTACTTTAGATACAATGGGGTGGTCACAAGAAGATTCGTTTGACCTTGAATATTCCTATCTAGTTGAATCATTGGTCTGGCAATGTGCATTTTCTTCTTTGATAGAATGGTGTAATTTACGGTTGTAGATACATATTATGAAAATAATTGCATGAGGAGAATTTGTATAATTAGAAGGGCATAGGCTAAATTATGGTTCGTAGAGTTCTAAAAATAGGTGTGCTTTTCTTAACATACTAACGACAAGTTATCCTGTTTTCTTATGAACCGAAAGTTTTTGCCTCAGGTCTTGAGCATCTTCCTAACTTGTGACTCTTTTCATGTAAAATTTGGTAGTTATATCCAGATCTAGTATATATACATAAAAGGATTACCTAAGTTTAAGAGGTATCCGGCATGAGAGTTCTAAAGATTAATCGTTGGGAACCACCATAGTCGATTATCCTTTAGCAAGCACCAACTTTTTGCTGGCTTTAAGAAGTCGTCAGTATCATATAAGCCCCTAAGGGACCGACAAACAACATAATGTCTAACGAAGAGTTCATCCATATTGGTGAACGGTTGGGCACACAGAGGACTACTGATTGAACAGCCCAACACACATGCGCGCACACACACACATTTCTGTCATCTTTATACTGTTCGACCATTCGTTCTAGCTAGGTGTCCCTAAGTTCCTCCCTTCCTCTCAATGTTGCTCCTTGCTTGCGTGACATACTGGACATTGTCCTAGTATATGCTACCGATATAGATGGCAACATCCATGGCGTTGCATACTTTGAGCTTGGGAGGTGGTGCAGGCCGCCGAGATGGAGGGAGCATCCATGGTGGTTCATATTGTGAGCTGGGGAGTTTTTTTTTTTAAGGAACGTGAGCTTGGTAGGTGCCAGGAACTGTCGGGGATGGCTTACTTAGGCGGTTAGGCCTCTATATAGCCTAGACCCTTGCTACGCAACCCTATCTGGTGGAGCAAAAGACACATTGTAATTACCTTGACGGAGTCATCCTATTAGTAGAAGACCCGAGAAAATGTGTGCACGCCTTGACCGTCGGCCTGCACATTGCCCGCTAACATACGTTATTCTCTTTCCCTTCACTTGTTTTTTCTTCGGGTTTTAATTAAGGCAAATAGCCGAGGTCATTAATTAAAGGGTACCCATGCAAAGATCATTCTCATTTTTCACTCTATGATTTCTTGCGTCGAGATCACAGTTGAGCCTCTCGTGGAAGAAATACGTGCCTCCATAGAAGCAAATATGTGCCATTCCAATATTATTTTTAACTTCTAAGATCATCTACAACTAGAACACCCCCCCCCCCCCCCCCCCCAATACCCGTACCAAATGCCCGGAACAGCTGGCCGGTCAGTACCGGATGCAAAAACGACACCCAACCGGCCTTCCCTTAGCCGGCCCAAACGCCCTGACTGACCGGCACTCCCCATAGCCCCAATCTGGGGCGGATATGGGGACGCCCGAATGCGCCCGCCACGTTGGATCCGGCTCATACGGGCCCACCCGACCCACATAAAATGGACCTTGGCCGCACTACGGCCGAAACCCTAGCCGCATTCCATTCTACTCCACTTCCCTCCAATCCACTCCTTCCCCCACAAGCTCCCATACGATGATATCCAACTCTCTCCGGCATGGCGGGCAGTAGATCCGAGTCGTACACCTCCAAATGAGGTGACCCCGAACTCATCCTACGCGACCCCAAGGAGGAGATGACCATCCGCCTTGCGCTCCGCCGCTCCAGGGAGGAGGCCGTCCGCCGGCAGCGCTTGGACTCCTGCTGTCAGGAATCCATTGCGTCAGCCCAAAATGATGGATGGAGCCGGCACGAGGTGTGTCACTACTGCCTCACAGCAGGCGGTGTCATCGATCTGACGTCCGAACGCGTCGGTGGTTGTGCACCCGCTTAGTTGGCGTGTCGATCATGATGCGAACGCATGGGAGTCCGCCGACACAAATATGGCGCGGCGTGCCCACCGTGCAAGGCTATGGGCGCGGGAGCCTGCAGCAGCCCTCGCGGCGGCGGAGGTTCGCAAGGAGGGGTTGCATTCTCCGGCGCCCCAATGTAGTGCACGACCACCCTGGGCGCCGCAACTGCATTGTGGTGGACGTCGCCGTTTCCTTCCAGGACCGATCCATCATCGATCTCACATCCATCGGCACCGTGAAGGTTCTAGACTCAGACGAGGAAGAGTAAGGCACGGGAGATGGCGGCGGTTTGAGTTACATGAGCCGGTCCGTGTCCCATGTCCTACTCTACCACGCCGGTGACTAGACCAACAGTTTGAGGGGCGCAAGCGACCGCTGGACAGGGGCATGACTGAGTTGCCGAGTTCCGTTTAGATTAGGTTTTACGTTGCCTGAAATAATATGGATTTGGTGATTTGGAAATGATGTTTGTAGTCGTGGAATCACCTTTTTATGTGTTGTTCGGTCACTTTTCGCGGACGCGTCCGAATGCGTCCGCTGCCGTTTGGGGGCCGGATTACGGTGTTTGTGGTTGTAGATGCTCTAATGGCATGGGAGCTTGAAGCAAGCCAAATCTTATGAGTAAGATGTTGAAAAAAATCCGGTAATATTGGCACTTTGTTTCAGAGTAATCAATTATCAGCGAGTATTACCTTGTAGTGAGTAGTGACTTGTTGGTTGGTCACTGGATAACCAGTGAATAAATGCCTCACGTCTATTTATAACGGTTAAGAGCAAGCACAAGCGCTAGCTTTTTCTTTTTGCTTTTGTCCGACCGAACTCACTTTTCCCAATAGTGTTTGCAGACAGGCTTTGTTCCTTTATATTCGGATTGGGAGGTAACAGGAACAGTCACCAAACTTCATTCCTTTGTTTTGTACTAGCAACCGCTTGTGTGTAGTCTAGCTAAATCGTTTGTTTGGCCGTGTATATTTGTTGGATCAAATGATTGATGCCGTTTGCAGTTTTGCTGACCCATGGTCTCAGCCTCAACACACTTTGCCGAGGCAACACGTCGAGAACGGTCTGCGAGATCTCATGCTATGCAAAGTCAGCTGGTATCCTCCGGGCTAATCATCTCTTCGGCAACACAGTAGCACACAGCGATTGAAGCTACTATCCAATTGCTCGTCCAGCAATGTGCAGACGTACGGAAGTTAACTGCCTGGTAACTTCGGTTCGAAACACGTGCGCTCACACCTGAGATTGATTGCCACATGCATGTAACGCATTTCTATGATGATTAATTAATACGGGTCAATAAAACTATATACTCCCTCGGTTCCTAAATATAAGTCTTTGTAGAGATTTTATTATGGACCACATACGGATGTATATAGATGAATTTTAGTGTGTAGATTCATTCATTTTGCTCCGTATGTGGTCCATAGTGAAATCTCTCCAAAGACTTATATTTAGGAACGGAGGAAGTATATGAAAGGTGCTACTAGCTTAGTACAAAACCGAGCGAACTTAGCTACGGCAGGTGTCGTGATACATTCATGACTCGTGAACTTATATAGATAATGAAGTTTAAGAAAAGGCACATGTAGAGCAGCAGCAAAACCAAACAACGGATGGGGATGGGGCAGAAGGCAGCAATAATTTAATTTTCAGAATTGAAATCACGCGAAAAGGAGCTAAGATGGGCCCAAAACGCACCAAGCCACGACCAACCCCTGGGCGCGCCCTGGTGTCTTCTGTGGGCTTCGTGGCTCTTCTTGTCCTCCCCCGAAACTTTAGGGGTCTCCTTTGTTTCCAAAATTTTATTAAAAAGTTTTGCCACGTTTGAACTTTATTTGATATGGATTTTCTAAAAAACCAAAAACAAGCAGAAAACAACAACTGACACTAGGCACTAGGTCAATATGTTAATCCATGAAAATCATATAATAGTCATATAACAGTGCACCAAAACCATATAAAATTATTGTAAAACTATGGTCTGAACACTTCACAAATTATAGGTACATCAGAGATGTATCAGGAGGCCGCCATCCCAACCATGTGGCTGGAGGGGAGCAGCCGGCCAAAGCCCACCGAGCCAGCGAGGGCGCTAGGGCAGCCATGCCAGCAACATGGACCGAGTCTCCCCCCACCGAGTTCCCGATGTCGAGGCGACGAGAAGACCCCGCTTCCACGTTCGCCGCGCAGGCTTAGCCCGGTGGCAGCCTCCGGCGACAACCGGGGGGGGGGGGGGGGGGGGGGGAGTCGGCAACGAGATAGGAGTTGGATCCGCCCATGTCGCTCGAGAGGCGACGCGGGGGCTGGCTATACGATGAGTACTACTAGTCTGTTGCCACTCTCAAACAAAAGGATAAATAATGTAGAACTAATTACCCAGTAGAACAGAGCAAGGTGGTGATATAGGAAGGGAGACGATAGCCGTTACTCTTTGATGCTATTCATGCTATTCACAACAAAGGTTTGTCATATTACATGTTATACTTGACGATTGTGTGAAAGCACTAGAGCAAATAAAAAGATGTTTTTAGATAGCTTACTTCCTACTGATAACACATGTCAGTTTTACTGGAAGTTGCAGGCGTGACAGATCTGGTCCCCAATGGCTGCATGCATGGTGGCGTGAGTGGTATGCATCGACGCGCCTGATGTGTGGGAGCAACCCAGATCCATGGTGGCTCATGGCCTCGGTGGTGGTCCTCTGTTTCTTGCTAACATGGTGCTCAACAGGGGATGGTGGCTCATGGCTTGCTGTGTTCGATGATGTTTTGTGTCTGGTTGACTATTGATGGATCTGGCGCCTCGCATTGGGGTTTGGCCGACTGTGCTCCATGAGGAGTGGCCGGGAATTGCTGTTCTTGGCAATGTTCAGGAAATCGGTAACGGGTAGATGCTCAGCCGGCTTGGAAGTAGCGATTAATCGGTGAATCGGCCTATTAACTGGATTAATCGGTCAGCCATTATTTGGTACATTAAGTAGGATCCTGCCAACTTATATCTAATTTTTCTATGAATTACACGATACTTCCATGATTCCAGCTATGTAATATACCAAAAGATTCTACTGTAGGCATATAAAAACATAGAAAAGAGGCAAAGCTGTTATTTCTGATGCATCCAAATCTACAAAATCTCAAAATTCAAAATTATCAATTAAACTTGTCCACGTACTTTTCAACATACAACCACACATTATGGTACAAATGAAAACCCAAACCAACAGTTCCATTCACTAATTTACATATTTCTAATATGTAATATTCTAATATGTGGATATTGAATTCTCCATTGACAGAGAGGATGGTAGTAACTTGCTCGCTGGTGAAGGTAGCGAGGAAGGAGTTGGGGAGAAGTCGTGGGGAGGGGTTGGGGAGTAGTTATCGGGTCGGGCGATGGGGAGCAACCGATGGGAGAGGATGGGCAGTAGCTGATGGGAGGGGATGGGGTCTAGGTAGGCGGCCAGAGCGGTGGAGCTACTAGAGCTTGGAGGTGTAGCGTGGTGGCTGGTGCCTGCAAGGACCCGGTCAACCACCAGCTAGGTCGGAAGGGCAAGAGAGGAGTAGGATGGCACGAGAGGAGGGTCAAGCCCTCTCTATTGAGGAGCGGGAGGGGGATGTGAGGGGTTATTGGCCAAAAGTTAGAGATTTGTTTGCCCACCAGTTTACGCGCCAGTACCGATTACTTAGTGACAACAAATTAATCAGTCTAACAGCGTAGTTAATCGGCCTGGCAAGTAACGCGATGAATAGGTGTTACTCGAGTCGGTCACCCTATGAGGGTAGCAATTTACTAGCCCATTAACTGATTAATCAGATGAATTCTTCAACAGTGGTTCTGGTGCTACTTCATTGATGGGAAGGCTCAATAGTGCTAGTGATTGGTGGGGTTGTCGGGGCCGGTGTGAGTTGATGTGCGGTTGAGGGTGTGCCGGGAGCTTGGTTGAAGACCCTATCTTGGCCCTGTGTCGTGACTAGCGATGGCGGCCACCGCGACCATCGTTGACCTTTCTGGAGGCATCGTTGTGTTGATGTCACACCTATCTCGTGCGGATCTAGTCGTCGGTGCAGCTCCCGGGAAAGCCTTTATCCAGTGTCATCACGCAATGGCATTGCCTTGGTGGCGTATTGCCTCTCAGGGGTTTCATCTTTGGAGCTGAACACCGGTATGCGAGACTAGTGGAAGCCTACAGTGTTTGCGTCAAGGATTCGATGGCAGACGAGCAATGTAGGAGAGACAACATTGGTGTGTACAAGCATCTTCACTAGATGAATGCTCTCACACACATTATCCACTATAAACAATTGAGACAGGCAATGCAGCTTGATACTATTGTGATGATATAGCATGTATAGCAGTCCACTTCGCAGTCCACGCGCGTCGAGTTCTGTGTGTTATGGGCCGCGCCGCCTTCCTAGGCACGGGAACGCCTCCGTCCGTGGTTGTCTTTGTCATGTTGTCTGGTTCTTCATGCCTACTTCGAGCACCGCCGCCGCGCTCATAACCTAGCAGTCGCCGCTCTTCTTCCGCGGCTCCACGGTGACTACCTCGACACCGGTCACCCAGACTCGACATCGACTACGACGTCCCTCGCATGGCTACCTCAACCACGGCTACACCATCCTACGCTCTGGGCTACCTTGACATTTGGTATAAAGAGTTACCTCTTGTTTGAGCAACCCCATCGGTTTTCACTCCAGCCACAACTTCCGCGATGCATCCACTGTTATGACTGTGGGGGGATGTCTGTTGGCTTACCTTTGGATTCTTCTCCAGTATCGCCGTCTGCGTCGCTACCGTTGTGACTGCGGGGATGTTAAGTATTATGATTACTAGAATTGATAGGATTGCATAGAATCTTACCATACCTTGTATTGTACTCCAAATTGGTCAATATACTCTATTCCTTCTAACACCTTGTATTTTCTAACCCTCTATCAGTGAAATAATATGCATCTTGCGTGTTCGTGAGAAAATATATTCAGAAATAGAGGAGCCACAGCCTCAGTGAGGTGAATTGCTAAGCCCTGAACCTTACTGTTCGAAGCAATTGCACCAACCAAACCCAAAGTAGGTCAGAAACCGGATGTGGGCAGGCAAGGTGCTCAGCGGCTGTACTCATCTGCTGATTAGAAACTTGAGAGAGAAGAACTCTCCTCTCATCTCTGCTTCTTCTCACCTATACTCTGTTTTCTCTGCTCCTCTTCCCCAACTTCCCTGGGCCCCATGAAATCCTTGTATCTGAACTTGCCTAAGTGTCATATGCCATAGAAATAAAATACCAAGCGACTGGACCAAGGCTCCTGCTAACGTGAAGCACAAACAACAGAGCAAGAGGGGCCGCTGGACCAAGGCTCGTGCTCATTAAGGACTTGTTAGTGCCAACGTTCTTTTAACCATATGTTATTTTCACATCTTTTTTTCTTCTTCTTGGAAATGTTGGGATGTTGAAGGTCTTCATGAACATTTGACAAGACATCGAGACTGGTTGATTTCACTATTCTGCTTCTCAGGTTGATGCCATATCTTGGTGTAATTGTTTGCGTGTGAGTGAACACTCAAGCCTACAACTGTTTCATTTTATTTTAACTAGTATCACTGCTATGATAATACGTATGTGATACTTATAAAAACATAGACCTAAAATCAACATGAAACTTCTATACATGTGAAAATGTTAGAAGGATGTGGAGTTGGAAGAGTTCCGACGACTCCTACAAGCAAAAACTTCATTGAGATATTTCTCTTACAAACAATTACCATAATTTCTTGGTAACTACGGTGACCCAAAGCTTCATTTCGTCAATGACCATGTTAAGCGAGATTGTGTGTGCGTGTGTGTGTGTGTGTGTGGGGGGGGGGGGGGGGGGGGCTATTATGTCGGAAAACCCGAGCGTTTGTCTCATTCCAAATCGACCAAGAGACGGGCATGGTGAGGGATGCCATGGCCTTCCTACTGGGGATGTCAATCCTAGAACGTTGGCCCATCAATCCACAATATTGTTCTCTAGATGCCACAATGATGTATCCATATTCTCCCGAGTTGTATCTTGTCAATAACCAACTTCCAAAGTCGGAGAATGAACCGACATTTGAAGAGAGGTGGTTGTCGGGTTCCTGCACCCCCTTGCAAAGTGGGAAAGTCATAATTTGGCCACCCATGTTTGGCAAGTCTATCGGCCGTCCAAATACGATCTTGAATTGCCAACCACGAGAAGTCTATTGGCCTTCCATATGGCATGATCCATTAGAGATACAATCTTCCGCAAAAACTGAGCCTTGTCCGTGGAAGCCGCGGAGTAGTGTCCACTAGACGTGTGCTTCCAAACGATGTCATCTTGTGTGTGCTCATCAAGTTGCATCTCACGAAGATGCATCCAAAGCGTGGAAAATTCGCTGATGTGCTGGATGGACACTATGGTGGAAGGCTTGATCTTGAAAATGCATGCATTGTCTCGTAGAGCCTCTCTAACTCTCTAATTCTTTCTAGAGGAAGTCTCAAAGATAAGAGGTGCATTTCCACGCCTTACGCCCAAGTAGCCAAGGAGAGCTCCAATGGTAATGGTGGTTGAGGCATAGAAGAAGTTGAGGTCATCCTCATCACATGGTTTTCTCATCCTTACCCATAGCTTGGTAACCTCCTTCCACTCAACCATGGCCACTGAAGCCTAACAACACGCGTAAATTTGTCCATGTTGAGCCCACCAAGCCCAACGTACTCCGTAGGCCTACAAACCTCTTCCCAGTTGGCCTTGCATTTAGATTGGTCATCCTGTCTGAAGCGGACCATAAAACCCCGCCCAAGTTTGTTGATATCATGAATGATACCCGGCGGCAGTGTGACGAAGTAGATAGCTTGGGAGGTGAGCACAGAGTTGACTTACGAACATTGTCGTTGATGTGGGTCCATTCGTCTTCAATATTTGATGTACACATGCATTACGAAGTACTATACCGGTTAGGTCGAGATGGGAAAATATTACGTGATACCGGGCTCCCCGTGCTCCCATTATACGACCTCCTAAGAGCCCTCGGACCTAAGATCCACCAATTACATGTTGAGCTCTTGCAAGTTTGCAAGAAAGTCCTCTATGATCTGATATTTACAAGCAAGTCTAGAAGCTTGGTCAGTGGTCATTGGATCTCAAAATTCTTGAAGAAATTTGAAATTCAAACTTCTCAGCTTCAAACAAAATCTGAAACTAAAATTGTACTAGTATACATGGATGAGATGTGTGTCTGTGTGTGTGTATGTGTAAAATTTAGGATGAAACACCTTGAGATCCGAGCTATGCAAAAAATTGAAATCATGGACTTTGAGGACTAATAGTACAGTTATTAAAAAGGCGCATATTTGTTTTTTGTGTGTGTGCAGGACTCATTCTAACATATTTTGACCTGAAAATTTACGCACTTGTACATTATGCCCATAAGTATGTGTGCATGTTTCTTTTGGAAACGTACACATATGAATTTTGATCATTTCAAATTTGGCCTCCATGTAGGCCGAGGTCCATTCAGCATTTTGGCACAAAAAATATGGAGCTTGCCCTGTTACATCTATTATTTATTTACAAAGGGAGAAAAATCCATTTCAATGTTTCATGTGGCATTTGCTTTCCACCATGTTTCATATGTTGTGTACTGATGGAGATTTTTCGCGGCTATTTATGCTCACTTCTATCTAACGAGTTGGCATAACGTTATTTGGTCTGGGCTCGGATAATAAGTTTGACATTGATTAAATGACTGCATATATGGAATGTCACGTATTTAAATGAGCAAGAGCACACTCGCATTTCTCTATCTTTCTTTTGCATTGCTTGACTACACAATGTTCGCACAGATCTATTTGACTTCTTGCCTATTTGATGCATTCCAACTACACAAATGATGAGTAGCCAGCTAGAGCTAGAATGATTCTGAAAAGAAAGCTAGAGCTAGGATTGGGAAAAAACAGGATGTTGTTGTTAGGAACCTTGTTAGTCAGGAGGATGAGCACTGAACTGAGGCACTGCCTCAAGCTAGGTGTCCGCAGAACTGGGACATGCCTGACGAGTAGCTCAACAAGGAGATGCGCAAATTCAAAAATAGAGGAGCTAGAGCCTCTGCCAGGTGAATTAGTCAAGCATTGAACTGTGCTGTTCTAAGTGATTGCACCAATCGGATGTAGGGCAAAAACCGGATGTGGGCAGGCCTCTTACTACTCCCTCCGTCCGGAAATACTTGTCCTCGAGATGGTTGTATTTAGACTTATTTTAATTATAGATACATCCATTTTATCCATTTTGAGGACAAGTATTTCCGGACGGAGGGAGTATATCTTTGTCTTTGGTTTATTTGGACAGCTGAATACTCCTATAACATTTCTCGTTTCTATGGTTGAGTGTATGTGTATAAGGGTGAGCCAAAATTAAACTTATACCTATGCACCTAGTTAATGTTTGAATCTTGATTGTAATTACCATTTCCACCAAGGCTGTATATGTATCTTGGAAATGTTGGTCTCACTCATGCAACTTGGTTTGGTAACAGGGAGCTTGCTTCGCAATTACAAAACTAGGACAATGAACATCACTATATGACACGTCGACATTGTATCACGAGTGCGTTTCTAGATTGGTTTGTTTAGCTATTGGCGTGTCTTGTTTCGGCTTGGCTACATAACTAGATTCCCCTCGCCTTCTAAGTAAGACACTCCTTCCGCTAAATGGCGGCAGGCATATTGCAATCAGTCTGACATGGTTAGTGTCCGTGTTACACATTGGTAGTGTGTGGAAGGCGTAGTGCTACAATCGATTGCTATTATAGATGACTTGCAAGTCACCCCTAGACAATATTTTAATGATGTATTCGTAACAAATATATATTTCATGATGTAAGTCTGCACTCCCTGGTGCTATTGTGTGGTTCTCTATAATAGATGACATGCCCAGGTGTCTGCAAGTGACATCTTTTCCAGAATGTAGATCACCACAAGTAGTAATAACACAACATATGTGCATACCTACAAGTAATGTTTTTTTGTTCTTGTTGGGAAATGAGCTTTTTTTTTGTTTTAAGATCTCAAAGATTCTTGGTGATGTTAAGTTTGTATAACTTTGGTGTCTATTAGTTGAATGGATTCATGTAGGAGGGAAACTGAGGTGGGGAGGAGTTGTTGCGCACCAGTCATTCTTGCGGTAGTTCGTCCCAAGAAAAGTTACACAAGATATGAAGGCGAATGCCCTTGAGGGTTCTCTGTAACCCCGATTGGGCTATATTAAACCCGGGCATGGGCAGCCCAGCCCGACGACCCGGCCCGAGCCTGGCCCGAAAAACCCGGGCCGGGCTGGGCTGGGCTTGACATTCGGGCCGGGCTCCAGCTTTGTTTTGCAGCCCGAAAGATAGTTCGGGCCGGGCTCGGGCTTCAATTTTCCCGTATTTCGGGCCGGGCTTTCGGGTTTTGGGCCGGGCTTGCACGTGCGCGTACTGAAAAATAGCATTCGGGCCGGGCTTTCGGGCTTCGGGCTTGAAAATATGGAGTATTTCGGGCTTCGGGCCGGGCTCGGGCTTGAGAAATGAAGGTCAGGCTTTTACAAGCCCGGCCCGAAACCCGGCCCGGCCCGACGTTTGCCCAGGTTTAGGCTATATTTTCCTCATCCCATTGTTTTTTTTGTTTTTAGGTGGACGTTTAACACTCCAGAATTGATGGTTGATGGAGTCACCATGATATAATTATCCCACCAATGATTACGACCACTGGTTTAAGATCACATGGACCCTCGTTTGGTTGGACTCGTAGCTTGGCAGGTTCAGTTACCCGCTGAATACCCTGACCAGTTTGCTATCGGCTCGGACCCTGTGCTCTTGGTCGCCTCGGCCGCCCACAATGGGAAATACATCACTTATTGACAAACATTTGACCCTGAAGAGACCCTAGATTTTTGGTTGTGTAACGACCCGACCCGGATGGATTGAAGTCTCTGTGCTTAAGTGTCATCTCTGGATCGGTATGCTGACAAACACAGTACTCGAGGATTTATAACAAAAGTAACAACAAGGTTTTGGAGTCCCAACAACACCAACGGCAAAGTTGAGTGTAGTCATCGCAACCCTAACATATCACTTACTCGTCGAATAATTCCTGCAACATGAGATGTTGCAGTCGTGTAGGTCAGTACATTGAATGTACTAGCAAATTCACACCACAGAATAATGATGAACAATATCTATCATTACATGCATATTTGGCTGGTGGAGGCTATAAATTTAATTTTGTATAAAGCTAATTTTTCCCTACAACAAAGGAATAAATGTTTTATTCACTACCAAGTTTATTCCATTATTGGGAAGGTTCCTCCAACTCAATCCTAAAAATTCCGAAATTATTAATAACCCAATACATTAATTAAATATAGTGATGAGATCAAGAAATAATTCACTTCTAGATACTCAAATTGTCCATAACCGGGGACACGGCTAATCATGATTTGTTTGTACACTTTGCAGAGGTTTGCGCACTTTTCCCCACAAGACTCGACCACCTCCATGATCGGAAGATTGAGATATAGCATTTCTGAAGTATTTACTCTTTACTCTGGGTAGACAGGTACACCTACTTTCATCTACATCTGCTAGTCTACCACTGAAAGAGGTCACACAACTTACTCAACTATGCTAGAGCCCATCATGGCTTGTGGCTGCACATGGAAGTTTTTAGGCATGAAATATTGTATAATCTCTTTGAGCCTGGGTGACGGACCTAGAGTAATCACACGGATACTCCGGGATTCCCTTGGGCAAGCACTGGTTTCTCCAGGTGCCCCAAACAATCCACCCAGATGTATACTAAAGTTGCCACCTTAATTTTTCCTTTAGTTGTTATTACTCTCGCAACTTTCATGAATCTCACATACCAATCCTCGTCTACGAGCATGGCTAAGTAATTTATGAGCATAACGTATATTCCCGGGGTAATCAGAGGTAATAGGTTCCTACCTCATGAACTACATAGCAAGGCCACATGTTCTCAATCCTACCCATGCAATCTTTGAGGGTGAAACTAATGCATAGTAAAAAACTGGGTATTGAAAAGTATGATCAAAGTGTGAACTTGCCTTGTACTATTGATGAAGATTCTTCGCACTCATAATTCCAGATAGTTCTACTCGTCACGCTCCGATCAATTTATCGTAAGTAAGCAATTTTATCCACACATAAGCAATCACTCAAAGACCAAAAAAATGCAAAGGAAGATTGCAAAAACTCCAAAAGAACAAAATCAAATTATTTTGCAAGATCAGATCCTAATTTCGGTGAAAATGTGTGGTGATGGCTCAAGATGTTAGATTATGCCTAGGGATTCATTTTGCAAAAGGAATCAATTGAAAAAGTGCTACAGTTTACAAGATATGATCAAGTGAAGCTTTGAGTTCAAATTTGAATCGTTCAAATTTGAAAAGATCAAAAGTTGAAACTAAACTGAATGTAGGAAGTCAATATGAAAATGTCGGAAAAAGAATTACTAGATTGAAAATAACGGATCAAGTAATTTAACATAGCATTGAATCTGCTTAAAATGGTGTGTAACAACTCTTTGATGGACTAGTAGAGTAACTGGCTAAGATCAAACTTATATGTTGGAAATATGACACTAATTGTGCGAATGGAAAGATTACTTCAATACGAATCCGATGTAGTTGGGTCATCGGAAACGGAGGTACAGATAAAAAGATATGATCGAAAGAAATTTGAGTATGAATCTGAACAAATTTTGAAACTTGAAAGTTGCAAAAAAGTTTATTTGAAAGATTCACTAGGTAGGTGAAATCAAGATGAAAATATTGGCTTTGGTTTCGTCTAATTTGGATGAACGAGTAAAAAGTTATGACTATTTGAAAAATCAGAATCAAGATGTTTTACGAAAGAAAAAAAGCTATGGCTAAAGGAATTCTAGTCTTAAAATGTAAATACAGGAACTAATTTATAAATCTAATTATCCGACCATACACTAGTCTAAAATTAATAAGATATGAAATTATAAAAGAATACGAAGAAAGATACCTTTATAAGATAGAGAAAAGACGTCTTCGGAGAGAGGAGACAAATTCCAGAAGTCCCACCGGAGAGAAGAAATATATTTTCCTTTTGTGAAGCTAGTCAAAAGAAAATATTGATTTAACACGCAGTGGATGATTTTTGGGTTCTTGTTTTATATTTATAGGTGAAAAAAAGGTTTAGGGGTCAAATGCTAGGCAATATGAGACTAAACATAGACGAAAAGAAAAGAAATAAAGGCGAGAAGAGAGGCGCTCGCATGGGCCTAAAAGTGTTCGGCCGGCTGCGCGCTGTAGTTTTTTTTAAAACAAAATTCGGCCGAAGTGGAAAAAAACAAAATGGCTGGCTGGGCCTGACCCATGTAGGAGAGAAGAAGTAAAAGATGATGGGGTGCCTGATGCCAATATCCTACATACCTGGGCAATAGTTAGTTCCAGGCGCACGTGCAGTTTCTGATTTTTTTAATAGAAATGGAAAAGGAAAAACTGAATAAAGAAAATACAAGTAAAGTTGTAAGTAGGCATATTATATATCAAAAATTTTAGAAAAATATTTCCTAAACGATGAACATATTTTGAGAGGCAAATAAATTCTACAAAAAATAATATAAAGCGAACAGTACTAGTGGTTCATTAAAAAATCAAATAAAAAATATTTTAAAATACCAAAAATATTTCAAACTCATTTTTCTCTACTTTTCTACTATAGGGAATCATTTTACCGTATTGTCCATATATTTTATTTTTGGATAAAAATAATTTGAATAAAAACCAAATAACTCCAAATTGAAAGTGGGTTTCAAAATAACTTCAAAGGGACTTTCAATTTGATTCTTTGAAACTTCCAACTCTCTTTCCGAGCATTTGAAGAAGTCATTTTATCTTCTCTCATGAAACTCATTGAGTTGCATAAAGTTTCCGAATTTGATATATTTCCTAATGAAATTCAGATCTTTTCAAAACCCTTTTCATTTATTTAAATGGAAGAAGTCATATCATCTTCACTCTAGGGTTATGTGATGAAATGAATATGAATTCATGGAGATCATAAATGCAAGGTGAAAGTTTGGGAAGTCATTTCATTCCCTCTCATTCAACTTTCAAAAAATTCAAATTTCACTCAATTTCACACAAGCAACCACACCACAATCAAACAAACAATCAAAACTATTCATTTAATATAACATTCCAAAATTTAGAATTTTTGGGATGTTACAGGCTGACTTGCGGGCGACCCTCCCATTAGTGCTACCGGACTCTACGGACGCTGTGTCTTGGCAACTGTCCCTGTCAGACATTTTCTTTGCCAGCACGACATATCATGCCCTATGCCATGCGCCGACTATTGCGTGGACCACTCCTTTGCGGAAACAGTTTTTCGTTGAATACCAAGATTTTTGTGTGGTGGCATTTCTCAGTTTGGGACCCACATAATCTTCACTTGCCCTGCTGCCCGTTTCATATGGAGCTTTGTTGTGACGCTCTGTGTCCTGAGTCGCGAGCTCCGGTCCTAAGTGAGTCTCTAGTGTAGAAAAAGCTAGCTATGGTGCAGCAAATAACTGCCTTGTTGGCGTTGGGTGCCAACGCCGCCAATATGGCGCGAGTGATAAAATATACTGATGGTGTTAGAGCACATGTCAGTAGTACTTGTGTGCTAATGATGTGCCATATGGACGATGCCAGCGGTTAGTATATGTCACCACTAACATGCCATGTTGGCGCCATGCCACTAATTAGATTTTGTGAGTATAAAAAATATACAACTAGGTAATCCATCAACTATATTTAAGATAGTCATTGCATCAACTACCATAGAAGTTCAACGGCTATGTTGGGTATTATATCAATTTAACATAATAGTTAGCAGTTCAAGAGCTAAGCTACTATAGATACTACATCAACTTGTACCTCTTTGAACTAAGATAGCTTAGGTAGTCAATCACATATGATCAATGATTGCCTAGATCTATCAAATCTTGTACCTCTTTGAGAAAATGAGCTTCATACTTTTGAGCTCATTTCTTTCGACCCTAAGGACCTCTCTCTCCTTCTTTTGTTGAGTTGATCCCTCTGCTTCTTCAGCTCAAGATTCTGATCGACGAGATTAGCCTTCTCGTCAATTAGGAGATCCCTCTCCTACTGTAGCATGGTATTCACCTACTTAAGGGCCTTGATGGTACTTTCATGAGCATCCAGAAGCTGAAGGTTGATCATGTCCACATCATAGACCTTTTGTTCAACTTGCACATACCGTTATTGGGTTGGAATCAGTATGTATCCCTACCAAGAATTTTTTGGAATCATCCGATATGCATGTGTTTGCAATCATCATGCATGACTTTGTCGAATAAGAAGAAGAGTTCTTAGTCAGTTATTGCTCGTGTTGGCATCATCGACATACATAGCAATGTTTCCATTAGATTTGTAGTGGTTGTTGTATGAGCTCATCGACACAAACTACAACATAGAAACAAGTGAAATTTGTAGTTGCTAGCAATGTATATAACTACAACCACTAGAAGAGTAATTAATAGATCATGACAATGTACTAGCAATGTATATAACTATAGCCATGCATGAACTAGAAATTTGAGATCACGACAATGTACTAGCAGCACAAGTCATTTCTAAGTGCTTCAATGCAATGGTCATTTGGTCACTATTGCAATGTACTAGCAGTACAAGTGTACAACCCATTGCTAAGCATTCTACATTATCATGTTGTATTACCATTTACAAACTTTTGCACCATTGAAATTTGCTAATTTTGTACATATATCAAGTCTTCGAACTTGAGAATTTCATAGTTGACACTAGTTATTGGAAATAGAGTATGAACTAGATTATAAACTAGAGCATGAGTGCCTAACATGACCTATCAACACTACTTACGACTAGGATGCCCTAGAGTATTAATACAACTAAAAGAATACATGAAGTGCATTTATGAATCTTACATCTACTCCTAGTGCATACTGCCTACTACCCACTTTCTAGGTTACTAATGGTACATCGTTGGTAGTTCATTATGTTTGTTAGGCGAGGGGGGAGGTCTAGGTTTTGACCCGGTCGCGTCGAACCTCAAACGCAATGTTGGGCTAGGCTTAATAGGCCCGCGTGGAAAAATAATAATTAAAGATTAAAAAACACGCAAATAATAGAAAGACTCAAGAGAATAAAAATACACAAAGTAAAAAAAAGAGTTAAAATTATAAAAAATAGTAAAGGATTCACACAAATTAAAAAGCTTCAAACTATTAGAAGACTCAAAACAAAATACTCAAGATAATAAGAAGATTCAAAATAATAAATGACTCAAAATAATAAGAAGATTCAAAATAATAATACATTATCAAAATAAAATACATAAAATAATAAAAAAACCTCAAAATTATAAAAGACACAAAAAATAGAAATACTCCAAATAATAAAAGACTCAAAATGACAAAATGACTCAATATAATAAATAACTCAAAATAATAAAAAAGAATCAAAATTATAAAATATTCAAAATAATATATGACTCAAAAAACAAGAATAAAAATACTCAAAATTATAAAAGACTGCAAATTATTTCTAGTGTACCAGGAATCTGCAGGCCAGCACTAAAGTAATTACCTAGGACATTGATAGAAATACGGTGCCAACACTAGTCCGTCCTTGGTTAGTACATATGGGTCCACCAATTTGTGGCGTGTTAGAAAAAAGCAACGCTAGCACTAATTATGCAAAGGTGGCGTACCAAATATGCTAACGTCATCACTACTTGAAGAAAAATAGTGATGGCGTTCATTGGTAATGGCGCGCCACCAATTAAAGTTGAGGTTAGGCATTTCTCTACTAGTGAGTTTCTGAAAGCTCAGGCCTCTTTTGGGTACTACTTGTGGGTATGACCTACACCCTGTGGATGTCACGTAACAAGATTGTCATTGAGCAAGTCTTGTTTTGACGTGCCTATACTTATGTGTTTAAAATTCTAGCCTTTTTGGAGCACTGACAACCGTGTTGCAGACAGTGGGATAGGGAACAGCTGGGCGGCATGATTGAAGATCTCATTGTGTAGGCCGTTGACTCGCTTCACCACCTAGCCGTTCATTTATCACCTCTGGGGATCCTTTTATCTGCGTTTTTTGTTTGGGCATGTTTACATTATTGCCCTAGAAGATCTATTATTTTCTTTCCTCCACTAGGACTTCATATATGGACGTGGTGGTTTTGCTTTATATATAAAACGAATCGAAAGTCCGTTTTAACATTTAAGATCAGAATTGATGTCATGAACGAACAAAGATTTTACTCCGGTTCAGGGCATTGGTCTCAATTTAATCCACCCCTGCTAATTTGTTTCCAACAAAAAGAGCCACAAATAGACCATCATTGTCAAGTAGGGGGGGGGGTGTAATAGTAGATCTTAGCAAACGAAATTACATAATTACATCTTGTGATGAGGACATCAATACCATTGTTACACCCACAGCCCCTGCTGCTATACATACTGGACCAGTTACTAGAGCTCGCGCACGCCAACTAAATTAGCAGGTACTTTCGTTTCTTGGTAATGATTCTAATGTTCATGAGAATATGATGCTGCCTAAATTGGATACATTTGTTTTGCTTACAAATGAAGGGCCTAGCTTGGAGAAGGATGAACATTGGAGCAAGAGAAAGCATGGAGATGATGGCATGTGCAAGGGGAACAAGAACGGAGTTACGAGTGATGATTTCAGGTCTTTGAAGCCACCATAACGAGTGCATGAAGCCTTGGACGAAATATACAAGATGCCACTTAATAAATTTTGACCAGAGGCTATTATAGGTGCTGCGTCACCTTTTTATTGGGCCAGGCCCATGTAATTTCGAAATACATTAGTATAGGCTATTTTTAGAGTCCGTATGTGTGGGGAAACAAGAGATAGGGTTGATTTCGGACCCCTCCACCAAGGGCCACGAAATTCCCCCTCTCTTCCTCCATATATACAGCCCTTAGGGCACCGTTTAGACTTTGGGTTTTGTTTAGATTAAAGTTCGCCATAGCTGCAACTTCGCGTACTTCGTTTGTGTTCAACGACCAGACAAAGGCGTCACAGAACCCCACCTTGATCAATAAAGCTTTCATCTTATATTCGCAATATCCAGATTGCAATCTCAGTTTCTTGCTTGTTCTTCGTTTGCTCGCAGGAAACAGACCCTCGTGGTCAGGTTGATCGTGCTCCGGCGTGGTCAATAACCTCTCGGAGTTGGTTTAGCGATTGCTAAGGCGCGACGTCCTCGCACGTTTGTAGTCGGATCGTCAAAGTCGACTTCCACCAAAGCGAAATCCATCATCACATCGAAAGACGGGACACCTCCGCCCCTATCAAGTGGTATTAGATTTCCAGGTTGCTCGGTGAAATTTTACAGTTTTTCGTAGTTTAGATCGAGTCTTTTCTTCATACCTATAGTCCACGAAAAAGCCACAAAAGAAATTAGGGTTAGTTCATCATATCCGAACCAGTCTGAGCCATTGCATAATCTTTTTAGGGTTTTGCTTTGTTGAATTTGCGGTTGCATCGTCGTGTCTAGTTGCTGGTCTTAGAGTCTAGTCTGTTAGAGTTTTGAGTTCTGGTCATAAATTGTCACGCCGCCGCCGCACCATCATCATCGCCCCTGCCATCTACCACCACCGCTTATCCGCCACCGCTTCGAATCTGTATCCATATACCACCATCGCTGTCATATACCACCACCGCTGCCATCTACCACCATATATCCACCACCAATCCGAGTTCTTGTCATATTAGGTTTGTTTTCGAGATCCATCTAGATTCCGATTCGTGTTTCCTTGTCGGAGTAGGTTTCGGAAAAAAAAGAGTCAGGAAACCACCCTCCGTTTAGGCCCAAAAATTTTTGAAAACGCACTTGTCGAAAAATTTTCTGGCTATCCTATTTTTAGGTGTTTCTAAGCGTATTGAGACAGTCGCCGTTATAGAAAGTTTTTTTTTGACCCGTTTCCAGTTTTTCGGTCCGGGCAGTCGAAAAAAAATTGGTCAAATAAATTTCGTGCCCATCCTGTCAGTTTGACCTGGGAAGAGTTTTGAGACACTCGCAATTATAGTGATTTTTCGCAAAAAAAAAAGCAGCGCAAAAAAAAAAGAAAAAGCAGCACAAAAAAAAGAGAGCAAAAAAAAATTCAGAGTGTGCTTTTCCCTTGTTTACGTGCAGCACCGTGATTTTGTTAGTATTCTAGGCTCGCCGTCTCTAGTACAGTCTAGCCTAGGACCAGCACAGTACCGTCGTTGAGCGTTTATTCTACTTTGCATTTCTGAATTGATTATTGCTGATCCTTTTTTGCTACCATATTATAAGCCTTCCCAGCTCCACATATATCTACGTCGTGCGTTCGACTCTCCCTGGTAATCGCTCCATCCAAGCTTTGAGAGTTTTGACTACAACGGTTGCCGATCACCACCTGCTGCTGGGTAAGAACGGGTAAGAATTTGAGATTTGCTTGACGGGTTTGTGATACACCACCACCACTTCTTAGTAGTCTGTAGGATCATATTCTTGTGTGTATCTATTTGCTGCTAACCATGGTAGGATCACAAGCCGATGAGACTGATTGGGAGAACCTGACGAACAAACAGCTACATGATAAATTTCAGCAAATGATGAGTGGACAGGTGCAAGATGTGCTCAACAGATTTGACGAGGCCATGGAGAAGATAGATGGCATTGAGAAGACGTTCGAAACAAAGCTTGATAGCAAGTTTAATGAATTGCTCGCGCGTTTTCCACCACCACCGCCGGCTGCACCTATTGCACCTCTACAACAACAACAACAACGCCTCCTTCCGAATCAGTATGGACGAGCGAAGCGTGTTCCTATTGAGGATGGCCAAACTTCTGGTGTTGCTGTTCCTGTTATTGATGCTTCTTTGGCTCGTGCTACTACTGCTGCTGGTACCCAGGAGGATGATGAGTATGCGGGCGATTATGAGGATGAGGTTGATCAAAATCCGAACTACGTGCAGCCACCAGCACCACCACCAGCAAGTCGACCTCAGGTATATGTTCGTAATGGTAGGCCTGCACCACCACCTCAGGTACGAGATGATGTCCATATTGCTAAACTGAAATTGAATATTCCACCATTTGAGGGTAGATATGTTCCTGATATATATCTTACTTGGGAGTTAGAAACTGAACAACGTTTTACATGTTTACAATATCCCGAGGAGAGACGGGATGCTGCTGCTGTTTGTGCTTTCACTAGTTTTGCATGTGTCTGGTGGTCTGAACATTGTAGATTATATCCTATTCCAACTACTTGGGCTGCTTTGAAAACTGCTATGCGTACGCGTTGGGTTCCACCATATTATCAACGTGAATTGCTTCAAAAATTGCAGAGTTTAAGACAAGGGAAAAATTCTGTAGAAGAATATTATCAGGAATTACAAACTGGCATGATTCGATGTGGTATTGTTGAGGAGGATGAAGCTATGCTTGCACGTTTTCTGGGTGGATTAAATAGAGAGATTCAGACCATTCTAGACTATAAGGAGTATACTAATATCACTCGTTTATTCCATCTTGCTTGTAAAGCTGAACGTGAAGTGCAGGATCGACAAGCATTGGCGCGAACTAACTTTTCTGCAGGCCGACCTTCATCATGGACACCGCGTGCATCTTCTACTTCAACTGCACCAGCACCTCAATCAGGTGCCTCCTCCAGCCGTGATACAAGAAAATAGGCACAACCACCATTATCTGCCAAGAGCGCACCTGCCAGGCCTGCACAGAGTTCTTCTTCTTCCATGGCATCAACAGGGCACACAAGTGATATTATTTGTCGTCGTTGTAAGGGAGGAGGTCATTATGCGAGAGAATGCAAATCTCCGCGTGTGATGATTGCTACCGAGGGTGGTGGATATGAGTCCGCTAGTGACTATGATGAGGAGACTTTGGCTCTTATTACACGTGAAGAACATGGTGGAGATGATTCTGATCATGAGACGCAATACATGGCTCCTGAAGACGCTGACAGGTATGAATGTTTAGTTTCTCAACGTGTTTTGAGTGTGCAGGTCACACAAGCTGAGCAAAATCAGAGGCACAATTTGTTCCATACCAAGGGAGTTGTGAAGGAACGCTCGGTGCGCGTCATAATAGACGGAGGGAGCTGCAACAACTTTGCTAGCATGGAGATGATGGAGAAGCTTTCTCTCACCACAAGACCACATCCACATCCTTACTACATCAAATGGTTCAACAACAGCGGCAAGGTTAAGGTAACACGTACTGTTCGTGTGCATTTTAGTATCTCTACATATGCTGATTATGTTGATTGTGATTTGGTACCTATGCAAGCATGTTCCTTATTACTTGGTAGACCATGGCAATTTGATAAAAATTATGTACACCATGGTAGAAACAATCACTATACTCTTGTTCATAAGGATAAAAATATTATTTTGCTTCCTATGACTCCTGATTCCATTTTGAAAGATGATATTAATAGAGCTAATAAAGCAAAACAGGAGAAGAATAAGAGTGAAAATCAGATTGTGGCAAAAGAATTTGAGCAACAAATGAAGCCTAATAATAAACCATCTAGTGTTGCTTCTGAAATTAAATTGAAAAGTGCATGTTTATTTGCCACCAAATCTGATATTGATGAGCTAGATTTCAGCAAATCTGTTTGCTATGCTTTTGTGTGCAAAGAGGCATTATTTTCATTCGAGGACGTGCCTTCCTCTTTGCCTCCTGCTGTCACTAACATTTTGCAGGAGTTCGCTGACGTCTTTCCACAAGACGTGCCACCGGGATTACCGCCTATTCGAGGGATTGAGCATCAGATTGACTTAATTCCCGGTGCTTCACTGCCAAACCGTGCACCATACCGTACCAATCCAGAGGAGACGAAGGAGATTATGCGTCAAGTACAAGAGCTTCTCGACAAAGGTTATATACGCGAATCCCTTAGTCCTTGTGCTGTTCCTATTATTCTAGTGCAGAAAAAGGATGGTACATCACGTATGTGTGTTGATTGTAGAGGCATTAATAATATTACTATTCGTTATCGTCATCCTATTCCTTGGCTAGATGATATGCTTGATGAATTGAGTGGCTCTACAATATTCTCCAAAGTTGATTTTCGTAGTGGATACCATCAAATTCGTATGAAATTGAGAGATGAATGGAAAACAGCATTTAAAACTAAGTTTGAATTATATGAGTGGTTAGTCATGCCTTTTGGGTTAACTAATGCACCTAGTACTTTCATGAGATTAATGAACGAAGTTTTACGTGCTTTCATTGGACGATTTGTGGTAGTTTACTTTGATGACATATTGATTTATAGCAGATATTTGGAAGAACATTTGGAACATTTACGTGCTGTTTTTATTGCTCTACGTGATGCACTTTTGTTTGGTAACCTTGGGAAGTGCACCTTTTGCACCGACCGAGTATATTTTCTTGGCTATGTTGTTATTAAACAGGGAATTGAAGTTGATAAAGCCAAGATTGAAGCTATTGAGAGTTGGCCGCAGCCCAAAACGGTCACACAAGTGAGGAGTTTTTTTGGCCTCGCTGGATTCTATAGGTGTTTTGTGAGAGATTTCAGCACCATTGCTCCACCTCTCAATGAGCTTACAAAGAAAGATGTGCCTTTTCTTTGGGGTACCGCACAGGAAGAAGCCTTCACGGTATTGAAAGATAAGTTGACACATGCTCCTTTACTCCAACTTCCTGATTTTAATAAGACTTTTGAGCTTGAATGTGATGCTAGTGGAATTGGATTAGGAGGTGTGTTATTACAAGATGGGAAACCTGTTGCATACTTTTCTGAAAAATTGAGTGGGCCTAGTCTGAATTATTCTACTTATGATAAAGAATTATATGCTCTTGTTCGGACTTTAGAAACATGGCAACATTATTTATGGCCCAAAGAATTTGTTATACATTCTGATCATGAATCTTTGAAACATATTAAAATTCAAGCTAAACTGAATCGTAGACATGCTAGATGGGTTGAATTCATTGAGACTTTCCCTTATGTCATTAAACACAAGAAGGGAAAAGAAAATGTTATTGCTGATGCATTGTCTCGTCGCTATACTATGCTTTCACAACTTGACTTCAAAATATTTGGTTTGGAGACCATCAAAGATCAATATGTGCATGATGCTGATTTTAAAGATGTAATACAGAATTGTAAAGAAGGAAGAATGTGGAACAAGTTTGTCGTTAACGATGGATTTGTGTTTCGTGCTAACAAGCTATGCATTCCAGCTAGCTCCGTTCGTCTTTTGTTGTTGCAGGAGGCGCATGGAGGAGGATTAATGGGACACTTTGGCGTGAAGAAGACGGAGGACGTACTTGCTACACATTTCTTTTGGACAAAGATGAGACGGGATGTTGAGCGTTTTATTGCTCGCTGCACTACATGTCAAAAAGCTAAGTCACGACTCAATCCTCATGGTTTATATATGCCTTTGCCTGTACCTAGTGTTCCTTGGGAGGATATATCTACGGACTTTGTTTTAGGTTTACCTTGAACAAAGAAGGGGAGGGATAGCATATTTGTTGTCGTGGATAGATTCTCGAAAATGGCACACTTTATACCATGTCATAAAAGCGATGATGCTGTTAATGTTGTTGATTTGTTCTTTTATGAAATTATTTGCTTGCATGGTGTGCCAAATACTATTGTTTTAGATCGTGATACTAAATTTCTTAGCCACTTTTGGAGATGTTTATGGGCTAAGTTGGGGACTAAACTGCTTTTCAGTACTACAAGTCACCCCCAAACTGATGGCCAAACTGAAGTAGTCAATAGAACATTGTCTACTATGCTTAGGGCTGTTTTGAAGAGTAATAAGAAAATGTGGGAGGAATGCTTGCCTCATATTGAATTTGCTTATAATCATTCATTGCATTCTACTACTAAGATGTGCCCTTTTGAAGTTGTGTATGGTTTCCTACCTCGTGCACCTATTGATTTGTTGCCTCTTCCATCTTTGGAGAAGGTTAATTTTGATGCTAAACAACGTGCTGAATTGGTTTTAAAAATGCATGAGTTAACTAAGGAAAACATTGAGCGTATGAATGCTAAATATAAACTTGCTGGAGATAAGGGTAGAAAACATGTTGTGTTTGCACCTGGAGATCTTGTTTGGTTACACTTGCGTAAAGATAGATTTCCTGATTTGCGCAAATCAAAGCTAATGCCACGTGTTGATGGTCCCTTTAAGGTGTTAGAGAAAATAAATGATAATGCATACAAACTTGAGCTGCCTGCAGATTTTGGGGTTAGTTCCACTTTTAACATTGCAGATTTGAAGCCTTATTTGGGTGAGGAAGATGAGCTTCCGTCGAGGACAACTTCATTTCAAGAAGGGGAGGATGATGAGGACATCAATACCATTGTTACACCCATAGCCCCTGCTGCTATACATACTGGACCAATTACTAGAGCTCGCGCACACCAACTAAATTACCAGGTACTTTCGTTTCTTGGTAATGATACTAATGTTCATGAGAATATGATGCTGCCTAAATTGGATACATTTGTTTTGCTTACAAATGAAGGGCCTAGCTTGGAGAAGGATGAACATTGGAGCAAGAGAAAGCATGGAGATGATGGCATGCGCAAGGGGAACAAGAACGGAGTTACGAGTGATGATTTCAGGTCTTTGAAGCCACCATAACGAGTGCATGAAGCCTTGGACGAAATATACAAGATGCCACTTCATAAATTTCGACCAGAGGCTATTATAGGTGCTGCGTCACCTTTTTATTGGGCCAGGCCCATGTAATTTCGAAATACATTAGTATAGGCTATTTTTAGAGTCCATATGTGTGGGGAAACAAGAGATAGGGTTGATTTCGGACCCCTCCACCAAGGGCCATGAAATTCCCCCTCTCTTCCTCCATATATACAGCCCTTAGGGCACCGTTTAGACTTTGGTTTTTGTTTAGATTAAAGTTCACCATAGCTGCAACTTCGCGTACTTCGTTTGTGTTCAACGACCAGACAAAGGCGTCACAGAACCCCACCTTGATCAATAAAGCTTTCATCTTATATTCGCAATATCCAGATTGCAATCTCAGTTTCTTGCTTGTTCTTCGTTTGCTCGCAGGAAACAGACCCTCGTGGTCAGGTTGATCGTGCTCCGGCGTGGTCAATAACCTCTCGGAGTTGGTTTAGCGATTGCTAAGGCGCGACGTCCTTGCACGTTTGTAGTCGGATCGTCAAAGTCGACTTCAACCAAAGCAAAATCCATCATCTCATCGAAAGACGGGACACCTCCGCCCCTATCATCTTGTGATTCCCACACCAACTTTCTTATACCTGCATTAATTCAGAGGTCGAACAACCATGTCGCTGCAAGGATCAGGTTTTCAAGTTCTGAATAATTAGTGCGTAGTGCGTACAACCGTCATAAATTTGGTTGTTGTCCAGAGCTTGACACTTTGCGTCCAGCTACAAAATGTGAATTCCGTGAGGGATACTTTCAGTGCAAGAGGATAGTAGTGCTATGATCCACAACTTATTCCTTCCACAGTGTGTGTCCCTCGAAAATTGGTAGAGAGAAAAAATGCAGGCGGTCATGCATGCACGCTCAAAATTTTGCTCTAGGTGCTTGCCACCTCTCCAAATTGCACACATATATGTGGTGCTCTAGAACGGCAAACAGAAACTCATGCCACCGGGAATCAACAAGGTGGAGGAAGAGAAACTATGGGCTTAGGAGGTGTCAGTAATGTGGGCACAGTTTTCCTTGATGTGCCTGCTCGAGACTGAGTTACTCATAGCACGGTCCATGCATCTCAAACTGTCTGCACGATGGGGAGAGAAATATGGATGGCCAGAGTTCGCGCAAAGTTTGCCAGTAGTACGATGGTGGAGAGAGGAAGATGGCGAGGGTGATGATGATGCAGGTTAATCCGATTCAACATAGGAAAAGGTAGCTCGGGGTTATGCTGCATCCCTTCTGTAAAGCATCTGTTTCCTCTCCCTGCTTTTCTCTGCTTGCAAACTGTGTGAGGGAACCGAGGGATGACCTTGAACCATCTGTTATTTTTGGAACAATAGCTACATGACAGTCGCGTGAGTGTTGATTTTTGGGTCTGTCAATTTCGCTAGAAGGAAGAAACTACGGGAGGGGAGAAAGAAGCTCGCCGGAGGAGAGGAGGAAGCTCCCTGGCTGGTTACCCTATCATCTATCTTAGGGTTGCGGGCGCGGGTTTGCCGAAGAAAAACCAGTCATCGCCGGGGGCTAGAGGGATGGCAGGGGGCATCGGCTAGTCCAGCGGTGGGAGGCGGTGCGGTGAGGCGGTCGCGGGAGCGCTGCTGGCCACGCAGGGGGAGGGGGGAGAGGGCGGCAGGCGGCCCGGCCGGTGGTAAGTGAGGTGGCTAGAGGAGGAAGATGGGTCCAAGGTTAAAGAAGACGTCCTTGTTGATTTTGCATTCGATGGTCCACAATGATCAAGTGACCCAAACCTACTTTTCACTCGATTGACAGCTAGCAACGCCCTATTTTTGGCTATTGTTTCCAAAAAAAACATAAACGATGGTAGTAATATGCACATTAAGATTCCATATTAAGTTAAAATTTCTTACTGTATAGATAGTTTATCCAGATGCCGACACATATACTCAATTAGGGTATCTCCAACGCCGATCCACAAATCATCCTCATACGTCCGGACAGCGCTGTCCGAGTCGCGGTAGCCATCCAATGAGGCCATGTATCGGTCCACGGCGCAGTCTAGAGTACTTTCTCCCGCAAACAGGAGACAAACGTGCGGAGTCTTTGCGGGAGTGCGGACCGCTGCCATGCCCGCTTTTCACCTCCCTGGCCCATCCAAACCCCCTCCTCACTTCCGCGCGCGTTCCCATCAGACGCCAGCTCCCTGCATTCATGTGCTGTAGAGCACACCGCTCCACATAGAAGACGGCTCGGGATGGACGCGACCTTTCACCGCCCCCGCCAATGTAGTGGCGCACCGCCGAGGGCGCCGCCCGCGACGCATCAGGTGTCCGTGCCCATTCGATGGCAGAGACGTGTGACTGGACGGGACGGGACAAACATCCACCACATCCGTTGGATGCCCCGTCCGTCCATATGCCGCCATTAAGGAGGCTCACCGGCCGAGGAACCCACTCCGGCACCGCACATTAACGCACCTGAATGTCTGGCCTCATCGGAATCCACTATTTAAAAGCGGCCACACCAGGCTAACTTCAGTCCACAACACAAGCCTCTCCATCTTCCTGCCATCTACTACATCCACCATGACTGCATGTGGTGAAGCTCTGTGGGAGAGCTTTTCCACTGAGATGAAGCACGTAGTGGCCGCCCTTGCCACCGCCTTGTAGGGCCGTCATGCTAGGTGGATCGAGGTCGGCTTCCCGGCTAGCTCGGTGCCCGAGGTCTCCGACTCTGAGGACGACTCCATGATGGAGATGGGATGTAACAACACCGCCCCGGCTTCACCATGAAGCAGGCACAGGCGCACTACAACGCCGCCATTGGGGAGATGCAGCCTGCGCCGATGCCTTTGTTGGCATTCCAGCAGGCTGAGGAGGAACAACGGTACAACTTGTTCCTCCTGGAGCAACACCGGTTGGCGGAGGGCCAGATCTACGGCGAGCACGCGAGCGAGGAGACCATGACGGCCATGGCCGCAGCAAAGCCCAACTTCGCCGCGGAGCAGCGTGCCGTCTACGATGCCGTCCGTGCTCAAGCCACCGCTCGCCAGGAAGCAGCCGCCACGGAGGCGCAGCTGTAGGCGATCGCGGAGGAGAACAACGCTAGCTGCGCCTCCTACACGCCGCTGCCAAACGATCAGGCAGCCCGGTGGGACGACGATAGCGCCAAAGCCTTACATCGTAGGTCTCATGTCCACTAGCGATGGGCAGGTCACCGACTCCTCCGAGTGTGAGTAGGACATGGGAGGCGGCAGGGCCTTGTGTCCCATGTGGGCCGGACCATCTCGTGTGTTCTACTCTTCCTCGCGGGAGACCGCACCTTCACTTCACGGGTCTTGTCGCCGGTGCTCATGAAGACGGCGGATGAAGGACGACACGGGCTTCGATGCCGGGCCCCACCGCCGTAGGATAGGTTTAGTGTCGGGTCGGTTTCTGTTTTGTTGTAAATATTCTAAATGTAATGAAAACCCACCGTGTTTTCATTAATGTCATCCGGTTTATATGAATTCCATCTGGTTTGTTGAAAAGGTGTTTGCAATGTATACATGCAACGTTGGATGGTGGCCTCCTGCATCCGTGTCTGTGGACGAATGCGGTAGCAAATTTGCGGGTTGCCGTTGGAGATGTGCCGTCATACAACACGCCGGCATAGGAGCTATGGATATGAATTGGGTGTGTACACGAGGAGCAATGTCGTGTTGCTCGGACAGAGGAGCAACACCATGCATCGTGACCTAGCTACATCGTCGTGTTGCATGGACAGAGGAGCAATGTCAGCTAGGCGTGTGTTGCGAGTTGGATGTCCGTGCGGCCGATACCATGTGCAGGACTGGAGTAGTTGCCAGGCTCTCGTCTTGTACATGTGGCAGGCGGTGGCAACATTCCACGTCACGCTACGGATATTAACAGCCCAAGATGACAACTAATTCTGTCAGCCAAACAACTAATTCTGTGAGCCAAACAGCCCAAGGTGACATCTCAAAAGAAAAGAAAAGTTACCACAATCGGTTACGCCAAACAACATACCGATAAAGAGAATGGCCACGTATGTGTGTTATGGCACAGGCTGCATATCAATCACAACCATTTTATGCATAAAATGTATACTTAAAGAAGGTAGGTGGATAGTTAAGGTCCATCAAGGGCGCGTACATGAGGCTATCTGGCTATCTATCGATGAACTTGTATACTGCATATTCATGCAGCCTACTAGTGACCGGCACTGCAAACCCACAACAAACGACGTCGAACAATCTCAAGAGCTTAAAAACAAAAACTAATCATATGTTCTTACTCGAACTCAAGCTGGTCATGGTTCCATTTAACCCCTTCACACTTTCTAGCCTGGTACAACATGAATTATATGTCATGCCTTTTTTTCCCCAGATAATTCATCTTGCTTGATAAACAAAATATATATATATATTGAAGAACCTCCCACACATACAGGTGAGCCCCCTCATTCTTATTAACTCTAGTCATTTGCTCAAACCTATTACCTCATACATGTTCCTTGCTCCTTGCTCCTACATTGCTTCTTGCCTACATGGTGCTCAAGCATGGCACACCGGACATTGACCCAGCAGGAATCACCAACGTGGAGGGCGGCACCGACGACATTGAATACTCAGGGCTTCAGTGGTGTCAGGAATATGGCCATGTCACTACGTTAGTACTGACATTAGTTGCACTCTGAAGACATACCATGCTTTTTTAATAGGCGTTGGCCATATGCCACGACAGGAGGGTGGGCAGGACATGCATCATATACTTTCTGCGCATGCGTGCACATCACAATGACGAGCTCAAACACATCGATTGTCTATGCATGGATACAGCTGCTTCTCTTACTTTAGATCATGATGGAACATTGATTAGTTCATGCTGGCTGGCTGATGGCACTTATAAATTGAACCGCCTATGTACTTGGTTGGAACAGTGGTATTCCAGAATGGACATAAAAAAACAAAATTTTGAAATGCCATCTCAGAAACAAACTGTGTTTCAGTGAGCTACATATTCATTGCCTATTGTATTTTTTTCACCTTACCCGTATAATGTAGATATTTTTTGCTTAAGCAGAGAAAATGTGTGTTTTTATTTTTAGCTTCACATATTCCCTTTTGCATTCCATAATAGTGCAGCGAAAATAATCATGTTCGAAATTTAAAGAATGCCATTGTTGTAGATAATAGAAGAGTTCTCATTGAACCGTGAAAGTTTGAAAGGTAACATAAATGATATCAAGTACTATGTAAATATGTAATGACCACTTCTCTTAACAAATTAGCACCAAGTAATCCCTATTTTCCATCTCCTGAACGAAACGAGTCTACTTAAGTTCATGAGCATTGGTCTGAATGGTCTTCGGATGTCAAAATTTGTACCTATATTCAGTTAAGGCTTGCTGATGTTATATTGCCTAGACTCTGGTTGTTCAATCTCTCGCTCGCATGCTAAGATATGGTGACACATTTTGCAGATGTGTACTGATGATCGTAATGGTGAAAAGTTATTGCATACAAGAGTTATTGTTTATATTTCTATGATAATTTTGCATCTAGACAAACCCGATCTTTTACACAGATTTGAGCCATGGTTCTCAGTTCTTCACAATGTTCTACCACTGGTGGGGGCACTTTTCACCAACGTTGATGCATCACTATTTGCTTCTAGCACAATGGGCATTGGTATTGTGATCGAGAACATCATGGAAGTCTTTGCACCTGCGCTAGCAGAAGTATCTAGCAAGTACCATTGCTCAGCAGGAATGATACTTAAGAATTTTACGTTGGGAACGGATTACATGTGAGTGGTACAACGCATCAAGGAAAAACACAAGAGATCACTCGGTGATTAGTTCTTCCAGTCAAGAAAATTAAGAGGCTCCAGCTTTTGTTTATTTTTGTAGACCTTCATCATATTAGTCATTTGTATAATTTTTATCTTGCCAACTATTGTGAGCAATTTGATGTCCGAAAAACTTGGTTTCGTCTGAGAGATTCTATGTAAATATATAATAATATTTATTAATCAGTGACATGCTTTACATTCTCAACAAAAGAAAACATAGACCGCAGCTCGAATACACATGGTGCATGTTCTAAAGACTAACTGAATGTGGTCAGAATACGTTGGTTATTGTTCGATCATGCCCCTTCACATTTTTTGCCTCGCTACATCTATCAGCTTTATAAGTCCCATCCAGAGCATGTATAAGGCGATTGACTAGTCTTATGTGATAGTCCACCTTGAAATTAGCACGGGTTGGGGGGGGGGGGGGGGGGGGGGTGATAGGTTGGGCCTCCTGCATCATGTGTTAGAGGGAGGGAGAATGTGTCATGTATCCTCGCACGTCTTCTGCCGCGTTGGTGACCCCCCGTCGCAGCTATAGAACAACTCCTTCCAGACAAGTGACAATGGACCTGGGCGCTCGCCCCTCGCGTGGTCCACTGAGCGCATAGGAGTGAATTCCCCTTGATAATGTAGATATCAGTTGTGCATGGAAGAAAATTTCTAGCATTGACATCTTCCATTAACATAAGATTTCGAGGACTTCTTGAAATCATCCCACGTCTTATACAATCGTGCGAAAAATAATTTGGCCTTCTTAAATTCTATCGCTAGATATAATTTTGAGAACAAGTTTACAATTTGTTTGTTTTAAATGAGTTCAAATAATTATTAACAGGTATTTTAGTAGGTACAATGAAAAATAACCTGAAGAAATAATGCAGTATCCGCTGAACTAAACAATTATAGTGAATATTGTACTTCGAATCATCTCGAAGCTTCAAGCAATCAAACCTCTTTTTAGTTTTTGTAACAATTTTTTTGTGGAAGATCTTGTGATCTTGGCATGTGATTTAGCACTATTAATTGTATAATATATAACAAAACCAAGCTTGTACTGACATAATGCCTGTCTCATTGGCGATATTTTTGGATAATACATTCTCAACATTCCTTTTTGGGGAAGATCTTGTTGTGACTCTTTTCATGTCAAATTTGGTAGTTATATTCAGAGCTAGTATATATACATAAAAAAGGGAAGTGTTTGGGGACGGTGCGCCGACCGAAGCGCTCGGCCGGTCTCTTCCTTTTTTTCACGCGCGGGACATGCTGGCACGCGCGCGCTTAGTTGACCCAAACGTTTTTCTTTCTTTTTTTCTTTTTCTTTTGCTTCTTCATCCTTCCGCCTCCGCCTGATCCCATCTCGCCTCCTCCATTGTAGCGCGTGGAGCAGCTTGCCGTCGCCCATGGATGTAGAGGTTGCAGCCCCGCTCTCATTCCCACCTCCTTTTTCTTCCTTCTCCCTCTCTTCCCTCTTCCTCCTCCTCTCTTCCCCTTTTGTTGCAACCGGCAACAGGCAAAACGCCGGGAGGACCGAGGTGCCCGTGCTACAACCATGGCCACGGGGGAGGAGCCGCAACCGCGGTACTGGGAGAGTTGCAAACGGCGTTTCCCCGATGCTACAACCATGGACACAAAAGCTACATCCAGTAGATAAAAAAGCTTCAACCAGACAACGAAATGCATGAAAAGTTACAACCGTTTTGACAAAAAGCTTCAACCCGCAGATGAAAAAGCTTCAAACAGAGATTGAGAAAATCCTCCTCGACGACGACCACGACGTCTCTCTGTGTGTTTTGTTGCAACTGCAGAGTAAAAAGCTGCAACCCTTTGTGAAAAAAGCTTCAAGCTCAGGTGAAAAAAGCTTCAATTGGCATGGTGGAAAGCTTCAATCCGCGAGAAAAGCTTCAACAGGCATAGAGAAAAGCTTCAACCGATGAGATAAAAAGCTTCAACCTGACTCGTCAATGGCAGCGAGCGGCGACGTTGAGAGCTGCATCGGCGACACGACTGTGCAGCGACGATGGCGGCTGCTAGGTGTTGCAACGACAGGGGGTGCCGGTGTGCTTCAAGACGGCGCCATTTTTTGCTACAAGGGGGGGCTTTCTGCTGGACCTGGGGATGAGTATGGATGATGCGACAGCGACGGGGACGGCGACTGGCGGCGACGGAGAGCGCATCCAGCAGCGTGGGACTAGGGGGGAGGAGGTCCAGGTGAGGGGGCTAGTCGCCGGCGGCAGGAGCAGCTGGGGTGGGGGCACGGTGAAGAAGAAGGAGAGGAAGAGGAAGTCAACGTGGGGGAAGGGGGCGCGAGGAAACAGATCTGACGGCTCGAGCTCGCGGATCGGGCGGCTGGGGCTTGACCGGCCCAACGATTGGGCCGGTGCGCCGGCGCAGATCGTTGCCCATAAAAAAATTACCTATGTTTGAGAGGTATCCGGCATGAGAGTTCTGAAGATTAATTGTTGGGAACTACCATATTTGATTATCCGTTAGCGAGCTCCAACTTTCGGCTGGCTTAAAGAAGTTGTCAGCGCCATACAAGCCCCAAAGGGATCGACAAATAACATAATTTCTAACGCAGAGTTCATCCATATTGGTGGACGGTTGGACACACAGAGGACTACTGATTGAACAACCTTACACACATGTGCACACACACACACACCTTTCTGTCATCGTTATAATGCTCGACCATTCGTTCTAGCTAGTTAGGTGTACCTAAGTTCCTCCCTGCTCTCAATGTTGCTCCTTGCTTGCGTGACATACTGGACATTGTCCTAGTGTATGCTGCCGATATAGATGGCAGCATCCATGGCGTTGCATACTTTAAGTTTAGGAGGTGGTGCAGGCCGCCGAGATGGTGGGAGCATCCATGGTGGTTCATATTGTGAGCTGGGGAGTTTTTTTTTTTTAAGGAACGTGAGCTTGGTAGGTGCCATGAACTGTCGGGGATATATAGCCTAGATCCTTGCTACGCAACCCTATCTGGTGGAGCAAAAGACACATTATAATTACCTTGACGGAGTCATTCTATTAGTAGAAGAGCCGAGAAAATGCGTGCACGCCTTGACCGTCGGCCTGCACATTGCCCGCTAACATACGTTATTCTCTTTCCCTTCACTTGTTTTTTTTGGGTTTTAATTGAGGCAAATAGCCGAGGTCAGTAATTAAAGGGTACCCATGCAAAGATCATTCTCATTTTTTACTCTATGATTTCTCGCGTCGAGATCACAATTGAGCCTTTCATGGAAGAAATATGTGCCTCCATAGAAGCAAATATGTGCCATTCCAATATTATTTTTAACTTGTAAGATCATCTACAACTGGAAACGCCCCCCCCCCCCCCCCCCCCAATACCCGCACCAAATGCCCGGACAAGCTGCCCGGTCAGTATCCGGATGCAAAAACGCCACCCAACCGGCCTTCCCTTAGCCGGCCCAAACGCCCTGACTGACCGGCAGTCCCCATAGCCCCAATCTAGGGCGGATATGGGGATGCCCGAACGCGCCCGCCACGTCGGATCTGGCTCATACGGGCCCACCCGACCCACATAAAATGGACCCTATCCGCACTTCGGCCGAAACCCTAGCCGCATTCCATTCTACTCCACTTCCCTCCAATCCACTCCTCCCCCCACAAGCTCCCATACGATGATCTCCAACTCTCTCCGGCATGGCGGGCAGTAGATCCGAGTCGTACACCTCCAAATCAGGTGACCCCGAACTCATCCTACGCGACCCCAAGGAGGAGATGACCATCCGCCTTGCGCTCCGCCGCTCCAGGGAGGAGGCCGTCCGACGGCAGCGCTTGGACTCCTGCTGTCAGGAATCCATTGCGTCAGCCCAAAATGACGGATGGATCCGGCACGAGGTGTGTCACTACTGCCTCACAGCAGGCGGTGTCGTCGATCTGGCGTCCGAACGCGCCGGTGGTTGTGCACCCGTTTAGTTGGCGTGTCGAGCATGATGCGAACGCATGGGATTCCACCGACACAAATATGGCGCGGCGTGCCCACCGTGCAAGGCTATGGGCGTGGGAGCTTGCAGCAGCCCTCGCGGCGGCGGAGGTTCGCAAGGCGGGGTTGCATTCTCCGGCGCCCCATGTAGTGCACGGCCACCCTCGACGCCGCAACTGCGTCGTGGTGGACGTCGCCGTTTCCTTCCAGGACCGATCCATCATCAATCTCATATCCATCGGCACCGTGAAGGTTCAAGACTCAGACGAGGAAGAGTAAGGCACGGGAGATGGCGGCGGTTTGAGTTACGTGAGCCGGTCCGTGTCCCATGTCCTAGTCTACCACGCCGGTGACTAGACCAACAGTTTGAGGGGCGCAACCGGCCGCCGGACAGGGTCATGACTGAGTTGCCGAGTTCCGTTTATATTAGGTTTTACGTTGCCTGAAATAATATGGATTTGGTGATTTGGAAATGATGTTTGTGGTCGTGGAATCACCTTTTTATGTGTTGTTCGGTCACTTTTCGCGGACGTGTCCGAATGCGTCCGCTGACGTTTGGGGGCCGGATTACAGTGTTTGTGGTTGTAGATGCTCATATAAGGGCGAGCTGCTCCGAAGAGGGAGAATGTCTAACATAAAATGGGTTATACAAAAGGTAGGTGAGTTGAAGACATGCTTCACATGATGTTGAGAAGTACTAGTACTATACCTACATGCACCCAGTTAATGTTTGAATCTTGATTTTAGTTATCTTTTTCACCAGGGTTGTATATGTAGGTTGGACAAGTTGGTCTCACTCATGCAACTTGGTTTGGTAATATAAATAAGGGAGTTTGCTTGGCAATAAAAAACTAGGACAATGAACATCACTATATGGCATGTCGACATTGTATCACAAGTACCTTTGTAGATTGGTTTGTTTAGCTATCGGTGTGACTTGTTTTGGCTGGGCTTGATAACTATATTTACCTCACCTCCTAATTAAGACACTCCTTCCACTAAATGGAGGCATAAAAATTGCAATAAGTCTCGTGTTGTTAGTGTCTGTGTTACACATCATTGTGTGTGGGAGGCGTAGTGCTGCAGTTGATTGCTAACACAGATGATTTCAAGTCACCTCTAGACAATATTTTAATGTTGTATTCACAAAAAATATATATTTCATGATGCAAGTCTGCACTCCTTAGTGCTATTGTGTGGCTCTCTATAATAGATGACATGCCAGGTTGTCTGTAAGTGACATCCTTTCCAGAGAAAGAAATGTTTTCTTTCAAACCTAGCCTAATCAGAATGTATTCTGATCACCACAAGCAATAATAACACAACATAGGTGCATACCTACAAGTGATGGTTTTTTTGTTGGGAAATAAGATTTTTGTTTAGTTTTAAGATTTGAAAGAATCTTGATGTTATGCTTATATACTTTGGTGTCTATTAGTTTAATTGATTCATGTAGAAGAGAAAATGAGGTGGGGAGGAGGTGTTGCAGACCAGGCGTTGTTGTGGTAGTCTGTCGCAAGAAAAGTAACACAAGATATAAAGGCAATGCATTCCGAGGTTCTTTGTAACCCCGATTGGGCTATATTTACCTCATCACACAGATTTTTTTGGGGGTTTTCAGGTGGTCGTTTCACACTCCAGCTTTGATGGTTGATGGAGTCGCCATGACATAATTAGTCCACCAATGATTACCACCACTGGTTTAAGATCATGGGGACCCTCTTTTGGCCGGACACGTTGCTTGGCAGGTTCTGTTACCCGCTGAATACCCTGGCCTGTTTGCGATATGATCGGAGCAATGCTCTTGGTCGCCTCGGCCGTCCACAATGGGAAATGGAACATTCATGTTCTGATGAACATTTGACCATGAGGAGACCCTAGCTTTGGCCAACTTGCAGGCGGCCCTCCCGCTCGTGCTACACAGGACTCTCCGGCCGCAATGTCTTGGCACCTGTCCCTATCGGCCTTTTCTCAGCTGGCTCGACATATTATGCCCTATGCCATGTACCGACTATTGCATGTACCACTCCTTTTGTGGAAAGCGTTTCTTCCTCTGATACCAAGATTTGTGTGGCAGCTTTTGCTGGATCGCCTCCTCTCGGAGACAGAGGTGGCCAACCGGCATGGGCCTTGCTATGGTGTGTGCCTCCTTTGTGGCATCCCTCAGTCTAGGACCCACATATTCTTCACCTCCCTGCTGCCCCTTTCAATGGAGCTTTGTCGCGAGGCTTTGCGACCCGAGTTGCAGGACCCGGTCCTGGACAAGTTTCCGAAAGCTCGGGCCAACCATACCGGTAGGAGCATATGCCTCTTTTGGTTACTGTTTGCAGGGACGAACTACACTTTGTGGATGACACGTAACAAGATGGTTACTGAGAGGGTCTTGTTTTGGCGTGCCCCTACCTATGTGTTTAAATTTCTAGCTATCTTGGAGCATTGACACCCGCTCTTTAGGCAGTGGGACAGGGAACATCTAGGCGGCATGATTGATGATCTGATTGTGTAGGCCGTTGACTCGCTTCGTCTCCTAACCATTGATTTGTCACCTCTGTGGAGGTTTTTATTGCCTTTTTTTCTATCTGGGCATGTTTACTAAAATAGCCATAGATAAACTAATTTATTGTCAAGTAGGAGAGGTGGGGGGTGGGGGTGGGGGTTGAAGGAGTAGACCATAGCAAAAGAAAATTACATTATTACGTATTTTTATTCCCACACCATCTTTCCAATACCTGCATTAATTCAAGCTCGGACAAACACGTTATCTTGAAAGAATCAGGTCTGCAAGTTCTGAATAATACTGTGCACAACCACCAAAAGAAAATTAAATTTGGTTGTTGTACAGAGCTTAGCACTTTGTGTCCAGCTACAAAATGTGAATTCCATGAGGCACACTTACAGTGCAGGAGGATAGTAGTGTTATGTTCCATGACTTATTTCTTCCATAGTGTGTGTCCCACGAAAATTGGTAGAGAAAAAAATGCAGGCGGGCATGCATGCACCCTCAAAATTTTGCTCTCGATGCTTGCCTCCTCTCCAAATTGCACGCATATATGTGGTGCTCTAGAACGGCAAACAGAAGCTCATGCCACCGGGAATAAACAAGGCAGAGGAAGAGAAACTATGGGCTTAGGAGGTGTCAGTAATGTGGGCACAGTTTTCCTTGATGTGCCTGCTCGAGACTGAGTTACTCATAGCACGGTCTGTGGATGTCAAGCTGTCTGCATGATGGGGAGAGAAATATGGATGGCAAGAGCTCGCGCAAAGTTTGCCAGTAGTACTGCGATGGTAGAGAGAGGGAGATGTGAGAGTAATGACGGAGGTGCCAATCCGGTTCAACACAGGAAAAAGTAGCTCGGGGTTACGTTGCATCCCTTCCTGTAAAGCTCCTGTCTCCTCTCCCTGCTTTTCTCTGCTTGCAAACTGTGTGAGGGAGCCGAGGGATGACCTGGAACAATATGTTATTTTTGGCACAATAGCTACATGACAGTCACCTGAGTTTTGATTTTTGTGTAAGTCGATTTCGCTAGAAGGAAGAAACTGAGGGAGGGGAGGAAGAAGCTCACAGGCAGGCTACCACATCATCAATCTTAGGGTTGGGGGTGGGGAAGGAAGCACAGTGGCGGTGGGCAGCGGCAGCACGGCGGTGGTGCAAGTGCGCCGGAGAAAAACCAGTCGTCGCCGGGGGCTAGAGGGATGGCCCGGGGCGGCGGCTAGACCAGCGGTGGGGCCGGTTCTGGGGAGGGTGTTGCGGCGAGGCGTTCGCGCTAGACGGCGGCCCCGCCAGTTGTACGCGAGGTGGCTAGAGGAGGAAGATGGGTGAGAGGTTGAAGAAGATGTCCTATTGATTTTGCATCTGATGGTCCACAATGGTTGAGTGAACCAAACCTAGTTTTCGGTCGATTGACTGCTAGCCACGCCCTATTTTTGGCTAGTGTTAACTACAAAACGTAAATAATGATAGTAATATGCACATTAAGATTCCATATTAAGTTAAAATTTCTTAGTGTATAGATAGTTTATCGAGCTGCCGACACATATACTCACTCAGGGCATCTTCAACGCCGACCCGTAAATCACAGAAGCCATCCAAAACTCTCCTGTATCGGTCTGCGGTGCGGTCCGAACATACTTTCTGTCACAAACCAGAGACAAACGTGGGGAGGCTTTGTGGGAGTCTGGTCCGCTGTCAAGCCTTCTTTTTACCGCCTTGGCCCACCCAAACCTCCTCCTCTATCCGCGCGTGCGTTCGGGCCCAGCGCCCGCTACCTGCATTCATGCCGCTGTAGAACGTGCCGCTTCACATTGAACAAGGCTCAGGACGGACGCGACGCCTCACTACCTCCGCCATTGAAGCGGCGCACTGGCCAAGGGCGCCGCCCGCAACGCGTTTCCGATGTCCGCACCTGTTCAATGCCAGAGACGTGTGACTCGATGGGACAGGCCGGATATCCACCACACACGTTGAATGCCCCATCCTTCCATATCTGCCCCTAAGCAGTTTCGCCGGCTGAGCAACCTGCTCCGGCACCGCGCATTGACACACCCGATGCCTGATCTCGTCGGAATCCACTATTTAAACACGACCACACCCGGCTAACTCCACTCCACAACAAAAGGCGCTTCCCATCCTCCTCCGTTGCACCAAATCCGCCTTGACTGGAGGTGGTGAACCTATGTGGGAGAGCTTTTCCACTGAGATGAAGAACGTGGTGGCCTCCCTCGCCGCTGCCTAGCAGAGCCGTCGTACCAGGCCGATCGAGGCTGGCTTGCCAGCCAACTCGGCGCCCGAGGTCTCTGATGACGAGGATGACCCACGATGGAGACGGGCTCCGACAACACCGCCTCGTCTCCCGCGTCTCCTGTGCATGGCGGCTTCACCATGGAGCAGGCGCAGGAGCAAGCGCACTACAACTCTACCATGGCAGAGGTGCAGCCTGCGCCGATGCTTTTGTCGGTGTTGCAACAAGCACAGGAGAAACAATGGTACAAATTGTTCCTCCTGAAGCAGCACCGGCTGGCGGAGGGCTAGATCTAGGAGGCCGCGGCGAACCCCAAAATCATCGCGGAGCAGCGTGCCATCTACGATGTCGTCCACGCTCAAGAAGCCGCTCGCCAGGAAGCGGCTGCCACAGAGGCGCTGCTGCAGGCGATAGCAGAGGAGAACAACGCCAGTTGTGCCTCCTAAACGCTGCTGATGAACTATCAGGTGGCCCGTTGGGACGACAACAACGCCAGCGCCACCATTTACATCGTGGACCTCGCGTCCACTGGCGATGAACAGGTCACAGACTCCTCCGAGGATGAGTAGGGCATGGGAGGCGGCAGGGCCTTGTGTCCCATGTGGGATGGACCGTCTCCCGTGTTCTACTCTTCCTCGCCGGAGACTGCACCTTCACTTCACGGATCTTATCGCCGGTACTCATGGAGACAGCTTATGAAGGACGACACGGCTTCGACGCCGGCCACCCCCGCCGTAGGATAGATTTAGGGTTGGGCCGGTGTCTTTTTTGTTCTAAATGTTCGAAATGTAATGAAAATCCACTGTGTTTGCATGAATGTCGTCCCGTTTGTATGAAATCCGTCCATAGTTGCATGAATTTTATCTTGTTTGTTGAAATGTGTTTGCAATGTATGCGGGCATCGTTGGATGGCGGCCTCCCGCATCATGTCCATGGACTGGTACCTCCCGTCCACGGATGAATCCGGAAGGAAATTTGCGGGTTTCCGTTGGAGACGCCCTCGTACAACAACATACCGACACAGGCATCAGTCCCCTAGGTACATCGTCATCTTGCTCGTCCAAGGAGCAATGTCAGCTAGGCCCGTGTTGCGAGTTGGATGTCGGTGCGGCCGATACCATGTGTCAGGACTGGAGTAGTTGCCAGGCTCTCGTGTTGACATGAGGCAGGGGGTGGCAACATTCCACGTCACGCTACGGATACTAACAGCCCAAGGCGACAACAGAAAAGAGAAGTGCAAGATCTGCCGAGTTTACAAATGAAAGTTACCACAATCGGTTACGCCAAACAACACACACTGATATAGAGAATGGCCACGTATGTGTGTTATTGCACAGGCTTCATATCAATCACAACCATTTTATGCATCCAAAATGTTTATTTAAAGAAGGCAGGTGGATAGTTAAGGTCCATCAAGGGCGCGTACATGAGGCTATGCAACCCTCTATCTATCGATGAACTTGTATACTGCATATGCATGCACCCCACTAGTGACCGACACGTACTGCAAACCCACAAGAAACAACGTCAAACAATCTCTAGAAAATACGAACTAATCATATATTCTTACTTGAACTCAACTTGGTCATATCAAACCCCTTCACACTTTCTGGCGTGGTACAACATGTCGCATGTGCGATTGAATACTGTATATTCCATGGCTTTTTGTTTCCCGGATAATTCATCTTGTTTGATAAACAAAAAATGAATATATATTGAAAAACCTCACGCACATACAGATCAGCCCCCTCATTCTTATTAACTCTAGTCTCTAGTCATTTGCTCAAACCTATTACCTCCTACATGTTCTCAACATTGCTCCTTGCCTACATGGTGCTCAAGTATGGCACACCGGACATTGAGCCAGCAGGCATCACCAACGTGTAGGTCGGCACCGACGACATTGAACACTCAGGGCTTCAGAGGTGTCAGGACTAGGTAGGAGGCACTTGATGCTAATCATGTTCGACATTGAACGTACTGACATTAGTTGCACTCTATAGACAATGCCATTCTTGTTTTACAGGCGCTGGCCATATGCCACGGCAGAAGGGTGAGGCAGGACACGCATCATACACTTCTCCGCATGTGTGCAAATCACAATGACTGAATGACAAGCTCAAACACATCGATTGACTATGCATGGTTACCGCTGCTTCTCTTACTTTATATCTCTTTTTTTTTGCGGGTGACCTCTTACTTTATATCTCGATGGAACATTGATTAGTTCATGTTAGCTTACTTTGCGGATGATGCCACTTATAAATTGAACCGCATATATACTTGGTTGGAAGGGTGGTATTCCAGAACGGACATAGAAAAACAATATTTTGGAAAATCATCTCAGAAACAAACTGTGTTTCAGTGAGCTACATATTCATTGCATTTTTTTTTCACCCTACCCGTATAATGAAGAATTTTTTTTGTTTAAGCAGGGAAAATGTGTGTTTTTATTTTTACCTTTTCACATATTCCCCTTTGCATTCCATAATAGTGCGGGTGAAAATAATCATGTTCAAAATTTAAATAATGCCATTGTTGTAGACAATATAAGAGCTTCCATTCAACCGTGAAAGTTTGAAAAACAACATAAATGATATCAAATATACACAAAGAGACCACTTCTCTTAACAAATTGGCATCAAGTAATCCCTATTTTCCATCTCTTGAACGAAACGAGTCTACTTAAGTCCATGAGCATTGGTCTGAATGGTCTTCGGATGTCAAAATTTGTACCTGTATTCAGTTAAGGCTTACTGATGTTATATTGCCTAGAGTCCGGTTGTTCAATCTCTCGCTCGCGTGCTCAGATATGGTGACACATTTCGCAGATGTGTACTGATGATCGTAGTGGTGAAAAGTTATTGCATCCAAGAGTTATTGTTTATATTTCTAAGATAATTTTTCACCTAGATAAACCTGGTCTTTTACACAGATTTGAGCCATGGTCACTTTTCACCAACGTTGATGCATCATTATTTGCTTCTATGTCCAATGGGCATTGTCGTTGTGATCGAGGACGTCATGGAAGTCTTTGCACCTGAGCTAGCAGCAGTACCTAGCAAGTACCATCGCTCAGCATGAATGATACTTAAGAATATTATGTTGGAAACGGATTACTTGCGAGTGGTGCAACACATCAAGCATAAACACAAGAGATCACTCAGTGATTAGTTCTTCCACTCAAGATAATTAAGAGGCTCCTGCTTTTGTTTACTTTTGTAGACCTTCATCATATTAGTCATTTGTATAATTTTCGGCACATTATCTTGCAAACTACAGTGAGCACTCTGATGGCCGAATAACTTGGTTTCGTCTGAGAGATTCTATGTAAATACGTAATGATGATTATTAATCAGTGACATGCTTTACATTCTCAAGAAAAGAAAACATAGACCGCAGCCCAAATACACATGGTGCATGCTCTAAAGATTAATTGTAGGTGGCCACAATAACTTCGTTATTGTTCGATCATGCCCCTTTACATTTTTTTTGCTTGGCTACATCTGTCAACTTTATAAGTCCCATCAAGAGCATGAATGAGGTGATTGACTAGTCTTATGTGATAGTGCTACAACTTCTTGTCCACATTGAAATTCGCGTAGGGTGAGGGGTGGGGGACAGGCTGGGCCTCCTGCATCATGTGTTAGAGGGAGGGAGAATGTGTCATGTATGCTCGCATGTGTTCTGCTGCGTGATTGCCCCCCCCCCCCCCCCCCCCCCCCCCCGGAACTATTGAACAACTCCTTCTAGACAAGTGACAAGGAACGTGGCCGCACACTGCTCGCGTGGTCCACTCCACGCATAGGAGTGAATTCCCCTTCATAATGTAGATATCAATTGTGCATGCAAAGAAAATTTGTAGCATTGACATCTTCCCATTAACATAAGATTTCGAGGAGTTCTTCAAATCATCCCACGTCTTATACACTCGTGCAAAATTTAATTTGACCATCTTAAACTCTATTGCTAATAGATATTACGTTTAGCTACAACTTTGAGAAAAAGTTTACTCTTTGCTTCTTTTAAATGAGTTCAAATCAATTATTCACCGGTATTTTAATATGTACAATGAAAAATAACCTAAAGAAATAATGCAGCATCACTAGTGCAGAACCGGGTTATAGCACCGGTTCGTAAGGGCCTTTTGTGCCGGTTCTGTAACCGGCACTAAAGGGTGGGGACTAAAGTCCCCCCCCCCCCTAGTACTGGTTCGGCACGAACCGCCACTAAAGTGCCACCACGTGGCACGAGCCAGGGCCGGGTGCAGGGAGACCTATAATACTGGTTGGTAACACCAACCGGTACTAAATGATCATGGAGTTTTGGTTTTATTTTTTATTTTTCCTTTAGTTTTGTATTTTCAATTTAATTTAAAGATTGTTTTTACATTATAATGAGTTGTTAAATTATTAGGTGAAAGTACCGCAGATTAGTTTCAACTGGATGCATGCATGGATTCTAGCTAAGTGATCAAAGTATATGTGCGATATCCATATATATTACTTGATCACTTATATTAGGTGAGCAAGTAATATGGATATGGCATATACTTGATCACTTAGCTAGCTAGGATCCATCCAGTTGAAACTAATCTGTGGTTTCTTTCATAAATGATATAATAACTCATCATCATCATAGTAATATAAAACTATTGCATCATATATATAATCACTGGCCGCGTTGGTCTTCGCAGTCTTCGCACATAATGAAATCGTTTTCGTCGTCAGACGATATTTCCTATATTCATAGGTGAAACATTAAACACTTATTAGTTATATTAATTCAACTAATTAAACTAGTTCTATTAATTCAACTAGCTAGTTCAACTAATTAATTCAACTAAGCACTTACTAAAAATATACCTAAATAAAGTATAACTCCTAATTCAACTAATTCAACTAAATAGTTCAACTAATTCAACTAATTCAACTAAACTAGTTCTATTAATTTTCTTACTAAAAATAAAGTAGCTAGTTCTATATACTAAAATTTTAATTAGATGATCAAATCTCATATACCTAAATTTAATATATATTAATTCATCTAACATTAATATAAATTCATCTATAACTAAAAGTATAAAAACTAACTCATCTAACATTATCTCTAATTCTCATATAATATAACATTTATATAATCTAACATTTTGGCATTAAACATTTGTGTGTGTGTGTGTGTGTGTGTGTGTGTGTGTGTGTTTGCGTGTGTGCATGTGCACAGGAGGTCGCCGGCGAGCGGCAGGGGGCCGGTCGGGGCACGCGATCGATCTTACAGCGGGGGGAGGGGGGCGACAACGGCGACGGGGGCGGCGACGACGGCGACAGGGGCGGCGACGGGGCCGGGGGGCGGCACACGGACGGGGGCGGCGTACAGACAGGGGCGGTGACGAGGGCGGCGACGACAGCGACGGGGGCGGTGACAGGCCGGGGCGGCGCGGGGACGGGCACGACGAAGATGAAGATGAAGGTGATAGCTGAAAATATTCGTAAGGGCTGGTTATATAGGGGAGGCCTTTAGTACCGGTTGGACACAGGAACTTGTACTAAATGTTAAATTTGGTCAGGCGAAGCGGTGGGAAGCGACCCCCTTTAGTATCGGTTCGTGGCTCCACCCGGTGCTAAAGACACCCCTTTAGTACCAGTTTGGGCCGCGAACCGGTACTAAAGAGGGTGCACTATGCTTCCGCTCCGAGTTGCTCATTGTTTAGTCCCACCTCGCCGAGTGAAGGGCAGCTGCACTGGTTTACAAACCCAGCCGCGACTGCTCCTTCGAGCTCCTATATAATGCAGGCCTCCGGGCCTAACTGTGCCGCGCTGCCCTGTGAGCTTGCTGAGCCTTATGGGCCTGCATAAGCATGCCCAAGGCCGAGCAGGCCCATTGCGCAGCGCGGAAATAATTTTTTTCATAAAGTTTTTTCTTTTGTGGTTTATATATTTTCTTCTATTTATTTGTGAGTAGTTTTTTGCTGTATTTAGAGTTTCTTATGTTTAATATTAGTGTGTTTTATCATTATATTCATATTTGTAGTGATTTTTCAGTTCATTTTGTAGCGCTTTTCATTTGTACGGTGATTTAGCTCTGAAAATAAATGAGTAAAAACATCGAAAATAGCAAATTATGTCAGAAAGGGTTGAAAGTTGATGACGTGGATTTGAATTGTGCATCTCAACGCAGAAAAAGTCTGGAGTTGTACTAAGTTATTAAAATATTGAATAGCCGGTGTAACAGATGTGTTTTCGTTCGAAACCCTGATACTTCGAAAGAGATTGTTCGGTTCAAACATGCTCTTGTGTAAACATGTAAAAATATACATAAAAATACATTGATGAGTACCGCCTTTTAGCCAAAACGCTCTACTGCTACAGAGAAATACAACAAAAATACATTGATCATCAATGATATTTTTGTGTACAATCTGAATTGTCAATATGAGTCCTCTTCGGTAGGAACCGGAGAAGACTCATATTGAGGCCACAAATTCTACACATAGAGCTCAATGAAGACCAAGTGGTTGTGATAGTTTCAGAAGTAACAAATTTAAGGTGGTAAAAACTCTGTTAGTGGAGCGAGGTGGGACTAAAAAACCGCTGTCAACTAGAAACCTATAGTACCGGTTTGTGGCACAAACCGGTACTAAAGGTGCTGGTGGGCCCCCAGCCTGACCACAACCTGCAACAGCCACTTTAGTACATGTTCATGGCTCGAACCGATACTAAAGGGTCGCCGCGAACCGATACTAATGATCTCCGCCCTCCTAGCCGTTTGCACCGGCACTAATGATCAGATTAGTGCCGGTTTTGTTACAAACCGGGTCTATTGTGCTTCACATTAGGTCCTTTTTCTACTAGTGCATCCTCTCAACTAAACAATTAAAGTGAATATTGCACTTCTAATCATCTCGAAGCTTGAAGCAACCAAACCTCTTTTTAGTTTTTGTATCAATTTCTTTGGGAAGATCTTGTGATCTTGGCAGGTGATTTAACACAATTAATTGTATAATGTATAACAAAACAAAGCTTGTAATGACATAATGCCTGTCTCATTGGCGATATTTTTGGATAATACATTCTCAACAACCCCTTTTTGGGGAAGATCTTGTTGTGACGCTTTTGATGTCAAATTTGGTTGTTATATTCAGAGCTACACATAATTTTTTTACCTAAGTTTGAGAGGTATCCGGCATGCGAGTTCTGAAGATTAATTGTTGGTGTTAGTTGGAAAGAAGGGATTGCATGCATCGATAATTCATTGATCGTGTGCATGACGCACATATATAGGTACAAGGTGGACTGGCCTCTACTTGTCTTCCAAGATGTACAAATATACGAGGGGGAGAGAGAGATACAACGGTATAAATACAGACCCAAGTCCTATACATATGCGGTAGACAACGTACGCTCAACACCCCCCCCCCCCCCCCCCGCAGTCGAAGCGTCGCCGGAGACACAGAGACTGGACCGAAACTCCTCAAAGGCTGGGGTCGGTAGTCCCTTAGTCATGACATCGGCAAACTGCTGAGTGGTAGGAACATGCAGAACACGAACCTTCCCGAGAGCCACCTGCTCACGTACGAAGTGAATGTCGAGCTCAATGTGCTTCGTACGACGATGATGGACGGGGTTGGCGGAGAGGTATACGGCAGAGACGTTGTCACAGTAGACGATCGTGGCCTTGGGGACCACACAAAGCAACTCCTGAAGAAGCTGACGAAGCCAAGAGCACTCAGCAACGGCATTAGCCACTGCCCGATACTCCGCCTCGGCACTCGAGCGAGAGACCGTGGGCTGTCGCTTGGACGACCACGATATCAGTGAAGGCCCAAGGTAGACACAGTAGCCAGACGTAGAGCGACGCGTGTCGGGGCAACCAGCCCAGTCAACATCGGAGTAGGCGACCATGTCGATGGAGGAGGAAGCCATCAGGGTGAGGCCCATGGTCGTAGAGCCGCGTATATACCGAATAATACGCTTCACCAGAGTCCAATGGGAGTCACGCGGGGAGTGCATGTGAAGGCACACCTGCTGAACCGCATACTGCAAGTCAGGCCGAGTGAGGGTGAGATACTGCAGGGCGCCGACGATGGAGCAGTAGAACGCCGCATCCGGAGCAGGAGAACCCTCCGAGGCAGAAACCTTCGCCATAGTGTCAACAGGCGTGGGCGCGGTTTTGCAGTTAAGCATACCCGCGCGCTCGAGAAGCTCCTGAGCATACCTCTGCTGGTGCAGAAAGAACCCGTCGGCACGGCGAACGACCTCAATGCCAAGGAAGTAGTGCAGCGCTCCCAGAACCTTGAGGGCAAACTCGTCACGAAGACGGGCCGTGAGCTGCTGAAGGAGCCCAGGCGAGGATGCCGTCAGGATAATGTCGTCCACATAGAGCAGCAGATACGCAGTGGCGGTGCCCTGATGATAGACGAACAGTGACGCGTCGGAGCGGGTTGTGGAAAACCCAAGCTGCTGCAAGAACCCAGCCATCCGCTGGTACCATGCCCTGGGGGCCTGCTTCAGGCCATAAAGAGACCGGGATAGCAGGCAGACGTGGTCGGGATGCTTGGCGTCGACGAAGCCGGACGGCTGCTCACAGAAGACCCGTTCCGTGAGGTGGCCGTGCAGAAAGGCGTTGGAGACATCCAACTGGTGCACGGGCCAAGCACGGGAGACCGCCAGCTGAAGCACCGTACGAATCGTGCCCGGTTTAACAACCGGAGCGAAGGTGTCGGTGAAGTCCACTCCGGCGCGTTGGCGGAAGCCGCGCACCACCCAACGAGCCTTGTAGCGCTCGAGAGACCCGTCCGGGTTGGTCTTATGACGAAACACCCATTTGCCACTGATGACGTTGGCGTGAGGGGGTCGCGGCACAAGATTCCATGTACGGTTGCGCTGCAATGCATCAAACTCCTCGCGCATCGCGGCAAGCCAATGCGGATCGCGAAGGGCGGCGCGAGCGAACGAGGGTATGGGCGATGGTGGAGAGGATGATGTCGACACCGTGCATGCGTACTCATCAGCGCCGTAACACAGGCTGGGGTGGTGAATGTCGGCACGAGAGCGCGTCGTCATGCCAGCAGGAGGATCGGACGCGGCAGAATGGACATACGGAGTTGGCGGAGGGTCCGCCACTCCTGGCGTCACAGCGGTGCCGGGCTAGACGGGACGGGCCGCGTCGCCCGACGCGGGGGAAGCCGAAGGGCCACCCGGGGCCATGCAGGGCAGCATCGGCACCGAGGCTAAGGGGCCAGCGTCCGGGACCGAAGCAGAGTGGCCCGCCGCGGGGGCCATAGCCGGGGTGCCCGCGACGGGGGATGCAGCAGGGGGGCCCGCCATGGGGGGGCGTGCCACGGCCGCGCCTGGAGGCACCCGCGGGAGCCGCGCCGGGGCCAGAAGGGGCCGCGTCGGGGGCTGCACCGGGTCCGTTCCCGAGATCGCCGAGTCCTCTGCAAGAGATGGTACCTGGTGAAAAGGAAAACTGTGCTCATCAAAGTACACGTGTCGGGAGGTGTAGACACGGTGGGAGACGGGGTCGTAGCACCGGTAACCTTTGGTGTTGGGAGGGTAGCCTAGGAAGATACATGCTACGGACCGAGGAGCAAGTTTGTGTGGTGTAGTGGCGGTGGTGCTAGGATAACACAAACATCCGAAGATGCGAAGACCGTCATAGGATGGGGGAGAACCGAAGAGAAGTTGGTGTGGGGTGAAGTTCCAGCGAGGATGACATGGTCGAATGTTGACTAGGAGAGTGGCCGTGGCGAGGGCATCGGGCCAGAACCGAGGGGGCACATTGGAGTGAAACAACAATGTGCGGACGCAGTAGTTAAGAGTGCAAAGAATCCGCTCGGCACGGCCATTTTGCTGGGATGTATATGGACATGTGAGACGGAAGGTAGTGCCGTGAGAGGCGAGAAGATGACGCGTGGCAGCGTTGTCAAACTCTTTTCCGTTGTCAGTTTGAAGGGCGAGAATAGGGCGCCCGAACTGTGTGGTGATGTGGGAGTAAAAAGCCGTGAGAGTGGGAAGAACATCGGACTTGCGGCGGAGTGGAAATGTCCACGCAAAGTGAGAATAATCATCAAGTAAAACAAGATAATATATGAAGCCTGTGTTGCTCGCAACCGGGGATGTCCAAACATCACTATGTATTAACTGAAACGGAAAAGAGGAAATAGTGTTTGACTCGCTAAACGGTCGACGAACATGTTTGCCGAGATGACAAGCATGACAAGTGTGCTCGTCGAACTTATTACATGAAAATGAAAAACTCTTGAGAATCTGGCGAAGGACGGTGGAGTTGGGATGACCCAAGCGTGCATGCCAAAGGTCGACACCGGCGGCGAGAGCGACTGGAGGGGTGGCGGTGGAGGTGGAGGTGGAGTGCACCGGATACAGGTCGTCGGGGCTGTCACATCGGTGGAGCACCATCCATGTACGGGCGTCCTTCACAGAGAAACCAAGACCATCAAATTCAACGGTGAGAGGATTGTCACGTGCAAGACGACGAACAGAAACAAGATTTTTAACTAGGTTAGGTGAGACAAGAACATTAGACATGTTAATAGGCGTAGAAGTAGACGGAAAGAAACTATGGCCAACATGAGTAATGGGTACGGATGAACCATCACCGAAGGTGATACGGTTCAAAGTGGTGACCGGGAAGGAGGAGACAAGGTTACCGGGGTGCGATGTCATGTGGGCGCTGGCTCCCGTGTCCATGTACCAATCACCGTCACCTCCATAGTTGGAGGGAGACGGTGTCGAGTGCAGCGCGGCGAGGAGGGCGGGGTCCCACGGAGCCGGTGAAAGAGAGTAGCCCCCGGTCTGAAGCGGCGCGGGTGGCGGCACGTAGCCGCCCTGCTGCGGGTGGCCGACCGGAGCGGGCGCCGGTGAGTAGCCGGAGCCGCCCGCCTGGTACGGGGCTGCTGCGTAGCCGGCGCCTCCTACCTGGTACGGGGTGGCGTCGTAGTGCGCCTGAGGGCCGGTGGGGTGGGGGCCGAGGATGCCCGTGGCCCGCGGCACCGGCATGTGGTAGGCATGGACCACCCCGGTCCATGGGTTGGTGCCGACCGACCATGGCGGGGGGGGGGGGGGGGGGCGGGGGGCGGATGATGACGTTGAGCCCCCCCATATCCCGATTGCTGCTGCTGCTGTTGGGGCCGGCCGCCGCCCCCGCCCCCGCGGCGCCTGTTGCGGCGACCGCCGCCCCCGCCCTGTTGCTGCTGTTGCGGGGCGGGAGGTGCGGGCGGAGCGGGCGGGAGGGGGTAGTACCCCGGTGGCGCCGGCGGGCGTGGTGGAGGCGGTGCGGGCTGCAGATGCCCGCGAGATGTCCCGGCGGCGAGGGCGGTGTGGTGGACGCGAGCCTTGACCTTCTTCATCTGGCTTTCCTCCAAACGTAAGTACGCGGTGACGGACTGGAAGGTTGGGTTCGGCAGCAGGGAGAGGTTCGAGGCCACGTTGCCGAAGTGCTCATTGAGGCCGGCGGTGAGGGTGCTAAGCATGAGCTCGTTCGACACCTTGGCGCCGATGTCGCGGAGCTGATCGGCAAGGCGCTTGAGGCGCATGCAGTAGTCATCAATGGAGGAGTCATCTTGGTGGCACCCAAAAAATTCCTGCTGCAAAAACACAAGACGTTGAAGCTTGTTACCGGTGAAGAGATTGTTGATCTTGGTCCACACGGCACACGCGTCGTCATCCTCCGAGACGACCGTGTGGAAGATGTCCGGCGAGACGGTGAGGTAGAACCACCGGATGAGAGAGGCCTCAATGGCCGCCCAATCCGGATCGCCCGCCATGAGGTCGCCATCGACGCTCCCGTCGACGTGCTCGAGGAGGTAGTACTCGCGGAAGAGGAGGTTGAAGTAGGTCTTCCATGCGTAGTACGAGGAGTTGGACTGGTCGAGCTTGATGGGGACGCGGGTGTGGATGTCGAGATCGCGAACGGCAATGGCGTCGGGGCCGGGTCCGGCGAAGGGGTTGGAGTTGCTGGAGAGGGGAGACGCCATGGAGCAGCGGCGGTGAGAGGTGGCGGCGGCTCGGATGGGTTAGGGTTTTAGCGGCGGCAGCTCGGGTGGGTTAGGGTTGGGAGGGCGGCGGCTAGGGGAAAGGAGGCAGCAGCGGCCGGGAAGAGGGGCGGCGGCTGCGGTGTGGAGGAGGGCGCGGCGGCGGTGTACAGCGGCGGCGACGGCGGCGCAGCAAGGTGCGGCGGCGGCGGCTGTAGGGCGGCGGCGGTAGGGTTAGGCGGAAGCGAGGAAAGAGATCGGCGTGCTATCTGATACCATGTTAGTTGGAAAGAAGGGATTGCATGCATCGATAATTCATTGATCGTGTGCATGACGCACATATATAGGTACAAGGTGGACCGGCCTCTACTTGTCTCCCAAGATGTACAAATATACGAGGGGGGAGAGAGAGATACAACGGTATAAATACAGACCCAAGTCCTATACATATGCGGTAGACAACGTACGCTCAACAGTTGGGAACCACCATAGTTGATTATCCTTTAGCGAGCTCCAACTTTTGGCTGGCTCTAGGAAGTCCTCAGTGCCATATAAGCCCCTAAGGGATCGACAAACAACATAATTTCTAACGCTGAGTTCATTCATATTGGTGATCGGTTGGACACACAGAGGACCACTGATTGAACCGCCTTAAACACATGTGCGCACACACACACATTCATGTCATCATTATAATGTCCGACCATTTGTTGTAGATAGGTCTCCCTAAATCCCTCCCTGCTCTCAATGTTGCTCCTTGCTTGCGTGACATAATGGACATTTTCCTAGTGTATGTTGCCGATATAGATGGCAGCATCCATGGCGTTGTATACTTTGAGCTTGGGAGGTGGGGCAGGCCACCAAGATCGAGGCAGCATCCATGGTGGTTCATCTTGTGAGCTGGGGAGTTTTTCTCAAGGGAACGTGAGCTTGGGAGGTGCCAGGAACTGTCGGGGATGGCTTACTTAGGCCTATAGGCAGCCTAGGCCCTTGGGCTACGCAACCCTATCTGGTGGAGCAAACGAAACATTACAATTACCTTTAAGTAGTCATCCTATTCGTAGAAGAACCGAGCAACTGTGTGCATGCCTTGACCGTCGCCCTGCACATTGCCCGCTAACATACGTTTTCTCTTTCCCTTCAGTTGTTCATTTGGGTTTTAATTGAGGTAAATAGCCTAGATCACTAATTAAAGGGTACGCCTTGCAAACGTCATTCCCACCTTTCCCTGTTTGATTTCTCGCGTTGAGATCACAGTTATGCCTCTCATGGAAGAAATATGTGCTTCCATAGAAGCAAATCTGTCCTTCTTGTGGAATAAAAAACATGTGTTTTTCCTTTTTTAATAGGCACAGCTGTACCTCTCGCGGAACAAAAAAATGAGTTTTTTCTTTGCTTCAAAATCTGGTGAAAACCATGGAAAAATAAAAAACCGCGAAAAAACCCAAGAAAAAACCATGTATACTCCAAACAAATGGCGGCGGCAAGCCGAAGAAGAAGGAGGAGGAGGAGAAGCAGCCATGGTGAGAGGAGCAGGGGGAAGGGGCAGTCCAAACACTAGGAGCACGGGCAGAGGAGGACGAAGCAGGGCTGTATACATAGCCACCGGAAAGGCTAGGCCGGGGCAAAGAGAGAGATGGAATGTGGGGGCGCGCACGTTGTACTGCCAGAAAAACTTTACGAAAAGCCGGTGAGAAAGAAACCACGCAAGGCAGGACGTGTTTGCTTGCTAAGTGGCGCGCTCTAAGCACACCAAAAAATCTCCCTTGCAGGGATCTCGCAAGGCGTAGCCCTCAATTAGTTGCTCCCTCAAATAGCAGAGCAATCTATACCGAGTGGTCCTCGCGCATCACTAATGTGCCCGTACAGTTAATCTTGTTTGATTCTAGAACAATTTTTGTATATATTACTAAAAATCTTCATGTGCTTGAAATTCAGAAATATGTTCAACATGCTTAATTTTTCATAGTGTTTTAAGAAAGTTCATGATATAAAAATATTCATGTCTTCTTAAAAATGATCTTGAATTATCCAAAAATTACATGAATTTGAAAACTTTTCTTTTTTGCGAATTCATGAGTTTGACAAAAGGATCAAAAACTGATCACCACTTCTCTCAAAATTTATTCTTGTGTATGTCAAAAAAATACCTCTTAATTGCATGTTTAGAAAAGAATCATGTTTTAAAAAAAATAAGTATTTAAAAGGTTCATGTGTTTTTGAACTACCCGCACATGTGCCGATATTGTGAAAAATGTCTGAAGCATATGAAGGAGAAAAAAAGATAAATCAAGAAGAAAATGTTGAAAAGGGAAAAAAATGCAAGAAACCGTAAGTGAAATTGTAAAATTAAAAACAAACCAAGAACAATTGGATAAAGATACAAATAAAAATTTATAAATAAAGAATTGAAAATCAAATGGAAAACAACATAGAAATTTATCGCATGTGTGCATACAATTTAGTGGGCCATTGTGATGCGAGTGACATGGAAACTTTTTTGGCAGATCTCGGAGCAGCACGCCTTGCCAACAATTTATAAGGCTATGAACATCTATATTGGTCGTGATCAGCTCGAAATAAGGCAGCAGACCAGTGCTGTTTGCTTCACGACCATTTTGTGTAAGGAAATTACGACCTTTCTGACCAAAATGGTCATTATGGTTTAGGGTTTTGAGCCCCCCGAACAGCTTATGATCAATTGATCTCAAATAGTCATAGATTTACGAGTAATTCTTCTAGGATCACTAACAGAAGGTCACAAGTTGACATATTTCTTGTAGAGTAGGCGTGGCGGCAGCGCCCTCAGTTGAGGGCGCTCACAAGTGCTGGATGAACGACTGCTTGACCGCGTGGGCCGTGAGTCACCGGTGGAACTCCCTCCCGCTGCTGCCGCTCTCCCGCTGCAGTTGGTGGCTTGTAGTATCGGCCGTTAGTCTGGATGCATTATTGGCGAGGGCTGGTAGAGGTGGCTTTGGACTAGAGAAAACTCTCGTTGGCTCGCTCATCCCAATTGTGGTGACGACTAAGGTCCCCACTCTCCTCCTTTCAGGTACCATCGAGGTCCCTCCCCTCCACCCCAACCCCGTGCCCTTGTGAAGACCAAAAATATCCTCAGATTGGGCGACGGTGAAACTACATGTGTCATGCTCTTCTTGGATGCGTCGTTTGGGGTGTTCTAGTGCTCAGTTAGAGGAACTATAGGCATAGGAGATGTGACCAGTGGTAGAAGATGGTGTTCACGAAGGTGGAGTAGCGTGGAATCTGGCATGTCCACAACGGTGGGTCTCGGCAGCAAGGGGCAACGGGGTCTCGACGGTGGACGCGAGGAGCGCATGATGGTGGCGCTGTCTGGCATCATGGTGGCGTTGACAATAGTTGAGCCTGCCAAGGCTTTATGCATTGATCTTCGTGAAGATGGGCTGGTGGAAGATGGTGGTGGCGTATTCTAGAGTCTGTGAATGCGGTGCCCGGGGAGAGTTCTCTGGATCGTTTGTGCCCCAGACACAATGATGCGGCTTGGTTGTGGCATCCGGTTTTGAATGTTGGGCTTGGATGTGTGGTCTGGGTAGGGGGCCCCAACCGTGTGCACCCACCTTATCAACTTGATATGAGTAGTGACTGATGTTGCCAACAAGGTGGCCTTAGACTTATTGATGTACTCGCTCCAGTGCTTTTTACTCCGCATATAGGATTTGTACCAAGTCAAACTTTACAATGTTTGACCAAATTTATATTAAAAAATATCAACTTATACAATATGCAATATATATAATATGAAACTATATTTCGTGACAAATCGTATGATATTAATTTTGTATTGTGAATGTTAATACATTTTTCTAAAATTTTGGTCAAATTAGAGATACTTTGACTTCAGATAATAATTATATGCAGATCAAAACGGACCGGAGGCAGGATTACTTTGTAAGGTCATGGTGAATAATTAATAAAATGGCTATGTATTGCCTTGATGCAGAGGCCGGAGGATATCCTCCTTTTCGTGAAAAAAGAAGAAAAAGACCAACAAGCTTTCAGAATGAAGATCTGCACTCAATGCCCTGGCCCCGTCTTTCAATAGAGGTGTTATTAGCTGCACCAAACAAGGCACTAAATATACAGGCTCCTCAGGGGCGATTAGCTTTGAAAAGCAGGAAAGTTGTGCTCCAAATAAATGGGTTGCATGGAGTTGATGTGATTTTGTTGATGGCAGGGGCGATTAGCTTTTGTATTGTTGGTAAAGTAATAATCATTGGATTATGCCTGACCGAGACATGAAGTTATTACGTCCAGCCACTGGAAACGAAAGCGTTCTCCCCATGGCTACCTAGATGCTGCATGGGACAAACGGGACGAGAGTGATAAATCACACACGGTAGACAAAGACACCTGCTTGTGATAAAGAACCAAACTTCTAATTATGCCTTTTCTTCGGTGGATTTATTTTAACTCTCTTCCCATTTCATGTCTTAAATTTTGAATACTACTCAAATAGTATCTAATATTGGTTGATCCGGTCTCTTGAATTTATTTGGACCAGTAAACGTCCACGTACAACGCACGTCTCAACTAATATGATAATTCCTCGGCAAGGACGTACGCAAATCCCGACAAATATTATATGTCTCTGGCATGGATGTATGCAACTTCATTCTCGCAAGGTTATTTCAAGACCAATAAGTTATGCAACTTCATTCTCGCAAGGTTATTTCAAGACCAATAAGTTATGCAACTTCATTCTCACAAGGTTATTTCACGACCAATAGGATACCAGTGATATACTTGTGGAGCGTATTGTTTCTGTGCAGCCAATCACAATCTTCATCAATATTCATAGGTTCATTGACATGCGATGAGAATCATTGTAAATCTGATTTATTTGGCTGTTGACCCAGAGACGAAGAAGACTACACACCAATAGTTGTAATCGCTACGGAAATATTAAACAACGTCAGATATGATTACTGGTAATGTGATTTCTACCATCTAAAAAAACTTATAATACTCGTTGTATGTTGTAGTTAGATGACCGCTTATTCACATGTTGCCATTGCCACACTATTTAATCCCTCGGAGAAAATTGTTGACACCATTGTATCTAATGGAGTGTGTTGTCTAGTCGTAAAGGCATGATAGCTTTTTTTTTTCGATGACGTGTCGCACAACATTCTTAATATCCCTCGTTTTCTGTATCATCAAGTACACACTTTGGACAGAGAAAGTGACCCTCCTTTGTTCTGTCGCGTGCATATGGAAATCTTCGGGATTGCCTTGGCATCGATCGGAATAAATACGGTTGGCACGAGCTGCTTATTCCATGAGCTGGACGTATGATCAGTTGGTTCAGAAACTCCCGTAGGTGGCTGCGATATAAGAGATATAATCGGCCACTTGATATTCTCCCTTGGAATCCGGTTGTCATTCCAGATGTACGTGGCCTCACCATCACCAATCATCCTGATCAAACCTTGCACCATCATGTCTTTGCCATCCAGAAATAGCTTGCCAAATCTCTGACGGGTAATATACTGCCTTTATGGTCCGAGAGCTAAGAGTTGTAGGGTTGTGGAGAATGCACCAAGACTGCCTAGCTAGTAGGGCTATATTAAAGATCTCGAGGTCCTGAAAACTGAGTCGTACCAAGCAAGGTTTTGGATCCCAAGTGAAGATTTTTTTCTCGAGGGGCACCGAGATTCTCGGTAACCACGGTAACCACGAATTACCGAAAAAAATTCGGACGAAATTTAAATTCAATTTTTTTGAGTTGGATATAGATAAGCGTTTAACTATTAGTAGTTAGTAAAGTTGCTCTACCATAGTGGCTCTCAACCCGCAGCGTTCCCTTGCTCAGGAGCCCGGAGTTCGATCCCCGTATTCTCCAGAATTTTTCATAGGTAAAAACTTTTGCATCTCAAAAAGTTAAAAAAACATTGCGTAGCCAGACTCGAACCCTCGACTAAGGTCTCTTTGCCACTGGGCCATGATAAGTTCTCTGTTTACAACACAGATGCAGCTTATTTAACTGCAAGGTGAGCGTTTGAATTCAAAAAAATTTAAAAAATTGGGATCTTTTGCTCGGTATGAGTGTTTATCGTGGGGGAGCGGTAAACGCGGTAACCGCGCGGTAACCGAAAATCTCAAGCGGTTACCAAAACCATGGTCCCAAGTGTTTGGGCTTTGTCATCACATTCCAGGAGACCCAACACGGGTTCCGCTTCCCCTGCTTGCTGCCCCACAAAAACTGTCTAATCAGTGAAGCACTCCCGCATAAACCTCGGGGAAGACGAAAGCACGCCAGTGAGTACACCAGAATTCGTTGCGTTACTGATTTGATCAAAACTTCTTTACTAGCTGCTCATAAAACTTCCTTACGAACATTCTGAGGTACCAGTGAATATTAATAAGAAAATTTGGAAGTCAAAAATTCCACTAAAAGTACAAAATCTTCATGTGGTATCTTTGTAGGGGAGTTGTGATATCCAAAATCAACCTCACACGGCGAAACTGGCATGGTAGCAAGAAGTGTCATTGTTATACTCTTGATGAGACAATCAAATACATAACTTTCCAATGCCAGTTTACACGTTCTACATTGTCACTCATCTAAATAGCATCAAATTTGTTCCCGCACGCAAATGTTGCCAATATTTTTGATCATTGGTTGGATGGTATTTCAAATATATTAAAAATGCTAATAAAGCTGGGGTCATATGCCTTAATATTTCGTTTTGGCTATTTAGAAATGATTCTGTTTTTAATGACAAAATTTCTTCCTCTTTACAAGTTATTTTTTGGCGTATGCATTCACTTCGCACATTGTCGACGCTACAACGAGTGCAGTACCAACCGTTGTTCAAGGCAGTCTGTACGCGGTTGGAGCAGCTGGCTATGAAGGTTTTTCCCCAACATATTGGCAGTATAACCTCTGGACTGATCCACCACCACAGTTGCCTTGCCAAACTTTTCAGGATTGATTGTGTGCCTTCCAGTTATGCAGAGGCCAGGTGTTACTAATAATGCTTTGCATTGCTTGATGTTACATTTGAGATAATAAAAGATCCCTTTATCGAAAAAATATAGCATGGCCATTAAAATATGAAGCATGACCAGGAGACCACCACATGATCATCAGTAAAGAGTGAGAATCAACAATCATGGGATGCTTATGAGCATAATGTCTATTTCAAACATATTAAAAGTACAACAACTTATATGATCCTTACAAAATGAACAAATATAATTACCAACAAATTAAAACTAATGGAAGCATGGCATGAGCATAACAGCGGTTCTATGAAACGTTGGAGATCCTCTGACATGAAATGAGACATCATGTGCATGCACTTGAAAAATGAGGTACGTGCTACGTACCTCAAAACAAACACAATGACGAATTCGAGCATATAATTAATTAAACTGCTAAATGCACTCACTGGTGAAGTGGTTTTTTTTAGACAAACTGATGAAGTGGTCAGGCACTGTATTCAAAGGTTACGGCCTAGCCCACTAGTGTACTAGTAGTACGTAATGTCTTGAGGATTACTGAGAAAGGACCTATATAAACATGTGCATGCATGTGTGGCTTTATAAAAGCGGTCAAGCTAGTCCTTCGGGCGCCACACGCAATTGAAAGAATACATGCATAGTCGAGCTCAAGAAGGTGGTGCGCTGCCTAAATCAGAAGGCATCGTCACCATTTAGCAGTTAGTTTGTAAACATCGTTTGGCGGCATGGAATAGGATTGGGAGGCAAAGGGGACTCAGATGCATGGCTTGAAGAAGAAGCTTGAACGACAGCTCAGGAACCCTCATCCCATGCCGGACTGAACACGTCCAACCAGATGATGGCTTCATAGGGACGTTGTTGTCTTGTAGTTTGTGTTGTTGCTTCACGCACAATTGTTTGTGCTGATGTTCAATAGTTTTGTTACGGACCATGACAGATTGGATCCAGCGGTGCAAAGTGGGCTGGAGGTCACATAACTAATCATGGTTTTGATTAGCTTGCACCTTGCAGCCCAACAAACATGAACACAGAGAGTATCATCTACCAGCAAAACGCATTTTCCCGGCCCTCTCAGGTCGTCCTCGCTTTTCACCATCGGATATGCATGTTTAGGTATTTTGGCTGTTGCATCTTTTTGTAAACCTCCCCAGGTTCGTTGCTAACTTAAACTGCTATAGGGGATGGGCTGCTCCACCCGTAAAAAAATCTGCGATATGCCGTTATTTTGTCTTAATCGGTCATAGTTTGTGTATGGCCAAGGAAACTTTTTTGGCACACCTCATAGCCTCAAGGGAAAATCTACCTCTTCAGCCTTCCCATGTCATCAACGCTTTTAGCCTTCGGATCTACACGTTCGGGAATGTTAGGTAGTTGGATCTTATTTTTGTGAAACCAAATGAGCTTTCACGTGTTAACTATCGACCTCTACACAGGCTTGGTTGCTGCTCCTGTAACTAAATTGGCAATCTTCTGTTATTTGGACTTACTTGGCGCGCCCACGAGTTCACGTTCGTGTACACCGACGCGGGCGTGCCCGTAACCATGACCTACTCCGTGTCGCCGGACTTGGCGACGACACCACATGCGCCTACAACACCCACTGCGCCAAGCTCACCACTTGTACCAAGCTCACCGCGGACGCCCGGGTCCAGCGGATCTGCCGTGGACATGCCAAGTGTGTCGAGCATGCCGTTTTCGGTGGCTTCAAGCTCGTCCACACCAGCCACTTGATAACCCACAAGTGTAGGGGATAATTAGCCTCTTTTGATAAGTAAGAGTGTCGAACCCAACGAAGAGCTAAAGGTAGAACAAATACCCTCTCAAGTCCTATCTGCCACTGATACGACTCTACGCACGCTTAGTCTTCGCTTTACCTAGAACAAATATGAAAATAGAAGTACTTTGTAGGTGTTGTTGATAGGTTTACAAGATAATAAAGAACACGTAAATATAAACTAGGGGCTGTTCAGATAAAGAAGCAATAAAGTAAGTATTAGTAGAGAGCTTTTTGTTACGAGAAAGTTATTTGTCCAAGGCAATCGATAACTAGACCGGTAATCACTATTGCAATTCTATTTGAGGGAGAGGCATAAGCTAACATACTTTCTCTACTTGGATCATATGCACTTATGATTGAAACTCTAGCAAGCATCCGCAACTACTAAAGATTCATTAAGGTAAAACCCAACCATAGCATTAAAGCATCAAGTCCCCTTTATCCCATACGCAACAATCCCCTTACTCGGGTTTGTGTTTCAGTCACTCATGCAACCCACTATAAGCGAATCATGAACGCATTGCAACACCCTACAGCGGGAATCCCTCACGCTTGCGCGACACGGAGGGCACCATAGGACAACACCAATAATAAAACATGCAACTCAAATCAATCACGATCATCAATTAACCCATAGGACAAAACAGATCTACTCCAACATCATAAGATAGCCATACATCATTGGGAAATAATATATAGCGTTGAGCACCATGTTTAAGTAGAGATTATAGCGGGTAAGAGAGGGGTTACACCACTGTATAGAGGGGGGAGGAGTTGGTGATGAAGACGGTGAAGTTGTTGGTGAAGATCGCGGTGATGATGATGGCCCCCGGCAGCGCTCCGGCGCCACCGGAAGCAAGGGGGAGAGAGCCCCCCTTGTTCTTCTTCTTCCTTGACCTCCTACCTAGATGGGAGAAGGGTTTCCCCTCTGGTCCTTGGCTCCCATGGCGTGGGAGGGGTGAGAGCCCCTCCGAGATTGGATCTATCTCTTTGTCTTTCTTTGTTTCTGCGTTCCCAAATTGTTCCCCTTCACCGTTTCTTTTATATCGGGAGATCCGTAACTCCGATTGGGGTGAATCTTTCGCCCAAATTTTTCTCGTAAAATTAGCTTTCTTGCGGCAAAAGAAAAGCGTCAACCGCCTTACGGGTAGCCCAGGAGAGTGCCAGGCGCGCCCAGGGGGTGGGCGCGCCACCCTATCTCCTGGCCACCTCGGGCACCGTTTCTCGTTGATTCTTCCTCTGGAAAATCCCAAATATTCCAAAATAATTCTCTGTCCGTTTTTATCCCGTTTGGATTCCGTTTGATATTGGGTTTCTGCGAAACATAAAACATGCAATAAACAGGAACTGGCACTGGGCACTGGATCAATATGTTAGTCCCAAAAATAGTATAAAAAGTTGCCAAAAGTATATGAAAGTTGAAGAATATTGGCACCGAACAATAAAAAATTATAGATACGACGGAGACGTATCAGCATCCCCAAGCTTAATTCCTGCTCGTCCTCGAGTAGGTAAATGATAAAAAAGACAATTTTTGATGTAGAATGCTACCTAGCATAATCTTGATCATATATCTAATCATGGCATGAATATTAAGACACGAGTGATTCAAAGCAATAGCTATCATTTGACATAAAAACAATAATACTTCGAGTGTACCAATATTGCAAACATGTTTTTTCAAAACAACATGGCCAAATAAAGTTATCCCTACAAAATCATATAGTCTAGCTGTTGCTCTATCTTCATCACACAAAGTATTTAATCATGCACAACCCCGATGACAAGCCAAGCAATTGTTTCATACTTTACTAATCTCAAACCTTTTCAACTTTCATGCAATAAATGTGCGTGAGCCATGGACATAGCACTATAAGTGGAATAGAATGGTGGTTGTCGAGAAGACAAAAGGGAAGAAGATAGTCTCACATCAACTAGGCGTACCAATGGGCTATGAAGATGCCCATTAATAGATATCAATGTGAGTGAGTAGGGATTGCCATGCAACGGATGCACTGGAGCTATAAATATATGAGAGCCCAACAAAAGAAACTAAGTGGGTGTGCTTCCAACTTGCTTTCTCGCGAAGACCTAGGGCATTTTGACGAAGCCCATCATTGGAATATACAAGCCAAGTTCTATAATGAAAAATTCCCACTAGTATATGAAAGTGTAAGCATAGGAGACTCTCTCTATGAAGAACATGGTGCTACTTTGAAGCACAAGTGTGGCAAAAGGATAGTAACATTGCCCCTTCTCTCTTTTTCTCTATTTTTTTGGTGGGCTTCTTTGGCCTATTTTTTTATTTGGGCTTCTTTGGCCTCTTTTATTTTTCATAAAGTCTAGAGTCTCATCCCGACTTGTGGGGGAATCATAGTATCCATCATCCTTTCCTCACTAGGGCAATGCTCTAATAATGATGATCATCACACTTTTATTTACTTACAACTCAATATTACAACTCGATATCTAGAACAAATATATGACTCTATATGAATGCCTCCGGCGGTGTACCGGGATGTGCAACGATCTAGCATAGCAATGACATCAAAAAAGGACAAGCCATGAAAACATCATGCTAGCTATCATACGATCATGCAAGGCAATATGACAATGAATTCTCAAGTCATGTATATGATGATGATGGAAGTTGCATGGCATTATATCTCGGAATGGCTATGGAAATGCCATAATAGGTAGATATGGTGGCTGTTTTGAGGAAGATATAAGGAACTTTATGTGTGATAGAGCGTATCATATCACGGGGTTTGGATGCACCGGCGAAGTTTGCACCAACTCTCGAAGTGAGAAAGGGCAATGCACAGTACCGAAGAGGCTAGCAATGATGGAAGGGTGAGAGTGCGTATAATCCATGGACTCAACATTAGTCATAAGGAACTCACATACTTATTTCAAAAATATACAAGCCATTGAAAACAAAGTACTACAAGCATGCTCCTAGGGGGATAGATTGGTAGGAAAAGACCATCGCTCGTCCCCGACCGCCACTCATAAGGAAGACAATCAATAAATAAAATTGTGCTCCAACTTCATCACAAAGCGGTTCACCATACCTGCATGCTACGGGAATCACAAACCTCAACACAAGTATTTCTACTAATCCACAGTCGCCCACTAGCATGACTCTAATATCACCACCTTTATATCGCAAAAACTATTGCAAGGAATCAAACATATCATATTCAGCGATCTACAAGTTTATGTAGGATTTTATGACTAACCATGTGAATGACCAATTCCTGTCATCTCTCTAAATAGATATAAGTGAAGCAAGAGAGTTAATTCTTTCTACAAAAGATATGCCCACGCTCTAACAAATATAAGTGAAGCAAAAGAGCATTCCACAAATGGTGATTTTCTATGTGAAGAGAAACAGGTAATCCAAACATCAAATGATATAAGTGAAGCACATGAAGCATTCTATAAAGCCATACTCAAAAGATTTAAGTGAAGTGCAATGAGCATTCTATAAATCAACCAAGGACTATCTCATACCAGCATGGTGCATAAAAAATGAAAACTAAACGCAAAAGACGCTCCAAGACTTGCACATATCGCATGAACGAAACGAATACAAAAACATACCGATACTTGTTGAAGAAAGAGGGGATGCCTTCCAGCGCATCCCCAAGCTTAGACGCTTGAGTCTCCTTGAATATTTACTTGGGGTGCCTCGGGCATCCCCAAGCTTGAGCTCTTGCCTCTCTTCCTTTTCCTCATATCGAGACATCCTCAATTAGACACTTCATCCACACAAAACTTCAACAGAAAACTTGGTAAGATCCGTTGGTATAATAAAGCAAATCACTACTTTAAGTAATGTTACAAACCAATTCATATTTTGTTTTTGCATTCTGTCTACTGTAATACAACTTTTTCATGGCTTAAATCCACTAATATAAATTGATAGATTCATCAAAACAAGCAAACTATGGATCAAAACAGAATCTGTCAAAAACAGAATAGTCTGTAGAAATCTGAACATTCACCATACTTCTGGTACCCAAAAAATTCTACTGACATTAGGAAAAATAAACAATTTCTACATCAAGACATTGCAAAAAGAATCAGAACTGTTTGACGTTCCAGTTAAAAATGTAAAATCGCGCACTACAGCCAAAGTTTCTGTCCTGCGCCGTACAAACCAACAAGCATTGTAAACATCCTAAAGGCAAACCTTGGCACATTATTTTTATAATACAATGGAATTGTACAAGGGGATAATTATTTTTGTTGAAAAGTTTCTGTAATCAAGATTCACATAGTTTCCGTGAGCATGAACAAAGTTCAAGGAGCTCTCCCACTTCAGCAATGCTTGTCTTTCTCACTTTCACTTTTCTTTTTGAAAAATTTTGGTTTCCCCTCTTTATTTTTTTGGGAAACTATATAAAAGCACTCAACGGAAATTAATGACTCTCTAAAACTTCTGGGTTGTCTCCCTGGCGGCGCTTTCTTTAAAGCCATTAAGCTAGGCATTTAGTGCTCAAGTAATGAATCCACCCGGATCCCAAGGTATATCAAAGCCAATTTTAATTAACAATGATTTGTAATTTAGTAGTGAGCACAAAGTAATATATATCATGCAACAACGAAGTGTAACTCTCTTCGTATGCATCGGCACGTCATAAAAGAACAATTCATGCACACATAGTAAAGGCCAATGCATAGTATAAGCAGATTCTTGCAATTCTATTGTGTTGGAAACATAAAGAGGTGGAGATATATTTCCTCTCTCATAATAATTGCAAGTGGGAGCAGCAAGCACATGCATATTATATCTATCAAAATTATCATGTGCAACGGTAAAAGGCAACCCATCAATATAATCCTTAATAAGCACAAACTTCTCCGATATAGTGTAGTTTGGAGAATTCAAAAAGATAATAGGACTATCATGTGTGGGTGCAATAGCAATAATTTCATGTTTAACATAAGAAACTATAGCAAGTTCATCTCCATAAGATAATTCATATTTGCATCTTGGCCACAAGCATAGCAAGCATCATCTAAAAGGGATATTTCAAGAGAATCAACGGGATCATAGCGATCATCATAGCAATCATCCTTCGGTAAGCATGAAGGGGATTTAAACAATGTATGAGTTGAAGAGTTACTCTCATTAGAACGTGGGCACAGGTGATCAATCCGCTCTTCCTCCTTTTGTTCTTCGCTCTCCTCATCATCTTTTTCATCCAATGAGCTCACAATTTCATCAATTTCTTCTTCCATAGCTTCCTGCAAAATATTAGTCTCTTCTTGGACAGCGGAGACTTTCTCAATAAATGCATCAATATTGTAATTATATTCATAATTTTCATAGCAATATTTCAATATAGCAAAATTTTCAGGCCTATAAACATCATCATCTAAAGCTTCATACTTTTCAAACAAAGATTCAATTTCATAAGCAGCCTTAAGAGCAACAAATTCTTCAATTCGTTCAACATCATAGTAATCATAAATACCATTAGCATAAGAAGCTAAGGTTTCATTATCATTAAATTTTCATGAAAGGGAAGGTGTGGAGCCTTCATCCTAGAGCAACAAGTAATATCATATCTCAAGCATAGATCCCGAGCATACCAACGCAACATATTAATTTGATCCCATAATAGTTTCCCTTTTGTGTCAAGCGATAATCCCTAAAGTATTCACGTTGATCCAGCGTTACTCCCATAACATAGTTGAATGGGGTTTTCTCAGGATTATTAAAGTAGTACATAATATCTTTCACATAACGATCATCGAGGGTTTTAGGAGGTTCCCCATCTCCATGAGCAGCAAGTACACCTATTTTTTTTGGTATTTCGTGTTCCATATCCATAACTAATAATAAAGAACAACTAAGAATAGCAAATAAAAATTACTTAGTGATAAAGCAAACAAGCACACACAAGAATATTCACCCCACGCTATGACTCCCCGGCAACGGTGCCAGAAAAAGGTCTTGATAACCCACAAGTGTAAGGGATAATTATAGCCTCTTTCGATAAGTAAGAGTGTCGAACCCAACGAGAAGCTAAAGGTAGAACAAATACCCTCTCAAGTCCTATCTGCCACTGATACGACTCTATGTACGCTTAGTGTTTGCTTTACCTAGAACAAATATGAAACTAGAAGTACTTTGTAGATGTTGTTGGATAGGTTTGCAAGATAATAACAAACACATAAATATAAACTAGGGGCTGTTTTAGTAAAGAAGCAATAAAGTAAGTATTAGTAGAGAGCTTTTTGTTACGAGAAAGTTATTTGTCCAAGGCAATCGATAACTAGACCGGTAATCACTATTGCAATTCTATTTGAGGGAGAGGCATAAGCTAACATACTTTGTCTTCTTGGATCATATGCACTTATGATTGGAACTCTAGCAAGCATCCGCAACTACTAAAGATTCATTAAGGTAAAACCCAACCATAGCATTAAAGCATCAAGTCCCCTTTATCCCATACGCAACAATCCCCTTACACGGGTTTGTGTTTCAGTCACTCACGCAACCCACTATAAGCGAATCATGAACGCATTGCAACACCCTACAGCGGGAATCCCTCACGCTTGCGTGACATGGAGGGCACCATAGGACAGCACCAATAATAAAACATGCAACTCAAACCAATCACGATCATCAATTAACCCATAGGACAAAACGGATCTACTCAAACACCATAAGATAGCCATACATCATTGGGAAATAATATATAGCATTGAGCACCATGTTTAAGTAGAGATTATAGCGGGTAAGAGAGGGGTTACACTGCTGCATAGAGGGGGGAGGAGTTGGTGATGAAGGCGATGAAGTTGTTGGTGAAGATCGCGGTGATGATGATGTTGGAAATATGCCCTAGAGGAAATAATAAAATGGTTATTATTATATTTCCCTGTTCATGATAATTGTCTATTGTTCATGCTATAATTGTATTATCTGGAAACCGTAATACATGTGTGAATACATAGACCACAACATGTCCCTAGTGAGCCTCTAGTTGACTAGCTCGTTGATCAATAGATGGTTATGGTTTCCTGACCATGGACATTGGATGTCATTGATAACGGGATCACATCATTAGGAGAATGATGTGATGGACAAGACCCAATCCTAAGCATAGCACAAGATCATGTACTTCGTTTGCTAAAAGCTTTTCTAATGTCAAGTATCATTTCCTTAGACCATGAGATTGTGCAACTCCTGGATACCGTAGGAATGCTTTGGGTGTCCCAAACGTCATAACGTAACTGGGTGGCTATAAAGGTGAACTACGGGTATCTCCATAAGTGTTTGTTGGGTTGGCACGAAATCGAGATTGGGATTTGTCACTCCATGTGACGGAGAGGTATCTCTGGGCCCACTCGGTAATGCATCATCATAATGAGCTCAATGTGACTAAGTAGTTAGTCACAGGATCATGCATTATGGAACGAGTAAAGTGACTTGCCGGTAACGATATTGAACGAGGTATTGGGATACTGACGATCGAATCTCGGGCAAGTAACGTACCGATTGACAAAGGGAATTGTATACGGGATTGCTTGAATCCTTGACATCGTGGTTCATCCGATGAGATCATCATGGAACATGTGGGAGCCAACATGGGTATCCAGATCCCGTTGTTGGTTATTGGCCAAAGAGCTGTCTCGGTCATGTCTGCATGATTCCCGAACCCGTAGGGTCTACACACTTAAGGTTCGGTGACGCTAGAGTTGTTATGGGAATTAGTGTGCAGTTACCGAATGTTGTTCGGAGTCCCGGATGAGATCCCGGACGTCACGAGGAGTTCTGGAATGGTCCGGAGGTAAAGATTTATATATGGGAAGTCCTATTTTGGCCACCGGAAAATGTTCGGAATTTTTTGGTATTATACCGGGAAGGTTCTAGAAGGTTCCGGAGTGGGGCACACCTGCATGGGGGGACCCACATGAACGTGGGTAGTGGGGGCAAGTCCCCACACCCCTGGTCAAGGCGCACCAAGATCCCCCCTTAGAAGGAATAAGATCATATCCCGAAGGGATAAGATCAAGATCCCTAAAAAAGGGGGATAACAATCGGTGGGGAAGGAAATGATGGGATTTCTTTCCTCCCACCTTTGCCAATGCCCCAATGGACTTGGAGGGCAAGAAACCAGCCCCCTCCACCCCTGTATATAGTGGGGAGGCGCATGGGAGCTTCATCCTTCCCCTGGCGCAACCCTCTCCCTCCCCAACACCTCCTCCTCCGTAGTAGTGCTTGGCGAAGCTCTGCCGGAGAACTGCAAGCTCCACCACCACGCCGTCATGCTGCCGGAGCTCTCCCTCAACTTCTCCTCTCCCCTTGCTGGATCAAGAAGGAGGAGACGTCCCCGGGCTGTACATGTGTTGAACACGGAGGCACCGTTGTTCGGTGCTTAGATCGGATTCGGCCGCGATCTGAATCGCTTAGTGAACGACTCGACCGATCGCGTTCTTGCAACGCTTCCGCATCGCGAACTTCAAGGGTATGAAGATGCACTCCCCTCTGTCTCGTTGCTAGTTACTCCATAGATTGATCTTGGTGATGCGTAGAAAATTTGGAATTTCTGCTACGTTCCCCAACAGTGGCATCATTAGCTAGGTGTATTGCGTAGATTCTATGCACGAGTAGAACACAAGTAGTTGTGGGCGTTGGTTTGTTCAATTTGCTTACCGTTACTTGTCCTATCTTGATTCGGCGGCATCGTGGGATGAAGTGGCCCGGACCGACCTTACACGTACGCTTACGTGAGACAGGTTCCACCGACTGACATGCACTTGTTGCATAAAGGTGGCTAGCGGGTGCCAGTCTCTCCCACTTTAGTCGGATCGGATTCGATGAAAAGGGTCCTTATGAAGGATAAATAGCAATTGGCATATCACCGTTGTGGCTTTTGCGTAGGTAAGAAAAGTTCTTGCTAGAAACCCGTAGCAGCCACGTAAAACATGCAACAACAATTAGAGGACGTCTAACTTGTTTTTGCAGGGTATGCTATGTGATGTGATATGGCCAAAAGAATGTGATGAATGATATATGTGATGTATGAGATTGATCATGTTCTTGTAATAGGAATCACGACTTGCATGTCGATGAGTATGACAACCGGCAGGAGCCATAGGAGTTGTCTTAATTTATTGTATGACCTGTGTGTCATTGAAAACGCCATGTAATTACTTTACTTTATTGCTAAACTGTTATCCATAGTAGTAGAAGTAATAGTTGGCGAGACAACTTCATGAAGACACGATGATGGAGATCATGGTGTCATGCCGGTGACGAAGGTGATCATGTCGTGCCTCAAGATGGAGATCAAAGGCGCAAGATGATATTGGCCATAGCATGTCACTTTATGATTTGCATGTGATGTTTGTCATGTTTACATCTTATTTGCTTAGGACGACGGTAGCATAAATAAGATGATCCCTCATTAAACTTTCAAGAAAGTGTTCCCCCTAACTGTGCACCATTGCGAAAGTTCGTTGTTTCGAAGCACCACGTGATGATCGGGTGTGATAGATTCTAACGTTCACAAACAACGGGTGTAAGCCAGATTTACACACGCGAAACACTTAGGTTGACTTTACAAGCCTAGCATGTACAGACATGGCCTCGGAACACAAGAGACCGAAAGGTCAAACATGAGTCGTAGAGTAGATACGATCATCATGGATATGTTCACCAATGATGACTAGTCCGTCTCACGTGATGATCGGACACGGCCTCGTTGACTCGGATCATGTATCACTTAGATGGCCAGAGGGATGTCTATCTGAGTGGGAGTTCATTAGATGAACTTAATTATCATGAACATAGTCAAAAGGACTTTGCAAATTATGTCGTAGCTTGCGCTTTTGTTCTACTGTTTAAGATATGTTCCTAGAGAAAATTTTAGTTGAAAGTTGATAGTAGCAATTATGCGGACTGGGTCCGTATATTGAGGATTGTCCGTATGCTGAACCTCGAGCGCCGTTTGTGGATGTTGCAAACATCTGACATACACGTTTTGATGACTATGTGATAGTTTAGTGCGTAATGTTAAACGGTGTAGAATTGAGGCAGCGGAGACATTTTTTGAAACGTCGCAGAACATATGAGATGTTCCAAGAGATGAAATTAGGATTTCAGGCTCGTGCCCACGTCAAGAGGTATGAGACCTCTGACAAGTTTCTTAACCTGCAAACTAAGGGAGAAAATCTCAATCATTGAGCATGTGCTCAGATTGTCTGAGTACTACCATCACTTGAATCGAGTGGGAGTTAATCTTCCAGATGAGATAGTGATGGTTCTCCATAGTCACTACCACCAAGCTATTAGAGCTTTGTGATGAACTATAACATATCAGGGATAGACATGATGATCCTTGATCAATTCGCGATGTTTGACACCGCGAAAGTAGAAATCAAGTAGGAGCATCAATTGTTGATGGTTAGTAAAACCACTAGTTTCAAGAAGGGCAAGGGCAAGAAGGGATACTTCATGAGACGACAAATCAGTTGCTGCTCTAGTGAAGAAACCCAGGGTTGTTATACCCGAGACTAAGTGCTTTTGTAATGAGCGAACGGTCACTTGGAACATCAATCTCGATGGTAACCATTATTCAATTATTCTCCTTAAACCTAAAATGAATAACCATTATTTAGGTTTAAATGAGTAACCATTATTCAATTATGCTCAACGCAAACACCAAATAACCATTATTCTCCTTAAATGAGTAACCATTATTTGGTGTTTGCGTTGAGCATAAACATGATTGGATTATGTTTATCACAATACGGTTATTCATTTAAGGAGAATAATGGTTACTCTGTTTATTTGAATAATACCTTCAACGGTCTTGCACCTAAAATGAATGGTTTATTGAATCTCGATCATAGTGATACACATGTTCGTGCCAAAAGATATAAGATAGTAATAATAGTACCACATACTTGTGGCACTGCCACTTAAGTCATATTGTTATAAAACGCATGAAGAAGCTCCATATTGATGGATCTTTGGACTCACTCGTTTTTGAAAAGATTGAGACATGCGAACCAGGTCTATTGGTATATACGCATGAAGAAACTCCATGCAGATGGATCGTTTGGACTCACTTGTTTTTGAATCACTTGATACATGCAAATCATACCACATGGGCAAGATGACTGAAAGGCCTCATTTTCAGTGAGATGGAACAAGAGAGCAACCTGTTGGAAGTAATACATTTGATGTGTGCAATCCAATGAGTGCTGAGGCACACAATGAATATCGTTATGCTCTTACTTCACAGATGATTTGAGTATATTCTTAGTATATTTACTTGATGAAACATAAATCTGAATTATTGAAAGGTTCAAGTAATTTTAGAGTGAAGTTGAAGATCGTCGTGACAAGAGGATAAAATGTCTATGATATGATCATAGAGATAAATATCTGAGTTACGAGTTTGGCACACAATTAAGACATTGTGGAAATTGTTTCACAATTAATACCGCCTGAAACATCATAGTGTGATGGTGTGTCCGAACATCGTAACTGCACCCTATTGGATATGGCGCATACCATGATGTTTCTTATCGAATTAACACTATCGTTTATGGGTTAGGCATTAGACACAACCGCATTCGTTTTAATAGGGCACCACACAATTCCATTAAGATGACACCGTATGAACTATGGTTTAGAGAAACCTAAGCTGTCATTTCTTATAAAGTTTGGGGCTGCGACGCTTATGTGAAAAAGTTTCAGGCTGATAAGCTCGAACCCAAAGCAGATAAATGCATCTTCATAGGACACCCAAAAATAGTTGGGTATACCTCCTGTCTCAGATCCGGAAGCAAAAGGGATTGTTTCTAGAATCGGGTCCTTTCTCGAGGAAAAGTTTCTCTCGAAAGAATTGAGTGGGAGGATGGTGGAGACTTGATGAGGTTATTGAACCATCACTTCAACTAGTGTGTAGCAGGGCACAGGAAGTTGTTCTTGTGGCGCCTACACCAGTTGAAGTGGAAGCTGATGATAGTGATCATAAAATTTCGGATCAAGTCACTACCAAACCTCGTAGGTCAACAAGGACGCGTACTGCTTCAGAGTGGTGCGGTAATCCTGTCTTGAAGGTCATGTTGCTATAATGAACCTACGAGCTATGGAGAAGCGATGGTGGGCCCGGATTCCGACGAATGGCTCGAGGCCATAAAATCCGAGAGAGGCTAAGTTTTTGGAAGAAGAGCTAACCATTCATTTATATGTTTGAGAGAATAATGGAAATATACCCAGTTTGGTAAGCACATAGTAAGTAATGCACAGTGCTTCAAGTCACTTGATTTACAAATGAAATAACAGTACTCCTACCAAAGAAACTAGGATAACAGCAGCAAGAAGAAATGCACTTGTCTACGCTCCCCGGTCGCTCCCGCGAGCGGCCAGGAGCGAACCCTAGCCGCCGCCACTATCCACACCCCGCCGCCCCCACTCCCCTCGCCGCAGCCGGCAGGAGTCGCCGGGCGAAGCCCGCGCGGCTCGGCGGCGGCGGGGTTCCTTTTCCTCCTCCCGCTCGAGATGGTGCGGCGCGGGCCGGCCGCTCCAGAGGGAGCTCGGGCGCGCTGGCGCTCGGGGCGGCGCGGCGAGGCAGCTCGGGGTGGCGGCACGCGGTGCGCTCGCAGGCGCGGCCAGGTGGTGCTGGCGCGGTGAGGGGCATGGCGGCGCGTGCGTCGGGTGCGGCCTTGATGCCCCTCGACGGGATCTGGTGGGGACGGCATGGCGATTGGCGGCGCTCCGGCGGCTCCTGGCGCGTGGATCCGGTGAGTGGGGATGCAGACGGCGGCTCCTGGCTGCTTGACGAAGCTCCTCCCGGCGGTGTTGCGGATGCAGTGGGTTGCTCCGGCTTCGGCCCGGCAGCCCTGCTCGGCGGATTGGGGCGGGGTGGCGGCCCCTCCTCCCGGCTTCGTGCTAAGGAGCTGGCCAATTTGCTAGCCCGGAATGGTGGTGGCTGCCGGGGCGGCGGCCCCGGATTTGGTGGAAGCGGCTTCGGCTGGGGGGTGGTGCGCGCATCTGGGCGTGGTGGATCTCGGGATCCCACGACCAGTTCGAGGTCGTCCTCGGCGGGATGGGGTTCGTTGGCTGGGTTGGTGCGGGCAAGTGGTGGTTGAGCATCTCCGGGAGAAATCCTATGTCCCGCATCTGCCGGATCTGGCGACGGCGACGCCCGTGGGCGTCATGCTCTTTCTTGGAAGCGTTGCTATTGTGTGGTGCTCCTCCCCCCTCCCCGCGGCCTTGGCTCCGGAGGGAAACGTCAGATCTTCGAGATCGGGCGATGAAGGCGCCTTCACGTCTTCTTCCTCCTTGGGGGCATCGTCTCGGAGCCGGCCACAACCTGGAGACCAGTGGATGGCAGCATCTTCGCAACGTGGGTTGCAGCATCTTCGCCACGTGGTTTGCGGCATCTTCGCCGCGTGGTTTGCTGAGGCGTCCATCTTGGGGGCGCTGATTTCTGTTTGGCAACGATGATGGCGTCGAGAGGAGTTTTGGTCGCGACTCGGGCTTCGGTAGTCGGATCTTCCTGACGTGTCCGAGGTGCCCTTCCGTTGGTTGCTTGGTTGCTTTGAAGTCGGAGTTGCGGTAGAGTTGTCCATGCGGTGACGATGACAGGCGCTCGGTGGTCGGCTACGGCGGGCACGGTCGGCGCAAGTCCTGCATATTCCCTTGTGATGATCGTCGTCAGAGTCGGAGCTGTCAGTTGTTCGCGCGTGTGGCCTTATGTTGGCATGTGCCGTCATGATTTCAGTGCAGTTGTCCTCTTTGTAGCTCTGTGATCCCATGTCGGTGGCCAGGTTGGCCGGTGGTATCCATGTTATATGGGTTGGATTGTATCGGTTTTAGCCCGGTTTTCCGTCAATTAACCGGGCAATTCTCACTCCTTCTTAATCAATGAAAATGGCAAGTCTTTTGCCTCGTTTCAAAAAAAAAACAAATGAAATAACAATGCTCAGGGACTGTTGCCTCACAAACCATATTGGCGCTGATCACTTGAACAATTTCAAATTGCCGTGGTGCTTCCAGCCACTTGGATGGGAGAGACTAGTGTACAAAAAGCACTTAGTGCGCAAAAATAGAAAAATCATCAACATCCATCGGATTCTGAATGGATGTCTGAGATCCAGCTTGAGGAACATGGTGGAGGGATCTTTTTGTGGATAACTGTTATACAAGGGGGTTTTCATAAAATGCACAGAAGCTCCACTGACTCACATGCATTGAATCTGAGACATCCATTTAATATCCGACGGATGTCACTGTTTTTTTCTATCTTTGCACACTAGGTGCTGCTTTTACACTAGTCTCTCCCCACTTGGATGAGTGAAGTTTGTCTGGTGATAATAACGGTATATTGTTTTATTTGATTTGTTGGTTGAATATGGAGGGGAGCTGCATGGGTTCCAAAAAGTTGAATACTGTTGCCTTTCTGTGCATTTGATCATATTAACTTCCAAGGTTTTCATGGATCTAATATTATTCTCTGTTTGAACAGGCATTTTTTGCTTGAGAATTTTTAGGTGGCGGAGCCGCCTAATCGCAGTAGTTCCTGATTTTGTTCTTTTATGTAGCCCCTAATAGGTTTATCCTATGGTTTAGTAAATTACTCCCTCCGTCCGGAAATACTTGTCGCAGAAATGCATAAAAATGGATGTATCTAAAACTAAAATACGTCTAGATTCATCCATTCCTTTGACAAGTATTTCCGGACGGAGGGAGTAGTAGAATTGGCATGAATTCATGTTGGTTGTACATGCTTATCGAGTACCCCATATGCATGTTTGATGACTACCAGTTTTCTGTTTTCAACCCTCTCCAACTAAATATATTTTAACCCATTTTTTACTAGCACAGTGATAGCCCTGGCAGATAATGAAACTCAAAAACTGCACAAAAGGTATTTGTTAATCCAGAAAGACCATTTTCTAGATGTTTGACGTTGTTCTTAAATTCCTATTACGATTATATTTAACCTATGTGTCTCATACCTCTAATTTTCTTGGTGTTAGCCGCTATCCGGTATTTAACCTATAGGTTTCATTCGTCCAATTTTCTTGATGATAGCTGCGTCAGATGATATTATTTTTCTTTTACACATTCTGTACCGTTTATCATTTTACTTAGTCTTTCTTCTGATTTACAGTTGCTTTTACATGTAAAATGCAAAGCTTGCAGTCCTTCCTTTTAAGAATTCATTCTGTTTCTATCTCTGCAGCAGCAGTCAATGGAATTCGGGTGGAGCGATGGTTATAACAAATGAGCGGTACCTTGACCGTATCCGCGGAGATGAGCTTTCTGTAGGATGTGCTCCTTGGGAAGGTAACACTTGTTTAACTGAACATAAAATGACAGACTGTTGGAAGGAGCAACAGCCTTTAGTCTACTGCGAAGAAATTCACTAACTGGAGCAGAAGTCGTCCAAAGTTATACATGGACTGCAGCTGGTTATATGAACTTCATATGGCTGTCAATAGCGATGTGTTTACATTGTTGTTGGCAAAACTAATTGCCAGACATTATACTATAGCTGATATAGTTGTCCCTGTTAGAGCTGACTCTCTCAGCCACCTTCTCTCTTGGTTGCTTCTCACAACACACAAAGAAGACGATGGAGACACAGGTGTTTTGGCGTCGGACTCTCACAGCCAACCTTTTCTTCTCTCTATTTCTCTTAACTGGAAGCAAACATGATTACAAGTTAAATAGAACAGGCACACACACAGCCCAGCCACCATACTCGGCAACTAACGCCACTAACCCATGCACCCACTAACTGCATGCACGCCAATACTTGGCCCTTGCGCAACGTCCTCACAACGGCCTCATAACCCGGCCAACAAAACCTGCATGCATCAACTACTAATCCTGATCCATTTGGCTACTTGACTACCAACTCCAGGACTGGTTCGCAGGTTGTCCTCCACCTCCTCGTACATGTCGTATCACACGACATTGTTGAATGACTTCACGCCTTGCACTCCGGCCACGTCGCACGACCGGCTCGCCATCTCGCCTCATGCACGCTCAAGGAAAGGTTCACCTGCCTACAATGCCCAAGACAATCTAGACTACATGCATGAACGAAATAAACATGCAGATACATGATCAAGATTCAAAAGCTAACATTCTCCTTCTTAATCTTGATCCTTCACTTGTGACACAGCTTCAGAGAAGAGCCGGCTCGTCCTCGACGCCGAGCAGTGCCTTCTCCTCGTTGTCCTTCTTCTTCTCCGGACACTCACAAGCAAAATGCCCAAAGTCATCACAGTTATAACACTGTACCTCGCTCTTGTCTCTGCGCCCTCCGACGCGGCCATGTCCGCGGCCACGGCCACGGCCACCACGGCCGCGTCCTTGCGATGAGTCATGCCCTCTTACCATGAGGAGCTGTTCTTCTTGACGTGCCGTCTCCCGCCCCTTGACGAGCTCCTCGTGCGCCTTGAGTGAACCAATGGCCTCCTCCATGGCCATCTTGTTGGTGTCGCCGAACAACGCAATCGATGACGCAACGTGGATGAACTTGTTGGAGACGGCTCGGAGCAGCTTCTTCACGACATACTTCTCCTCCATCGCATCACCAAGCTCACGGATGCGCCCCACGAGCGTCGTGAACCTCGCCGCGAAATCATCCACGGACTCCGCATCACCCATCTTGAGGCCATCGAATTCCGAGCGCAAGGATTGAACCCTCGCCTCTCGGACGCGCTTGACGCCCACATGCATGGAGCGTAGCGCCGCCCACACATCCGCGGCGGTCTCCTTCTCTGCAACGCGCAGCAGCGTCGTGTCGTCGATCGACTGGGAGATGATCGTCATGGCCATCTCCTCCTTGCCCTTGACGACCTCCGAGGCCGACGCCTCGCGATCAACGGCCCCCCACGCGCCATTGGCGCGCAAGAGGTACTTCATCCTCATCGCCCACGCCGCGTAGTTCGTCCTCGTGAGCAGCGGGAACGGGAGCTTCCCCGCCGCCGCCGTCGCCGCCGCCGCGGCAGCCGCCATCGCCGCCGAGTCGCTCGGCACCAACACTCCACTCGCTGAAGAATCACACGGCATCGTCTTCGTCATCACCTGGCGCTGATACCAAATGTTAGAGCTGACTCTCTCAGCCCCTCACCTTCTCTTTTGGTTGCTTCTCACAACACACACAGAAGACGATGGAGACACAGGTGTTTTGGCGACGGACTCTCACAGCCCAACCTTTTCTTCTCTCTATTTCTCTTGACTGGAAGCAAACATGATTACAAGTTAAATAGAACAGGCACACACACAGCCCAGCCACCATACTCGGCAACTAACGCCACTAACCCATGCACCCACTAACTGCATGCACGCCAATACTTGGCCCTTGCGCAACGTCCTCACAACGGCCTCATAACCCGGCCAACAAAACGTGCATGCATCAACTACTAATCCTGATCCATTTGGCTACTTGACTACCAACTCCATGACTGGTTGGCAGGTTGTCCTCCACCTCCTCGTACATGTCGTATCACACGACATTGTTGAATGACTTCACGCCTTGCACTCCGGCCACGTCGCACGACCGGCTCGCCATCTCGCCTCATGCACGCTCAAGGAAAGGTTCACCTGCCTACAATGCCCAAGACAATCTAGACTACATGCATGGACCAAATAAACATGCAGATACATGATCAAGATTCAAAAGCTAACAGTCCCTACAATAATGAGTACCCACACTTTATTTACCTTGCTTGCCTCCTCCCCATTGTGTGGTCGAGAACCCTTGATGTTCTTATGAAAAATCAAACTGTTACCAGCCTTCTTACCATCTAACATATCCGTAATAATAACACTAATCAACTGAGATGTTTTTTCCATCAATTGCTAACATTCTCATGTCAACATAAATAGGCACAAAACCACCATAAATTTCAGGTTTTAAAATTCAGGCAAAAAACATATATTTCTATAATTAAAATGCTTCCCTTACATATAATTTAATCAACCACTAACATTATAGCACCAAAATAAACGGGCGCAACAACGTGTGCCTTCGGTGATCTAGTAACGGTTAAGAGCAAGCAAAAGCGGTAGCCTTTTCTTTTTTGCTTTTGTCCGACCGAACTCACTTTTCCCAATAGTGTTAGCAGATAGTCTTTGTTTCTTTATATTCGGATTGGGAGGTAACAGGAACATTCACCAAACATCGTTCCTTTGTTTTGTAGTAGCAACCGCTAGTGTCTAGTCTAGCTAAATCGTTTGTTTGGCGGTGCATATTTGTCGGATCAAGTGATTGATGCCGTTTGCAGTTCTACTGACCCTTGGTCTCAGCCGCAGCACACTTTGGCGAGGCAACACGTCGAGAACGGTCCGCAAGAACTCATGATATGCAAAGTTAGCTGGTATCCTCCGGGCTAATCATCTCTTCGGCAACACAGCAGCACACAGCTATTGAAGCTACCATCCAATTGCTCGTCCAGCAAGGTGCAGATGTAAGGAAGTTAGCTGTGGTAACTTTCAGATTTGGAACACGTGCGCTCACCCCAAAGATTGATTGTCACATGCATGTAACGTAGAAGCGCTGTCTGAAAAACCTTACGCGAAACGCCAGCTTGAGTACTTGACTGATGAGGAACTCAAGGAGCAAGTCGATGCCGATGTGAAACGCCAGCTTGCATCAAAATGGCCCGAGTCAAAGGAGGAAATAGATCCGACAAAAGCGAAGCGATGTCTGGAAAACCTTACGTGACCACCGCCTTCGCTGCCATCAAACTATGACCACTCTATTATTAAGTCGCATAAAGAACATGTGCAGCGGTCGGGAACTAGTAGTGCAAGAGGGAAAACAACTCCCTAGATCGGCGAACAGAAAAATCAATCATGCCCCCCGCTCAATGTGTTTACCGATATCGATTATGATCCGGAGGTAGCGGCCCATGATCTTGGTTTCACTCTTGGTCAATACTTTTTTTTTTGCGGAAAAGGAACTTTTCATTGATCAACTATGATGATTACATTCAGATTCGACAATGCTAGCTATCTCCCTAGGGGAATTCCGGAGCCAGCATGCCGTGCGCTGTTGCGAGCGACCCATACAAGCTAGGGTGTGGCTCGCCAGATTGGCGTGCCTGCTGATCTTAGCTATACTAATGTTCCTTTCTTGAGCCAGAACTCTTCTGATCTCATTAACCCGGTACGCATACCTCGACCGGTCTTTATCTTTCGACTGCACCATCTTTAACAGCTCGCCACAATCCATTTCAACAAGCAGCGGCAGGTTAGTCCAGTGGAGAGCAAGTTGTAATCCTTCATCCAACGCCGCCATCTCAGCTTCCAAGGGATCACCACAGTTAAAAAGGACCCGTATCGCGGCAAAGATGACATCACCTTCATGATCACGTAAAATCATGCCAGCCCCAGCCGTGCCATTTTCCTTAACAAAAGCGCCATCAATATTAAGTTTTGCATGGTTTGCATCGGGAACTTCCCAGCGCGGCGCTACTGTTATTGCATGTGTGCTCTTCGGCATGCTTCCTGAGAGGTCAATCACCTGCTTTCCTTTTGTCAAATCCGCCTCCGGGTGCTGCTGTATCGCAAGCAAAGACGTGATATAGCTCGTGAGAAATCTGCGCGAAGCCTCAATCGGAACCGGTGGTTTATTATGAGTGATCTCATTCCTCGCGTACCAAATCCTCCACATGATCATCAAAGAAGCCAACCTCTGTACATCAGACAGGTTGTCAAGCAGACGAAACAACCATTCGGGCTCGGCATCACGCAGGTCTTCTATGGTCGGGAGGTCCCAGTAGTCTCTCATGCACTAGTAGAAAAAGGATCAAACGTGAAGCACATTAGTGCCGGTTTGTATTTGAGCCGGCACAAATGTATACATTAGTGCTGGTTCCAACGGCTAGCCGGGCCGCTCTCATTAGTACCGGTTCGTGGCTAACCTTTAGCACCGGTTCGTGCCACGAACCGGTACTAATGAGAGTGGTGGCAGGATGTTGTCAGTCTGGGCCCCCTCCAGCACCTTTAGTACCGGTTCTTGGAACGAACCGGTACTAAAGGTCGTCCTACATAAACCCTTCGTCCACCCTAGCTCGCTCTGTTCTTCCCCTTTCCCCTCTCCTCTCTGTTCTTCCCCTCTTCCTCTCGAGCTCATCACACATTTTGCCCAAAATTTGTCAAGATTTGAAGGCCCCCATCCATTCAAATGATCACAAAGGTTAGCAACTTTGTCCTTTCATCTCTCATTGCTAGATTAGCTCTTGCAATGCTTTATATAGTTATTAATTTATGAGTTTAGTAATTTGGGAGGAAATATATATATGTGCTGTATTTGATTTATATGCAATTTGAGGTTAAAATAACACTTAGTTTGCATATGTAGGTGTGGTTTACTTAGTGCCTTCTAAATCTCCGTCGTAACCACCGTCGATCGCCCGCACCGTCCCGTCGCCGGCACCACCTTGTGGTGAGCCTCTTGTTCATGAAATTTTATATAAAAAATTGATGTTTGTGTGATTTGATATATAGTTACTCGTATAATATTTATCTTACCCATACGTTATTTGTTATACATAGTGCCATGGTTTTGATATCCGTCACCGTCGGCCCTTGTCCTTGTTATGATTCGGATGTGGTATATTCTCTTTTAGAACTATTTGTTGCATTTCGTGTTTATGACAAATTATGCCCATCAAGTTGACATAGATATTTTTATCTAGGAGGTATGTGAACCGGAAATTCCAACCGACCCTATTGTCGAGAGGTTAAATTTAGTTGAAAGAGAAAACGAGTACTTGAAAGAAAAAATTGAAAAGAATTGAGGGGGAGAAGATGGAATTGGAGTTGCATGTTGCCGATGTCGTCGATGATCACAAGATCAAGAAGGAGAAAATGCGCTTGAAGATTAGAAAGATTAGAAAATATGCCATCGATAGTGAGGCTTGGTATCATTATGCTGTTGGATCAATTGTTACCTTAGTTGCGATCTTGATCGCATTTGTTGTTGCATTTAAATGCTTTAGCTAGAGAGTTATTTGTTTGTTGCATTTAAGTGTTGTATGAACTTTATGTATGAACTTGTATTAATTTGGTCTATTCGGTGTTGTGTAATGAAGATGAGCCGGCAATGGATGTACGATGACCGATGCTCTCCCCAGTTCGTTGAGGGCGTGCATACTTTTCTGCTTGCGGCTGAGGCAAACAAGCGGGCGGATGGTTTTATGCCTTGTCCATGTGCTAGCTGTAAGAATGGTCGCAATTACTCTACGTCAAGAACCATTCACGTCCACCTGTTTGAGTCCGGTTTCATGCCCCACTATAATGTTTGGACCAAGCACGGTGAAAGAGGGGTTATGATGGAAGACAATGAAGAAGAAGAGGACGACGACAACTATCCTGGCCATGGGTTCCCTGAATACGATGATACAACAATGGGGGAAGAAGCTGAGCCGGTAATGCGGGAAGAAGCTGAGCCGGCAATGCGGGAAGAAGCTGAAGAAGAGGCATCAGATGAGCCCGTTGATGATCTAGGTCGGGCCATTGCCGATGCAAAGAGAAACTGCGCAAGTGATTTGGAGAAGAAGAAGTTGCAGCGCATGTTAGAGGATCATAAAAAATTGTTGTACCCGAATTGCGTAGGTGACAAGAAAAAGCTGGGCACCACACTGGAATTGCTGCAATGGAAGGCAGAGAATGGTGTATCTGACAAGGGATTTGGAAAGTTGCTGGTAATGATAAAGGATATGCTTCCAAAGGACAACGAATTGCCCGAGAGTACGTACGAAGCAAAGAAGGCTGTCTGCCCTCTAGGGTTAGAGGTGTAGAAGATACATGCATGCCCTAATGATTGCATCCTCTACCACGGTGAGTACGAGGATTTGAACGCTTGCCCGGTATGTGGTGCATTGCGCTATAAGATCAGCCGCGATGAGCATGGTGGTGTCGAGGGCGAGCGCCCCAGGAAGAAGATTCCTGCCAAGGTGATGTGGTATTCTCCTATAATACCACGGTTGAAACATTTGTTCCAAAACAAAGAGCATGCCAAGGCGATGCGATGGCACAGAGAAGACCGTAAGAAAGACGGAAAGTTGAGAGTACCCGCTGACGGGTCGCAGTGGAGAAAAATTGAAAGAAACTACGGGAAGGAGTTTGCAGATGACGCAAGGAGCGTATGGTTTGGTCTAAGCGCAGATGGCATTAATCCTTTTGGGGAGCAGAGCAGCAACCATAGCACCTGGCCTGTGACTCTATGTTTTTATAACCTTCCTCCTTGGTTGTGCATGAAGCGAAAGTTCATTATGATGCCAGTGCTCATCCAAGGCCCTAAACAACCCAGCAACGACATTGATGTGTACCTAAGGCCATTAGTTGAAGAACTCTTACAACTGTGGAATGGAACAGGTGTACGTGCATGGAATGAGCACAAATAGGAAGAATTTGACCTAAAGGCATTGCTGTTCGTGACCATCAATGATTGGCCTGCTCTCAGTAACCTTTCAAGACAGACAAACAAGGGATACCACGGATGCACGCACTGTTTGGATGATACCGACAGTATATATTTGAATAGTTGTAAGAAGAATGTGTACCTGGGACATCGTCGATTTCTTCCGAGCAGGCATCCCGTAAGAAAGAAAGGAAAGCATTTCAAAGGTGAGGCGGATTACCGGACGAAGCCTCGCCACCGTACTGGTGCTGATGTACATGATATGGTCAAGGATTTGAAGGTGATATTTGGAAAGGGTCCTGGCGGACAATCTGTTCCAAAGGACGCTGACGGACGCGCACCCATGTGGAAGAAGAAATCTATATTTTGGGACCTGTCATATTGGAAAGACCTAGAGGTCCGCTCCGCAATCGACGTGATGCACGTGATGAAGAATCTTTGCGTGACCCTGCTTGGCTTCTTGGGCGTGTATGGGAAGACAAAAGATACACCTGAGGCACGGGAGGACCAGCAACGTATGCACGGAGAAGACGGCATACATCAGGGTCATGCAAGCTACGCTCTTATCAAAGAAGAGAAGGAAATCTTCTTTGAATGCCTGCTCAGTATTAAGGTACCGTCTGGCTTCTCGTCGAATATCAAGGGAATAATAAACATGGCAGAGAAAAAGTTCCAGAACCTAAAGTCTCATGACTGCCACGTGATTATGATGCAACTGCTTCCGGTTGCATTGAGGGGGCTTCTACCGGAAAACGTTCGATTAGCCATTGTGAAGCTATGTGCATTTCTCAATGCAATCTCTCAGAAGGTAATCGATCCAGAAATCATACCAAGGTTACAGAATGATTTGATGCAATGTCTTGTCAGTTTCGAGTTGGTGTTCCCACCATCCTTCTTCAACATCATGACACACGTCCTAGTTCACCTGTGCCAAGAGATTAACGTTTTGGGTCCTGTATTTCTACACAATATGTTCCCCTTTGAGAGGTTCATGGGAGTCTTAAAGAAATATGTTCATAACCGTGCTAGGCCAGAAGGAAGCATCTCCAAGGGCCATCAAAATGAGGAGGTCATTGAGTTTTGTATTGACTTTATTCTTGACCTTAAGCCGATTGGTGTTCCTGAATCGCGGCATAAGGGCAGACTGGATGGAAAAGGCACGCTAGGAGGGGAACAAATAATATGTATGGACGGACATTCTCTCACTGAAGCACACTACACAATTCTACAGAATTCCGCCTTGGTGGCTCCGTATATGGATGAACACAAGAATTTGCTACGCTCCAAACACCCGGAGCGGTCTGATGACTGGATTACACGTGAACAAACCAGGAGTTTCGCCAGCTGGTTGCAGACACGTACCATGCATGACACCTCTATTAAAGATGACCTGTACTTGCTGTCCCAGTTACCATCTTCGAATATAATGACTTTCAAAGGGTACGAGATAAATGGTAATACATTTTACACGATCGCCCAAGATAAGAAGAGCACTAACCAAAACAGTGGTGTCCGCTTTGATGCAGAAACCAAGACGGGAAAGGAAACATATTATGGTTATATACAGGACATATGGGAACTTGACTATCGACGTGGTTTAAAGGTCCCTTTGTTTCGGTGCAAATGGGTCAATATGACACGAGGCGGGGTAACGAAAGACCCGCAGTACGGAATGACAACAGTGGATCTCAATAATCTTGCGTATGCAGACGAACCATTCGTCCTAGCCAATGATGTGGCACAGGTTTTCTATATGAAGGACATGTCTAGCAAGCCAAGAAAAAGAAAAGATAAGGAAGCGAATGCATCGTACGATGAGCCAAAGCGGCACATAGTTCTTTCTGGGAAGAGAAACATCATGGGAGTGGATGACAAGACAGACAAGTCAGAAGATTATGAAAAGTTTGATGAAATTGCTCCATTCACAGTGAATATTGACCTGAGCATCCCGTTAAATGATGAAGATTTTCCATGGTTACGGCGCAAAGGGACACACGCAAAGAAAAAGTTTCACACCCAAGGATCTGGGATGTGATCGGCTTCACTAGCTATCATCACTTTCTTCTGTGTTTCGCACCGAGAGGGGAATCTCTGTAATAGTTAGGGTAGTTATGTGTTTTGGCATTTAAAACGCGAAGAAATTTTAAATGCAAACAAATTCTTTCATGCCTTTACTGATTTTTAAAGTTAAGTTATTCACAAACTAGTGATTCACACTAATTTCAAATAATTTAAAATTTAAACTATTCAAATTTGAAAACTACGGGCACTAACAGAAAGTTTGTAATTTTTTGTACCTAAAACAAAAATGTTCACAAAGAAACACTAAATACACAAAAAAAACACAAAAAAAATAAAGCAAAAAAATAAAAAATAAAGCCCTAACAGAAAGTTTGTAACTTTTTGTACCTAAAACAAAAATATTCACAAAGAAACTCTAAATACACAAAAAAACAACACAAAAATAAATAAAGCAAAAAATAAAATAAAATAAAGCCCGCCTACTAGGCCAAAGCGGCCTGCATACGACTAGAAACCCAACCTGTCGTTGGGCCAGGATGCAGGCCCGCAAAGGCCAAGTGGGCCCACAGGGCTGTAAAGAACACGTAGGCCCAGTAAGCCTACTTTGTAGAGGAGCTCGAGAGAGCGACCGCATGGGGGTTTATAAACCAGTGCGGCCGCCCCTCGGCTAGCGAGGTGGGACTAAACTTGCCGCACCGCACCTGCGCTAGCGCACCCCCTTTAGTACCGGGTCGTGGCACAAACCGGTACTAAAGGGGGGCCTTTAGTACCGGTTTGTGCCACCTCCCGGTACTAAAGGGGGTCGCTTCCCGCCGCTTGGCCTGGCCAAAACAGGCCTTTAGTACCGGTTGGTGGCTCCAACCGGTACTAAATGTGCCTTCTATATATACAACGGCTACGAAAATTTCAGTTTCCCTCTCTGTTCGTTCCTCTGTTTCCGTCTCCGTCGCTGTCGCCGCCGCCCTCGATCGTCTCCGTCGCCGCTCGTCTCCGTCGCCGCCCCCGTCCCCGTCGCCGCCCCCGTCCCCGTCGCTGCCCTCGTTTCCGTCGCCGCCCCGGGCCCGTCCCCATCGCGCCGTCCCCGTCCCCGTCGTGCCGTCCCCGTCCCCGTCGCGCCGTCCCCGCCGTCGCCGCCCCGGTCGTCGCCTCGCCGTCGCCTCGCCCGCTGTGAGCCCTCCCCGAGCCCGTACACACACACAAGCATGTTTAATTAGTTTAGATAATTAGTCTTTAATTAGTTTAGATTATTTAGATTATTATTTTGTATGTTTAATTAGTTTAGATAATTAGTGTTTAATTAGTACACACACACGCGCGCGCGTATTTTGTATGTTTAATTAGTTTAGATTATTTAGATTATTATTTTTTCACTATTATATATGTATGAATGCATGTTAGATGGATATAATTAGTGTTTAATCAGTTAGAAATTAGTGTTATATAGAAATGTTAGAAATTAGTGTTATATAGAAATGTTAGAAATTTTAGTGTTATTTAGATTATTTAGATTAGCATAATTAGTGTTATATAGAAATGTTAGAAATTTTAGTTATCAAAAACCAATCATTAAAAAAATGTTACTTTTTGCGGGCATATAGCTAGTATTTGTTCTCGACGATGCCCGGCCCGCATCCTCGCCGTCGACCCGTCCGCGACGACGTCCAGCCGACCCATGTCCGGGACTGGGCTCCGCCGGGCTGGCACTAGGAGGTGCTGCCTGGAAGGGCGCGCCGCTTGATGAGGAACCCGGCCCCGGGTCCCGTCGTCGACCCTGATCTCGTTTGGTGGCGTTCGCGTGGGCCAGTTTCGGTGCGGAGGGACCCGGCCCCGGCGGAGGTTGTACGTCGCCGTGTCAGGGAGGAGGACGAGCACGTCCATCGCTACATGGTTGCGTTAGAGGGCGGCAGGTTCTCTAATACCTGGCAGTATCTTCGGGGATCTCACTTCAGCTATGATCCTGTGAGGGTTCCTTCTCTTTGGGTGTCCACCGCCCGCGCCGCAGGAACCGCGAGTGTCCTAGATTCTTCTGTAGTATTCGATCTTTAATTAGCTAGCCAGTGATGTACTATTCAATATTATATATTATTCGAGACGATGTATTCGAGATAATATCTATTATTCTAGATGAAGTATTCGAGATTATATCTATTATTCGAGACGATGTAATTTGAATACTAAATTGTTTTATATTTCTTTTGAATTAGTTAAATAAAAGCTATGGCAGACAATACCGACAGAGAGGGAGAACAGACCATGTTCGATATGATACGCGGGCCAGATGATGATCAGAATGAAGAAGATTATGACGGCTCCGAATTTCTAAACAACACCGGAGAGGGTGATATGATATTCGATCGCGACGACCGAATTGATGAAGTCATGAACTACGATTATGACGATGACGAAGAACATGTTGATCCTGAAACAACAAAGACCGGCGAGGTATATATATTTATATAAGCAGGTATCTGGTGATCATCACATGTTTTAAATGACTTGAAGATATATTAATGAATCGATCTTTGTTCTTTCAGCCATCCGGATCGAGCAAATCTTCAGGCAAAAGGACGAAACGAGGCCCGAACAAAAAGTTGAAGGAGGGCGTAAAGTACAATATCGAGGCAGTCAGACCTAATGGCGAACCATTAGCGCCTAAGAAGATTGCGGACAAGTTCGTTCGTCAGTGCGGAGTTCTTGTGAAGGACCAACTCCCGATCTCCCTTCAAGAATGGAGAGAGCCAGCAAAAGACAAAAGACAAAAAGGCAAAGAGGACGCTGCTCCACCTCCAGATGTTACTTTTGTCGACAAGAATCAAAAAGATCTACTTTGGGATACTCTCATGGAACATTTCACCCTACCAGATCATTTCATAGAAGCAGATGTGCAGAAAGTCAAGGACGCTGCTCTTAGGAAGATGGCGGTTGCATTCAAGAACCACAAGAATCGTGAATGGGACAAATACGTCAAGGGAGGAAGGAAGACTCCAGTATTCGAGGGAACACTAGAGAACCAACGTGCTCATTGGGACGATTTCGTGAAATTCAAGGATTTGGAATTAGCTAAGGAACGGTCGAGAATAAACAAGAAGAATGCCGAAAAAAAGGATAAGTTCCATAAGCTGGGGCCAGGTGGCTATGCGGTGGCAATGCCTAAGTGGGATAAGTCTGAGAAAGAGATGGAGGATGCAGGTGCCACTCCGGTTACTAAGAGCTGCCCCCCCAGGGTCAGGACTTGGTTCTATGCGCATGGGGGGGAGTTGGACCCGAAGACAGGCAATGTTTCGACGAGGGCAAGTCTGAAGGGAGCCGACGATGCGATACTTGTTGCAATAGAAGAGGCACGATCGGGGGTGTTCCAGCCCAACAGAGAGAACGACGAGCTTACGCGTGCCCTGGGAAATCCTGAACACCCGGGAAGAACACGAGGCAAGGGCGCTATTCCGTGGTATGAGGGGTTTTCAGACTGGAACACCGACTACAGAACCCGTGCGAGAAAGAAGATTGCGGAGGAGAAGAAGAGGAAGATGGAGGAGGAACAGAGGAAGCGGGACTATGAACGCCTTCAAGGCCTAGAAGCAAGTCAAGCGGAATTGGTAGTCAAATTCCAGCGGCAGTAGGAGCAGATCGACTCACTTACCCAGCAAAGGGGTCTCAGCAGCTGCAGCAGCTAGCGAATGATCCAGCATTGGATAGCACCGCCCCATCCATGCCGAGAAGCAGCGTGGGTTCCGCTCCGGACGACGCAATGCTGGGTAGATACCCCGTGGATGACATCACGGAGAACACTAGCTGCAAGCTACACGTCAAAATGAAGAACATATCCATGAAGGTGGCGGACGCCGTTGCTTTTACAAATCCCCCCGAGGCAACCTTCCATTGCAACCCGATTCCAGCGGGCTATGCTCGTGTCTTGGTTGATGAGGTGGTGGACCCATATTCGGAGCTAGAGCTTGACTATCCTGGAGGTGACAACGAGCGCTTTCTCGGAGACGCCAAACATCGTATCATCCTATGGAAAAAGGATTGCATCATCTTTCGAAGGACACCGACACCGCGTCAGCCGACTCCTCGTCGAAGTCCGCCATCGAGTCAGCAGTCTCCCGCTCCTGCAAGTCCACCAAGTCCGGCAAAGTGTCAGGCCACTCCTCCTCCAAGTCCGGCAAAGTGTCAGGCCACTCCTCCTCCTCCAAGTCCGCCACAGCGTCAGACGTCCACTCCTCCTCCAAGTCCGGCACAACCTCAGGCCACTCCTCCTCCAAGTCCGGCACAGCTTCAGGAGGCCACTCCTCCTCGTCCAACTCAGCCCCGTCAGCCGTCTCCGCCGCCTCAACAATCACAGAAGAGACACCCCGCAGCTATGGTGCGTAGCGGTACGAGTCGAGGTAGTACAGGAAGTACAGGCGGAGGCAAGCGATATAAATATGGTCCAAGCCTCACGCCTCTTTCGCAGAGGGCTTATGACAGTTTCGAGGAGGAAATCGCAGCCATATCGAAGTCCGAGGTGGAAGCCCATTTTGCACCGAAACCGCCACCGCCGCCAAGGGAGAAAGTGCCTGAGAAAACGATTGACCACTTCATTCGTATGGCTCAACCACCAGCTCCCAAGCCTGTTGACACAGACTATGAGCGCCACATCAGGAAGTTAAATCGAGCACGTCTACATAAGGAGGCGAGCTCGGGATCGAGCAAACAAGAAGCAGCTATCAAAAAATGCGGGAAAACCATTCCCCAGCTGGGAGAACAGGCGGCGCAATCGATCCCCTCGCTTGTTGTGCCAACAACACGTGACAGTACGCGCGCCCAATATTATTGTGGGCAAACAGTTTACGTTTCTGAGGTGGGCAATGTGGTAATAACGGAGGAGCATATAATGCAGGTTGAAGTTCTCAAAATCACTGTTGGACAACTCCTCGAGATCGAGCCCATGCCTGTGCTTAGAGAGGATGAAATAAAACGGAAATATGTCCGGGGCCAACCTTTGGTCGAGCCAGACAAGGTCAAGAACCTCCCAACGAGAATGTATGAATTGCATCAATGATACATGAACATTACCAAGATTTCCGATCGATTGTCCCTCATGGTGAATGTCAAGAAGGAGCATTACTACCATGAGAAAGCTGTGTCCGTTGAGTATTCTGAACTGTTTCAGTTATATAATCAAGACACACTCGACAAATCTATTGTCAGTTGCTATTGTCTGTAAGTGATTTCTTTCTGTAATTTAAGTCTCAAGCTAGCTGTAGTGATCCTTTTGATCAATCATTACCTGTAATTATCCTCACTATATTCTTTTCTGTGGTATTATATGTAGGATAAAGATGTATGAAATGAGAAAAGGTGGACGCTATGGCATTGGGTTCATTGACCCAAACACCGTTAATGAATACACATGGAAAATAGATGCACGTCATCAAAAGGCCGTAGAGGACAGCATGCTAGAGTTTTTGAAGCGCCTCAAATACAATGAAGATATACTAGTTCCTTATAATTTCCAGTGAGTCACACTGTCTTGTACTACAAATTCTCTGTTTTTGCCTACTAGCTAGCTACATGTTTTTGCTTACATATGCCCGCTTAATTAAGACATGCAAACGTGTGTGCATGCAGATATCACTGGGTCTTGTGTATCATTAAAGTTGACGCCGGAACAGTTGAAATACTGGACTCACTACTCAAAGAAAAAACTGACTATAACATCTTGTTTGGGATAGTCAACAGGTAATTTCAATCATTATTAACTATATATCTCGGCCTATTTAGTTCGTCATTTCATGATATGAACTATTTAATAACCCCTTTATTCATTTTCTTTGTCGGCGGGCAGGACTTGGGCAAGGTTCATCAGCGTCATGGAAGGCGAATGGAAAAAAAGCTTAAATGGGGAAGACCCAAGGTATGTAATTAAGTAGTACTAGCTAGCTAGCTAGCTGCCATCTCTTTAATTATCATGCTTGATTAATTATTATCTGATCAAATTTCATTCTCGTAAAGGCCCTGAAGCAGGCGTAGGAGACTGATCTGTGTGCATTCTGCGTTTGCGAGAACATTCGCATGATGGCGTCCGAAAGGAGCAGATCTCAAAGACAGGAATGGGTACGCTTGTCAAAACACTATTCACAATTTTTACACCATTATCGATATCTAGTCACACAACTAATACACATGCATATTGATCTCCTTCTTAACAGTTCAGAGAGGTGCGGCAGAAGCTCCTAGAAACAGAGCGCGTAGAAGCACTTCAAGAGGAAATAGCGGGATTTTTGCTCGACCAGGTCATAAATCCGAAGGGAGAATACTATTACCCGCTACCGCCCTCATGAAAACCACTTCCAATTGTCATCGTGCTCCGAAGGCACCAATTAGGCTAATGCCACTGGCTCCGAAGGCAACATGCATATGTAGGAGAAATTGTATATAGCTATACATGTGTGTATGTGTGAATTAATTAATATGATGATTTGTGAGACATTAGTTGATGATATATATATGCATGATTGGTTCTACTAGAAATTATATATATATATATATATATATATATATATATATATATATATATATATATATATATATATATATATATATGCATAACGTGTACAATGTGTAGTATCGTAAAATACCAGCAAACGAAAAAGAATTAAAATGGAAACACAAAATTAAATGAAAAAGAAATCATAAAACTAAAAAAACCCCAAACCTTATAATACCGGTTGGTCTTACTAACCGGTACTAAAGGGCTCCAGGCCCCTGGAGCTGGCTCGTGCCACGTGGTTTCCCTTTAGCACCGGTTCGTGCTGAACCGGTACTAAAGGGGGGGGGGCCTTTAGTGCCCACACTTTAGTGCCGGTTATGGAACTGGCACTAAAGGGCCTTACGAACCGGTGCTATTGCTCGGTTCTGCACTAGTGATGGCTGCACAGAGTGCCGCTGCATGGGGGCATTGTACCCGGGCATGATGTACATCCTCCACCGCATGGCCGCATAGTACACATGTAGGATCTTGCTCCATATGCATGCGGTTCTTGGTAGCTTGAGTAGCTAGGGACTCACGAGCTGCACTCCATGCAAATACACGTACTTTCGCTGGTGCCCCGTTCTTCCATATTAGGTCCCAGACTGGCCGCCGTCCATCCGGCCGAATACTCGACGCACCACAGTCCTGCGCCTCCATGCGTTCGTGAAGCCCCAGGTAATAGGCACTCCGTACAGAAAAGCAGCCATATTTGTCCGGATGCCACGCAAGGAAGTCAGCTTCTAGCATGTTCGAGGTCTTGATCTGAAGGATGCTATATATATGTGGCTGATAAAAATGTTGCCACAGGAGGTCATTGTTCCATGTACCATCCGTATTGAGGAGATCAGAAACCCACTTGAGTCGGCAGCGTCGCTTCGGAGTCATTGGTCGCCGGGACTGATCACGAGGGATCCAAGGATCACGCCATATACGGACTTGGGAGCCGTTACCGATACGCCAAATAATCCCTTTCTTAAGGAGCTCCAGACCATATTCAATGGCTTGCCAGGTTGAGGACGCATTGCCGGTGAAGACCGTATCCACCAAGAACCCGTTAGGGTAGTATTTCGCCTTGAGCACCTGCGCACATAAGCTGTGTGGGTTCTCAATTAGCCTCCATGCCTGCTTGGCTAGCAGTGCTTGATTAAAAAGTTCCATATCTCGGAATCCCATGCCGCCATGTGATTTGGGCCTTAGCATAATGTCCCATGACACCCAGTGAGTGCGCCGTTGTCCCTGTGCCGCCCCCCACCAAAAGTTCCGTATCATCTTTGTTAAATCCTCGCATAAGCCGTCAGGAAGCTTAAAAACACCCATTAGAAACGTGGAAAGTTCTTGGGCGACTGCCTTAATTAGCACTTCTTTCCCTCCCTGAGAGCCCTCGCCCCATAACACTATCCTCTTCACCATTTTCTCTTGTATGCTTTGGAATTTACCTCGAGTCATTCTCCCCTCCGGTGTCGGCAAGCCTAGGTACTTAGGCTCAAACTCCACCTGGGTAACCTGCAACGCTGCTTTAATTCCTTCCTGAGCATCAGCCGGGCATGATTTTCCAAACATTAGAGAGCACTTGTCGAGGTTAACAAGCTGACCCGTCCCTTGAGCATATGAATTAATAACTTGTTGCACGCGTACAGCTTGATCCACCTTTGCATTGAAGAATAGCAGTGTATCATCGGCGAAGAGCAAATGTGATATTCCAGGGGCACTACGGCACACTTTCAATGGAACTATCTGACTATTATTGATCTCTCTTTGGAGCAGCGCAGACAATCCATCTGCCACAAATAGGAATAAAAAGGGAGATAGGGGATCTCCTTGGCGCAGACCACGGGTCGGGAGGAACGAATCCAGCAAGGTTCCATTAAGTTTGATAGAATAACTCACCGAGGTCACACATGACATGATCCACTCGATCCACCGGTGAGCGAAACCTAGGCCTTTCATCACATTCTCCAAGAAACCCCAGTCCACACGGTCATACGCCTTTGAGAGGTCAATCTTATATGCACAGAAGTTTTTCTCCGGATTTTTATTTTGCTCAATGAAGTGGAAGCACTCGAAAGCCACTAGCGCGTTGTCCGTAATCAATCTCCCAGGAACGAATGCACTTTGGTTGATGGAAATAATCTCTCCCAAAGGTCTCAATCTGTTTGCCAAACACTTGGCAATCACTTTATATAGCACTGTGCAAAGACTTATGGGCCGGAACTCTTTGAGTGTCATTGGTTGATCCACTTTGGGTATTAGGACAATGGCGGTGTGATTAATATTAGCTGGCATCTTTCCTGTGGCGAAGAAAATCTTTACTGCTGCGATAACTTGTTCTTTCATAATGCCCCGGTTTCGTTGATAGAACCTCGCAGGAAAACCATCTGTGCCAGGTGCCTTTAAGGGCCCTATTTGAAACAGCGCATCTGAAATCTCTCTGTCCATGAACTCCTGACATAGCATCTCATTCATCTCCACCGAGACCTTGTTCTCAAATAATGCGACAATTTCCTCCGGATTAAGGTTGGCATCACGAGTAAAGAGGTCCTGGAAATAAGCGGTAGCCAAAGATTCCAGCTCGGCTGGGGAAGATATCCAATTCCCGTTTGCATCTTTTAGCTTTTTGATTTTATTTTTCTTAGCTCGCCATACAGCTTTCCCATGGAAGAACTTAGTGTTCCGATCGCCTTCTCTAAGCCAATTAATTCTTGACCTTTGGAGCCACAACATCTCTTCTTTGTACAACAGCTCATTCAGCTTATCTTGCACCACACGAACCTTGGCACTATTAGCACCACTACTTAACAGCCCTTCCAATTCAGTGCGCACCTCCTTTAGCTGTTTTAAAATATTGCCAAATTTGTGGCTACTCCAACCTTGTAATGACTTCATGACATTGCTGAGACAATTTTGTATGGCCTCCAGGTCGCTTTTATCACCAGCAGCAGCCCACGCCTGTTCAATTATCTCGGGTAGTTCTGAAGCTCTCTCCCAAAAGATTTCATATCGCCTGCATCTTTTCTTGTTCTGTACCAATTGTTCAGCATGGAACCGGACTAGCAGGAGGCAATGATCAGAGCAAGATGTTACAATATGTTCCACCGAGGCATCCGGAAAAATATCCCGCCAAACATCATTCGCGACGACCCGATTGAGTCGTACTCTGACATTCTTTCTGTCGGCACGTTTGTTATCATAAGTGAAAGGAATGCCTCTAAATCCAAGATCAGTGAGTGCACAATCATCCAGGGCTTCACGAAAAGCCTCCATCTGGCTCTCGGCGCGGCGAGTGAGGGAGAAGTGCTCAAACTGCCAGATAGCCTCATTGAAGTAGCCAACAATAGTCCATGGTAAGTCTAACTTTGCTTTAAGCTCCCGCATTTTATCCCACATAAGGTATCTATTCTCCACCCCGTGCTCGCCATACACACAAGTTAATCGCCATGTCACATTGCCCAGAGCTGTACCAATATGTGCGTCAATGAATCTCTGATTAGCCTCTTTTATCTCCACATACAAGTGCTCATCCCAGAAGAAGGCTAATCCTCCACTAAGCCCATCACTACTCACACCAGCAAAGCCTTTCAGACCAAGCCGGTTACGCACTACACAGTCGCTGAACTCTATCTTTGCTTTGTCTAGTCTCACATAAGAAAATAAAGCGAGGATGGTGTACTTGATTGAGGGTCACAAGGTCACGAACTGTCCGGGAACTGCTGATTCCCCGACAATTCCACACCAATCCGTTTATTGCTGCTGCTAATGTTGTCCTGTGCGACGGTGGCGTCAGTAAGGCACAAGGAGTACTGACTAAGCCACCGGGATCAAACTGCACACCTTCTGCACATAAACTACTGCGAGCCCTTCCCAACTCTGTTCCCGACTCTGCTCCATCTGGATGGTCACTTCCCTCTGACTGGAATTGGCATCCCCTGATCTCATCCACCTCCTGTGGAGATCTCCTCAAATTTGCAGACCTGGCGCATGCTGCCGTAGCGGCGGATGGAGCCACGATAGTGGACGCTGCTGCACTGGCGGACGAAGCCTCAGAGGCGGGCGGAACTGCGTTGGCGGACGATGCCGCAGAGGTGGACAGAGCCGCGCTGGCGGACGAAGCCGCAGATGCGGAAGGAGCCGCGCTAGCGGACTGAGCCGCAACATGTCTGACCCGGGGGTAGGTTCCCCGTGCGGAGCTGGTGCCGTCCTCGCCGGCGATGGACGTGCGTGGTGGCGGCGGCGGCGGCAGGCCATCGCCCCGTAGTCGCCAAACCCTAGAGTATCGGTTCATTTCCTAAAAAGCTTACCCACTCTTGGTCAATACTTAGTCGAGCAGGTAGAGTACTCCATGGCTGATTTAGCATATACACACCAGCACCGGAAGCCTCTCATCATACTTGAGGAGGACCGGCTTCTACCAACACAAATGCGAACATTGCATCAATGGTACACGGAAGCCTCAAAGCAAGGGAGCAACATGATCATGGCTGGAATTAGAGATGGGCATTACTTCAGTGGAGACAAGGAGATCTTCATTCAATTTGTTGAATTATTTCAGTTATACAATCAAGACGCCCTCGACAAATCTATCGTCAGTTGCTATTGTATGTAAGTATTATTTCTGTAATTAAGCCCCTAACTTAGCTCGTTCATTGCATGTATAATTATCCCCACTATATTATGGAGAATGAATATTCTCGAATGCAAAAGAGGACAAATCTGTGACATTGGGCTCATTGACCCAAATCGCATAAATGAATATACGGTAGAAACAACGCCAAGGAAATAGAGGATAACTTGCTAAGGGCGTTAATTCCACGACAAAACAGAAGGGAAATACTATTTACTTACAACTTCAAGTGAATGTTACTGTCTTGTACACATTCTATTTCGCTTACTCGATGTTAAGTGTCATTGATGAGTTATGCATGCAGAGGTTCCATTTTATTCAGCTAGTCATTCAGGTTGACGATGTATTTGTACTTGACATGGACTTGAAACGTAAACACCCTCAGATGTGGGCGAACTTGAGTGAAATGCTCCAGAGGTAAGTTCAATCATTATCGCACTATGTTGGCAACTTTCGTTCACTTCTTGAGTAATTAATAACTCCTTTATTCACTTTCTTAGTCAGAGAGGGTTTGGAAAAAGTTGACCAAGGAGGCTAGGGGTGACGGGAAAGAGGAGATGCGATTTCGACAAATCAATGTAAATAGTACTAGCTAGGTCCGCACATCTCTTTGATTGTTTCAATACCATTATCATGCTTGATTATTATTTTGATTGAATTGTATTCTCGTAAAGTGCTCGAGGTAGCCGAGGCCCTTGGACTATGCAACCCCAATCGGTGGAGCAAACAACTCATTATAGTTACCCTCACAGAGTCCTCTTAAACGTAGAAGAGTCGAGCAAATTTACACTCTCCACGACTGTGGGCCCACCCACTGCCCGCTAACAGACATTTTGCTATTTACATTTGTAGATTTTTCGGGGTCCAATTCATCTTGCTTTATTCTAAAACTAATTTTGCATATATTACAAGAAAACTCCAAGTGCTGACAATAAACAACATGTTTTTGGACCTTAAAATTTCATCAATCTAATTTTTATGATGTCTTTATGTATTTAAAAAATGTTAAGAATTGTTAAAAAATGTTCTTGAATTTTTCAAAATTGCCCTTCAATTCGAAAAATGTTGACAAACATTAATAGGATATTATCGAATTTTATTATTTCATAAATTTAAAATATGTCCCTGAGTTTTCTAAAAAAAATCATGAATTTAATAAAATCCATGTATTTTGAAAAATATTATGAATTTGAAAAAGTTTCAAAAACACCTCCTCGCTTATTTATTAAATTATTCTCATGCGTATATTTTTTTACCTCTTAGTTTCGTATTTACAAAAGACTAATTTATGATAAATCTGGTATTCTCACGTGGAATTTTCTTTTCAAAAATTGTGCAGTTGTTCAAAAATGCAGAATATTTTTCCAAACAAAGACCATTTATTAAATTTTAAACTGCACTTTTGAAATTGTTTGAAAAAACTAATACTTTATGGACACCATCCAAAAAAATAAACATGAATTTATGTGGTATGTTTTTTATAAGTGAGGTTTTTATATTTTCTAAAGAAGTTATAAAAAAGTTGAACATTTCTCAAATTCGAAGAAGATTTTTTAATAACTATGAATATTTTCGAAAAACAATTACCCAAGAAAAAAAGAAAAGGAAAACCAATAAAGTAATTGTAAAAAAACAGAAAGATCAAAGCAGGCTAATTGAGCCGGCCCATCAGTGTGCTTGATGTGGATTTCCGAAATAGTTTGTTGCAAAGAGCGACAAGTTTATCGATCCTCGCAGCCACATCTCTCTTGCGGTGGAAGCAGCCGTTGGGCCTCTTCATCGATGTGCTTTTGCAGATTTTTTTTTCATTGCCTAGATCAATGGAATTCATGGTTAACTTTTTCTGACCCGGATATGATGTGATTAATTCGAGCCGCTGGAAACCAAACCGTCACTACGCTGGCTTCATAGGTGTTGGGTTGGACAAACGAGATGGAAGTGTATAAACCGCACATGGCAAACAAAGACACCTGATCGAGAAAAAATATCTGAACTTTTAACAGTTCGCCTTTGCATCCGTGAATTTATTTAGGCTCCCTTCTTAATTTCAGTTTAAAATCTAGATAGTACTCAAGTAGTCTGCAAGTATTAGTGGATCAGGTCTGTTGAATTGATTTGGATGGACGGTTCGTATTAATTTGTCCTTATGTAAAAAAAATCAACCATGGATATTTAGACGCTATTATTTTTCTTCTCCTCTAGAAAGCACAGATCTGAAATGTAGAGGGCGTAGGCAAGAACTTATTTTAGTTAGTGCGATGAACCCACGGACCATTGAATCGGTAGTACGTTCCGAACTACTACTATCGCTTTCATCAAATCATCATGGTACGTGGTAATATTTTTGCAGAACAAGCATTGAATACACGACTGTGAATAGCCGGCTTTCCCGCAAAAGAAGAAGTGAAGAGCCAAGTCACCATTTAAAACGAGCATGCAGCAAGAACATGTACGTAGCCTCTGTCGGTTTTCCGGTGCACACTTCTCAATTTTTATTTACTAGTACAAATGCCCGTGCGTTGCAACGGGCTAAAAATTCGTAAAACATGCTCTGTGTGACAGTAGCGCCATTTCTTAAATCCAGTTCTGATAGACATTGATATAAGTTTATAATGTTGTCTCTTTCCGGAGTATGACGCATGGACGTAAATAAGCCACCCTAACATCTTTCATCAATGAAAGAGTAGTGGTGCATGGAATAGTCTAGTAATCGGTTCTATTTTTTATTTCTCAAAAAACACAATTATTTCTTTAATATAAAATAATTAAAAAATTGAAAATTTTAATCTTTTTATTAGAACTGAAACATCTTTTGAAGATGATTTTTTTTACCACATGTTGTTTAACTATGAATTTTGAAAATTTTGTGATCGATTTTAAATTGTTTTGTTAAAATAATTGGAACATTTTCGAGAGTTTTGTGCATTTTTAAAAAAGCATGAACATATTTAAAAGCATGCTTTTTAAATAAGAAGATTTTGGAACACTCTTTGTCTAAAAACACACACACACTTGGTGTCCGCAATTAAAAAAAATTGTTGATGTCCGGACCATGTAGTGTAAAGATGAGAAAGTCGTCGGGGTGTCCTTTGATGGCCCCTCCTTCAACTTAGAACTATCATCGGGCAGAAGAACGTAAGTGTTTTTAGCGGGATATATAGACGTTGAAATTGTTGTATACTGTTCGAGAGTTTAATAACTAATCTAAATGTTTTTCCTAGAATTTTCAAAAGGTTTCAATGCAAACGAATTTATTTTGGATGAAAGAGTAGTGGTGCATTGAAGTGGGATTGTTTGTATACATTTTTTTGTTAATATTTAAAAGCAAACTGGCTTTTACTATGTTGATATTTTTTTAAGAAAATGTTGGTTGCTTGGTTTGCAAAATTATATTGTGTTCCTTTTCTTTTGCACTACTTGATCTTGGGTCAAAGACCGAACCGCACTCACTCTACATCATCACCATAAAAAGACAAACTTTTTTGATAAATTTCATGCGAAGGCCACGTACACCATCCATCACGTATACGCTTCTTCAACATTTTAGCAGACAAACAATAGCGGATAATTATCCCCACGGCCAGTCGCTGTCTTGTCGAGGCGTTCCTACCCTAGCCGCCGCAACCACCAGGCGTCTAGGGAGAGACGATCTATTTCCTTTGATCTCCACCGGCCGGGGCACTGGCCCCTCTCCCTTCGGCCGCTGCTCCGGCGGCAGGAGGGAGGGGGACCCGTTCCTCCGCTCTGTAGCTAGGATTTGAATTTATAGGTCGTGGTGCGTCGTTGGGATGGTGGGAGCGGCGCCTGGACGAATAAATCTGCCACAACTCCACTCCCACACCGGCGGCATCTTTCATGGCGGCTTCTCAAAGTTGATGGCATCGTGTCTCTGTCGATCCCTCAGATCGGCAGCGTTAGGGTTCATGGATGGTGTTGGCAAGGCGGCGGCGGCGGCTCCATTAGGTGTGTCTCTCCTTCAGCTCTGTCCCCGTTGTTGCGTTGTTGCCTCTGACATCATGGTGGAGCAGTGAGGTTTTGTCATTTAGGAGTACGCGCAGTCAGTTATCTACGCAAGTGAAGTTCGAAGATAGAGTATCTTGTGTTGGGTCTGTGGTTGACGGCTGGCAGTTCTGGTTTCCTCCTCCGACTTCATCGTCATGCGGGGGTGTCAGTTCTGAAGTTCGACGGCATGTCCGCGGACATGTTGCCCCGGTCTAATTCTTTCAACATCTATGGTTTTGCTTCGAACAAACTACTTTAGAGGTCCGTAAAGCTGCTGATTAGCGATGGAGCCGCATCGAGATTGGGTGAAGAGGTCATATGTCTTTTTATCCTTTGGTGACTGCTTCGGTGGTGTCGAAGGAAAGGGACATGCGTTGGTATTTTGCATAGGATTTTCCTATCTTTTCAGTTATGTATGGTCGGCGCTTACGTGCCTTGTAACTTGTTCTATATAAATGAAACGCGTATTATTATGCAAAAAAAGAAAAAAAAATATAACTATCCACAGCGAGAACACATACCAATATCCCCACCGAGTTATCCTCCTGTGTGGCCCTCTTTTATCCATGCAACCCTGCTCCTCATCACCGAGTAGGCCAGCACCCAACATCCCACCCAGCAGCGCTGCTCCTCCTCTGTCGGGCCCCAGGTTCCCACCCACGGTGTCGCGTACTCCCCCTCTTTCTCTTCCCTCTTCCGCAACTAACCAAGAAAACAGGATCGAGCACCCGCACGGTCCCACCTCCTCAGCGCCGACGGTGCACTCCTGGAGTGCGCGGTCGTGTCGTGTCCGCCTTCGGCCTGGGCCAGGAGAAGACGCCGGGGCCGGTGGTATGCACCCCCTCCTCTCTAATCGCGGGTCCGTCGAGTGAAGCGTCGGGGTGGCAGTGGTGTCCGTCGGTGCCCCTCTCCTCTGACGCTCGGCCTTGTCGTCTCAATTTTGCTTGGCCCTAGCTCGCAAGGCTCTGCGGTGTGATCACGCCGGCTTCGTTCCGTTCCATTTTCTTCATCCTTCTAATTCCATTCCGTTCCCTTTCCTGGGTTGATTTCCCAGGCTGTCGCCGACGGCTGCCGATTGTCCTTATCTGATTTTCCATATTTGGTTTGGGCCACACACGCGTGGATGTTGGCTGCCCGATTGTGCACTTATCTGATTCTTCCTTCGAACGTACTCGCTCTTCCCTCTCTTGCGGATTAATTTCTTCATTCTTTTCCCCTCAGAGGCTAGTTGATTTCTGATGCGGCAAAGTCACTCGCGTATATAAATGGATTGAATTGGTTGAAAAGGAGCGAGGTGGGACTATTTATGAGTTCTAAAGTTTTTTCGTTGTGCCCTCGTCTTCGCTTCTCCGACTTTCAAGCATGTCCGTCGGCATTGTAATGTTGTGGCTCATGTTTTAGCCAAGTCTTGTAAAAACTCTAGTGTGTTTTCCTTTTTTCTGTCTGCGTGTATCCGGGACACTTTGTATGACTTTATTACTTGATCAATAAAATGCCGACGTTCTCTCAAAAAAAGTTTTTTGCCGCTCCTCTGCTCATCGTTTTAGTAAAATGTGGGCCATGTCAGTTCGGCCAACGCATGTGACGATAAAACTTACGGCTTGGTCCAGTCGAGCGACTGACGAGACTCAACCCACCGCCATTTAAGCCATTTAGTCTCCTTGTCGAGAGGTCATGAATGCCATTGGGGCACTATTGAACATTAGTCACATGGGCATATGGATGATGGGTACAAAGGTAACAAAAAGTACACCATCAAAATTGTTACCTTTCTACGTTAATGAGTTGGAATAATTAGATTCAAAATATGCACCCCGGCCGCATCAGATCAGGACGTGCGATAGGCAACTACGGCCCCGTTGGGCGATAAAGACTGAATGTATGTGTCGTAGCCGATGAAATAGCTGGAAGAACAATAAAATTGTAGACGGAACACTCCTATTTTTAAGCTAGCAAAGCTACCGATTCAGGCGGTTGGATGATCACACGTTACACAGCCATCTCCATGTAGTATAGGGAAAAATATGTCTGACTCGATGCTCACATCATGTCCGTGTAGCAAAAATAATCAATCTCTCTTTCTATTATTTCTCCTTCCTTATTAATTCTCATGTAATTAGTGTTTCTTTCTTATCATGTCCTTTCACTTTCCTTTTCCTTTCTCAGGTCTCTTTCTTTCCTTTCTCAGGAGCGACCCCTTCCTTCTTGTGCAAGAAGGAGCATCGACTCCTTTATTCTTTTATTCCCTCTATTTTCGTGTATCATGCAGCCACAACGCCAACCCACATCTCATCGTTCGTTAGTTAATCCTCGAGGCTCCTTGTTGATTGTCATACAACTCATAGTCCTATATAAATCGGTGGGATTAAATTGAAAAGGGCGAGGTGGGACTAATTAGCCGGCAACAAATAGGCCTGTTTGGTTGGCTGCGTCCTTGGAGTGGCCCAGCTCGGCCCATGTGTTGGAGAGATTAAACTAAGATTAAGTTTCAGGAAATTAACATGACAAGCAAGGTGGCTGAATTGGCTAGGGGAGCTAGGCCTATCTCCGAGCAACCCTGTTTCAAATCCTGCCGGACACAGTTTTCCGCATTTTTTTTTCTTTTTCCGTTCCAAGGATGGCAAAGCAAAAAAGAAAGCGTAAATTCACAGGAAGAAAGCGTATTGTGACAGTGAACCCGGAGACCCAATCCATACTTTATTATTAGGGAGAGATTTATCGAAGGAACTTCCTTTTTTCAGTTGATTTGTATATTCAAACTAGCTATAGGAATTCTTTTTCTTCTTTTGAGACGTGAAATAGGATTGGGAGGTATCATGAAGTGATACACAAGGATATGGATGCCCTATGGCTCTGATAGCATTTGGTCGGCGGGTGAGAGGAGGGCGCCTCTATCCAATGCCAAGTACTAGTGTGCAATGTTGCCACGAGCTGTCCCCGGCATGGAATCTGGTCACTATCGCTCTAAAGACCAACCGGACACAGAAACAAACAAGGATGACTTCCAAACTTTCTGTATGATGCACCTCATCAAAAGGTTGTATGTTGACTCTGTCATATGCCTTTTTGTTTTAATTCCATGAATGATGTCCTGACTCATCCCCTAGGATATGTCTCTTTTGAGAAACACCGGTTGACTATAATCTACTATATGATGCACCCTCAACAAGAGCTGGACCATATTTGACTGCAAATTTAGGACCATGTTTATATAAGACCTATATGGGCCTAAAGTGCCTAATTGACCCCGCTCCGTTGGACACGGGAATAAGCGAAAGGATTCATAGTTTAGCCTAGCTAGCAACCTCAATAGTTCCTATTTAGCAGATTTTCATCCGGATTGTCCCATTTAGCAGAGATTTTGTCGGATTTTAATTACCCCTTCTAATTTATCAGGAGCGATCCAACAGGGGTGTTGTTAAAATATTCCGAGATGCATAGTTGATTTACCGAGGACCAAGCAATCACATAAGCACGATACCGAGATTTTTTAAAGAGGTTTACCAATATCGCTACATCTACGGGTTCTGGCTATGGGCGCTCCTCCGCGTGACACCATCACAATACCACACCCCGGCCGACAGGGCGCCAGCACACACCGCCAGCTCTGCCCATGCTATTATGTTGGCATATATTACATCGTGCGTCTACCCCACATATATAAGAGGCCTAGAATACAGATATCCTATTAGAACACGACTTCATATCCTATCTACACACCGTACGACTCAAAGTCCAACTGTAACCTACCTTGTACAATAATATTCGACACAACTCTAACATGTGTCACGGCCGTCTGGTGCACGTAATGTGTCCTGTCACTGTTTTTTTTCCTGTCCTTTTTCGCTTCACAAGAACATGTTGTGTCTTAGTCGAACATGTTTTTTTTTTCTCACAATCACATGGTGTGCATATGCACCACAGCTTGTAGTTTGTTTCGCTAAAGAGCTGGTGCATGGGACAGTTCTGGCTGAAGGAAGCAAACCGGTTCTGGCACTGGAAAATTTGCGCGGAGGAAAACCATGATGTGGCTAGCCATTTGCCTAACGGCCGAGATATACCTAGCAGATTGCTCTCAAAATTTGAAATTTGGTAAATTTTGGCAATAGCTTCGCTAAATGGTGTAAATACATGCACAACTTGGGCCAATACTGGGGTAATCCAGATGTAATATTGTTAAATTGGGTAATTAGCGTCAAAGAGGTCAAAATAGAAGGTAAAATCTCAAATTCACTCTTTCTCAAACAAAAGGATAAACAATGTAGAACTAATTACCCAATGGAACAAGGCGAGGTAGTGATGTAGGAAGGGAGAGGATAGCCGTTACTCTTTGATGCCATTGATGCTATTCACGACAAAGGTTTATCATATTACCTGTTATACTTGACGATTGCGTGAAAGCACTAGAGTTGATAAAAAGATGTTTCTAGATAGTTTAATTCGTACATGTCTGTTTTACAGGAAGTTGCGGGCGTGACTCTGGTCCCAGTGGGTGCATGGTGGCGTGAGTGGTGCGCGTCGACGCGTCTGATGTATGGTTGCAGCCTGGATCCATGGTGGCTCATAGCCTCAGGGGCGGTCCTCTGTTTCTTGCCAGTATGGTGCTCGATAGGGCATGGTGGCTCGCGCTGTGTTTGGTGCTCTTGTCTCTGGTCAACTATTGATGGATCTGGCACCTTGTGCTGGAGTTTGGCCACCTGTGCTCCACGAGGAGCGGTCGGCGATTGTTGTTCTTGGTGCTGCTTCATCGATGGGAAGGTTCGATGGTGGCGGTGATTGGTGGGCTTGTCGGCGCCGGTGTAGGTTGAAGTGCGGTTGAGGGTGTGTTAGGAGCTTGGGTGAAGACCTTATCTTCGCCTTTTGCCATGACTAGATATGGTGGCGGCCGCGACCATCATTGACCTTTCTGGAGGCATCGTTGTGTTGCAGTCACACCCCTCTTGCACGGATCTAGTCGTCGGTGCAGCTCCCGGGGGAACCCCATTATCCTGTGTGATAGTGCCTTGGTGGTGTATTGCCTCTCAAGGGCTTCATCTTTGGAGCTGGAAATTGGCATGCAAGACTAGTGGAAGGCTACGGTGTTCGTGTCAAGGCTTGTATGGCAGACGAGCAATGTAGGAGACACGTGGTTGAGGTAGTCGGCTCTTCTCCGGCACGTTTATAGGATACCCACTACACACCACTTCAAAGGCTCAACTGTTTGTTTTGTTTTTTGCCCAGTTTTCATTAACTATATGAGTAATTCTCTTCTACTTAATTAATGAATGAGACAAATCTTTTGCCTCTGTTTTGAAGCAAAAATGTTAGAAGGATGTGGAGCGGACACAACTTTGCCGACAACCACAAGCAAATGCAATGATTAAAACTAGATATTTCTATTTTTCTTCCCAAATAATATTATTTCTTACCCCCTTTGGTCCATAATAAGTTTGAACTAAAACCAATGAGTATCTGGAAGCTCAGTACATATTTGCCATATTGTTACTAGCAACTTAAAGTTGAGGCAACATCTTCTCATTTTTTTTCATTTTTGGGAAAGGACTTCCTCCCTTCAATTTTCTTACTGGCAGATCAGGCAGCTCGGCTTTGCTAGCGGCTCGGGCCGAGCTGAATTACTCTGCATGTATGTCCAGATTTAGCTATCAGCTCTTAATTTTTGCAGTCAGAGTAGCCCTACTTGGCTATATATAGCGCATTGTTCTCGGTAGTCAGTAGTCGATTTGGCCAGAAAGGGTTACCTTAGTTAGGAGCGTGCGCAGGATCCATAGACCATAGTTCCTCTGTTACTAGATTGCTAGACTTTCAATTGTTCACGGTGTACTTCTGTAGCATCAAGGGTGTTGTAGGATTTAGAGGTATGGGAATGTAATGCGCGGGGCAACAAACTAATCTACGTGGGCATTGCTGCAAACCTACGCCTGACAAATCAATGGGCAAAGAACGACGCGAGCGACCGAGTGATCGAGCATGCATCACGCTAATATCATCGGATTCGGTGGAATTATCTTGGAACCACAATGTACACCACTGGATCTGAATCGGGATTCAAGGTCTCTGGCGCTCGCAAGGAATTCAGTGGTCGACTCACCGAACATGGGACTACTAAGAAAATCAGAGTCGTTGGCTGATCTGGCCAGATGCAGCAGCTTGCTCCGTGTCCTACTGCTAATAGCCACGCACATATGCATAGAGATGGTGTTCGCTGTGACAGAGCTTGACTTTCTCTGTGGCGAAGGTCGTGTCGGGCGTGATATTGGTGTGTTAGGCAAGCTGCCTACGTGCAACAGCACTGTGTGTGGCCGCCATCGGTATGACATCCTGCGGAGGTCAACCATCATCTCCTCCTAAGGTTGATCGTAGACTTGCTGGGGAGATCGAAATTTCCTTAACAACTCGTTTGATACCCAAGTTTTCATTTTGTTTGGTGGAAATGGAATGAAAAAAAATTCTTGCAAGGATTTGTTTGGTGGGATTTATATTTCAATTTCAATTTTCTTTGTTTATCTGTCATGTGGTATTCTGAATTGCAATCAGTACCATATGATGTTTGGTTGCTATTTCGAACTGTAACCATAAACAATCAATATACACATTCCAGGTTTTACATTAAATAAAATTACAATGTAAAAATTGTAGTCAACCCAAAAGTAATTGTCCACTTCTTCAATGATCAAGATAAAAAAAATCTTGAAAAGAAATCTCGAATCTAATTAAAAATACACAAAATTTTTGAATCTTGCATGTGCCACACTGTTATTATATCACATAGGGTGGTCCCAGCTGAAATTTATGGAGATAAAAAAAATGCATGGTGACAACAAGTAAACACGTGTGCCCACAAACTTTTTCTTGCATGTGATTGCCTCCTCTCCAAGTTCCGCGCACATGCGGCACTCCCGGCCTTTGCGATGCACAAACCCATTTTATTAAAAACAAATAGCAACAAAGTACAAAGTTTAACTCAGGTTTGCAAGCAATCTCAAAAAATAAGTAGCATGCCTCAACTGGCATAAATAGGACATTATGACTAAACATTTATCCTATTACTTGACCACCATGCAATCCAGTTATAGCTAACCCATGCTACCATCTCTTAGTGGTTCCACCCCATCTGTTATAGCTAATCCAGTTACTTGACCGCCAAAGGCTGTATGCTCTATGACTTCCGCAGGGCTGAGTAATGACCACGTGCGGATCCATCCAAACTCCTGAAAGATAACCTGCAAAAGTTCTATGATATTTGTTCGGTTAAAGATAACATCATTCCGACAGCTTCAAAAAGTCCAAAGTAATGCACAAATCCCAGTCGAAGTTGTGCCGCTGTATTGAGCTCTACCCCATTTATCTAGGTGCCAAATAAAACGGAGATACTATTAGGTGCATACATTAAAGGAAACATGTATTGTTCGTTGCAATAACCTGACTAGTGGGCATTTGAGAAAAATGTTGGATGCTTCGGTCTTGTTCACAAAAACAACACCATTTACTACCTTCTCATCTATGTTTTGCCAAGTTGTGCCTTGTCAAAATGACATCCTTATACACAAACCACATAAAGAACTTATTTTTAATGACACCTTAATTTTTCAAATATAAAGCGTCCATGAGAGTGTTTTGAGCCTGGTGCGAACGTGATAGTCACCTACCTCGGCGTCCAGCTCGCCTACAACATCACCTCCGATCACACCTGCGTAGAGGGATGGAAGCCGGAGCGGATCGTGCGGACGACTGTCGTCAAGCGCGCGCGACTGGGGCGTAGTTGCCAGGGTATGTGCTCAATGGCCTCGCGGGAGACTTTAGACATGGAATTGAGGCATTTGATGTCGCTGTAAAGATTCTATCAACCCAGGCCGACGACGGGAAGCTGGTGGTGTGTAGGGATAGGCAGGTTGGTGCCACCTCCCAGGTCATGTCCTCACCTTGCGACTTGCGGAAAAGTTCATGAGCTGCTGGCTGATGCTAGTCTGCAGGGGAAGGCCATGTTTTTGTAGTCTAATGTACATAATTTCTTGTGTTCTTATTTTGATTTTTTATGGAATGAAAACTTGACTGAGTATTATTGTTTTAACCGCAATTTTCTTATATTGATGGTCACATAGTCGGTATTCAAGAGGTTTTCCTGACTTAACAACCCAATATATATAATACACAGATAGAGTTCTTATCATCGCATACAATATATTTTTACTTTGTCCAGTTGTAATTTTATCTGTTTTGCCCTAATTAATTGAGCGGAAGCTTGAAGGAAAGCACATCTCCTGTTTGTTTCATTGTTGAAAGAACATTAGTGTTGCTTCATTGGAATCTGATTTGGTAGTAAATCATTGATCAATGCATGCAACTAATCTTTTGAGTCCTATTTATGAATGATGACAAAATATTGGATCGGCTCGACTAGTAGACATGACTGTACTTTATTATATGAACAATTTTCCTGCTTATGTCCAAAAAATATATATAACTTGCCCTGTTAAATCTATTATTTATTTATAAAGTGAGAAAAATCCAATTTAATGTCTGATGTGGCATTTGCTTTCCACCATCTCTCTTATGTGAGTTAAATGTTGGAGATTTTTTTTTGTGGCTATTTATGCTCACTTCTATGAAACGAACAGCAGCACTATTTGTTAGTCTGGGCTCGCGCAATAAGTGTGGCAATGATTAAATGACTGCATCGATCGAACGACACCTATTTAAAATGGGCAAGAGCGCACTCGTATTTCTATCGAATGCCGGACTCACAACACCGTGCAGGTCAAGCCTTGAAGGAAAATATTCGACTTCTGGGTTATTTCATGTATTCCAGCTACAGAGGATGTATATCCAGCTAGAGCTACTAGGATGATTCTAAAAAGAATGCTAGAGCTAGGATTGGGAGGAAGCAGGATGCTGCTGTTAGGAACCTTATTAGTCAAGAGGATGAGCACCAGACTGAGGCACTGTGTGACGCCAGCAGTCAGCACCACTGGTACGGATCCAACGACAGTTGAACTGAAGAAGGAACATATGAGACAAATTCAAAATTAGAGGAGCCCCAACATCAGCCAGGTGAACTGATCATTGCCCGATTCGCGCCATTCGATGTGACCACACAGACCAAACCCAGATTTGGTCAGAAGCCCGACATGGGCATGCTGACATAAGGCAGGGTGCTCACCGATTGTACTCATCTGCAGATTAGAAACTTGAGAAAGAAGAACGCTCCCCAAATCTCTGATTCTGGTTTCTCTGGCTGTCTTCCCCAACTTTCATGTACCCCATAAAATCTCTTTTATCCAGAATCATGTATCGCTAGCTGGGTTGAAATTCGAAGTGTGAGTAGTAAATTTCGGGAGTAATATCTGTGTTCCTAACAGGGGACATAGGGCGCCGATTGTTAGCACTAATCTTATCATGATGTATCTGCATATTTGTTGTGAGTTCTTCATATAGTTAGAGGTCTTTAGGTGTAAGTTGCCGCAGTCCAGAAGGTGTACGCGAGATGTGAATGAGGCCGGCGGCAAGTCGTCAATTGGAGGCGCGAGCTGCCGAAGACGTCGTGCGAAACAGCGTGCCGGCGAGATGCTAGCTGCCGTGCGCAGCTGCATTGTTGCCTGCAAGTGCCGGTGGACCAAGGCAATGAGACGCATGGGCTTTGGCCGAGTGAATCGGCTAATCAGTCTATGCATGCACCAGTTTGTAGATACCGATTGGGGTCATGTGGCCGTTGAGGGCGAGCTACACAAGTGGTGTACGTGTGCTTGCATGTTTTTTTTTTTGAAAGGACGTGTGCTTGCATGTTAGCTAGGTTAGTTAGTGAATGCGGTTAGTGGATAGGGATAGCTGCGTCAGTTGCGTGGTAGCACTGCCAAATCTCTTGTATAAATACATCCATTGAGTAATGAAATGGGGAAGCCGTGAGAAAAACAATGTACTCTCTCTTGTGACCAAGAAAGTGTTCTGGGCAAAGCCACTAGTCATCTTTCTTGGTTATGTGCGTGCGTGTGTGTTTTCTTCCCTGGTGTGTGCCTTGTGTTCTTCTGAGAAGAAGATAGAAACCACAAGAGAGTTGTGAGAGGTAGAAGAGGAGCAGCGCTGCGCGGAGGCGACGCAAACACTGATGCCGGGCCTTTCAGAGTCTCGACGCGACAGAAATCAATCGGCATGCAGCTGGACCAATGCTCCTAATAACATGACGCACTATCAGCAGAGCAAGAAGGGCTGCTAGCTTCCAAGGCTCTTGCTCATTAGGGACCCTAATTAATCTTGTACGCACACAAAGTACAAAGAAATCATCGGAAGTGGACCCTCTAACATCCTCAAGGGATGTCACCAAGCTACAGTGAAATGCGTGTGTAAAACAAACAAGAAATATCAGGGTTACTGTAGTAAACACTGTGCGGATATGTGGCATGTACAAAAATAAATGTAAATATAATTTTATTGCATCGTATTTTTGTTTGTATGTAATTTTTGTAAATGTATACAGTAGATTTGTAGTTTGCAAATTTTATAATCATTTTAGGCTTAACTATATATGGATGTGAAGGAGGGATGTCACGGTTACTGTAGCTTACGTAACATCCCTTGAGGATGTTACCACTAGTGCAGAACCGGGCAATAGCACCGGTTCGTAAGGCCCTTTAGTGCCGGTTCCATAACCGGCACTAAAGTGTGGTCACTAAAGGCCCCCCCCCCCCTTTAGTACCGGTTCTGCACGAACCGGTGCTAAAGGGAAACCACGTGGCACGAGCCAGCTCCGGGGGCCTGGAGCCCTTTAGTACCGGTTGGTAACACCAACCGGTACTATAAGGTTTGGGGGTATTTAGTTTTATGATTTCTTTTTCATTTAATTTTGTGTTTTCATTTTAATTCTTTTTCATTTGCTGGTATTTTACGATACTACACATTGTAAACGTTATGCATATATATACAATTTCTAGTAGAATCAATCATCGAGTTCAACATGATTGTCATGATATTATAAGCGTTCATATATAACACCACAAAAACAAATCACTTAAGTTCAGAACGAAGAACACGGACATGAAAGGCCAAGTACTAATTAAGAGCAGCATGAAGAACTAGCTAAATCACTCCCGCTAGCTACTCTTTCTCTGGTAAAATAGCATAGAACATGTATAGCTCTCCTGATTGATCATACTGGAGCATGCCGATGAACATGTCTCCTAATCGTGGGCTGCGCTTCTCATTGCTGCCCCCTAGTACTTCTCTGCGATCATTAACAATTTTCCTCCAATCTTTCACTATTAAGCATTCATCGCTTCTAGAAATCCCGAATGCATTCATGTGCAATGTAGGATATCTTGGCCTTAAGCTAACAATTGACATCTGACCTTTAGTCTCGATCCCCTGAGGCACAACTGTCATCGAGAGTCCCTGTTGAAGAACATCGTATCGTATAGTACTTAATTAATATACTCAGCAATGAAAATTTAAAAAAAATATGTATGCAAAATATGCACTGAGGACAAATAGTAAATATCTTACCATCATTCCTAAATAGATGTGACCGTAGTTCAATACCATCACTATTGGTCGCACGTTTTGAGTACTAACATTTCCAAGTGCAGGAAAAAAAATTGACTTGACAGTATGAAGATCCTCAAGCCATGAAACATAATGATTTATCTCCTCGCAGTTTAGTTCAGCTCCGGGACAGTAGAAGGTCCTGTCTACCAAGCGCCGGACATGTTTGGTTGAATGGAGATAAGCTGTCAATAAAAATTAGTTGTCAGTTATTTTTTAAATAAGCAATATCAAAGACAAAAATATATTTGAGAAAAACTCACATAATGATAGAACTGGAGGTTTCTGCACATCGACCCATATGTCTCTATTACCTTTAATATCATCTTCTGGACGAATATCAAAAGTGATAACCATACCAGGCTCAAATGCAAAAGCATTGCATAGTGCTTGCCAAGTTTTGCATTCAAAATAGGTGTACGTGTGTGCATTGTATACTTTGACATTGAAAGTATAACCATCATGCTCGGTTTTCAGGTAAGCTCTCTTTACCTCCATAGTTTCCATATCTTTGAAACCTATCTTATCCAAGACAAAAATTCTTGCATGGCATGGGATGCGCTAGTAGAATAGTGAAAATTAAAAATTATAAGTCAGGCAAATGAAGCATATATAAGTCATGCTTAATTACGAAAACAGACTTGTCGTTGTGACTTACTATATCGAATTTGAAAGTCTCATCCAGCTTGATGCTGAATCGCCTACCATCAACAAGAAAATTTCTGTCACACTGGCCGCGCTCGTCTTCACAGTATGTGCACATACCGAAATTTTTTCCGTCGTCAGATGACATTTTCTATGTTCATATTAGGCGAAACATTAAACACTTACTAATTCAATTAATTCAACTACTTCTATTAATTCAACTAAGCATTTACTAAAAATAAACTAGTTATATTAATTCAGTTAGTTCAACTAAGCATTTACTAAAAATAAACTAGTTATATTAATTCAATTAGTTCAACTAAGCATTTACTAAAAATAAACTAGTTCTATATATTAATTCAACTAGTTCAACTAAGCATTTACTAAAAATAAACTAATTCTATATATTAATTCAACTAGTTCAACTAAGCATTTACTAAAAATAAACTAGTTCAAATATATATCTAACTATAATATTTTAATTAGATAATCAAATCTCAGATATGACAATTTTCTTACTAAAAATAAACTAGTTATATTAATTATTCAACTAGTTCAAATCTCATATACCTAAATAAACTAGTTCGACAATTTTCTTACTAAAAATAAACTAGTTATATTAATTATTCAACTAGTTCAAATCTCACATACCTAGCTAATTAATATCTAATTAAATTTTCTAAAAAAACAGAAAACGGAAAACAGAAAATAAGTACAAAAATGTGTGTGTGTGTGTGTGTATGTGTGTAGTCTGTGTATATGTGTGTATGTGTGTGTACGCCGCCCCGTACGCCGCCGCCCCGTACGTACGAGCGGGGGCGCCGGCGTACGGGGCGAGGGCGGCGGCGTACGGGACGGGGGCGCCGGTGCGCGGGTGCGAGAGACGACGTACGGGACCGCGGCGACGAAGACGGACGGCGGCAGCGTTTGGGGCGGCGGCGCGAGACGACGACGACGACGGGCGGCGGCGGGGACAGCGACGACGACGACGGACGACGGGCGACGGGCGGCGACGACGGGATCGAGCGGCGCACGGCGATGTCGAGAGGTTGGATACGAAAGCGGGGAGATGTAACTGAAATTTTCGTAAGTGCTATATATATAGGATGGGCCTTTAGTACCGGTTGGAGCCACCAACCGGTACTAAAGGCCAACTTTGGCCAGACGAAGAGGTGGGAAGAGCAGGCCTTTAGTACTGGTTGGTGGCTCCAACCGGTACTAAAGGTTGATCTGTAGTACCGGTTGGAGCCACCAACCGGTACTAAAGGCCTCGCGTTGCCATCCCAAAGTTTAGTCCCACCTCGCCGGGCGAAGGGCAGCTGCACTGGTTTATAAACCCAGCCGCGGCTACCTCTTTGAACTCCTCTATATAGCAGGCTTGTGGGCCTAAATTCTGCGCGCTACCCTGTGAGTCTGCTGGGCCTTTAAGGCCTGTAATTGCACGTCCGCTGCCTAGCAGGCCCACAGGGCAGCGCCCCAATTTTTTTTATAGTTTTTTTCTTTTCTGCTTTATTTTCTTCTATTTATTTCTGCGTAGTTTTTTTATAGTTTTTTCTTTTCTGTTATATTTATTTTCTTCTATTTATTTTTGAGTAGTTTTTCATCTAGTTTGCCAAAATTCAACATTTTCAGAGTTCATTTTCTAGTGATTTTCAATTTCACGGTCATTTTATATAGTTTTTTTCTTTTCAGCTATAGTTTTTTTTCCTGCTATTTTTTCTTTTCTGCAAAACTTGATGGTCAAAGTCTGGAGTTATAACCAAAGTTTAAAAAAAAGAAATGCCGACGTGCAATTAGTTTTTGCCATAACAGAAGAAGTCCGGAGTTGTAATAAGTTACTAAAAATAAAAAAGAGGTGCAATGCTCGTTAATTTGCTTCAAGCCTTTCGGAATAGTGTAAACTGCACTGCGCATAGCTCCGTGCAGTCTACCATATTCCTGAAGGCTTGAAGCTAAGCAACGTGAGCATTGAGCCTCTTCTTCATCGTCTCTGCACTCAGGGCTTATAAACCGCTCCTAGTCCATCTCTCTTCGCGAGGTGGGACTAAAAAATAGCTTACTAAGAAACTGTAGTACTGGTTCATCCATGAACCGGTAGTAAAGGTGCTCGTGCGGCCCCAGCTAGCCTTACCTGACACAACCTCATTAGTACCAGTTCGTGGCACGAACCGGTGCTAAAGGTTCGCCACGAACCGGTACTAAACAGCTCCTCCCGCCTAGCAGTTGGTGCATACTGAATGCAAAAAATATAAGATCATTTAGATCATGATCTTATATTTCTTTACAGTCTAAATTGTCAATATGATCTTATAACATCAAAAATACTTTAATCATCAATGATCTTTGTGTGTACAATCTGAATTGTCAATATGAGTCATCAACGATTTATAAACCGATGAGGACTCATATTACGGCCACAAATTCTACACATAGAGTTCAATGAAGACCAAATGCTTGTGATAGTTTGAGAAATAACATATTTAAGGTGGTAAAAGGCTTGTTAGGGGAGCGATGTGGGACTAAAAACAGCTTGCCATAACCTCATTAGTACCGGTTCGTGGTACGAACCGGCACTAAATTGTGATGGTGGGGCCATAGCCTGACCGCAGGCTGACACAGCCTCTTTAGTACCGGTTCGTGGCATGAACCGGTACTAAAGGTTCGCCACGAACCGGTGCTATTGATCGCCGCCACGAACCGGCACTAATGTACACATTAGTGCCGGCTGAAATTCAAACCGGCACTATTGTGCTTCACATTTGACCCTTTTTCTACTAGTGTACCGAAAAAGGCTTTCGCCCCGCTTTATATATTAAGCAATGATCAACAGCACCCGGTACAAACGCACACCCCCACAACAGACGCACACACACACCCAAGGCATGACACATAGGCGCTGAGCGCGGCAACACCATCCCTAGCACTACGCGAAGAGGTGAAGCCGCATATGACGAACCGTGGGCTCCAAGGCGGCGCCTTCAAGAAGGGGAAGGCACCGAAGCGCCGCCACCGCCCGATCTGAGGATCAGAGTTTTCCCTGGAGCAACACGACGGGCAATGAGAGTCGCGACGACACCTTCAAGAAGGGAACGAGTTTCGCCGCCGCTGGTCCGTCCGAAGATAGAGCAGGTTTTCACCCCGGCCACCAATCATCACCACCGAACGCCACACCCCGGTTACCACGCCGCCCACACGGCCGTGGCAACCGGGCAGCACCAAGCCACGGGCTCTGCCCATGAACCTCGCGAACCCACCATCAGGGCCGCCGCCCCGACATCCAAGACCTTGACACCATCTCACCCGAGATCCTCCGCTACCCCAACCAAAGACACGAGCGGAAAGGACCCGCCTTTCTCACCCCTGGGCTGCCCCCAGTGCTGAGACCCAATAGGCCGGCCAAAACTAGCCTCCATCGCCCTGTCCTACGGCACCGGGCGCGAGACAAGCTTGGTCCTGCTGCCGGGCGCGAGACGAGCATGGTCCTGTTACCGGGCGCGAGACGAGCTCGGTCCTGCTGCCGGGATCGGGACAAGGTCAGTCCTGCTGCCGGGCGCGAGACGAGCCCGGTCCTGCTGCCTGGTGCACGACGAGTGATGGACCATAACTGGGGGAGGGCCAACCATCTACGAAGGTAGCAGACGAATGACCAGAGAAGAAGGATCGAAGGTCGGCACAGGCCGCACACCGACGGGCCGACACCGGAGATTTCCAGCCACCGCCTTGAACGACCCAAACCACCGCCGTGAGCCACCACCACGCCGTGGCAGCTCACATCCACGCCGGGACCCCTAGGGGGAGCCCCGCGCCGCCGTACCGACCTGCACCACAGGAAGAGGCCGGCCCAGCAGCAGCGCCGCCGGCCACCCCACCATGGTACGCCCCTGCTCCGGCCACCTCCAGCACCCAAGGACTGCCAGAGATGACCGGACCACGCCGCCTTAGCCCGCGTCGTCCGTGAGAACAGCCGGCCGGAGGAGCAGCCCGCCAGATCTGGATCGGACCACCATACCCCGACGCCGCCCACCCTGCGCAGGCACCCTCCACCGACCCCAGCAGCCCTCCACACGCCGCCACCAGCCGCCACCGTCGTCGGGACATCCGCCGTCGTCGTGCCGCCGCGCCCTGCTCAACGCCGCGCATACATCCAAGGCGGCTGCCCCGCGCCAGCCAGCCCCGAGCGAAGGGAGAAGAAGGCCCGCCGCCGCCGGCACCGGCCAGGCTTTGCCCGGCGGCGCGGGAAGGAGATCAAGGAGGGGCGGCGGCGGCGGCGGCGGCCAGGGAAGGGTTTTGCCCCTCCCCCCCGCTCGCGGGAACGGGTCGGGCGAGTCGGGAGGAAAAGTCCAATATGCCAAATTTCGTCCCCTGAGAATGTTAGAGGATCCGGTTCCGAAGTCATCATGTCTTCCACAATAAATGAAACTAAGAAATCATGAGGTTTGTCTGACCAAACCATCTCAGTACTACTTGCTCTATTCACAAATACTCCCTCCACTACTGTCAAAAATGCCCTTATATTATTAGACGGAGGGAGTACAATATATTTTAGACTGTTTAAAACATCTTATCGAGAAATAAGGATGACGGTCACTCACTCACTCCCGAGCCTCCTCACAGTTCAGTGGTCATGGGCCGTCGGATCCGTTTGCTTGATGCGTTTTCGGGCGTTGGATCAAGCCGCTGGAAGAGTTGGGCCGTCGGATAAAAAAAAAGGAGCTGTAGCAATGAATAGTTACCCCGCTGTAAAGATCTCGTGCCACCGCACGTAAATAGCGTGCCCTGCCGAGGGCATTTTCGTAATTTCATGTGGTTGGAAAAGTCCCCAATAGAGATCGGGTGAGACCGTGGATAGCGAGCACCGGGTCGTCCCCCTCCCCCTCCCGCCTGCTCTCCTCTCTTCCCCTCCCCCTCCCATGAAACCCTAGCCGTCGCGCCCGCACACCCCCTGCCGCCGTCGCTAGCGCTCGCCGCCCGGCCCCCATCCTCCACCTGACGCCGCCCATCGTCTCCTCCCCACCCCCTCACGCCTTCGTTCTCCTCCTCCCCATCGGGGCTGAGCAGGAGCGGTGTTTGGGCGTGTTGGTGAGCGCGGCGGCTGCCGTGGCTAAGCTCGAGCCCGGGCGCGGCGGCGCTTTGTTGAGCACGGTGGCGACCAGGCCATGGCCGAGCTCGAGCTCGAGCATCTCGTTCTCCCATGGCTCCTGTGCGTGCCGCCCCTGGGTGAGGTGTTCAGTTGTCGACGTTGATTTGCTCGGTTACTTTTTTTTGATGCGTGAGTGCCTGTTGTTATGTGAAGGAAGGCAAATGGGGAAGCTGTTGCGGGTTCTTTGACCTCCCCTGCCTCATCCCGTCTCTGTAGGTGCAGCATGTAGATTGGCCAGAGGAGGTGGATGTGGAGGAGCATGCCAACACCCCTCCCTCTTCACCTCCCACCCAGCATTGGTGAGCCCCCATCTACCCCAGATCTAAATATTACCTGCCATGATTGAGACTGGTACAAGCAACTAGATTACACTTTTTCAGTTGTTGAATTGTTCATCCCCTCAGACTGATGGCATTACATTTGCTAGCCAAACTGGTGAGACAAGCAAAAAAACTGAATAACAAACCACACCAAAAATTGTATTTGACAGTGCCTTAGCGGAACAGTTGGGCATAAGTTCGGATAGTACTCCAAGTCTTTGTAGCAAAATGAGCCATGTCCAAAACTGCAGGCTGGTGTGTGTATTTTGGGTCCATAAATAATACAGGCTGGTGTGTGTATTTCAAGTCGATGTATATTTCTAGGTCGTGTGTGTATTCCAAGAACATGTACACTGCAGATGGAGTGTACTTTAGGTCTGTATATACTGCGAGTCCATATGTGTGCAGAGGGGATATGTATTTCATTGGCTGAATTAGCAGGTCCGATTTATTCTTAATTGAATTTGCCTTCCTTCCACAAAATTTCTCTGTAGCAGTGGTTGTATTGGAAACGTCTCCTTCCAAAAAGTACATGTTTTCACACCAAATATTTAATTTTCTTTAGATAAGCGATGCAATGAGTATGACTGTAGCCTTTCATGGAATTTATATTGAAAGACACTTTGTGAACTTTAAATATTTTTATTTATCTCCAAGATTGAAGCCCTCACTAAAAGGTAAATGCTTATTCCTCTTTGTGCAGGATACTATTGTGAGATGGTCTGATACATGAAAGACAGGCTCAAGCCCCTCTAGGGAAGCATCCAGTATCCCTGTTCTACCAATTTCGCCGGAACGTCGACCGCCTATGCTCCACATGAGGTACGCGGTTCTAAAATCCACACAGCCAAGCCATGAGTAGCCTTCAAGTAGCAACCTGTTATGTTTAAAAATTTATTTGAGAGAGCATGTGTTTGGGATTTATATTTCACCATGACCTTTTACTATGTATCTGCAACCATAGCGTCTATCGTCATTACCTTGCCATATACAGACAGTCTGTGGAGTTTTGCAAAAAAAAAGTGAAACCTATAATAATCAGTGATGATTATGATATGATTACTGGATCAGTAATTCAGAGCAGGTAAAGACAGCAAGTTCAGAAATCATTGCTCTGTAATGATAATATTCTTAGATTATTTCAGTCTTATTGGTTTGGAGTGTGCCACTTCTGCGTTTTTTTAATTTGATGCCACTTCAGTAAATTAAACAATGATGTCTCCAATGCATATGCTACTTCTTTACTCTAAACTATAGCATGTGTTTTTAGTTTCACCGATTTTGCATTATGAAAGTCTCACTCGCCAATTCTGCTCGATCTCTTCCTCCTTGGCGCTCGGCGGGAGGAGCTCAGGCTGCCACCACACAAAGGGAGAGGAAGCCAAAACGAATCTATCCCACCTTACTGTCCATGACCCGACGACAGACAGCTACTTCGAGCCTAAGTGAGCAGCCGCCGGCCCTACATTTGGAGCCTAGGTAACCAAGTTTGTGTCTACTTCTATGATTAGTTTCTTATATGCTTCATGGTCTTTGTGGGAAACACAACATGATGCCTTGCTGGTTCCTGAGCAAGGCCTTTTGGGACAGATCTCTCTATAACGTTAAAAGAAAGCAACTATTGTTGTTCGGTTGGAGCAGATTGTGTGGGTTACTGATCCCATATACGAGTGTATAGCAGACACAAAAAACTTTAGTTGATTTACCTTTTAACCTAAATTTATTTAGGAAACTTATACTAACCTTTATTCTCAGTTAGTTGCATCAGCCTGCATGTTTTTCAGCTGTTTTTTTAGCATTGAAGACAGTAGAAGAGACTTCTACTGTTTTTTATGTAAATCAACCTGGACCAATCCATTTTGAATCGAAGCCGAGAAGGGGACATGTCATGCTCTGTTTCACTCGTGTGAAACTCAAGATTTGATAGTAGCACATAAATCATGATTTGACAAACAGTTAAATTCCTATATTTTAGTATATCTTATTATCTTTTTTATTTCTGTTCCTGAACTGAACTTTGGCCTTTTCTACAAAATTATAAGAGCAATGATGGTTCAGAAAAATGATTATGGTTGCTTATTTATTTTCTTGGTGTTAGATTACTAATGTAGAGAAATATAATTATATGATTTTACCATTATTATCAGGTGATGAAATGATAGGTTTGGAAAATGACAATAGTTACCTATCTCTCATTCTCATCTGTACTGTATTCATGTAAATGCCCATGTCTTTTTCCGTTATTATCAGTTGATATGTTCTTCATTGCACAGAAATCATTCTTACCATACTATTAGATATTATTAGCACATGCTCTTTTGAGGGAAATTGGGACGGCACTATATCTCGGTCTTTTGCCCAGAAATCTTTAGAGTACATTATCTTTCATCTTTCTGATTATAAATTGTTGGAATTTCTTATGCTTTCAGTGATGCAACTTGATGTTTTATTGTTGCCTTTTGAGGGAAATGGGGATGGCACTATCTCTCAGTCTTCCTAATTAGATATAAGCAATTGCTTACCCACACCGTATAACTCTGGTTTGGTCCCTCACTGCAGCGTTACTCTGTTCCATACACTAAGAAGCGTGAAGTGTGCCGGTTGCCACTCGCGTTGCTGCTCTGCCTGGAGGCGTCGTCGTCGACTGGAGGAGTGTCGAATCATCGTCCTTGAGTTCATGCACTTAAGGAAGAAGACGGCCTGAGGTGAGACGTCATGCATCCGTCATGCGAAGCTAGAGGTGAGTGCCCTCTCCACTTCCCCCATTTCCTCTGTCTCTCTCTGGTCTAATCCATTTTTTTTCTGCAGCTTGACATATAGGTCAGTGTGTGTGTGCAGCAGCTCCAGAGGGACCAACGTCGAGGTAGCCACTGCTCCTGTCTAGGCTAGCCTGCCGTAGGTACGAATCAGGTACCTAGACCCTTATGAGCCCTAATTTTCATGGAGCAAGGTGCAGCTTGATGCTTTTGCTTTTGGTAAAAAGGAATCCCTATTTTTATGTTGGTAGCCTCTTTTCAAGTTTATTCTTCCTTTTTGACTTTTTTTGTTCTATCTTGCTATGCATTGTATCATATTACAGTTGTGTGCTCAAACCAACTGAGCTTAATTCACATATATAGATATTTAAGAATGTGGGGATGATGCCCAATTGGAAAGGTTTGCAATATTGTAGGAATCATTTGGAGATGGGTTGTAGATATTAAGCTATGAAGGAGATGATTTTGAGGTAACAAGCCTTCAGCTTGCTATCTGTTAACATTTTTATGCATGAGTTCGATTTGATGCAATCTAGGCATTGTTTGTTGTCGAATGGATTATTTTTTCCTGCTAGGTAACATCTGATACTTAGAATGCATTCTTTCTGATGGCCTAGAAAAAACTCTGTGTGCATATTGTTCTGATTAGATGCATACAAGATGCATGTTTTTGCCTCATACCCGCTGATTTGTATGACTGAGGAACTCTCTTTCTTCCTAGATGTGGCCATATGCTCTTCACTGATATAGCATCTCATTACTCTTGTATATTATTCACATATAGCATCTCATTTCTTGGTTGATTGCTTATATATATTCAACTTTGTCTGTTTCCTGGCATTCATATATTACAAGCTAAATAAAGTTTGCCATTCCTTTTGGCCACTTATAGTTGTAACTAGAAGCATGGATGATCTGTGATGCTGGCAATTGTTTAAAATTATGATAGTTTAAAAGAAGTATTATGGTGTAGTGCAGTAATAATTTTTACTTAAAATTGCAGACCTTGCATCATATTTTGGTTGTGTATGTGGGCAGTGCGTTCAAGTAGATCTGGAACAATTTGAAGGGTTTCCTCGACACAAAATCTTCAGCCAAGGTTTACTTAAGCACCCCGAATTATGTATAGAAGTTTCAAATTGTAATTGTTTCAGGTTCTTCGCCACATTATGTATGCTTTTTTTAAAATTTTCTTAATAATTGGACCTACTTGCTATGTGGAACATGTAGCATTTACTTGATCATAATCTAATTCAATTTTTGAGCACCGTCTTTTGGCTCTTGCTTTCAACATATGTAGTATTGCTTAGTCATTTTCTTGACACGACACTTTAGGCAACGGCTCAGACTTCTTGAGCCATTTTCTATTTATTGTCGATACATCTTCCAAAATAAACGAACAATATTTCCTCCATATATGAATGACACAATGACACTATGAATTTTTTCCAGTCAACTGATCATCCTAAGCCTCATCCTGTATTCTTTTTTTTTTTGCGGGATAAGCCTCATCCTGTATTCAATACATTTATGTTCCATTGCTAACTAACGTTCGTTTGTGATGTCTTCCTCGGGATGGAAATGTTCCTTGGCACCATGACGAACATCAACGGAGAACAACCTTTTTATTTTATTTTCTGTTCCATCTACTGTATTGTTGCTGCCACAAAGATTTACCTGGACATGGAGCCATCAGGATGTGTTTAAAAATGATTACATTATCCTTTTTCTAACCTGATGGTGTTAGAAACATCTTAGCATTCAAGCAGGTTTAGTACGTTGTCTATTAATTCCACTATGTAAAAAAATCACTGATCATCGCTTGACATAAAATATTTTGATATGCCATCATGTGCATGGGCGAAGAACCTGGATGTTATTTACATGTTTTGGATCATGGATCATTGTTTTGAATGAAAAAATATCAGATAAAAGAAAGCATGTGATAATGCCGATAGATTGAAACTTTGGTTCTTTTTTAGAGGCCCACTTGGATCCTGCCTTTCCAATCTGCATGAATCTTCCTAATTCAGCAAGGCCTTCAAACCTTGATGCTTCTAAATTTGTGTGAGCTAAATGATAATTTTTGCAACACCCAAAACTGTACGCTGCCTTATAGTTTCAGGATGATATTGAACTTATCGGTGCTTTGCTCCTATTACATTTGAATGTTTCTTCCTTTTATTTTGTTATATCCTGTTTGAATACATACGCTAAACTTGATTTTCTACTAAATTGAGCATTTACTACTTGGCCATAGCATTGTGACCAGCACCCTCGCGGCAAGGCGCGTTTCCGATCTAGTATTTATGAAAAGAGAAAGTAGTACTCCTATCTAAGAAGCTAAAACGAGCAATCTGTTGTGCTGCCGCACTCACTTCCCGTATGCAATGGATATTGTCGCCTTGCCAACAGTCATCATCAGATCAGAACTGCACACGAAGCTCTATATTCTGAAGGATTCAGATTAGCTTGTACAATCTCAAGCGAGTCGCTTTAACGCAGAGGAGATCCCAGGTTGGCTGCTAGATGGAAACCCATCAGGAGTGCGCCTCATATAAAGATACCGCGCGAGTCTCGCAGGATTGACCCTAGAGCCCCAATTGTTGAGTCTATATCAAACAAGGCGTCAACATTCAGTCTTTGCGGGAATGTCCTTAGTGCGATCAATCAGGCCATAGACGACCCATCCGCTTAGGGATTCTCGTGCCTTCCTTTTTTTCTTTTAACATAATACATACGCAAGCGCTCGTACATACGTGTATACACTTATCCCTATAAATGAACACACGCATACCCTATCCCTATGAGCACCTTTGAGATTTACGAAGTCACTGTAGGCGCCTCGTCGTCGACGAGAATGTCTCCTCCCACTGAAAGCACATCGCCGGAAATCTTGAAATAAATACATGAATAATATGAGCACCAGGACTTCGAACCCTGATAGTCTGGGGATACCAATGTCCATATAACCATCCAACCACAGGTTGGTCCGGCCATCGATCTATCTTCTTTTCTGTGGTCTTAGGGACATGGAGGCGTGATGGATCTGTTGGATTTGATTGTAGATGGGTTCAGGCCCATATATGACTTCTCTCAGGCCCATTTAGGTGCATGGTAAGTGTTGTGAAGTTTAATAACATACTGCTAGTGGAGTGAGAGTGAGACCTGCTTTATAAGAGTTGCTTTACTACATGCCGTTGGGAGCTTCGGAAGAGGAGTTGTACACGCGCGCTCCTCCTCCGTCGCCCACCTCGTCACGCCTCGCCTCGCCGAAGCTTATTTTTGCCGGTCAAGAATGGTTAATTAGTCACGGATTAATTGACGAGTCGCTACAGTAGTGTCACTATCCAAGACGTTGGACCGTGTGCTATTCGCGGACTCGGTCGTGGGGCTGAGCCCAGGCTCATCTACTCGACGACCTATATAAAAAGGCGCTGGCAGTGAAGTGAACCCTAACTCAGTTCCCTCACTCCCTCCTGCACAACCCTAGCTGTCATCTACTGTTCCTCCCAGTGTGCTGATTCTGGCGATCCCATCCCGTTGACCACATGCACGGTTGGTCGGGAGAGCAGATACATCTGAAACAGTGTCGTTCGAGATCTTGCCCGGAGGAACGGCAATAAGGTTTTTGAGAAGCGTCTCGACACAACTGATTTCGATCCGTCCCCGTCTCCGTCCCCCTCTGCTTCCACTATTTTCCATGCATCTACCCCATGGCTAGCAACGAAGCCGCCAAGAAGAACGCCTCGACCAATGCCGAGGCTGCCGCTGTCGCCACCGCATTGGCCTAGCCAACCAAAGGGTATGACTCGTTCATCCCCTACTTGCTCATTCATGTGTTGGCCGTATATAAGTTGTTCATAGATGTTTTGATTTCATATACTGTACGTGCTCACATGCTTAGGTATCGGTATGAGATGGATACCATATTTGCCATGCTTACAGTTTACTTGTGGGTTAGTCTAATCGGAAAAGTGTTAATATTTCTTGCCAGTGGGAGGGCTTTGTTTTTAGGAATTTGTTTTTACTTTGACAGGGTTTGTATCCTGCATAGAGAGAAGAGGCGGTGATGCCTCTCTGAACTTGGAATAAGGTTCTTTCCGCCTAGCTCCGGTTTCGGATGGAGTACCATCTTAGGGTATCGTAAATGGAGATCCATGATGGTACTCCATCCAAAACATGGAGTATCAGACTTCAGGGACAAAATCATAATCATGAAAGTAATTACTAAATATTTCGATCCCCATTTACATGTGTAAACAGATGACGACGAAGGTGCGTTGCTGCCGACGACTGTCCATCCATGCCGTAGGCAGGCCTAGCATTAGATGTGTAGGCCCAATAACCATGGCCAGAATGGAGTTCACAAGGCAACGAGAGGCGGAATGGTGATTCGTAAACGAAGATTTGCGGCCGGCCAGCTACTTGAACAAATTCACCCATATACATTCTCTATCTCCGTCACCATGACAACCATATTTATTTAATATACTCCCTCTGATCCAAATAGGTCTAAATACATTCATTTGAGTGACAGATAATATAGATCAGAAGGAGCATCAAACCTAGATGCCAGTATAGAATGCCTTACTGCTAAGATCACTAGCAGCCCAACCTGTCTTCATGAAGTGCAGCGACTATATATGATTGCTAGTCATGGTCTCGTGGGGGGCTTTCGTCATTCCATATTATATTAGCATTCAGAAGATTATGGACACCGATTTAAAACCTAAATTCAACCAAATTCAACCATGATGAACGGCGGTGTACGCTCAGATGAGCAAGCCCCGAACGATGGCGGGGTTTGCTTCATCATGGCAAACAGCAGGCGTCCGCTCTGATCGGGAAGATAGGATGCTCGTTGTTAGATAAAAAGTCTAATATACCACTTTAGTTGACTGTTAGATTAGATTGGTACCCGAGGCTCTTCTTTTGGAGTACCTGGGTTCTGTAAAATGTCTCATCTGTACATCATGTTATTCTTAGAGGAATGTATTATGAGTTTATGACGATAAAAGGGTTTCCTCCGCTTTATAGATAAAGCATCATCTAATACAGCCAGCTCGCTGGGGCCGCAGCATAAACAAGCTCAAAGGAAAAAGAGAGAAAAAGAAAGATAAACAAATGCCAACAACGGTAGATCAACGAAACGAAGATGGCAAGCAACCGCTGCACCCTCCGGAGAAGTACCACCACGCACCCAGTACTCCGAAGCGCCGCGTACCAAGCAACACCTTCAAGAAGGAGGCGACGACGACGCCGCTGTTGCCCGGACTCACTAGTAGAAAAGGGGGGCAATGGTCCAGGCAGGGCCAGCCCATTAGTCCCGGTTCAGTCCAGAACCGGGACCAATGGGAGCATTTGACCCGGTTCGTGAGCCCCAGGGGTCGGCCGGGCCACGTGGGCCATTGGTACCGGTTCGTCTGGACCTTTTGGTCCCGGTTGGTGGGACGAACCGGGACTAAAGGGCCTCGCTCCTGGCCCACCATCATTGGTCCCGGTTGGTGGCATGAACTGGGACCAAAGGCTGCCAGTTAGTCCCGGTTCGTGCCACCAACCGGGACCAATGGGTTGGTCCTCATTGCGGTAATAGTTTACTCCCACCTCGCCAACCGAAGGGCGCTCACACCGGTTTATAAGCCCCTCCCTCTCTGCCTTGTTGAGCTCCTCTCAAAATGAAAATAGGGCCCAGTTCTTTTGAGGTGATTCTCAACAATCAAGCCCGGAGAATCAATAAGCTGAAAAGTACTCGATTTGCTTCTCAAAAATCGTCTAAGAATCGCCACAATCAGTAGTGCAATCCAAAAGCGCCTCCCAGCCACGCTTCTGGTGATTCTGCGAGCTCCCGCAAGTGAAAACGCTTCGTTATAAGCCAATGCCCCTATTCTAACCGGTAATTACAGGGAAAATGCCACCGAGCAACGCGAACAGACCCTCTGGTCTCGACCTGTTCCTCTCGTTCTCTCCCTCCACTAGACGCCGGCCGCGCCACTAGACGCCGGCCCCACCATCCGCCCGGCTCAAGTTTGCCAATCCAAGGCCCTGCCTCGCCGGAGGACATCCGTTCATGCCCTTATCAGAGCTGGCCCTCCCCTCGCTCGAGCTCTGCGGAGCACGTCCGGCTTTGTCCTCGCCCGATCTCGTCGAGCTGCTCCGACCCCGCCTCGCCAGAGCTCGCTCTGCCCTCGCACGAGCTCGTCGGAGGCCGCCTCGTCCATCCCCTCTCTCTAGTGAACTCCTTACTCCTCTTCCTCTCATCTCCCTCCTCTGAAGTCCTCTGTTAAATCGATGACTGTATGTCAACGGCCTCTGTAGCTAGATGATTTGCTAGTTGCCTGATTGATAAATGGATGAATGGTGCTACTGCGAATGTTGCTGTGATGGTTTCAGTTCAGGGACATTAAAGACATTTCAGCACCAACTCATCCCACAATCTCAGACTACAATCTCAAAAAGAACTCGATGGCTGATTCTGTGGGAAGTTGATTTTGTGGGAAGTTTTCTAGAATCAGATTTTGGAGAATCGAAAGCTGAAAAGAACTGGGCCCAGATGCCCTTATACAGGGAATTTGACATAAATTCATACTGAATTTCTCTGAAGTTAGTAAAAATTTATTATGAATTTAGGTTGAATTTTCTTTATAAGCGCATCTATGCTCATTTTTTAGTAAAGTTAATCACAACTATTTTTTCTTCTATTTATTTCTGAGTAGTTTTTTATATAGTTTTTTTTCTTTTTTACTATATATATTTTTTTCTATTTATTTCTGAGTTGTAATAAGTCATTAAAAATAAGCATCTATGCTCATTTTTTTAGTAAAGTTAATCACAACTATTTTTTCTTCTATTTATTTCTGAGTAGTTTTTTATATAGTTTTTTTTTCTTTTCTGCTGTATTTATTTTTTTCTATTTATTTCTGAGTTTTAATAAGTCATTAAAAATAAGCATCTATGCTCATTTTTTAAGTAAAGTTGATCACAACTATTTTTTCTTCTATTTATTTCTGAGTAGTTCTTTATATAGTTGACCATGATCCTGTGATGGTTCCTTATCTTTGGGTGTCCACCGCCCGCGACGATACCCGTCGGGCGCTATGGTTCTAGTTGTATTAGTGATGCTCTATTAGTGATAATATTCGACGATGTACGGACACCAACAGATAATGTACTTTTGCTTATAATTATTGAATGCATGCTAATTTGAATACTACTTTATTTTATGATTTGGTTTGCTTATTTTATGATTTGGTTTTGCTTATTGAATGCTCATATTGAAAAAGTTCTCCTTTATTCCCGTGTGCTAGACAATTTGGTGTAACAATGCACTCGAGAATGAAAGGAGGAGCTACGTACATCATCGATAATCAACCTGTGATTAATAAGAATGATCTAGTTTAATATTTAAATTATGAACATAGGCCGGAAATGTCGTACTCGGATGACGAAAACCGCCCGGGGGAGTGCGACTGGTGCCACGACGACCGAGGTATGTGCGACAGGTTCATTGAGCTGGACGAAGATCGGCGCTTCAACATTAAGCTCGAGGAGACCTTCGATGTTCATACGGTACGCAACGACGACAATAATTTTTTTCGTAATTAAGTACGACTTCAACTATTTTAACGTGTATTTTTCATCTTTTCCAATTCGACTAGCTTATCCCATGCTATGCAAGACGCTATGTCTTGGAGAGAATGGGTTTTGAAAACCATGAAAGTATGGAAACCAAAAAAATTATCCTAAGTACTCATCATGGTGTGGATTTTCAAGTAAAGTTGTACAATGCTGAGAGTGTAACCCATTTTGGTTGCAAAATTGGGAACCACTTTGCAAGATGTATGGTTTTGATGAGGGTATGCTTGTCACCATGGATCTTGGTGATCCTACAATCGAGCAAGAGAGACCTTCGATTTGGGTCCTTGTGGATACACCTCCAATTTTTTCCCCATGTGAGCTTAACATAGTTATTAAGTAATTTATATTGTTTATTTCAAAATAGTTGACATCTTATTTCCATTGAAAGCTTATTTTCATTCTTGAAAGAATGTGCGGAAGATTGTAGAAAAAACCCACTACACTGATGGCTCCAACTTAACTTATAGGGAAAAAAATCATCTGATCGCATTTTGTACTGATCTTGAGAATTACAATGTGTACAATCGAACTCCTCAACATTATGGTCAATACGTGCCACTAGTGCACGTGTTGAACTACGGTAACTACCACTACAGGAAAAAACTTGAAAGCCGTGTACCCAAAGAACTCGGCTTATGTCGATATAAACTCGGTTTATATATAAGCCGAGTCAAACTCCCGGCTTATATGACACGGTTTACACTTGATCGGCTTATACGCTATAAGCCGAGTGCCAGTAGGAAAACACTCGGTTTACTTAAAAGCCGTGTGTTTATACGAGGCTCTCGGCTTACTAAAGTAACATGACGGCAGCCGGCAAATAACGGCCACGTGTCACCGTCAGTATAAACCGAGTGCCCTCGAGAGCTACACGGTTTAAATATAAACCGAGTGCCTACATGAGCCACACGGTTTATATATAAACCGAGTGCCCACGAGCACTACACGGTTTAAACATAAACCGAGTGCTTAAGGGAGCCACACGGTTTAAATATAAACCTTGTGTCCGCACGAGCTGCACGGTTTAAATATAAGCCGGGTGCCTTTGTACACGGCTTATAGGACATCCACTGTTAAACATATCCTATAAGCCGGGTGCCTGCATCAGGAACACTCGGCTTATACAGCTCCCCGTGGCATAATATGCCTATAAGCCGGGTGACATGTCCCTGGGACACACGGTTTATATGCCAAATAGCATTTTTTTTCATGCATGCTTCAGCGAGCAGCAGCAAGATGGCTTATATATCCAGCAATATATTGATCGATCCAGCAAGCAAAATGACCAACAATATATATCCAGCAATATATTGATCCAGCAAACAAAATGACCAACAATATATATCCAGCAAGCAAAATGACCAACAATATATATCCAGCAATATATAGATCCAGCAAGCAATATATATCCAACAAAAGTCCACACATGCTTACATATGCAACAATAGTTCGCAAACAAAAGGATCATAAGTTCCAAGTCCACACATGAGTAAATCATGTATGTTATTATTCCTAATTGAGCAATCGATTCAAAAGAAATTCACAGGATTCTGCCCTCATGAGTAAATCTACATACCTTTTTAGCGCACATTCAATATTCTGTGAGCAAAAGTTTGATCTTACACTGCAAATTTTGAGCTTTCTCAATAGAATCAGAAAACAGAACAACAAGTGATGATTGCTTACTCTTATGATAACTTCAATTAGAGCCAAGTCTGGTGGGATTTGTCCTGAAAATAAGTAAGAAAAAAATAGAAAATGGCATTAGATACAAACAGAATCATAAGACCATTGCTCTAAGAAAAAACTAGATAGCAAATGAGAAGGATGAGACATCACTGAAATTATAATTTATAAATTGCATGGAATCTCTAAAAGGCTTATATTTAGGAACGGAGTGAGTATATCCACAAGCATGGCCCAAAAAACACAACATTACTAAAATGTCTTTCTAATTTTGATGGAGGTACTGCCTAAAGAAGGGCAAGAAATCCCAAATTAGAACACCAGGAAGCGAACCTTTAAAATGAATATTTATATTGGAACAGAGAAAATAACATAAAACAGACCTGATAAATAAGCCACTCGATGCAAGGGTGAAAAATAAAAAGGAAAAATATGCAACAAACATGTCTGAATAATGATCTGCGATCAAGTAATTTTAGAGATGTCATTTTGAAGAGAATGTCTTAAGTAGAGCACTGCATGTATTTCTCATACTACGTGAAAAGAAAAGGCCATACTATGCAAACTACATATGGGCATATTTTTAGAAGGAAACTTTGTCAGGTTCAAGCAGACATAATTTCATTTTGTTCTTAAGACGACATATGGATATATTTTAGAAGTAAACTTTCTCAGGCTCGACCAGTCATAATTTCATTTTGTTCTTAAGACGACTTCCATTCCAGCAAAAAAAATTGGCGACAAAAGAGACCTTATTTTGGTTCTAAAATGCACATAGAAATATCAAGTATATAGCAGCTGAAGTGCTCCTTACCTCCTCCCAGTAGCTATTCAGAAATACACCGGCGGCGATTGCAGCTTCCAGTATCACAAGCAAGAATACAAAGATCACGTGCTACATACATGGCAGGTTAAGGCAAAATAGTCCATATCACCAAGACACGGTACATCTAAGGTCACAGAGCTCCAAGAACATAACTGGGACTTAAGGTTTCAGAAAACTATTATTAGGAGTCAACAATTCCAGTTCAAAACTTAACTGCTAGAGACATGACCCTCTTTTTGAAATATCATTTATATTTTTGAAATGGATATATCTGGAAAAAAGCACGCAAGGTTTGGTCTTTATGTGACAACACAAAAGGCTTTGAGGAATTTTGCTAAACCAGTAGCAGCTGCCATGTAAGCACACTTAAATAGGCTAACGCAACTCCTAGTATCAGACGCTTCCAAGGATACACAAGACAGGCAGGGGCTGTTTGCAGTTTCAGCGGCGATGTGGCCCGAGCAGGTCAGCAAGCACATGATGATTCCCAGGCTGAGAAGAGTGTAGATAAACCTGCATAAAAATTGATCTCTTAATGAAAATAGCCATCCCATATTACATACAGTATATTCATAAGAAATCCCTAGAATACTCTTGGCATGGCAAAGAGGCATGAATTCTCTAGTTTCTCAGACCCAACATAAAAAACATGGTAGTAGTATAAATCATTCGTTGCGTAGCGCCGCGTCGACATCTTAACAGTGAAGCGAGAGGAAGATGCTGATCACCACAAATATTTTTACCCCAGCCATAAGTTTTGTTCGACCTACATCATTTGGATTGGATAAACTATCTTCGGCTGTAAGCTAACTTGCTGGAATGCAACAACAGAAGATTGTCTTGAACACTAATTTGTAAAAGTAATAAGCAAGATACAATGAAAAATAAGATATCTAATTTAACTGCCCTGCCAGCAAGTTGCACCCAGATAGTAGTTATTCTGATTTCTGAACCAGTACTATTCTGATATCTGAAGCTAATTTACTCTGAGATAAGAGTCCAAGTGCCAGCATCAACCAGCTTCTACACCTACATGTTCTTCTATTGCCAATTTACCATCTTTCATAGATTTCTTCTTACTCTTCTTTTCGTATGAGCATCACATCACAGATGAGAAAAGGGGAATCAGGAAACATGCATAAATATGAACAAGAGCATTCAAGGAAAGGCAAAAGCTGGTCTAAACCACAATGGACGAGCTCGGTGCACTTGACCTTGGTACATTGCTGGTTTCCCCACGCACGACGGCGACACCGCTGCCCAGGCAGTACGGTGGGAATTCGGTCGGCGGTGTGTGCGGGGTGCGGTGTTCCCCTTTTTATGAACCCTGAGCACTGTGTGTATGTGTGTGATGCAGGTGTTCTGAAGATGCAATTGTGGGAGGGAGGGGAACCAAAACCAGATGCAGCATGTGTTCCTGCTGATGCAGTTGTTCCACGAGCAGGAGATCAGCAGGGGCACGCCGGAGCACCTTCACGCTGGAGCACCTTGCCGCCTGAGGAGCCGGGCCCTGGTCAACAGAGAAAGGTGCTGTCAGAGAGAGAGAGAGAGAGAGAGAGAGAGAGAGAGAGAGAGAGAGAGAGAGAGAGAGAGAGAGAGAGAGAGAGAGAGAGAAAGAGAGAGAGGGAGGGAGGAAGGGAGAGGGGGACCTGCCGGCGGAGGAAGGGTGGGGCAGCCGAGATGGCCGGACAACCTCAACCCTATCGAACGGGAAGAGGTGGCGGCGCCGATGGGAGGGCCAGCTCGGGGCTCCCCATGCTCGGGGAGAGGGCGGGGGGGGATCTGTGCGCCGGCGGAGGGAGGGTGGGGCAGCGGAGATGGCCAGATGGCCTGAACCCTAGCGAACGGGGAGGGGCGGCGGCGCCGATGGGAGGGCCCGCTCAGGGCTCCCCATGCTCGGGGATGGAGAGGAGGCGGGGGGATCTGTGCGCCGAGGAGAGGGCGGCGCTGGGCGGGGTGACGGCGAGGCGGCCGGTGGATGGAGGGTGGGCGGCGATGCGAGGAGAGGAGCGGCGCGTGGGGGGAGACAGGGGAGGACGCGGGGTTGAGACAGGGGAGGCGCGGGGAAGAGATAGTGGGCGGGTCGATTTGGGTCAAAATGAGGTCTTCGCGCGTCTATTTTCGCTAAGTCCCGCGCTCACTCATAAGCCTGGTGCAGAAGGGTAAGCCTAGTGCCATAGGAAAAAACACATGGTTTATATTTTTTTATTTTTTATTTCAATACAAAAAGTTTATTAATTTTACTTTTAATAATTTATGTGTTTCATTTTATTGTATTTTTATGATACTTATTTTAGTTTTCTTTTTATTGTATTCTTATTCTATTTTTATTTCATTGTTTTTATAAATGACACTCTCTCCCCTTATTTCATTATTTCCACTCTTTAAAATATCGGTCAATATTCCGGTAAAAGTTTGGGCGTGTTTCAAGTAGACCTCACCTGTGGCCGCTTGTAAACCACACCATCTCCGATGTAGTCTCTAGGTATCGAGAGGGAACGAGTCGGGTTTGTGAAGGAAGTGTGGGCCCTATTGCTCAGTTGGCCTCGAAACTTCTCGTGCTCTCAAAGAAGGCCATCGAATGACACATGTCAGGCCCCCGTATTTTTCGGACCCGCCTAGAATATTTGAGACATTTATTGCACTGTTATGGTTTCGGAGCCGGAAATTGCAGATCTGCAAGGCGGCACATGAAATCATGCCCAGAAGCGGCATATAAAATCCTATGTGATGTCTTTGCGACATGCGTAGGCCTTTTGCAGGCGAGGGAGGGGCAGGCCCAGCCACCGGGGGGCAAAATTACCTCGGCTCCATGCCTGATCCAACCGCTTAAATCCTCGGAAAATTATATAATGCCAGAAACCCTCGGGAACTGGCACAGTGTCATCACATGGCCCCTGTAGGGTGTGGTAAAAAGTTTGGGCCTGTTTCGAGTAGGCTTCACATGAGGCCGCTTGTAAACCACGACATCTCCGATGTAATCTCTAGGCACCGAGAGGGAACGAGTCGTGTTTGTGAAAGTAGTGCGGGCCCTGTTGCTCCGTTGGCCTTGGAACTTCTAGTGCTCTCAAAGAAGGCCATCGAATGACACGTTTCAGGCCCACGCATTTTTCGGACCCGCCTAGAATATTTTTAGACATTTATTGCACTGCTAGTGTTTCGGTGCCGGAAATTGCAGGGGGAGAAACGGCCGCGTCGGGTCGACACGAAGGCAATCTTGCAGTGGGTTTGGCACAGACCTTGTTCCGAAGTGTTCCTTTGGTCTGACCTACCACAACCGGGTGGAGAGGTCCATTGGTCAAAGTCCGTCCGACGAAAGTCAAAGGGTTTGATCTCCTGGTCAACCGCTGCAGGGTTTGGCGGGACGGGGGCCTTGGGGGTAGCAATACTACCGGAGCATCGCGCGGGCCCCTCATACATGCCTTAAGGTGTGGTGGCATGTCTGAAGAGGTAGCACGTGGCTCCGGGGTGTGGCCCCCCTCACGGACGACGATGACACGGTATAGTAAACGTTCTGCAGTAACAGTGCGGCATGAATATTATTAGATACTCGGAGCGCGATAAAATCATAATTTTCATACACGGCGTGGGCACACGTGATATAGGACAAATGGTAATTTTTCATAATTTTTGGTGATGCAGAAGTATCTGAACACTTCCCTCTACATGGATTGCTCTTGCGTGTCTACGATTGTGGCCGGCGGCCTCCGGGGGCTAGCCAAGCCTCCAAATCTTGCGTCGGCGCCTCTTACATGTCTAGAAGTGTGGTGGCGGGTGCCAACACCCGGCACGCGTCTTCGGAGTGTGACCCCCTTCACGGACGGCGCCGCCGCCGGCACCTGGAGGGGGGTAACGGCTGCGTCGCGTCGACACAGAGGGAATCTTGCGGTGGGTTTGGCTCGGACCTTGTTCCGAAGTGTTCCTATGGGCTGACCTACCACAACCAGGTGGAGAGGTCCATTGGTCAAAGCCCATCCAGCGAAAGTCAAAGGGTTAGATCTCCTGGTCAACTGTTGCAGGGTTTGGCGGGACGAGGGCCTTGGGGGGTAGCAATGCCATGGGAGCATCGCGCGGGGCCCTCATACATGCCTTAAGGTGTGGTGGCATGTCTGAAGAGGTAACAAGCGGCTCCGGGGTGTGGCCCCCCTCACGGACGATGATGACACGGTATAGTAAACATTCTGCGGTAACGGGGCGGCGTGAATATTATTGAATACTCTCGGAGCGCGATAAAATCATGATTTTCCTACATGGCGTGGGCACATGTGATATAGGACGGATGGTAATTTTTCATATTTTTTGATGATGCAGAAGTATCTGAACACTCTTCCCTCTACGCAGATTGCTCTTGCGTGTCTACGATTGTGGCCGGCGGCCTCCGGGGGCTAGCCATGCCGCCAAATCTTGCGTCGGGGCCTCTTACATGGCTAGAGGTGTGGTGGCGGGTGCCAACACCCGGCACGCGTCTCCGGAGTGTGACCCCTTCACGGACGGCGCCGCCGCCGGCACCTGGAGGGGGGAGACGGCTGTGTTGGGTCGACACTGAGGGAATCTTGCGGTGGGTTTGGCCCGGACCTTGTTCCTAAGTGTTCTTATGGGCTAACCTACCACAACCGGGTGGTGAGGTCCATTAGTCAAAGCCCATCCAGCGAAAGTGAAAGGGTTAGATCTCCTGGTCAACCGCTTCAGGATTTGGCGGGACGGGGGCCTTGGGGGGTAGCAATGCCACCGGATCATTACACGGGGCCCTCATACATGCCTTAAGGTGTGGTGGTGGCATGTCTGAGGAGGCAGCACATGGCTCCAGGTGTGGCCCCCCTCACAGACAGCGATGACAGGGTATAGTAAACGTTCTGCGGTAATGGTGCGGCGTGAATATTATAGAACACTCGGAGCGCGATAAAATCAGGATTTTCTTACACGGCGTGGGCACCTGTGATATAGGACGGATGGTAATTTTTCATGATGTTTGGTGATGCAGAAGTATCTGAACAGTTCCCTCTATGCAGATTGATCTTCGCGTGTACGATTGTGACCGACGGCTTCCGGGGCTAGCCATGCCGCCAAATCTTGCGTTGGGGCCTCTTAGAAGTCTAGAAGTGTGGTGGCGGGTACGCTAGGGTATCGAAAGAGTCATGAAAATATTAAAGTGGCGTTAAATTAAGAATTTCACAAATAAGACCCATGAAAACTAGTCGACAGAAAATAGGTTAGAATAATAATACTAATTAAGTAGTAAATATAAATGCAATAAAAACCATCCTAAACTAATTTCGCACAAATGTTACTCGTTGCAAAAAATCCGCAAAAATGTAAGCCTAGTGATTTCATCGGGCACGCGGCTTATATGTCCTATAAGCCGAGTGCCTGCTTCGGACACACGGCTTATATGTCCTATAAGCCGAGTGCCTACTTCGGACACACGGCTTATAGGCTGCTCCGTGACAGCACCGTCAACCACTACCGTTGTAGACACGTGGCAGATGTCTTTGCCGAGTGTGTGTTGTAAGCCGGGTGCCTTTTCCCGTAGATACCGTGTGTTTCATATAAGCCGTGATCTTTTTTGCGAAACTCGGCTTATAGATGACCATAAGCCGAGTTCCTCGTATTTACCGGGTGTTTTTTTCTTGAGACTCGGTTTAGAGGAGCGTAAGCCGGATGCCCGAAAAAAAGCACTCGGCTTATAGGCTAACACACGGGAAACCGGGATTTTCCTGTAGTGTACCATGGAGATATCCTGGTAAGAGTTTTTACTATTGCGACATCCGTGCATCTTTTTGCACACTTCTAAAACTAGTACATCATTGCTAACTACGAAGTTATTACTATTTTTTCAACAGATAATCCTGAATGATTGTGTGCCTCATCTGATGTATACGCACGGTACCCTTCATGTTTTGAACATACAACCAGGTCTTCCTACGAATCTGAACTGTCCATACCGGATTTCTAAAAGAAGTGGAGACATGACAATCAAAGAATGGAAAAAATGTATGGACAGTCATAAGGAGCTTCTTGGAAGCAAAAGGCAGCGAAGCGCAAGAATTGGAGACAGGATGATCTCCATTCTTCATAATGGAGAGTCAGGGTCTATATTATTTTATGCTATTTTACCTTAAGGGTGTTTAGGTCCTACCTGATACTGATGATCATGTGCTAAGAACAATTATGTAGGGTTGGGTTCGATTACTATGAGGATGATGATCGTATGACTTATTATTAATAACGAGTAGAAGTTATATGATGATGCATAATTAGTAGGACTTGTTATTATATATGATGATGTATGATGCGAGCATGCATGAGTTATTATATCAGCGGGTGAAATGAACATAGCAGCAGCGTTGGTAAACCAAGGACGAAGATATAAGAGAGGACACTTCGCTCTATTAGCTAGCTAATAACAACCTAAAAATAACCCCCAAAACTCCTAAAGCAGCCACTTTTTTTAAAAAAAACATCGACTTTTGGTCCCGGTTGGTGCCACCAACCGGGACCAAAGGCCCCCCTGCCTGGGCTCGATGCACCGGCCACGTGGAGGCACATCTGTCCTGGTTCGTGTTTGAACCGGGACTAAAGGGGGGAGGTATTAGTAACGACCCATTAGTTCTGGTTCATGAACCGGGACTAAAGGCCCTTACGAACCGGGACAAATTCCCCCTTCTCTACTAGTGTACTAGTCCTAGGGTTTCCCCCGATGCGCGGGGGCAATGGGGGAGGGTGAACTTGACGTCCTTAAGGAAGGTTCGGCGGCACCCACAGGCGTCACGGCATTGGGGCCGGACGAGCCGCCAGGGATTTCTCCCGACCCAAGCCGCAACCACCACCCCAGACGATCCATAGTGCACCGCCTAGCACACCGCCCACCAACATGTGCCACCACAGTCGCCGAACCAACTTCGTCGTCTCCCAAGTTTATGAATCATGCATCAACCACAATCAAATTTGAATCTTTCGTGTAATCTTCTTTTTCTGTAAGCGCTTACAAACTTTCTTTATACTCCAAACCATAGCCAATTGAGCTTGCAGTCATAAAGTAGGTAACAACTATACTTCTTCTGCAAACGGTGTTGTCTTTAGAAATTAATCCTTCGGTGTCAAAAACCAATGGGATAGATCGAAAAAAGTGGATCACCCCGTGTCGCCCCCTCGTTGGGTGACTCGGGTGGGTCCAATCACCATGGTCATCGTCTCCTCTCTTCCTTCCCCCAATCGCCGTCGGAGGATGCCGCTGGGCTATGTCCGGGGCGGCCAACAGTGGTGGAGGAGGCTCCTCCCTTCCCAACATTAGTGGGTCATGCGGAACTTCCTGGTGTGTGGAGGCGTCGACAAGACCTGCGCCAGAGTGGTGCTCGGCTGACTCCCGGCGTTGACTTGGGCGGCGGCAGATCTCGACACTATGGTCCACGTGGAGAACTCTGGACCTGGGGCGGTGGATTCCTCGTCTGGCGACGCTCACGGGTGGTGGGTGGACGACTGCGTGGGCAGTGAGTCGTCGGTGGATCTCATCCCGTTGTTGCATCTCTCCCGCTGCACTTGGTGGCTTGCGGTTTCTATCGCTAGCTTGGGTGCATTGGCAGGGGCTGGTAGAGGTGGCTTTAGACCGGAGGAAACTCTAGATGGCTTGCCCATCCCGACAGCAGCGACGACTAAGGTCGCCGCTCTCCTCATTGCAGGCACTGTCGAGGTCCCTCCCCTCCACCCCGACCCCATGCCCGGGTGAAAACCCAAAATCTCCTCAGATTGGGTGGTAGCGACAGTACATGCGTCATGCTGTTCTTGGAGGCACCGTCTATGGTGTTCAGGTGCTTAGTTATAGGAACTACGGGTGGAGGAGATGGGATCAGTGGCAACATGTGGTGTTCGTGAAGGTGGTGCGGCGTGGAATCTGGTACGTCGACAACGGAGGGTCTTGGCGGCATGGGGCAGCAGTATCTCAGCGGTGGACGCATGTTGATGGACGAGCGCAGGATGGTGGTACCGTCTGGCGTCATGTTTGTGTTGAAGGCAGTTGGGCCTGCCAAGGCTTGTGTATTGATCTCTCCAAACGATGGGACGACAGAAGATGGCGGCGGCGGATTCTAGAGCATTCACATGTGGTGCCCGCTAAGAGTGCGATGGACCGGTTTGTACCCTAGAGCCAACAATGTGGCTTGGTTGTGGCCTCCGGTTTTTTATGTTGGGCTTCGCCGCGAGATCTGGGTAGGCAGCCCCCACCATGTGCACCCCACTCATTATGTTGATAGGAGTAGGGACAGATGTTGCCAACAATGTGGCTTCGAATTTATTAATGTATTAGTTTGTAAGGTCATGGTGAATAATCAATAAAATGATTGTATGCATCACGCTGATGCAGAGGCCAGAGGCCATCCTCCTTTTCAAGAAAATAAAAATAAAAATCCAACAAGCTTTCAAAATGAAGATCTGCTTGCACTCAATGCCTTGGCCCCGTCTATCAATAGAAGTGTTATTAGCTGCACCAAACAAGACACCAAATATATATGCTCCTCAGGGACGATTAGCATTGAAAAGCAGGAAGGTTGTCCCTAGTCTCCTGGACTCGTGAGTCGTGCTCGGAACAAATGGGTTGCATCGAGTTGGATGATCCATTTATAAATTTAAGTGGACGAGCTAGCAAGCATACATATGAATCTCTTCACTTTGGTTGGCTTAATGGCAGAACAACTCAGCCATGCTGTCGCTTGGAATAGTACACATTCTTTCGTCGATGCATCATTAACAGACGTACTCCCTCTGTAAACTAATATAAGAGCGTTTAGATCACTAAAGTAGTGAACTAAACGCTTTTATATTAGTTTACGGAGGGAGTATATGTTATTAACATATACATATAGGATTGGAAGGCAACTGGAAAGTGTAGAAGCACAACAGTCAGGTGCCCGGGCACCACCGTGGTCTCCCAAGCAGATCCGGTGATGTCTAGGCTGAAGAAAAAGAGCTCAATCATGTATTTTTGCTGATTTTGTTCCCCTAGCCTTGCTTCCTTGCCCTTATTCGGCCCTCCTGCTACTGGGTCATGCGGCCACCGTCCCCACTCCTCCTTCGCAAGACCATCGTGGGCTTGGGCCTCAGTACAGTCTTTAAGAACTTGTCCGCCAATACAAGGGTTAGAAGGCACCGGTCCCATCACTCCCGCTTTAAGAACTTATTATAGTCTCCTTTGTTATCCAGAACTTTCCTACTGAAAACATGGTAACAGGTCGGACGCGGCGTTTTTGAACTCGAGCTCATGTGCGCTCGATATCTGGGCGGTTGAGTAGCCTCTCGGGATATGATGCATTAAATAATGGGGCGAGACTGGCGAGCGTCTGTAATTGTGGAAAAGAACAAATACATTGAACTGGGGGCCAGGACGGAGACGGAGGGACGGCGGTCGTGGACGTATGGAACTCGAGCCGTGGATCAGGATACTTGCTTTTCGTCAACTCTGGCGACGGCGGAGTAAATGCTTGCGGTTCCGATGGAGCTTTTCCATTACACAGTGAGCGCTTTTATTGCCGGAATGGAGCAGCATCAGCCATTCGCCGATTCGTGTGCGGGCCTGCGGGGGCGGAGGTGGGAGATCATAGGGAGGGTTCACCACAAGCTTCCGAACAATCGTTAGGCGAGATGGACCCGCTCCAGGACGGAGCCGCAGGTATGTTCGTACTCATCGCTGGAGTTGTAAAATTAATGTTGCAAATCTGAAAAAACTCTGTTCGTATGTGTGTGCTTGTCATTAATAGACTAGAGAACAGGTGGGATATCAGATGAGTCATGAGTGTGAGGTTTTACGGATCTAGTGCTTCGTACATTATTGAATGATTCGTTCAGCACCTCGTTTTTGCAACACAGACATTCTCTCTTTCAGCCTGATTACACCATAAATTGTGAACTGTAAGAAAGAATGTCTCTCACGCAAAATTGATGGTGGAATCTGAAGAATCTGAGCTTGTATGTGTGTGGTTGCTTGAAAGTACAAGACTACAGTAGAGGGATTCACCAGATGATTGTGAACTGAATACTTTGTTTGGCACCTCACATATTGTTACACTATAAATTTTGAACTGTAGGAAAGAATTTCTCTGTTGCAAAATCCATGTGTCCAAATCTGAAGATTCGGTGTTTATATGTGTGCGACTGCTTGTAATTTTGACACTATGGTCACTATGTGTGTGGTTGCTTGTAATTTTGACACTACGGTACTGCAGATGCTCAAATTGAAGATTTACCTCAAGTATCTGTGCAATTTATTGGCCAGATCGACCTTAAAAGCTCCTGGATGGACGTAAAGGTATGTCACTATTCGGAAGTAGTACACTCTTTGGAAACTCAGCATGCTACTCTTTGTACAAATAGATACATGCTAGAAATTCTCAGTGAACAAAACTATATGTAGCTTTCTACATTGCAAATGTGTTTCAGCCTGAACAGATTATCGTATTAGTATAACAGGTGTAGAGCTACTTTGCATTGAACAAATTGTCGTCGTACTAAAAAGATCATGAAGAGATTGCTGTTTGTGCCTTGACAGTGGGCTGCATTATAAACCCAGGATGATGTGTGCATTGCCTGATGTGTTACTAATGATCTGGTAAAAAATTGAGCAGTTTTGACTCAGAAAGGACGATTACCTGCGAGAGACGCTGACCTTGCTCATTGTCCATGCATTGAATTTTAGGTTTAATTTCTGCAGCATGGGAAGCTGAAGCATACCACCAAAATCAATTTCTGTAACCAGCCACTTCTTGAATTGGTCCAACTCGGCTGAATAACTTTGACAACATGCTTAACAGAGATTCAGGGGCAGTGACTCCTTCATTGTTGATCGGTACACCATTATCAGAAAATGATGGATGTGGGTTGCGATCGATAACTGGGTCAGCAAATCCATCGCCATCTCAACCCTGAGAGTCCAACATGATCACTGTGAATCATAACAAAAAGGAGATCTCAGACTAAATGTCTCTGAGCATCGCTCCGACAGTGATTAGGAATCTGGGTCTAAAGCCACGTATTGTGCCATTTGCTGGGTCACCTGCGGCAGTTTCAAAATCTCTGTTATAATTACTGAATGGTGCACTTCAAAATTAGTTCTGACATATGCATATGCATTGCCAAAATTAGTTCGTACAGAAGTTCTGCCAACTGGACGAAATCAGTATAAATAAAAACCTTATTATTGCAGCACCAGCGTATAAGCTGTATCTAGCAGACCATACGAAATGCATAACAACATTGCTGATCATGAATGGCTGCAGATTTATAGATGTACGAAAACAATGGGGTGTGGGTGTGAGGAGAGATGCTTAAGTGCACAAATGACTGAAATAGAATCAACGGTGGTGCAGAAAAGAATGCCTGATATTCTAAAAATATATATATGCCTGATGCAGTTCGTGCTGGTAGTTGATCTCCGCTGGGAGCTGGCTAGGAAGCGCTGCATGCGAAGAACTGGTGGGTGAGGAAACGGAGAAGTATTGAGGAGATAGGGCCGCTAGAGCGTTGGGGATGGTATGGAATTGACGAGAATGTAGGTATACGCATGTTTGAGACGCCGCCTGTACATCATAAGCTGAATACTATACGAAAATAAAAAACATTAAATGGAACAGGATGTGACAAATAAAATCAGTACATAGCCATCGCACGACAAACTACTACAATTAAGCCGTCATCTGACACGACTAATGCAGAGGTTGGTGTGTCCAGGCAAGGAATGAGCGGAAAGATTTCATCCGGAACGGCTGCTGAGGAAGAAGACATCGGCTATGTGGGCAGGTGTGACTGTGTCGATCTGATTTTTCCAGTGGACTGCATGGAAGTGGCGGATCTGATTTTAGCCGGTTAGGAACTGAGGTGAATCGTGTAGGGGAAGCTTGCTAGCTACAACGGGCAGGCGTAGTAAATGGGGTCCAACGCTCCAACGCCTCTGTTAGTCCAGAATCTTGACTTGGACGGCCCATATCGTCCACTGACAACCGAGCCGGTATAAAGCTGCCTGACGGAGTCACATTTGTTGTATGTCAGACGTGGGCCACAAGCCCAGAATAAAATTAAGGATACATAAATTATACATGGACCTATACGTGGTGGGCTGTGGATCTCGAAGCGCCTAGATGGGAGGGATAACGAGCACAGAACAACACTTTCGGTAACAGGTCTTGTTATCTAGGGCTTTGAGTAGCAAAAGGCTTTGGTAAAAACATCAAACCATAGCCAACTTACCGTGTAGGAAAAAAAGGAGGAAACACTAGTGGACAGTGTACTGAAGCAAAACTACAAACTAAATAGTATTGTCGTTGGAGATTGATCCTCGCAAAGAATCATCAGTTTCGAAGTGAGAATATGTCCATACTGCACCCACTGTTCTGGGTACCGCTCGAAATTTTGTAATCCCGAGCGGTTACCGCGTTTACCGCTACCCCACGGAAAACACTCGTACCGAGCAAAAAAATTCGAGTTTTTTTGAAATTTGAATTCAAGCGATCACCATGCTGTTAAATACACTGCATCTCTGATATAGCAAAAGCGCTTGCAATGGCGTAGTGGCAAAGGCATGCTTTATGGAGCAGCGATTTTTTAGAATGCGAAAGCAATAAACTAACAGAGTTGAAAAATTCTGGTAGAGGCAGGGGTCGAACTCGATATGTCTGACCAAACAGCATCAATGGGTCCGTGTCAACAGCCACTACGCTAGAAGAAAGGTAGTTATATGAAACAGTTAAAAGTATATCTATATCAACTTCAAAATATTTGAATTCAAAATTTAATTTTAAATTTCGTCCGATTTTTTTCCGGTATTTCGTGGTTACCGTGGGAACCGTGAATTTCGGTCCCCCTCGAGAAAAAAGGCTCGCTTGGGATCCAAAACCTTTACTGCACCTGACCTGGCCTGCCGGTGGCTTGTTATTAGCTGAATCCAACACTATACAGAAGGTAGTGTTCGCATGGATGACAATTTTTATAATTTTTTTCGAAATTCATCACGCAGTGATTGTTCTCCATAGGTGAATGATGCATGGAGCCAAATGATCCTTTTTAATGAACGAGCACGCATATCTGACCATCTTGCCATCTCTGGCTTGAAGGCATGACACGGTGGCCCTGGCTCAAAGGACACATCATCTTCTCAATGGTTGCGGATAACTTTTTTTTTTCACGAATACGCAAACATTGAGTATCATTGCATTGATAGGAGGGGGTGAAAATAGAAAGAGGTGTGCCTACATTGGCCACGCGTACACAAGCCGGCGCGGGCTCAAGTGGCCGGAGCAGTTAGAGGAGGGGCTGCTCATCCCCTGTACATAGCGCTAGAACCTATCTCTCAGGGATCAAGTTCGCCAAGCCGTTGGCGCTGGCGCTAGCCCATAGGCGAGAGTCCTCTCGAATGGATTGGAGTAGACTTGTGAAGGAGAGTTGCAAGTGATCAACGCGCATCCATTCCGGTGCTTCCAGATAGCCCATGCGGTGAGAGCGATGATGGAGCTGAGCCCCTTCCGTAGAGCCGTGGTTGCGGATAACTTCACCATCAAAGATGTAGTTTTTGATATATTTTCCACTTCCATCGATCTCTAGACTGGATTTTATTCAGTATGTGTGGTTTGATCATTCATGTAAAAAGCAAACAAACATTTCATGCTCAAATCACATACAACATTCAGTGATCACTAAAATTTGAAATACCAGTGCTCTCACTGGTAATCTCGTTGCAAAAAATGTTGATCGCTCATTCAGCCCGTTTGATGGCAAAGTTGAGAAGCTGCACCCGCTTTTAGGTGGTGACGTGGCAAAATGGAGATGGTGCACATAGAGGTGCTCTCCAGCATGGTGTCCGCCACTGCTTTAACCCATTTTTATCATTGCATATAGTATCTTTTACTTTGTCCAATTGTAAATTTGTAATGTTACCCATTTTGTTCTAATTGGTTGAGCGGTAGCTCGAACTAAACCAAACCTATTATTTGTTTCATTGTTGACCCCACGAAAATTTTGAGAGCATTGGAATCTGATTTGGCAGTTGCTCGTTGTACAATGAAATGAACCTTTCGAGTCCTTTTTATGAATGATGATGAAAGATCAAATCTGATCGACAGGTAGACTTGAGTGTACTTGATTACATGAATAATTTCCTTCTTTATGTCCACAAAATAGAGTAGGGCGTTTTGAAGCTCGGCATCCATCGAGGACCAAATTTTTGGAAAAAAAGATCAAAATTCAAACTTCTCAGTTTACAAAAATGTAAAAAAATTATACAAGTATACAAGGATGTGGTATGTATGTTTGTAAAATTTCATGATGAAACACCTTGAGGTGCGAGTTGTGCAAAAAAAAAAAAAATGAAATCATGGACTTTGAGGATGAATAGTGCGTGTACTACAACGGCGCAGATTTTTTTTCTTTTGTGTGTAGGACTCATTTTAAGAGTGCAGCGATCCGGTGCTCAGGTTTGTCCTGAAAACTTATTCACTTGTACATTATGTCCCTAAGTATATGTGTATGTATTTTTTATATTTTTTGAAGTGCACAAATATGAATTTTGCTCATTTCAAAATCGGCCTCAATGGAGTCCAAGCTTCATTAAGAATTTTCGCACAAAATATATTGACCTTCCCTGTTACATCTATTATATAATTACAAAGTGAGAAAATCCACTTTAATGTTTCATGTGGCATTTGCTTTTGACCATGTTTCATATGTGGAGTACTGTTGGAGATTTTTCGCGGCTATTTATGCTCACTTCTATCTAACGAGTTGGCATAGCGTTATTTGGTATGGGCTTGGACAATAAGTGTGACATTAATGAAATGACTGCATCTATGGAATGTCACCTATGTAAATGAGCAAGAGCACACTCGCATTTCTCTATCTTTCTTTTGCTTTGCCTGACTACACAATTTTGGCACAACACCTATTTGACTTACTTATTTCATGCATTCCAAGTTTCCAACTACACGGATGATGGGTAGCCAGCTAGTGCTAGGATGATTGTAAAAAGAAAGCTAGTGCTAGGATTTGGAGGAAACGGGATGTTGCTGTTAGGAACCTTGTTAGTCAAGCTATGAGTTCGCAGAACTGGGACATGCCTGACAAGAGTTTAACTGAACATGGCACATTTGAGGAAAATTCGTAAATAGAGGACCCAAACAACCGCGCAATCCAGACCGAAAGTTTACCAGCCCGATGTATGCACGCTGACCTCTAAGGCAAAGTGCTCACCAGCTGTACTCGTCTGCACATTAGAAACTTCAGAAAGAAGAACTATCCCCTCGTCTCTGATTCCTCTTACCCGCTCTGTTTTCTCTGCTCCTCTGCGCCAATTTCCATGTACCCATGAAATCCCTTGTATCCACAATCCTGTATCGCTACTTGGGGAGCGTCATGAAATTCGTGTTACGGAGGAAGAAGAGAATGGGATTCAACACAAATCGATTATGCTCAAGGCTGCGAGGTTATAGAGTGCTGGCCCCAGCCAAGCAAGATCGTGGGTGTGCCACTAACCGAGCGACGTGCAGCACTACTCGAACAAAACTGCTGCACGGTCCAAGCTCTACGTATGGCGTACTATGCATTAGCGCATACGGTATAACTACCTAGTCTAACAATTCGAAGTGAGAGTAGTGATTCTTCGGGGATAGCCTGTCAGTAGGGCTTTCTCATGTTTAGAGTCGTAGGGTTGTACGTTTACCCCCAAAACATAAAAACCTCTAGCGGCGCGGTGGCGATTAGGGTGAATCTCGTCGGGGCGAACGATCAAGAGGGAACGGTGCCGCCGATGGCTGCTCCCAACGCCGCCGCGGGTGCTGGGGCAGGGGAGACGCTCAGCCGAGTCGCGCAGCGAGGAAAAAATTGGAGGAAGCCTTGGGGAAATTTGATATCTCAGAAGAAGAGGCTACTCCTTTGGTGATCGACGATCATGTCGGAGCAGGACCTGCGAAGTGGCTCCTAGCTGGTAAAGTTCTCCATCGAAACTAGTTTCATATTCAGACCATTATCAGTGCTCTTCGTCGTGCATGGGGTAATCCAAGAGGACCACAATTCCAATCAGTTGGAATCAGTATGTTCGTGGCGGAATTTGAGAACCAGCGAGATAGAGATCGGGTATGGAGTGGTGCGCCATGGCATGCCAGCAAGAATGCTGTGGTGTTGGCAGAATTTGATGAGTGTATGAGGCCCGATGAGGTGAAGTTTGACCGATTACAAAATCTGTGCTAGGGTTGTGAATTTACCATAGATTAAAATCGCGGAGAAACGATTTCACGGCGGCCTCTCCCAGCAGCTATAACGGGCAAACGTGGCAAATAGCGGAATTTTTTTTTGTGGGACAGATGATTTCTGGAGGGTTTTGCTGATTTTTGAGCCATTTAGAGGGATATGTGGAGGTTTTCGCGGCAGCAGCCATAACGTAGCGGCGAGGCTCCCGGGCAGCTATAGCGGCTATTTGGCGGGCTATTTTAATCTATGGAATTTACCCTATAATTTGAGGGACGAAGCTTGGTGGAATCCTATTGCCAAGCAGATGGATCAACATGCTCAATCAGTTAAATTTGATCACAATGGAGGGTTCCTGTGAGCTAGGATGACCATTGATGTGGATAAGCCTCCGAGGAGGTGGATACTAATTGATTCTGCAAGGAGACAGAAGGTAGACATGTATGATATTCACTAGGAACAAGAGCCATATTTTTGCTTCTCCAGTGGCAGATTGGGGAATTCAGAACTATATTGTCGTACACCGGGATCCCGAGATGAGAAAGGGGAACTCCCGTCTTGCCAAAAACTTCGTGCTCCGGATGAATCCAGGAAGCCGGTGACTAGTGGGAATTCCTCCAGCGAGCCAAAGTATGGTGCTAGCAGCAAGCAGACAACAAGAAACTCAAGCACCAACAAGGACACTGGTGAGGAAGTGGTATCCCCTGTCAAGAACAAACAGCCACCGAAGCGGAATGATGCTCCAAATCAAGTCTGTCGACCTGTGGCGAAAACTTTGCTACTAATCGATGGGGGGTCAGGGGCTGCTGATGGGGGTACAAGTATGATCAAGGAAGGCTCGACTTCAGCTAGTAATGAGGGTGAGGGCTATGATTTTACCCGATACCCGAAGAAGAAGAAACCCACTCAGAAAATTCGGCAGGGACCGCGTCGCGGTCCTGCCCGGCCCAATGAGTTGTTTGAGCTGGAACTGCCGGGGGCTTGGCAACCCCGAGGCAGTTCGTGCGCTTCACAGTATTGTGAATCTGGAAGGTCCCACTCTTCTCTTTGTTATGGAAACAAAAATTAGAGCAAAAAGAGTTGAGGATTTGCAGCATACTCTTGGTTTCAGAGAATGCTTTGCTGTTGACAGTGCCGGCCTTAGTGGCGGCATTGGTCTGTTTTGGTCCCGGGAAGTGACTGTCGAACTAAAAAGCTACAGCCAAAATCACATCGATGTTGTGGTTCAGAGTAATGACAGCACTCCTTGGTATGGCGTTCACCGGTTTTTATGGAGCACCGCGAGCACAAGATCAACATCACAGTTGGCAATTTGCGTATTTTAGTTCAATCAATGGTCTGACAATATCTGTTTTTAGTGTAATTTACGGTTGTAAATACATTTTATTAAAATAATGGCATCAGAAGAATTTAGGCTTAATTATTGTTCATGGATTGGCACAATTTATAAAAATAGGTGTGCATAAGAAAACCTATTTTAAATCTACAGAGAAAGCTGGAGTTTTTATTAAAACATGTAAGTTTGCAAAACATCAAACAGTTTGATATGTGCCAAAGAGCTTGCTTTTCTTAACATAGTAGCGACAAGTTACCCCTATTTCTCATTATCCAAAAGTTTTTTTTGCTTCAGGTCTTGAACATCTTCCTAAGTTGAGACTCTTTTCATGTCAAATTTGGTATACTAGTTATATTGAAAGCTAGTATATATACTACATACATAAAAAAACCTAAGTTTGAAAGATATCCTGCATGAGAGTTCTGAAGATTAATTGTTGGGAAACACTATAGTTGGTTGTCCTTCAGTGACCTCGTACCTTTGGCTGGCACTAGGAAGCCAGCTCCATATATGTCACCAAGGTATCAGTAAACAACAAAATTTCTCAAGTAGAGTTCATTATATTGATGGATGGTTGCACACACAGAACACTACTAAATGAATAACCTTGCACGCACACACACGCATGCGCGCGCGCACACACAGTCGCAGATCTCTCACCGTTATAACATCTGACCATTCACTCTAGCTAGGTGTGCCTAAGTTCCTTCCTGCACCCAATGTTGCTCCTTGCTTGTGTGGCATACTGGACACTGTCCTAGTGTATGCTGCCGAGATGGAGGACAACGTCCATAGCGTTGCGTACTCTGAGCTTGGGAGGTTGTGTACACCACCGAAATGGTGGGCATGCAGCGTCCGTGGTGATTCATATTGTGATCTCGGGAGGGTTTATTTTCTGGAACGTGAGCTTGGGAGGTGCCAGGAACTGTCGTTGATAGCTTACTTAGGCCTTGTACAATGGGAGGTGCTTAGAGAAATAAACCAAGCTTTTTTTAAGCGCCGGTGCTTATTTGTACAGGATAGACGTTTAACTAAGCATCTCTCCTATAGAAATAGGCAACGGTGCTTCAGAAAAATCCGGTTTATTTTTTTAAGCATCTCACTAAGCACCTCCCATTGTACAAGGCCTTAGGCCTCTATGCAGCCGAGGCCCTTGGGCTACGCAACACCAACTGGTGGAGCAAGCAACTGATTACGGTTACCCTGACAGAATTTTGCTCATTGCCCGCTAACAACCTATGTCACGGTACTGGTTGATTCAAAAGAAATAGCGGTTACAAGATGCAGCTAATGGATGAGCGCAAAACTGCTAAGCTAAGCAGCCTAACTACCAGAAGTGCCTCTGTGAACGGCATATAGAAGCTTGATCTTTTGGAGAATGGACGCTGACGCTTCACTGTACTTCCTCTTCGGTAGAGGTCGCCAAAGCTGAAAATAAATAGATCATTTGAGAATATAGTTGGCCGGGCGGGACGGAATAGTTCCTTTGATGGCAAGTTTGTTAAGGGTACTCCAGAGTGTCCACACAAGTGGAGAAAAAGAGCTCCAAGCCAACCTATGCTGCTATCTACTGGCCAGCATGCGGAGGATACATATAGGATGAGCATCCTTTGAGGAGGTTGAAAATATCGGATAAGGAGCTAGGATTTCAACTGAGCCCGAATCCCTGACGGACACAGCTCGCCAGAGGTATAGCCGGGGCACATAGAAAAAGGATATGGTTCACGTTCCTCACCACACAGTCACACAGAGAACACCAGCCATTACCAGGCCCATGCCTTTTAAGAAGGTTGATAGCAGGTGGCAAACGGTCCGCCATGGCGCCAGATAAAAGTAGGTAAACGTTTATAGCTGGCACTCCGGCCGAGTCTTCGGCCGGACGCGCGCTGTGCGTTCGATCGCGTAGAATCCTGCGACCGCGCGTGTCCTCGTGTAAGTTGACTTATCGCCTGTGCCCGCCACCAACCGTTCCCTTTTGCTCTTTTTTCCTCTGGTGATCGCTGTCATCTCTTTCCTCTGGTTCTCTTCTTCCTCTCGTTCTTTCTTCTCAGTATTTTTTCTCTCTCCTGCGTAGGAGACGGCGAGGCGCAAGTCGGCGTCCTTTTTTGCTGGAACCACCTTATGGTGGTTCTGGAACCTCGGCGAAACGGCGGTGCTGCCGCGCTGCAACGGCGGCGCCTGCGGAGCTGCAAAGGGTGGTGCTCTATGCTACAATCGTTGATGCAAAAAGCTATATCCAGTACATAAAAAAGCTTCAACCAAACATTGGCAAACAAGAAAAGCTCAACTGTTGGAAGAAAAGCTTCAACGACAGATGAAAAAAGCTTCAACCAGAGATTAAAGAAATCTACAGCCGACCACTACTGAAGTTTTGCTAGGGGGGCGATAGCGGCGCTGTGATGTTTGCTGCAACTGGCAGCGGAAAAAGCTACAATCAGCGGTCAATTTTGCTACAACCACCGTTTTTGCTATAACCAGCGATTTTTGCCCAAATGAAAAAAGCTGCAACCATTTACATGAAAGCTTCAACCCTACATTTTAAAAGCTTCAACCCGTTTACATGAAATTGCTGGAACCGGCTTTTCTTCCTCAACGATGGCCATGGCATCTCTATGTAGCAATTTTTTCTGCGTTCTAGGTTGAAGCGCCGGCATCGCCATTGTTTTTGCCGGTTGCAGCTTCCTCGCAGCATGGTCACAACATTTTTTTGCTGACAGTTCCAGCAATCGGCATCAGGCAGTCTCTCGCCGTTGAAACAAATTACGTTGCCGGTCCCAGCTTTTGTGCATACAGTTGTAACATTGACGGTGACGGCGTCACGGCTTTCCAGTACTGCTCTCGCCGGTTGCAACTTCCTGGCGGCCGGTTACAACTTTTTATCACCACGGTTGCAGCACCCCTGGTGATCGGTTCCAGCATGCATCGCCACAGTCGCGTGGTAGCCGTCTCCAGCACTGGCGGCAGCCTGCAGAGCGCCCCTGGTGATTGGTTCCAGCATGCATCGCCACAGTCGCGTGGTAGCCGTCTCCGGCGGCGTCCTGGTGCGATACTTTTTTGCTACAACCGGAGGCCTTTTTTGTTGTGCGCAGCGATTGAATTTGCTACCACTGATGTACATGGCGGCAACGAGGCTACGAGCGGCGGCGCCGGCGAGGCTTTGAGCGCCACCGGCGAGTGGTGGTAGCGGGGGCTTGAGCGAGAGGAGAGCGCAACTGTTGCATGGGTGGAGCCGGGGAGCCGGCGAGGGCGCCGACTGGCAACGGGGGTGCCACGGTGGTGCTTCAAGCTTGGTCGCGGGGGGGGGGGGGGGGGGGGGGGGGTGGCGGGCGGACGTCGTTGTGGGCCGTTGCAATTTTTTTCGAAGGGGAACAACTAGGAGGTGGACGAAGCAAGGGGGGTCAGATCTGACGGCTCTTAATCGTGGTATCTGGCGGCTGGGGCTCGACAGGCCGAACGGTTCGGCCGGCGCGCCGGCGCCTATGAGCGTCCATAAAAGTACAAACTTTCATGGGGACTCTGGCAGCCCACAAGGCTTTAACATAACCACTTTCCGACCCACTGGATTGCTTAGCACAGATCGATTTGTTGGAGAAGAGAATCTGAGGGCTCCAGACCCGAGCTAATCACGCCTCTTTCGTCTGAAATGGAAATGTTCTGAATATTCGCGCGCAACTGGACAAGAAGGTTTGATTCGTGCGGCGACAAGTTCCTTAGGTAACCAATGTTCAACTTCGTCACAGGATCGATCACATCAAATCACACGAACACACGCCATGTTGAACACTTTTCGACATTCATCATAGTCTAAGAGCAGTTTCGGAAGTTGTGCGGCTCACGATGAATGTCCGCGAGAGTTTTTTCGCATTTTCTACTAATCCGCTCGTCGGGATGAAGCAAATGATATAGCGTTGGAAATATATCATCGAGGCGCATCTTTTTCATATCTATTTTTTTCTCTAATTCATTACGGTTTAAGAGCAGTTTCAAATTTACTAAATCGCGGAATCGTGTTATTCAATTTTTTTGAATTTTCCGGTACTGTTTTCGCTCCAGTTTTTTTAACCGTTTGTCGAAACGAGGCGTATGATACGCCGTTGGAAAGATACGAACGAGGCACAACTTTCATATGTTGAAATATTTTTGAGATTCCTTACGGTTTTAAGTTAATTTTGAAAATCGTGCGGCGGACGACGAGTAGCAGCGGCCGTTTTTCATGAAATTTTTACAAAGTGCTAGCCGGAATGATTCAAATGATACGTTGTTGGAAAGATATGGACGAGGCCCAACTTTTTCATGTCGAACACTTTCTCCAATTCTTTATGGTTTAAGAGAAATTTCGAATTTACCGAAATACGGACACTCTGTTTTTTCGCGACCCAAAATCATCGTATCTGGTGCATCAAACAGAAAACCGCACTGCTTTAGACTGAAAACCACACTGCATTAGACGGTCAAGTGAACTTCATGATTTGTTTTTGTGAGACGCAATTTTTCCAGGGGAGAAAGTGGAGTGAGCTTCACATCGGGCATAACTGAACCGCAAGACTATCGATAAGTGAACCGCTTTACTTTTTTCATTTCCTTAACATTTTTGCATTTCACATTTGGCGTAAGTAAACCGCAACACACTCGAAACTGAACCAAACCGCTTTACTTTTTTCATTTCCTTAACATTTTTGCATTTCACATTTGGCGTAAGTAAACCACAACACACTCGAAACTGAACCACAACAAAGTCGAAACTGAACCACATTACAGTAAGTAAACAACATTTTTTGAGATAAATAACAACAAATTCAGCACACGTAAACCCATGATTTTTGCACTGCATAAGGAAGCACCACCTCGAATCCCAAGCAAAACTGCATCGACGCAACAACTAAAGCGCAACTAGACACGTGCACCAAACAGCACTCCCGTTGCCACTAAGCTGCTCGCTGCGATGACAGAACTAGAAGACATTGTCGCGAAAACTCTTACTCTCTGTTGGATAGGGGAGTACGCCGGCGAACAACATCACCGGAACCAGTGTACCACACGCGCCATGCCGGCAAACTGAGGAAGTTGTTGGTCGACACTGCGCGCCGCCGACGAAGCAAACTGCACCAAGATGAAAAGGGGTCAAGACAAAAAATGCGATCTCTGGAAAATAGAATAGTAGAAACAATCTGCAAACAACCGTTGTCGAAACTGCACATTGGCGGGCCGTGAGCTTGCCCCTGCTGAAGATGTGGGCTGCAGCAAACTCCGGCCGAGTGGAGCCGTGGCCGTCGGAGTGCTGCCAGCTCATCTTCGATGGCGACCGGAGAAGAGGAGAGGGGGGTTGTGGCTGAGCGGGGGAGATGAGCAGAGGCAGGATCTGGCACGTAGATCAAGGACGGCTCCCTGCCGGCATCGATGGATCTGACACTAGCTCGAGAAGGCGGGGAGGAAGGTGGTTCACTGGGGCGGGGCACGGTGGAAGGCTGCGCGGCCCCTGCCAGCGGATAGAAGGTGGTGCTTTGGGGGAGGGAGTGAGCACGGGCGGCGCATGGGCCGAGCTTGACTGTGGCGGCGCGTCCTCGGGCCTTTGGAAGAAGGCCGGTCAGGAGGGGTGAGGGAGTCCTGGACTAGGGGGTGTCCGGATAGCCGAACTATCATCATCGGCCGGACTCCAAGACTATGAAGATACAAGATTGAAGACTTCGTCCCGTGTCCGGATGGGACTTTCCTTGGCGTGGAAGGCAAGCTTGGCGATATGGATATGTAGATCTCCTACCATTGTAACCGACTCTGTGTAACCCTAGCCCTCTCCGGTGTCTATATAAACCGGATGGTTTTAGTCCGTAGGACAACAACAATAACAACAATCATACCATAGGCTAGCTTCTAGGGTTTAGCCTCCTTGATCTCATGGTAGATCTACTCTTGTAATACCCACATCATCAATATCAATCAAGCAGGACGTAGGGTTTTACCTCCATCAAGAGGGCCCGAACCTGGGTAAAACATTGTGTCCCTTGTCTCCTGTTACCATCCGCCTAGACGCACAGTTCGGGACCCCCTACCCGAGATCCGCCGGTTTTGACACCAACATTGGTGCTTTCATTGAGAGTTCCTCTGTGTCGTCACCGATAGGCTCGATGGATCCTTCGATCATCAACAATGACGCGGTCCAGGGTGAGACTTTTCTCCCCGGACAGATCTTCGTATTCGGCGGCTTTGCACTGCGGGCCAATTCGTTTGGCCATCTGGAGCAGATCGAAAGCTACGCCCCTGGCTGTCAGGTCAGATTTGGAAGTCTTAACTTCACGGCTGACATCCGCGGAGACTTGATCTTCAATGGATTCGAGCCACAGCCGAGCGCGCCGCACTGTTACGATGGGCATGATTTAGCTCTGCTGCCGGACAGTGCCCTGGAGGCCGCACACGAGTCCGCTCCGACCCTCGATTCGGAGCCGGCTATGCAGATCGAGGACGGGTGGTTAGACACCGCCTCGGGGGCTGCAACCTCTACGGCGATAGAGACGAATACCGACTTAGTCCCTTCTGAAGCTCGTGACTCCAAGGTGCCGGACTCCTTGCCGGACTTCGAACCTCCCGCGCCCCCTCCAATCGAATCCGATTGGGCGCCGATTATGGAGTTCACCACTACGGACATCTTTCAGCACTCACCTTTCGGCGACATCCTGAGTTCGCTAAAGTATCTCTCGTTATTAGGAGAGCCCCTGCCGGACTACCTGAGTTTGAGCTGGACCATGAATTTCCAGCGGGATTCAAGCCCGTAAACATAGAGGCATATGACGGAACAACAGACCTCGGAGTCTGGATTGAGGATTATATCCTACACATACATATGGCTAGAGGAGATGATCTCCACGCCATAAAATACCTACCCCTCAAACTCAAAGGGCCAGCTCGGCATTGGCTCAAAAGCCTCCCAGAAAATACCATTGGAAGTTGGGAAGAGCTTGAGGATGCGTTTCGAGCAAATTTTCAGGGAACTTATGTCCGCCCTCCGGACGCAGACGATTTAAGTCACATAACTCAACAGCCCGGAGAGTCAGCACGCAAATTCTGGAACAGGTTCCTCACCAAAAAGAACCAAATAGTCGACTGTCCAGACGCCGAAGCCTTAACAACCTTTAAATATAACGTCCGAGACGAATGGCTCGCCAGACACCTCGGCCAGGAAAAACCAAGAACAATGGCCGCACTAACAAGCCTCATGACCCGCTTTTGCGCGGGAGAAGATAGCTGGCTAGCACGATGCAGTACCAGCGACCCGAGTACATCCGAGGTCAGGGATGGAAATGGGAAATCACGACGCAGAAAAGATCAGCGCAGGAATAAGGAAAACGGCCCAAATAGCACGGCGGTCAACGCCGGATTCAAAAGCTCTCGGCCGAATAACAAAACACTGCCCCTTAAGGACAACAGTGATGAGCTATCCAACCTAAACAAAATCTTGGATAGGATATGTCAAATCGACAGTACCCCTGGGAAGCCTGCAAACCATACCCACAGAGATTGTTGGGTCTTCAAGCAGTCCGTCCGACTTAACGCCGAACACAAGGGGCTCGACACACTAATCGAAGACGATGACGAATCCCACAAGCAGCAGACCGGAGCACAGAAGACTTTCCCACTAGAGGTCAAAATAGTGAACTCACTTCATGTGATAAATTGTGCGGAAGCAATATAAACCTGCTATACCAGGACACCATCCGCAGAATAGGGATAGACCTTACCAAAATTCGCCATAGCAACACTTCCTTTAAAGGAGTGACGACAGGCCCTTATGCCAAGTGTACAGGCTCTGTACTACTAAAAGTTGTGTTCGGTTCACCCGACAACTATTGGAAATATGCCCTAGAGGCAATAATAAATTAAGTTATTATTATATTTCCTTGTTCATGATAATCGTTTATTATCCATGCTATAATTGTATTGATAGGAAACTCAGATACATGTGTGGGTACATAGACAACACCATGTCCCTAGTAAGCCTCTAGTTGACTAGCTCGTTGATCAACAGATGGTTACGGTTTCCTGACCATGGACATTGGATGTCATTGATAACGGGATCACATCATTAGCAGAATGATGTGATGGGCAAGACCCAATCCTAAGCCTAGCACAAAGATCGTGTAGTTCATATGCTAAAGCTTTTCTAATGTCAAGTATCTTTTCCTTAGACCATAAGATTGTGCAACTCCCGGATACCGTAGGAATGCTTTGGGTGTACCAAACGTCACAACGTAACTGGGTGGCTATAAAGGTGCACTACAGGTATCTCCGAAAGTGTTTGTTGGGTTGGCACGAATCGAGACTGGGATTTGTCACTCCGTGTAAACGGAGAGGTATCTCTGGGCCCACTCGGTAGGACATCATCATAATGTGCACAATGTGACCAAGGGGTTGATCACGGGATGATGTGTTACGGAACGAGTAAAGAGACTTGCCGGTAACGAGATTGAACAAGGTATCAGGATACCGACGATCGAATCTCGGGCAAGTACAATACCGCTAGACAAAGGGAATTGTATACGGGATCGATTGAGTCCTTGACATCGTGGTTCATCCGATGAGATCATCGTGGAACATGTGGGAGCCAACATGGGTATCCAGATCCCGCTGTTGGTTATTGACCGGAGAACGTCTCGGTCATGTCTACATGTCTCCCGAACTCGTAGGGTCTACACACTTAAGGTTCGATGACGCTAGGGTTATAAAGGAAGTTTGTATGTGGTTACCGAATGTTGTTTGGAGTCCCGGATGAGATCCCGGACGTCAGGAGGAGTTCCGGAATGGTCCGGAGGTAAAGATTTATATATGGAAAGTTGTTGTTTGGGTTCCGGAAAAAGTTCGGGTTTTTCGGTATTGTACCGGGAAGCTTCCAGAAGGTTCCGGAGGATTCTGGAGGGGTCCGGAGGTCCGGAAATTGTTCCACCACGTCCAATACAGTAGCATGGGCTGTAGGGGGGCGCCCTAGCCTTAATGGGCCAGGGGCACCAGCCCCCCAAGGCCCATGCGCATGGGAGGGGAAAACCCTAAGGGGGAGGGCCTCCACTTGACTTGGGAGGCACTCCTCCCCCCCTTGGCCACCGCCCCCTCCTCAGATTGGATCTGAGGGGGCCGGCCCCCCTCTCCCTTGCCCCTATATATATGTGGGGGGTGGGAGGGCAGCCGCACCACAAGTTCTGGCGCAGCCCTCCCCCTCTCCCAAGTACTCCTCCTCTCCCGCGGTGTTTGGCGAAGCCCTGCAGGATTGCCACGCTCCTCCATCACCACCACGCCGTTGTGCTGCTGCTGGATGGAGTCTTCCTCAACCTCTCCCTCTCTCCTTGCTGGATCAAGGCATGGGAGACGTCACCGGGCTGTACGTGTGTTGAACGCGGAGGTGCTGTCCGTTCGGCACTAGGATCTCCGGTGATTTGGATCACGACGAGTACGACTCCTTCAACCCCGTTCTCTTGAACGCTTCCGCTTAGCAATCTACAAGGGTATGTAGATGCACTCTCCTTCCCCTCGTTGCTGGTTTCTCCATAGATAGATCTTGGTGACACGTAGGAAAATTTTGAATTTCTGCTACGTTCCCCAACAACAACTTCCGTCGCGACAAGCTAATCTTCCATATCGCCCCATTCAAAAGTGGCCATCAAGCACTACTGGGATGCGAGGCTTTCGCCAGCTTTAACGCAATACCGCATTACGCGTCTCTTACACTCAAATTGCCCGGTCCATGCGGCATAATCCCATTAAAGGGAAACTCCGAGTGTTCCTCGACCACGGAAAGCGTGAGACTGCCTTGACAGCCGCACATTAATCCAACCTTGCTGATCAAAGCCCCTAAAAACAGGTCATTTAGACCTCGGACACGGTTAGGCGAGTCCGGCATAAATAAACAAGGTCCTTCCCAGCCGCATACCTCTTTACAAGGGGCTGCACGTATAAACAATGAGAGCCATTAAAGCTCAATCTCTCCAAATCATACTCTGTTTTAATACATCTTTCGCACGATATTTTTTCCAAACTAAGTTCTTCTCTTTTACAGATGAATCATGTGCTACACCCGTCCAGGATACAGCACAACGGAGACACAGGCGCAGACGTGCAGCAGGGACCCGTTACAAGGATTCTTTTCAGATTAAGACCCTGCGTAAACCTTTCTTGCTGTCTCTTGTTGATACTCATCCCCCGGTTTCCTACCATAACCGAGGAGGAGGCTGGCGTTTTGGCATCGGCCGCGTCAGAAGTTTTCGCCTGTGCCTGGACATTAGGGGCTTAGGGCACTGTTTTGCCCGTTATCATAAAGTCCGAATACCTTAGGGAGTGTTCGGCGTCTCGAGTTAGGCCTTATATGCATCAGCTCCGAATCATGTCTTTGGTCAAATGTTGGGTTTGACCGGCTCCTGTGTTTTGCTGCCTTACGTTCCGCTCCATCGGCTAACGTGGCACCAGGAGAACTACTGCGAGTGTGCCCCGGTTCGGCCGGGCGAGCACCTCAGTAGAGAAAGCCGAAAACTGACTGTCGTGATACAGCGAGAGACTGGTCAACCACTCGATCGACTATTGGAATGTTTAGAATTCCTCCATTTTGACGAAGGACCGCTTCCCGGTCAGGCACACACGCGCCCCGAGTTCGGAGAGCGCGGTGCCTCTAGGGGCTATATCGTAGCCCCACCATCGAGCTCCTATGGCTAAGTGAAAGTGATAAAGCATCATAGTCCGGTTGCCTAGTTTGCTATGCTATCACGTCCTTCAAAGGACCAAGATGTTGGATTAAGTGTGAAAATGTGCTCTTTTTTTGCAAACACCCCCGCACCATGTGCGTGGGGGCTGAAGCCAAAGACTGCCATCTTTCAGGTTATAAATACATATACATTAACAGCCGCACAGGAGATATTTCAATACTTGAACGCACAAGTATAAAAAGTCATTATATTATAAATATGATCTCACAAATCATACACGTCATTTGAACGTAACATTTTTCGAGCACTGCGACTCTATTAAACGAGCGCCCTGCAGGACTTCCTCAAAATAGTGCTCGGTGGGTAATCGGCTCTCGTCCGAACCCCGGGACGCAACATCGGTGGCATTCATCTCCGCCCAGTATGTTTTAACACGGGCAAGAGCCTTCCGTGCACCCTCTATGCAGGCCGACTGCTTCATCGCCTTGATATGCGGCACCGCCCCAAGGAATTGCTGCAATAAACCAAAATAACTCTTCGGCTTGGGCCTTTCCGGCCACAGATGAGCCACCACATCCGTCATGGCTAGTCCGGACAATCTATTTAGCTCAACCCACTCAGCTAACTGATCGGTCAACGGCAGTGGACGCTCCGGACTATGGAATTGAGACCAAAACAGCTCTTCCATTTCATGATCCTTCTGACTTCGGAAGTGCCGAACTGCGTCCGCCGCACTCGTCGCCAAATCCAGATAAGGATCGTCAGCACTCCACAACTGGCCCAACTGAGCATACTTCGGATTCGTGAATTTCCTACACAACAGAAAGGGCTTTCCAGCCACAATGTCTCCGGCCTGACGCAGCTACTCCTTTATTGCCCGCATTGCAGAACGAGCATCCTTGGCTTCGGCGGTGGCCTTCTTCAGGCCCTCTTGCTCCGCTTGGCGTTATCTTTCAAGAACCTCATAGCGGTCGGTAGCATCTTTTAATTTCACGGCCATTGCGGCCATTTCCTCCCTGCTTTGGCAGTGAGCAGCCTTCTCGGCTTTTAACTCCTCCGATGCCTTCGAGGCAGCCGCATCACTTCTTCTGCTTTGCTCCTTGGCTCGGGCAAGTTCTGCCCGGAGGTCTTCCATAGCAGCGGCACCATCTGCATCAAGCATACATGTTGTAAGGAGTGGGCATCAGCTCCCTTACCAGGTAATCACGGAGAAACCACCTACCTTGTGACTCGTCAAGTCATTTATTGACCAGTGCGATGTCCGCATCCGCAACGTCGAGTTGCCGCTTCAGTTCGGCAACTCCATCAGTCCGGCTGGCCACCGAACGCTCCGCCACCTGCATAGGAAAGGCGACATTTCGTAACTGAGATTATGATCCTCGGCACGCTGTCACTTTCGACAACATACCGAGTCTCAGGGGCTACTATCTATACAGGGTGCACTCTATGTGCAAAACTGTCAAAAGGTATGTCATTTTTTGCGTACCTCAAACCAAGTCAGTAAACTTCCGACGGCCTCACGCAACCCGCTCTCGGCGGATGAGATCCTTGCAATCACTACACTCATTAATGCGCGATGATCTTTTGAGAGGGACGCCCTCTCGAGCAAACCCTGCAGCTCCACCGGCCGCACTCCAGTGGGTGCCGAACTCCCAGGCCCCGCTGGACTCGGGGAGACCCTCCGTGACGACACCTCAGGGTCGTCTGCCCCGCCTGATGGGGCGACAAATGGAGGCGTTTCGCTCTCCATCATCTCCGGACGAAGGTCCCCTAAGGATGAGCTCTGATGGGAAGGGCTGAGATCCGAACTACAAGGTAAAAACTTCGGTTATCCTTAGAAATAAAATAGGGATGTCCTTTATTATAAAATTCCCTTTTTTCTACTTATGGCTCGCTGGAGGGCTGATTCCTTTGGGGAGACTATACGGCCGGGACTCCTCCCGGCCCAGGACCTTCCGGTGCAGATTTCTTTCCCCGCTTCGAGGCTTTGGCCTCCGGGTTTTCGGAAGCGGTCCTCTTCTCCCCCTGGAGGGAGGGATTCTTGATTCCCCCCTTACTGAGAGCCTCCTTAACAGAGGTGGTAGTTTCCCTGTTCCCCCCTCCACCTTCCTCCGAAGGCGCAACCTCCAACATGTTGATTAACACGGGATCCGACGTGGTCTCAGGGAGGGGGGCCGGACACCGTATCAGTTTTGCTTGCGCTATCCACTCCTGTTCAAGGGATAGCTGGTTAAAAGGCAAATCCATGATAAATAAATGGATGATATGTCCGGTCACATGGCTACTTACTTGAGTATCCGGGCGATTGCAGCTTAGGCCAGCGTCCTCGGTCAAGTCCGGACACACTTCTTGTGATCCGAAGAACAGTTTGTACATCTCCACGGGTTTTGCACCCATGAAGTGTTGGAGAGCTCGTGGTCCCTCCGGATTGAATTCCCACAGACGGAGGGGGCGACGTTTGCAGGGCAGAAGACGGCAAATCAGCATAACCTGCATCACTACGACCAGATTGATCTCCCTCTCTTGGAGACCTCGAATCCGGCCCTGCAATAGGTACGTCCTTGGAAGGCCCCCCAGTCGAACCCTTTGTTGACCCACGATGTTAGTCATGGTGGAGGGACCGGGCGAAAGGCGGGCGGCGGCCTTTGCCTGCTGCCCGTGGGAGCGGTAATATAGAACCACTCCTGTTGCCACAAACGGAGCTCCTGCTGAAAAGAGCCCTCGGGCCATGGAGCATCGGCCCTCTTGCTTATAACAGCCCCGCCGCACTCTACCTGACGACCCTCAATCATCTTCGGCTCCACATTGAAGGTTTTGAGCCACAAACCAAAGTGAGGGGTAGTGCGGAGGAAGGCCTCACAGACGACAATAAATGATGAGATATGGAGGATAGACTCCGGAGCCAGGTCGTGGAATTCCAGCCCATAGTAAAACAGAAGCCCCCTCACGAAGGGATCCATCGGGAAGCCTAAACCCCGACGGAGGTGAGACACGAACACGACGCTCTCGCCAGGCTCAGGGGTAGGAATGACTTGCCCTTGGGCAGGCAACCTATGCGAAATCTCGTAGGTTAAGTACCTGGCGTCCCTAAGCTTGAGCACGTCCTCTTCCGTGACGGAGGAGGGCATCCACCGGCCCTATAGGTCGAAGTCGGACATTGTCGAAGGTCCGAAGTGCCCGAATCTGGAGCCCTGGGTGTTGGAACTCGGGGCGAGGGGCGGATTTGATTGAGGATTGAAGAAAAGGAACGGGCCTTGGTCTCATTATAAAGGGGGAGAATACCAAGAGCCGTCTCCGTGACCGTTTGGAACTCGCCTTCGATGAAGGGGGCGTGGCAACGGGCATGGTTGGGTTACCCACGTCCGTATTGATGAGAATCCCGGAATAAGGGGAACACGATCTCTGCTTCGACAAGACGTGCCAAGGAAACCGCTTCGCTAAACGCGCTGAGGTGGTATAATAAAAATGATTCAAGTAAAGGCTTGGTTGTGGTGTGATGTCACGCCATGAAATACCTCAGCAGATTGAACTTGTGTTAATATTATTCTCTCTACGGTGGAATGTAGAATTTATTTTGCAGAGCCAGACACTATCCTGGTGTTCACAATCTTCTACAAATTATTCGGAGGAGAAACCCGCCTTGCAATGCCAAAGACAATATGCGCGCCGGACTCATCGTCATTGAAGCCAGGTTCAGGGGCTACTGAGGGAGTCCTGGACTAGGGGGTGTTCGGATAGCCGAACTATCATCATCGGCCGGACTCCAAGACTATGAAGATACAAGATTGAAGACTTCGTCCCGTGTCCGGATGGGACTTTCCTTGGCGTGGAAGGCAAGCTTGGCGATACGGATATGTAGATCTCCTACCATTGTAACCGACTCTGTGTAACCCTAGCCCTCTCCGGTGTCTGTATAAACCGGATGGTTTTAGTCCGTAGGACAACAACAATAGCAACAATCATACCATAGGCTAGCTTCTAGGGTTTAGCCTCCTTGATCTCGTGGTAGATCTACTCTTGTAATACCCACATCATCAATATCAATCAAGCAGGACGTAGGGTTTTACCTCCATCAAGAGGGCCCGAACCTGGGTAAAACATCGTGTCCCTTATCTCCTGTTACCATCCGCCTAGACGCACAGTTTGGGACCCCCTACCCGAGATCCGCCGGTTTTGACACCGACAAGGGGCGGCGCATCATCGGCCCTCTAGAAGAAGGCCAGTCAGGAGAGGCAACACCGGGCCGGTGCAGGAGGCCAGTTGGCAGTGGAATGGGGGCAGGCGGCCGGATCTCGCATCTGGACGGGGTGATTGGAAGTGGGGGATGCGGGAGTTGGCAGGCGGTGGTGGGTGGTGCAGCAGGAGGTGGTCGACGTGCACGGTGGTCGCGGCAGGGGCGGCGCGACAGCAGCCTGTGAAGGGCCGACCGCGGCAGATCGGTTGCCGGCGCGGTGGGAGGGAGGTGGCGGTGCGGCGCGATGGAGGGAGGTGGCATGGCGGCGCTGGGGAGGGAGGTGGGGTGGGCTCCCCGGCGGCTGACGGAGCCCCACCGTGGGTGGTGGAGAGGGAGGGAAGAAGGTGGAGGGGGTGGGCACGACGGCCAGGCAGACGAAGAAGAAGGTGGGGATGGGAGTGGGCGGTCGCGGGGTGGGGTTGACTGGGAGGAAGATAAGTTGGGGAGGTATGGTTTGCTTCGGTCGGGAGTAGGGCTAGCGGCGGCCTGGCGCTGAGAGCGTGGCAGTGCGGGAGGTTGAGGGCGTTGACTGGGAAGAAGGTGAGAGATTTGGGAGGGCGTCGTGCGTGGTAGGAGGGGGGGGGGGGGGGGGGAAGCGGTCGTGGGTGTGCGGGTGGATCGGTTGACTACGGTGTTAGCAGAATAAGGGTCTTAGGAGTGTTATTAGAATATATATATATATATATATATATATATATATATATAGAGAGAGAGAGAGAGAGAGAGAGAGAGAGAGAGGGGGAGAGAGAGAGAAGTACTATTATGATCCCAGGATCAGAATACTTATTCTGATCACAATCAGCCGGACGTGGATTTTTAGAGCACATGCACCCCGGCCCTGCTATCCTAGCTCTTCAATATTGCTTTAAGATCAGTGCGACACAACTAACTTTCTATACGAAATTTTTTCTTTTTTGTTTCTCCCACACAGAACATCTCTTGAAGTTCAAACCTATGCAGTGTGGCAAAGCTTTCTAACTAGAATCTAGGATAAATCTTTCAGAATTTTTTGTCCGACATGAATACTAAAAATTTGATTTTTTAATCAAATAAAACTTATTTTGTATATTTATGTTTGACAAAAAAATCTGAAAGATTTATCCTAGATTCTAGTTAGAAAGCTTTGCCATGCTGCATAGGTTTGAACTTCAAGATATATTCTGTGTGGGAGAAACAAAAAAGAGAAATGTACTTGCACGAATCGCGATGCAGAAAATGGATGGCTAGATAGAGAGGGCCTGGGTGCATATGCTCTATTATATATTTTCGACAATCATCCCTATAAGGGCCCGCGGAGCCCCTCCCGAACTCCCGAACCCGTGGAGAAAAAAAAGAAAAAGAAAACCCACCCATGCGTCCTCTGCCTCGATTCCTCTTGCGCCTCCCCTTCCCCTTCCCCGGGAACCAGCCGCCTCGCTGCCACCGGTCCCAAATCCGGTCGCCGCACCGCTCCCTCCCCGGGATCCGGCAGCTGCGCCGCCACCGTCCCCGGATCCGGCCGTTGCACCACTCCCGTCCCCGAATCCAACAAATGTGCCACCTCCGCCCCGGGATCCGATCCCGTCACCGCCTGCCGCCACCATGCAACGGCTGTACCGCCATTTCTCGGACACGGACGCACCGCCTGCCTCTGGTGCGCTGCCGTGCCTCCCCTGGCCTCGCCTAGCTCCTCTTCCCGGCGACGACCTCCTGCCATGTGCGCTTCCTTCTTCGCCCCGGCCACGAGCACCTCCCTGATTTCTCTATCCGCAGCCGTGCCACCCGCCACCACCGAAGACACGCCTGGCAGTGCACCGCCGTCGCCAACCACCAGCCTCCTCTTGACCCCCAACTGCTTCGCCCATTGCCATGTTGAACTTCTCGTGGAGGCCGCTTTGAACCTCTCCCTCGACTGAAGCACCATGTGAGACACTGTTGAGCTCTCTCATTCTTCCTGCAAAACAAGGCCAGGTTCAGTTTTGGTGGCTTGATGCTGCATGCGCTCGGTACTACTTGAACTGCTTGCTGCATCTATGACACCTTCTCGTCCTATAGTCCTCAGTCAATGGACACAACATGGCTATAATGTTCCTGCAATTCAAATTACTCTAAATTTTTATGGTCGACACTTCAAATTTTTGCACTTCCATGTGGCATTCAAAAGATCAGCTCGGCGCCATGCGAGACGCTGCAGAGTTGTCGTGGTGACCATGCTGAAGTGAGGTCAAGGCGCTGTAGTACGGCGGCACTGCTGCATGCTGCGTGTTCTTTCTTGCTGAGATCGAGCAGCTGGAGTGCGGTGGTGTACATGCTCGTCACCCTCCTAGAGTCCGGCTATGTTGTTGGCTTTCTCTTGTTGTTGTTTGTCTAACCGTGAGAGAGAGCATGTATTTTCTCTTCCTGTATACTTACTACTCTGAATAAATGGATCCCGTCAGTAGGTTGGTGTTGTACTAATAATGCAACATAATTAGCAGTCCAGCGGCACTGCTGCATTTTTCTGTGCACTACAGCCAAATCCGTTCTGAAGGCCAATCTACTTATGTTTGGTTTTGATTTTATTTTACAAACGAAGTTGCTAGCAACAGTAGATCTTGGGATTTGGGCACACAAGGAAGAAGACACTAGTAGAAAAACACCTAATAGTCCCGGTTCGTAAGGGCCTTTAGTCCCGGTTCATGAACCGGGACTAATGGGCCGTTACTAATCCACCCATTAGTCCCGGTTCAATCCAGAACCGGGACCAATGTGCCTCCACGTGGCCCTGTGCGCCGAGCCCAGTGAGGGGGCCTTTGGTCCCGGTTGGTGGCTCCAACCGGGACCAAAAGGCATCCACGCGTCAGCATTCCAGTGGCTGGGGTTTTTGTTTTTTTTGAAAGGAGGGGAGGTTGGAGGTTTTGGGGGGTTAATTTAGGTGTTTCATATATTGTGTTAGCTAGCTAATTAATAGAGAGAAGTGTCCTCTCTTATGTCCGTACTTGGTCGACGCTACGTACTATATATACATAAGTGATCGAGAGAACCATTCAGTACAGAAGTTCGTCATGCATACCGAGAGAAGTGATCGATCGACCTCTCCTTCTCCGAGAGATTGGTCGAACAACAAGTTTTCGTATCATGTATCCGACGCTACTGGCTACATACATGTACAATATGTATAAGATCTCTTAATTACAAACCCCTAGCATTTGAAATCAATTTCCACATGGTATTCTCCGGCTTTATTGATGACGTGGTCAAGAAAGAATCCCGCCAATTCCTCTTGAAATGCTTTCATGCGATCTGGTTCTAGGAGTTGATTCCGCATCTGCCACGTCTAATTTGAAGAAGGGGGTTAATTAATACATATATATGAATGAAATTCAACAGAAATGATGGTGTAATAAAATGAAATTGTGAATATTATTGCTTATGCACTTCATATTGTCTTTGAGAGTAGCCCCGCTTGTTTTTCAAAGTCGCGGTGTGGATGAACTCGCACACGTAGTATCCACAGAAATCATTCCCTTCCTCCTGCCACAAGCACTTTACGAGAAATAGAGGTCAATCAAACTGATAATGAAGCATTATAAATGGCATTGATGAAAGTATAGCTATAGAATAACAGGGAGATGCGCGCAACTAGCTAGCCAGTAGTACTTACTTTCGGCCATTTATATGTCTGCTCCTTCGGCAGTCCCGGAGCTTCTGCGGTGAACTGTTTCCAAACCCTGCAAGACAAAGAAAATTATTATTATTACTTGAGATATCAGGAAATGAACAAAAAGTTGCCGATATGGTGCGATAATGATCGATTGAACTTACTTGCTGAGCATTTCAGTGAGGTCCGCATAGGATTTGGGATCTTTCCGTCTCGAGTCTAAGACGGTTACTAGTCCACGCTCAAGCTTAATCTCCAGAAGAATATAGTGGTACCTGCGCACGCATGCATAACTCATCAATTACATTACTATAAGCTCGCTTGCGTAATAAGGGAAACCGAATATGCACACGACAGTAACACTCATGGGCCATTGTAAGGAAAGAGTATGGTATCTTTGTTTTGATTTTTGATCAACGATTGTAGCAAGTTGTCCTCGGCCTCTTTGATGTTCTTTTCAACCAGAAATACATCTATGATATTTGTGTTAATGAACCCAATATCATAAATTTCTTGTTTTTTGCACTCGACGATCTTCAATCTGCATAATATATTGAGGATAATTAATTATAAATACATGCAATGAAAGAGCCGAGCTATATATAGAGACTTAATGACAGAAATAGTACTTACAGGCAGTAGCAAAAGACCATTAATTTATCGAGGGCCTTTTGATTGAAGAACTCGAAGAACTCCTCAAATGGAACAGTCAACAGATCATTTGCAACGAGATCGTGCTTCTCTTTAATATGCAGATACAAAGCATTCTTACCCTCAGACTCTCTGCAGGTTTCCATGTACCAATTATGGAATCTTCGCATCATTGTTGTCAGAGATTTTTCATCTTTGACGAGAGGCTTCCCGTACTCGTATCTGTGTCCGTCCACCTACAAGAAATCAGGAAGTGCATCGTCAGGCAGGTAATCGTCAAGATTGCCATAACCGGCCACCGTCCCCGGAGCATTAGACACATTGAGCGGGGGGCACGATTGCTGTGCTTGTTCGCTGAGCTGGGCAATTTTTTCCCCTTTGCTCGTTCTTTTGACCTTTTAGCACTGACAGTAGTTCCCGACCGCTGGGCTTGGAGATATGTCTGTTCAGTAATGCGCTCATAGTTGGTTCTCGGCGGAGACTTTGGTGGTTTCCTCAGGGCATCGATAGTGCGCTTTGCTTTCACCGGATCTACCTTCTCCTCCGAAGGTGGATGTCTCTTTGCTTTCACCCCTTCAAAGAACTCCTTCACGTGGGTCCGCACAATCGTATCATTTTCCTCCTCGGACCTCTCGAACGGTAACTTCTCTAGAGGCTTGAGATATGATGGACCGTATTCGTATTGCCTCCCGCCTCTGGTTGTGCTGCTAGACGCCGGAGCAGACGGAGCGGCTGCGGCGTCTGTCTTCTTTCGTGCTTGCTTACGAGGCGGAGGAGAAGGAGTATGATGCGCCGGAGTAGCCGGGGCGGCGGCGGGTCTCTTCCGCCCTTGCTGGCGAGGCGGAGAAGGAGGATGCTGCTGGCTGCTCGGGAGCGCCGGCGCAGGTGGAGAAGGAGGCGGAGTGCCGCCATGCACCGGAGAAGGAGGCGGAGTGCCACCACGCGTGCCCTGATCGTCACTCGCCGGAGGAGGAGGCGGTGGAGGAGGTGGAGTGCCCTGACTTGCCGGAGCAGGAGGAGGAGGCGGAGGCATCCAGTTCAAAAGGTTGATGAGCTCCTTCTTCCATAGGCATGGAGTCTTCAAAGCAGAACCCAGCCTAGTCTCCCCTTCACCGGTAGGGTGGTCAAGCACGAGGTCCTCAAATCCCTCCGTTATTTCATCCACCATCACCTTAGCATATCCTTTTGGAATCGGCTGGCAGTGATAAGTTGTGCCGGGTCCACTAGGATAAACTTGGCCAACAGCCGCCTTGACCTTCAAAGTCATCCATCGCGCCATCATGTGGCAATTTGAGACTCCGTGATACCATCCACGGGATAGCTGGCAGGAGCTGTCAAGACATGCTCCGGCTGAAGCAGCTCGGTGGAAGCCATGCTGCTTCTCGGCTGAGATGGCGGGGTAGCGTCGAGGGAAGCTTCGGCAGGTCGTTTGCTGCGATCTGCTGCTTCTCGTTCCTCTTCTCGATCCTCTAGCCCCATTACCCTTTCTTGCAGCGCCTGCAGTTGGTCCTGCTCCAGTTTCTTCCTCCTCTCATGGGTTTTGTAACCCCCTGCGTCCAGAAAACCAACCTTCCACGGAATGGAGCCTGGCATGCCTCGTGTCCGTCCAGGGTGCTCAGGATTCCCAAGGGCCATTGTGAGCTCGTCCTTCTCCCTGTTTGGAAGGAACGTCCTTCGCTGCGCTGCATCGATATAGTGTCGAAGGTTCTTGACTGGTATTTCCAGTTGCTCGTCCGTCCACTGGCAAAACACTGTTACAGCGTCCAAGGTTCCGCCAGACCCGAAGAACCAAGTCCGGCAACGGTCTGGCCATCTCATTGTCTCTGGTTCGATCCCTTTTTCAAGCAGATCATTCTCAGCCTTGGACCACTTAGGCCGGGCTTGCAGGTAGCCACCTGAACCCGTGCGATGGTGAAGCGTCTTCTTCGCAGCATTTTTCTTGTTTGTCTCCGACATCTTCTTACTCTTTTCCGATGTCTTGTGGGCCACAAATGCGGGCCAGTGATCTTTGATCTTCTCATATTTGCCGATGAATTCTGGTGTCTTTTTATTTTTGACAAACTGGTTCAGCTCTTTCCTCCACCTCCTCATTAGGGTTGCCATCTTCTTAAGAGCACAAGACTTGATTAATTCCTCTTTAACTGGCTTCTCCGGATCCTCCTCTGGCGGTAGGGTGAAATTTGCCTTCAGCTCAGTCCAAAGATATTCTTTCTGCGTATCATTGACATAAGACACCTCAGGGTCTTCCTCCTTAGGCTTATACCATTGCTGGATGCTGATCGGGATCTTCTCCCTAACAAGAACCCCGCACTGAGAAGAAAATGCCTTCCTTGTCCGGATGGGTTCAATCGATTCGCCGTCGGGCACGATTTCTATGATCTCAAACTTTTCATCCGAGCTCAACTTTTTCTTCGGGCCTCGTCTCCTTACCGAAGTTGTGCTCGATCCGGAGGGCTAGAAATTATAAGTAAGAAAGACGAGAGTAATTAATATGTGTACATATACCAAAACAATGGAAGCATCAATTAACTAGTCAGCACGGGCTTAACTAATATATATATACATGGCCGGGCTCGGTTCGGTCACCGGAGCAGTCAGCACGGTCTCCTTCTTGTTCCTCCATTGTATCACCGGAGCCATCATGAACATAGTCCTGTTCTTGTACCGGCATTAGTGGGCCGAAGCCATCATGAACATAGCCCTCTTCTTCACCCCGTTCTTCCAGCTGACCAACAACGGTGTCGAGGAGAAATGACGCAACTTCATCCCTTCCATTTGAGATTATGTCCCTCAATATCGCTTTTGTTTCTTCGTCTCGGCAGTGCTCCATAGTTTCTGCAAATATTTACAACATGTTTATATATGGTACAGATGGAACTAGTGGCAAACATAGAACTAGCCAGCTAATCACAATAAGGAATCATGTTAGTGGCCTCGACGCTGCTTCTCTAGGGTTTGGGGTCGCCTCGACACAACAACGCTTCGAGAGAGTTAATTTGTCGGGTAGGGGCGCGGCGGGAGGGGGTAGGAGACCAACATCGTTTTCTCTCTAGGGTTTGTGTGTCCTCGAGAGTTTTGGTCGAGCGAGAGGGCCGAGGGGGGGTATATATATCGACCGCCCCTCATGTCGAAGTTATCTCGAGGGGGTTATATCGACAACGACGCGACAACGACGAGAAAGGAAAATAATTAAGGAAAAGGAAGAAAAGAGGAAGAAGGAAGAAGGAAGAAAAAAAAGAGGATAAGAAGAAAGGAATAGAGGAGAAGAAGAAAAAATAGAAAAAAAATTCTATTTTTTCTTCTTCTCCTCTATTCCTTTCTTCTTCTCCTCTTCTTTTTTTTTCTTTTTTCCTCTTCTTATTTATTTCTCCTCTTCTTCCTCTCCTCTTCTTCATCTTCTTAATTTCCTTTTTCCTCTCATTCTTTTTCTTCTTCTTTCTTCCTTCTTCCTTTCTTCCTCTTTTCTTCCTTTTTCTTATTTTACTTTAAATTTCTCCTCTACACTAACCTAAAATGCACTAACCTAAAATCGATATCTACTAACAACCTAAATAAAAAATTAATACATATATGAAAAAACATATATAAACAAAAAAATGCTATGAACATTATATTCATACATACATATATATATAGCCACATCCATTCATCATATATATAGCTACCACACACATATATACATTATATATATGAAAAAATGCAATGAACAAAAAAAAATACACTTATGAAAAAAATACTATGAACATGTACACACATATATATATATACACATACAAACACATATACACACAAAAAATGCAAAAAATTGCACGGCGGGGCGGCGCGCGGCGGCCGCGCAGGGCAGGGGCGGCGGCGCGGCGGCCGCGCACGGACAGGGGCGGCGCGCGGTGGCCGCGCAGGGGCGCAGGACGGGAGGGGCGCGGGAGCAGGCTGTGCTCACAGGGGGCGGCGGCGACGGCGCAGGTGAGCAGCCTGACGGCGTCGGTGGCGGCGGCGACGGCAAGGTGGAGTAGGGGCGTCGGGCGGCGACGGCGACGACGAGGAGCAGGGGCGTGTCGGGGGAGAATTGGGCGATTTGGCCGGAAACTGCTAAGTGTTTGCTTATATAGCAAACCCTTTAGTCCTGGTTGGTGCCACCAACCGGGACCAAAGGCCTCTTTTTCAGCACCCCAAAGGGCGGGAACCGGCGGCCTTTGGTACCGGTTGGTGGCACCAACCGGGACTAATGCCCCACCTTTAGTCCCGGTTGGTGCCACCAACCAGGACCAAAGGCCTCTGTGCTGCCCGCCTCGGGGCCAAAGTTTAGTCCCACCTCGCTAGTTGAGAGGGGCGCGCAGTGGTTTATAAGCCCCACTGCCGCACCCCTCTCGAGCTCCTCTCCACCGCAGGCTTTCGGGCCTACTTGCTATTGCTTTGCCTTCTGGGCCTACTGCGGGCCTGAATCCTGGCCCATTGTAGGGTTTCTAGTCGTATTCAGGCCGTGGGGGCCTAGTAGGAGGCATTTTTTTTGTTTTCTTTACTTATTGTTGCTATTATTTTTTCCAGTTTTTTTCTTTTGTTTTCTGCATTATTTTTTTTGTTTTCTGCATTATTTTTTAATTGTTTTTGCTTTTATTTTTAGGAAAATTATAAACTTTCTGTTAGTGCCATTAGTTTTCAAATTTGAAAACACTTTTTTGTTTTTTTGTTTTCTTTCTTGCTTTATTTATTTTATTTTGTTTCTACTTACAACAAAATACTTACTGTTGTTTTTTCTTTTGTTTTCTGCATTATTTATTTTCTTTTGTTTTTTGCTTTATTTTTTAATTGTTTTTGCTTTTAGTTTTAGGAAAATTATAAACTTTCTGTTAGTGCCATTAGTTTTCAAATTTGAAAACACTTTTTTTTGTTTTTTTGTTTTCTTTCTTACTTTATTTATTTTATTTTGTTTCTACTTACAACAAAATATTTATTGTTGCTATTTTTAATTATTACGAGGGCCGAACCATAAGACATTAAAGCATTTCAAATGAACTATGAAAAAGTTGAAAGTTGGCATGGTATCATAAATTGACCCACATAGCATGTGCATGTACAAAACGGACAATGGTATCATACTCGTCAGTTACAAAGTTGGCATGGTATCATCATAATAGTTGCGGGAGAAAGTCTTCACTTCTTCTTCGCTTGTGTCATTTGCTTATTGCGCCGTAACCATGGATAATCTTCATCGTTTATCAGGATGCTGGGGTCAGCCTTGACTTTGAAGGGAGGAATTTCCTGAAACTTTTCATAATCTTCAGACATGTCTGTCTTGTCCTCCACTCACATGATGTCCCTTTTTCCTAAAAGAACTATGTGACGCTTTGGCTCATCATATGATGTATTCGCTTCCTTATCTTTTCTCTTTCTCGGTCTGGTAGACATGTCCTTCACATAGATAACCTGTGCCACATCATTGGCTAGGACGAACGGTTCGTCAGTGTACCCAAGATATTTCAGATCGACTGTTGTCATTCCGTACTGTGGGTCTTCCTGTACCCCACCTCCTGACAGATTGACCCATTTGCACTTAAACAAAGGGACCTTAAAATCTACTCCGTAGTCAAGTTCCCATATGTCCATTATGTAACCATAATATGTGTCCTTTACCCTCTCGGTTGTTGCATCAAAGCGGACACCGCTGTTTTGGTTGGTGCTCTTTTGATCTTGGTCAATCGTGTAAAATGTATTCCCATTTATCTCGTATCCTTTCCAAATCAATACAGTCAAAGATGGTCCCCTGGACAACAAGTACAACTCATCACAAACAGTGTTGTCACCTCTGATACGTGCTTCCAACCAACTGCTAAAAGTCCTGATGTGTTCACATGTAATCCAGTCGTCGCACTGCTCCGGGTGTTTGGAGCACAGACTGTTCTTGTGTTCATCGACATACGGGGTCACCAAGGTAGAGTTCTGTAGAAGTGTGTAGTGTGCTTGAGACCAAAAATATCCGTCCCTGCATATTATTGAGTCCCTTCCAAGCGTGCCTTTTCCAGTCAGTCTCCCCTCATACCGCGATTTAGGGAGACCTATCTTCTTCAGGCCAGGAATGAAGTCAACACAAAACCCGATGACATCCTCTGTTTGATGGCCCATGGAGATGCTTCCTTCTGGCCTAGCGCGGTTACGGACATATTTCTTTAGGACTCCCATGAACCTCTCAAAGGGGTACATATTGTGTAGAAATACGGGGCCCAGAATGACAATCTCGTCAACTAGATGAACTAGGACGTGCGTCATGATATTGAAGAAGGATGGTGGGAACACCAGCTCGAAACTGACAAGACATTGCACCACATCACTCCTTGGCCTTGGTATGATTTCTGGATCGATCACCTTCTGAGAGATTGCATTGAGGAATGCACATAGCTTCACAATGGCTAATCGGACGTTTTCCGGTAGAAGCCCCCTCAATGCAACCGGAAGCAGTTGCATCATAATCACGTGGCAGTCATGAGACTTTAGGTTCTGAAACTTTTTGTCTGCCATATTTATTATTCCTTTTATATTAGACGAGAAGCCAGTCGAGACCTTCATACTAAGCAGGCATTCAAAGAAGATTTCCTTCTCTTCTTTGGTAAGAGCATAGCTGGCAGGACCTTCATACTACTTTGGAGGCATGTTGTCTTTTTCGTGCAAACGTTGTAGGTCCTCCCGTGCCTCAGTTGTATCTTTTGTCTTCCCATACACGCCCAAGAAGCCTAGCAGATTCACGCAAAGGTTCTTCGTCACGTGCATCACGTCGATCGAAGAGCGGACCTCTAGGTCTTTCCAGTAGGGTAGGTCCCAAAATATAGATTTCTTCTTCCACATGGGTGCGTGTCCCCCAGCGTCACTCAGAACAGCTAGTGCGCCGGGACCCTTTCCAAAGATTACGTGTAAATCATTGACCATAGCAAGTACGTGATCACCGGTATGCATGGCGGGCTTCTTCCGGTGATCTGCCTCGCCTTTGAAATGCTTGCCTTTCTTTCGACATTGATGGTTGGTCGGAAGAAATCGACGATGGCCCAGGTACACATTCTTCCTGCAGCTTGCCAGGTATATACTATCGGTGTCAAGTAAACAGTGCGTGCATGCGTGGTATCCCTTGTTTGTCTGTCCTGAAAGGTTACCGAGAGCGGGCCAATCGTTGATGGTCACGAACAACAATGCCTTTAGGTTAAATTCCTCCTGTTTGTGCTCATCCCACGTACGTACACCGTTTCCATTCCACAGCTCTAAAAGTTCTTCAACTAATGGCCTTAGGTACACATCAATGTCGTTGCCGGGTTGCTCAGGGCCTTGGATGAGAACTGGCATCATAATGAACTTCCGCTTCATGCACATCCAAGGAGGAAGGTTATACATACATAGAGTCACGGGCCAGGTGTTGTGATTGCTGCTCTGCTCCCCGAAAGGATTAATGCCATCCACGCTTAAAGCAAACCATACGTTCCTTGGCTCACTTGCAAACTCATCCCAGTACTTTCTCTCGATTTTTCTCCACTGCGACCAGTCAGCGGGTGCTCTCAACTTCCCGTCTTTCTTACGGTCCTCACTGTGCCATCGCATCAACTTGGCATGCTCTCCATTTCTGAACAGACGTTTCAACCGTGGTATTATAGGAGCATACCACATCACCTTCGCAGGAACCCTCTTCCTGGGGGGCTCACCGTCAACATCACCAGGGTCATCTCGTCTAATCTTATACCGTAATGCACCGCATACCGGGCATGCGTTCAGATCCTTGTATGCACCGCGGAAAAGGATGCAGTCATTAGGGCATGCATGTATCTTCTGCACCTCCAATCCTAGAGGGCATACGACCTTCTTTGCTGCGTATGTACTGTCGGGCAATTCGTTATCCTTTGGAAGCTTCTTCTTCAATATTTTCAGTAGCTTCTCAAATCCTTTGTCAGGCACAGCATTCTCTGCCTTCCACTGCAGCAATTCCAGTACGGTACCGAGCTTTGTGTTGCCATCTTCGCAATTGGGGTACAACCCTTTTTTGTGGTCCTCTAACATGTGATCAAACTTCAGCTTCTCCTTTTGACTTTCTCATTGCGTCCTTGCATCGACAATGACCCGGCGGAGATCATCATCATCGGGCACATCGTCTGGTTCCTCTTGATCTTCAGCAGCTTCGCCCGTTGCAGCATCATCGTGCACATCGTCTGGTTCCTCTTGATCTTCAGTAGCATCACCGTATTCAGGGGGCACATAGTTGTCATCGTACTCTTCTTCTTCGTCGTCTTCCATCATAACCCCTATTTCTCCGTGCCTCGTCCAAACATTATAGTGTGGCATGAAACCCTTGTAAAGCAGGTGGGTGTGGAGGATTTTCCGGTCCGAGTAAGACTTCGTATTCCCACATATAGGGCATGGACAACACATAAAACCATTCTGCTTGTTTGCCTCAGCCACTTCGAGAAAATCATGCATGCCCTTAATGTACTCGGAGGTGTGTCTTGAACCGTACATCCATTGCCGGTTCATCTGCGTGCATTATATATAATTAAATGTGTCAAAAATCATTACAGAACATCATGAATGGGTAATTAAGTGACCAAATTAATAGAAGTTCATCATCACATTAAAACCAAAGTACATACATAGTTCTCATCTAACAACATAAAGCTCTGCAGAGCATCTAAATTAATTAAACCATACACTGAAACTATGTAAAACATTTCAATGCGAAAACAAATGCAATCATAATCGCAACCAATGTAACAACTGATCCAACGGCATAATGATACCAAGCCTCGGTATGAATGGCATATTTTCTAATCTTTCTAATCTTCAAGCGCATTGCATCCATCTTGATCTTGTGATCATCGACGACATCCGCAACATGCAACTCCAATATCATCTTCTCCTCCTCAATTTTTCTAATTTTTTCCTTCAACAAATTGTTTTCTTCTTCAACTAAATTTAACCTCTCGACAATAGGGTTGGTTGAAATTTCCGGTTCAACAACCTCCTAGATAAATAAAATCTATGTCACGTTGGTCGGCATAATTGTCATAAACAATAAATGAACCAATAGTTATGAAAAGATAATATATACCACATCTGAATCATAGACAGGACGAGGGCCGATGGGGGCGGATACCAAAACCATCGCACTATATAAGATGCAATAATAAAAGTAAGAAAATTATACAAGTATCTATATAAACATACAAGTAAGAGTTTTTTTTCCTTTCAGAAAGAAGATAAGAACAAGAGGCTCACCATGGTGGTGCCGACGACAAGATCGGCGCGGGCGATCGACGGTGGTGAAGACGGGGACGGGACGTGACAGACCGCTAAACCTAGACAAATATTGAGAAAAATGGAGCTTGGAGGTGGAGCTTGGAGAGGAGAAAGCTTAAGTAGTGTGGCTCGGGCATTCCATCTAACACCTCGTGTGCATAGGAGGTGAGCTAGAGCACCACAAAGCTCTCTCCTCGCCGGCCACGAAAAACAGAGCAGTGAGAGTGCTCTGCTCGCGGGGTATATGGTCCCGGTTCGTGGCTTGAACCGGGACTAACGGGAAGCCTTTGGTCCCGGTTCAGGCCACCAACCGGGACAAATGGTTGTGGGCCAGGAGCAAGGCACATTGGTCCCGGTTCGTCCCACCAACCGGGACCAAAAGGTCCAGACGAACCGGGACCAATGGCCCGTGTGGCCCGGCCGGCCCCCGGGGCTAACAAACCAGGTCCAATGCCCCCATTGGTCCCAGTTCTGGATTGAACCGGGACTAATGGGCTGACCCGGCCTGGACCAATGCCCCCTTTTCTACTAGTGAGACGAAAAGAAAAAATGGTGAGTTGGAGATTGCATGTTCGTTGCTCATAAGGATAAGATCCTTTTTGGTTTTAGCTAGAGAACTCCTAGTGGGGTAAAAAAAGCAGCTTAAGGTTTGCTCTGTTTAATGGTCTGCTTCACAGACTAAATTCTTCATTGTTTCTTTTTGTATGAGCATCAAACTTGATTTAAATGTGAGGCGTTTCGCTGACAATAATTTTGCCAGTGCAATAACATATGTACAAGTTGACCTCCTAGCGATATATATGCATAGGAATTTTGTTCTCCGTTTTGTTTTTGGTGCATGCGAGATATTTTTCATGTTATGAACATATTGGTTCGCGAGAAGTACATGTATGACTACCGAAGGAGTTCAAAAATCACTCACCACGAAGAGAAGAGGTGAGCAACGCACTGGCCGTTCAACTTCACCACCCCAAGCTGTGCAACTCCGCCCATGTGAGCAAAGGGGGACTAGTCTCTTCTTAACTGTTTATTCTGCACTTGTACGATGCATTTTGTCTCAGGTTTTAGGAAAAATAAAAGTATGAAGTTCAATTTTTTTTAAAAAATAAAACTTATTTAGAAACATATTTTTTCCTAAGAATAATAATAAGAAGTTCAAATTAAAATAATAAAGAAGTCCGAGAATTAGAGAAAATTCAGATTTTTCTCGTTACAAAAGAATAAAATGAAGAAGTTCAATTTTTTTGAAAAAGGAACAACTAGAAAAGTTTAAAAATAGATTTTCACTATGTCCAAAAAATCTAGAAGTTAAATGCAAAATAACAAAGTGGTTCGGTGTTCATTAAAAAACTATTCTTTTACCATTATTAAAATACTCAGATATCCCTTAGTATTAAAAAAACAACAATGAATTTCAAATTGAAAGAAACAATGAAAGTCAATGTTTATTGAAAAAATAAAAACAATTCTTTAATTCAAAATAAAATGTGAAATTCGAATAAAAATAACACATAAGTTCAAAGTATATTAAACCCTAGGATTTACAAGTTCACAAAAAAACAACGTCATTTATTTAAAAACTTGGATTTTTGTGGTTACTAAGGAATAAAACCAATAAGTTCAATTCCAAATAACATAGAAGTTTGATGCTTCTAAAAAACCTCCAATTCTAACAATTCTAAAAATACACAATGAAGTTCAAATAAAAAAGGTAGAGCAGTTCGATGTCTATAGAAAACTAAGATTTTTTCCATTACTAAAGTGAAACGGAGAGAAGTTCAAGTGATAACAGCCAGAAGTTCACCTACTGCATGGTGTGTGTTTTCCGTTACTAAAAGAAATAAAACCAGGAACTCCAACTTAAAAAGATGGAGAAGTTCGATGATTATAGAAAACTCGGATTTTTTTTGTTATTAAAGAATGGAAACAAGAAGTTCAAAAATTAAATAACAAGAAGTTCAACTTTCAAAAATAAAGTGCTTCAAAATTTCATAAAAAAGATTAAGAAAAACCCAGGAAGTCCATATTAAAAAGATGGAGAAGTTCGATGATTATAAAAAACTCAGATTTCCCTCGTTATTAAAGAATGAAAACAAGAAGTCCAAAACTAAAATAACAAGAAGTTCAAAAATAAAAAAAAACAAGAAGTTCAAATTTGAAAAATAGCCCGCTTCACAATTCATAAAAAAAGGATTAAGAAATTCAGACTAATATTTATAAAAAACTCACATATTTTCACGTAACTGAGAGTAGTTCAGATTGACAACTCCCAGAAGTTCACATACTACACGGTGTGCATTTTGTATTAAAAAAAGAATGAAAATGCAAAGCATAGAGTTTTGTTGCTAGAAGTTCAAGTGCTCGACTCGAGAAAGTTCAAAAATTCTTGTGTGGGAGAGGTTGAACAAAAATACGTGACAGAAGTTCAAGGTGAAAACAACGAGAAGTTCAACTACTGCAAGGAATACATTTCAAATAAGAATAAAAGTATAGAAAATTAAAAGCTTAAAAGGTTTGTTGAAATAAGTTCAAGTGCTTTGTCTGGGGAAGTTCAAAAATTCTTACAAGAGAGGCTCACCTTGAATTTTCCTGTTCGATTTTTTCCGTATAAAAATTGAATAAAATTCTTTACTCAAAATATAAAAAGGTGAAGTTCAAATTGAAATAACAGAGAAGTTCGGAGTTTATTAAAACATAGGATTTACCTGTTCAAAAAATAAAAAACACAACATCATTTTGTGCACTTTTAAAAACAACTCATAAACGGAAAAAATGGTTGCTAGAAGTTCAAGTGCTCGGTGAGGAAAAGTTGAAAAATTCTTCTGAGAGAGGTTCACAGTGTATTTAGATGTCCAAAATACATTAAAAAATATGTTATTTTTTGTGTTTTAAAATAATTCTCTCAAACCAGAGAGAAGTTCAAAGTGATAACAACCGGAAGTTCACATACTACACAAAAAAAGTGAAACAGGGTGAAGTTCAAACAGAGATGCCCCAAAAGTTCAGTTACTTCACGTAGTGCAAAAACACCACGTAAAAAATTAGCACATCAAAAAGAAAGTGAAGTTCGAACAGACACATCCTAGAAGTTCAACTACTTCACGCAAAGCAAAAAATAACACGTTAAAAACAGTGTGAAGTTCGAACAAACATGCACGAGAAGTTCAACTACTTCACGCAGTGTATTTCCATTCACGATGAAGGCAGAAATCATGATCTCGTCATTTTCTAATTTACTTCAAAATAGTAGGAAATCATTTGTGTAAGTTCATGTCCTTCGTCGGAGAAAGTTCAAAAAAATATTGTGAGAGAGATTTGTATAAAAGGAATATCATTTGTGTGACATTGACGAATGTATGAGAAAATTACAAAACAAAAATACGTCACGGAAGTTCAACATGAAAACAGCTGGAAGTTCAACTACTACACGGAATGAATTTCAAATGAAAAACTTTTAAAACCGTTGCAAGTATGAAAAAGTGATCAACACGTGAAAGTTGCGTGTCTACAGCAGCTTTCCATCGGTATATCACTTGCTCAATTCTGGTGAGTGTTCCGGTGCGTAGATTGAGAGCCACGGGCAAAAAAAGCACGTGAAAAACAGAGTTAAGTTCAAGGTTTCATACCGAGAAGTTCAGGTACTTCACGCGATGCATTTTTCACGAATCTGTTTCGCGATAAAGGCAGAACGAATGGTCTCGTCATTTTCCAAATTACTTGAAAACGGCAGGGAATCACAGAAAACCATCAACATGAAAAAGTTTCGCATTTTCCATAGCTTTTCAACAGTATATTATTTGACCCATTCCGATAAAGTTTGTGGAAATTACAGTGAAAATACATTTTTAGCCATTTTGAAAACTGACATAAAACAGTAAGGAATTGGGAGAAATAATATATACCAAAAAGTTTCGCATTTCCTCAAGCTTTCCAACGCCGTATCATTTGTTGCATTCGGACATAGGGTTAAAAAAATAGATCGAAAATACGAACTCGGTGAAACTTGTACCGTTTTCTAAATCACTTTTAAACCGTTCAAAACTAAAAAAAAACTTTCTACATGAGAAAGTAGCGCATTTTCATAAGCTTTCCAACGCCATATCATGTGCTCAATTGGTTTAGCGGTTTAGAAATGACATTGAAAATACGAACTCGGCTGTTCGGTTTGTGAAATTTTACGATTTTCTAAATTACTCTTTAACCGTAGGGAATTAGAGAAAACTTTCAACATGTCGAAGGAGTGGTTTTGCAGCAGCTTTCCAAAGCCATATTACCTGCCTCATTTCGATAAACGGTTTAGAAATGCGATCGAAATTACGATTCAGGTTTTTTGTGTGAAGAAAAAACGGTTTTCAAAACTGCTCTTAAACCGCTTACATTTTGCGAAAAATTTAACTTGGGTCATGATACTCATGTCCATAGCTTTCCAACGGTATATAGCAAGCCCTATTTGGGCAATGTTGCAGGAAGTTCAACCTAGCACAGGGGGAAGTTCAGGTCGAACAACTCAGGCAGTAAAATCGCAAAAAACGTGAGTTCTTCACGACCTGAGTGCCAAATCCGCCTATGAGCGAGATTCCTATCTAAAACGAGTATTCAGTTGCTAAAACTCGTTTGAAGATTACACTTACATCACATGGAATAGGACTAACCAGAAAAACTCGCGGTATAAGGCACAGTTGCGAAGATAGCCCGAAGGTCGGGTTCGTACAAAGAGAAGTTCAGGCACGCGTACAAACAAAAATACGTCACAGAAGTTCAACGTGAAAACAACATGAAGTTCAACTACTACGCTAAATGAATTTCAGATGAAAAACTTTGAAAATCATTGCGAGTATGAAAAAATGGTCAACACGAGAAGGTTGCGTGTTTACAACAGCTTTCCATCGGTATATCACTTGCTCAATTCCGGTGAGTGGATGGAGAGCCAGGAGTAGTGGGTAGAGATATACAAGCAAAAAAAGCACGTGAAAAACAGAGTGAAGTTCAAGTACACGTGCCGAGAAGTTCAGGTTCTTCACGCGATGCATTTTCGAAGAATCAGTTTCGCGATAAAGCCAAAACAAATGATCTCACCATTTTCGCAATTACTTGAAAACGGCTAGGAATCAGAGAAAACCATCAACATGAGAAAGTTTCGCATTTTCCGTAGCTTTTCAACGGGTATATTATTTGCCCCATTTCGATAAAGTATGTAGAAAGTATGCCAAAAATACGTTTTTAGCCATTTTCCAATTTGAATTAAAACTGTAAGGAATTAGGAGAAACAATATATATTAAAAAGTTTCGCATTTGCTCAAGCTTTAGAACGCCGTATTGTTTGTTGCATTCGGCCGTACGGTTAAAAAATTATCTCGAAAATACAAACTCGGTGGAACTTGTACCGTTTTCTAAATTACTTTTAAACCGTTTCAAATTAGAAAAAACTTTTAACATGAAAAAGTAGCGCATTTTCACAAGCTTTCCAATGCCTTATAATTTGCCTCAAACGGATTAGCCGTTTAGAAATTACATTGAAAATATGAATTTGGATGTTTGGTTTGTGAAATTTTACAATTTTCAAAATTACTCTTTATCCATAGGGAATTGGAGAAAACTTTCAACATGTCGAAGGAGCAGTTTTGTAGCAGCTTTCCAACGCTATATTATTTACCTCATTCCGATAAATGGTTTAGAAATGCGATCGAAAATACGATTCATGTTTGTTGTATGAAGAAAAAACAGTTTTCAAAACTGCTCTTAAACCGCTTATATTTTGCCAAAAATTTAACTTGGATCATGATATTGATGTTCATAGCTTTCCAACGTATATTGTAAGCCCCATTTGGACACTTTTTAGCTGAAGTTCAACCCAGTACAGAGGGAAGTTCAGGCGCGTTACTCAGGCAGTTCAGGCTGTGATCAGAATAGTGTTTATATATATATATATATATATATATATATATATATATATATATATATATATAGGGATTAACTATTCATCACCCTGGGTAAGGAATTGTTATTCTTCACCCCCACCCTCTATTTTACAATCAATGCACCGTAATTTTACGTTCCATAAGTTTTGTCTTATTTACGATGTAAAAAGAGACCGTAAGAAAATATAAAATCGCCGTAAAAAATATTTATGTTACGTAAAATTACAAATGTAAAAACATAGTGTAAAATGTACATAAACTGTAAATTTTCTTGTCTTACGATCTATGTTTTGTATTTTTTATGCCAAATTTTATGTAGTGAATCAATAGGAATTTAACTATTTGAATTCCGAATGTAATTTAATTATGAAGTGATCATTAAATTACCTCAGTTGAAGAATAACTTATTGTGCACCCTTGGTGACGAATAGTATCACTATATATATCCTACTAGTACTCTACTCGGACATGACATGCCAAGTCTATCGCGGCAGCTCAACTTTCCTATCTTACTCACACATGGGCATACAAACCCAGAACACCTTCCAAAAACACATGGCCACTAATTCTTACCAAACTACAACTAGAGACCTGCTTAATCACTTGCAAGATTGACACTCGTATTGTTTGGATGACCCAGCATTAACCCCTCAATCCAAATATCCAACTCTTTATTCGACGATACATCCGACGATCACCTATTGATCTCGTCACACCGGTTGCCTCCAGTAACGCGACTTATCGATCCGCAACTTCTATAACGATGGCCACCATTTCCTCACTATCTTTTCTTTTCATGCCGACTTGTAGGCTGGAACAAATGATTACCTGGACTACCAGCCACGCTGTCACATCTTAGCATGCCACATGCAGACTAAATGCATAGCTTCATGCAGGAACTCAACTTAACTGGTGCACGTCTACACGTTGATCTTCATATTCTCGCTAGTTGCATGCACACAGGGAGACACATTTCTTTACACGCCACATCTTCAATCTTTCTCATTGTCGCCGATCCCACATCTTATTGACGACACCTCCTGTCCAGCGGCAACACAACTCGCTATATATGTACAATCTCATCTCCACCGTATATGAACTCGCTAGAACTTCACGGCCACAAACGGGAACGCAAACCACAAATTCATTTTTCCGCCCGCACTCGCTCGCAATTTTTCTCCGCTAGTGTCAGGGGTTGGATGCGACATATGCCAAAGGATGGCTTATCATGGTGGGAGCGAGTAGAACGTCGCCGGTGCCAGGAAACGGGATGAGTCGAAGACATGCACGCCGGCGGATCTTACCCAGCTTCGGGGCTCTCCAGGGAGGTAACACCCCTACTGCTGCTCTGCAGGGTCTCCGCATGATCACTAAGGCGAAGTGACTACAAAGTTGCTCCTAGAGCTGTATTCTGGAGGTAGGAGAAGGCAAGGCTAGCTCTCTCCTTCCTATATGATCTGGTCTAATGCTAATGGATTCGAACCCTTTGCATGGGAGTCCCGGGGGGTTTATATAGGCCTATCCCCCGGGGGTATAATGGTAATCCGGCTGAGCGCGGGGCCCAGCCGTCTGTCTCTCAGGCCGTCGTCTCCTCCGCCGACTACTGGGGCCCGCTGACGGGTTCGGTACTGTAGCCGTGCTTCTAATGACGCATGCTTGGTCATGGGGTCGTGGCAACAGTGGCGCCGTCTATCAGACGATCACTGTCGCCATTCCCCGTCTTGTCTGGTTAATGGCGTGTGGGGCCCGTGGGAGGGGCCGGCCGACTCTGGGGGAGCCGACTCCCGCGGGTCCGTCTTCGGGGCGTATCCGCCGTCTTCTGCACTCTCACCGACAGGCGGGTCCCGCTGTCTTCGAGTCGTACAGGTAGGTCGTCGTGGCCACAGTGCGCTGCCCACTGTGGCCGAGGTAAGGGTAGGCATGGCAACAGTGCCACGCCACGCTGGCGATCTTCTGCGATACGGCACACTGTAGCCATGCCATCTCCTCGTAGGCAGGGCGTGACGGCCATGCTGTGTCCATACCCCGCCTCGCCTATCGTGGCGAAGGTAGGCGGCGGGTGGAGTCGCGGGCCGACTCTCTATAGTCGGCTATTCTTGGAGCCGCGTCTGGGACTCGGCTTATCTTGGAGTCGCGTCTGGGATTCGGCTTATCTTGGAGTCGCGTCTGGGACTCGGCTTATCTTGGAGTCGCATCTGGGACTCGGCTTATCTTGGAGTCGCGTCTGGGACTCGTCCTATCTTGGAGTCGTGCCTGGGACTCGGCTTATCTTGGAGTCGTGCCTGGGACTCGGCTTATCTTGGAGTCACGTCTGGGACTCGGCTTGAGGGGCGCTGCCTGCCCCGATGTCTTGAAAGGTTCTGGGGCTCGGGTTAGCCTACCCGTGGCCCATTACTCCGACAGTAGTCCCCGAAGCTGGCGAGGCTCTGAGAGTGATACATTGTGGGGCCTCAATAGTTTCATTCTTCTGGTGGTGGAATCTGGGCTATGACGCTGTCTTCCCTTGGGCCGACTATTTGGAGTTGGACCCGTAGAGGGCCGTCTGGTTTCATAAAGAGTTCGAAAGTCGTGGCGGGAGACCAGGCGGCATGCCTGATAAGCTTCCCTGCGGCCGCCCTCCACGGCCCTATCGCGTGGCGCCACGCGGCGAGGTCAGTCTGCTCACCCACGCGCGCGACGGGACGGGTCGTCAGGCGGGGCCCGCCACTACCGCGCGTCGGCACGTGAACGGATCCGTTGCTGCCGTGCGGACGGTTGGGTTTCCCACGTCGTTACTGCGCACAGTAACTTCGTGGGGTAAATCGTGGGGGGGCGTGGGGTCCCGCGCGCAGTTAATCCCATGCCCGCCGCATCGGCTTCTCAGCCTATGAGGCTATAAGTAGGCGGGGGGGGGGGGGGGGGGGGGGGGTGGAGTGGAGCGGCAAAGTACGCGCGCCCATCTTCCCTTCTCCCCTGCCTCCTCTGCTCCTTCTGCCCTTCTTCTTCTTCTCCGTCGTGCATAACCACACCGTGCCAACGGCGATGAGCTCCTCCTCTGCCGCCGCGGCCTCTGCCGTGCGCTCTGGCGTGTGGGACGGCTCGGAGGTGGATGACGACCTCATCGAGTTCCTCCGCAAGACCCGCCGCGTCCCCGACGCAAACCTCATGCGAGCCCACGCCGCGCCGGCGAGGGAGATATCGCCGGCGCCGGAGGAGGGCGAGCGGGTCATCTTCCGCTCGCACCACATGCGCGGTCTGGGGCTGCCGGCGAGCGGCTTCTTCCGCTCCTTCCTGGAGTTCCATGGGCTCCAGCCGCACCACCTCACCCCGAACACGGTGGTGCTGCAGGCCGCCTTCGCCACCCTGTGCGAAGGCTTTCTTGGACTTCTCCCGACCATCGAGCTGTGGGGAGAGTTCTTCTCGTACAAGCTCGGCACGCACGTCACCAGCGTGCCGGCTCAATGCGGCGCCTTCATCGCGATGCGGCGTTCGACCGCCGACAATCCGTTTCCCTCCATCCCGCTGATCAAGTCGGTGAAGATGTGGCAGCGGTCGTACTTCTACGTGAAGAACGTCGCCCCCGACGGCGACTGGGTCAATCTGCCGCCTTATGAAGCCGGCGCACCGGCTGGGAGGCTCCCCAGCTGGTCCCATCGAGTGAAGACGCTGACTCCCGCCGGAGCCGCCGCCGTAGCGCAACTCCGAGTCTTGACGCAGTCGGAGGGCCTCGTTGGGGCCGACTTGCTGGCCGCCTTCGTGGCGCACCGAGTCCCCCCACTCCAAGGCCGGCCTCATCTGATCAGTCAGATGAGCGACCACCGGGACCCGAGTCGGATGTGCACCAGGGAGATGCCCCACACAGAGGTGGCAAACATGGTGAACCACATCGCGAACTGCGAGCTCGGGGAGGACTGGCAGTTCGGCAAGGAGCCGTACTCGCACGCCAACCCCCCTCCAGTGGTAAGTCGCATCTTTTTATTGCTTTGTTTCCTTCATAGCCGTATCCGACTTCTGATCTTCATTGTTTTCTCTGAGTTAGAACCCCCTCGTTCATCCCACAGCCGGCGTCACAAGACCGCCCCGCGAGTTCGTCCCCGACCGAGTGGAGAGCGACGTCGACGACCCCGACTTGGGGGCGGCGGCGATGGAAGCCGACGCCGAAGGCGGAGGAGGAGGAGCGGGAAGCGGCCTCAGGCCCTCGGCCACCTTCGCTGACTGGCCTGAAGACGATGCCGAAGGGGAATTTGTCCCGCGCCACCAGCCAAGGGTCGGCCCGTCGGGCGCGGGTTCCTCCGCCGGCTTGGCCGGCCAAGGCGGCGTGAAGAGGCTCCACGCCGGGCCGAGCTCGCTCGGCGGCAAGCCAAAGAAGTTCAAGGGGGCGGCCGCCGCGACCAAGCTGGAGGAAGCGGCCGCGAAGGCCAACCGCTTCCGCAGGGAAGTGAGAAGGCCGCCGCTAGTCTCTGCGTAAGTTTTTTCTCCTTGTCTTTATTTTCCTCCGGTGACTCTTGTCCGAGTTCTTCTTTTTCACTTTCTCTTTTTATCTTTTCTTTTTCCTCAGGGCTCCCCTTACCCTTGAGAGGGTCGCCGTCCCCTCCGTCATGGGGTCGGCAGGGACATCTGCCAACACTCGGCGGGTTGACACCGCCGCCGACCTCGGGGAGGCGACGGAGCGAAACGCGCGGGAGAAGTGCGACAAGGAGGAGGCCGACCGCCTGGAGAAGGCGGAGGCTGAGAAGGCGGCGACCTCCGCCCAGAAGAAGCTGGAGGAGGCCGAGGACACCATTGCAGCGAGGCACCGAGCCGGGGAGGCCGGGCACTGCCAATCGGCGTTGCTCGTCACCCCGCTGTCCTCTGCACCACCGCCTCCGGAGTTCACGGGGCAGACTGGCGAAGCCGGCGCCGAGAACCCCATCGTGGAGAAGGAAAGCGGCGAGGCCTCCATGTCGGACACGCTCGTGCTGCCACCGCCGCCACCGCCGCCGTCTAGGAGCGCTCGTGGAAAACAGCTGGCGGGCCCACTGGTGCCGCCGACTGAGGACGAGGCTGTGGCGACGCTGCTCCTTCAAGTCGCCTCGCCAGCGCTCTGCCGTCTTGAGAAGGCGACTTCGGCACCGCGGCCCTTGGAGCTCGGTGCCGCCAGCTCGGCCATTCCAGACGCCGAGGCGATGAGTGCCGCGCCCGTTGGGTGGGTGCGCGGAGGTGGCACGGGTCTGCTGAACCAGGCGCTTCTGGACGTCCAGGCGAAGCTGCGAGCCGAAGGTGACGCCCTCCAAAACTGCACCAGGGCACATTTGGCATCGCGAACGATCGTCCGGGTATGCTTTTTCTTTAATTCTTGTCTTTCTTGCTCTTCTCTGTGGGGGCGCGCCAGCGCACCCATTGGGTGTAGTCCCCATGTTTCGGGCCGGCTGCTGAGCAGGCGGCTCGGAACTCCCTCTGGCGAGTTCCAAGTATTTATCTTTGTCTGAAATTTTTATTGCAGGAGTATCACAACCTCCGCGCCACTGCCTTCAACCGCAATGTTGAGGAGTTGAGCAAGCGGACTGCCGACTTGACGGAAAGCCGGAGTAAGTTCTTCCCGGTGATTCGGGGGCTGTAGTCCCCGAGATTCGGGCCGACTGCTGAGAAGTCGGGCCGGATCTTCCCGGTGATCTTCTTTGCTGACGACTTCAATGTCTCCTTCTTTGTTCTTCTTTTTCGCGGGGGCGCGCAGGCGCACCCGCGGGCTGTTGTGCCCGAGATTCAGGCAGACTGCTGAGAAGTCGGGCCAGATCTTCCCGGCGATCTTCTTTGCTGACGACTTACTCGTCTTTTTCTTTCATTCTTCAGGGGCCAACGCCACTCTTCAGGAGCAGCTGGGTGAAGTCAACACCGCCTTGCGCGTCAAGGGGGAGGAATGTGGCAGGCTTGCCGCGGAGCGCGACCTGCTGGCTGCGCAGCTGGCCGAGCAGAAGGAGCTGCTCAACAAAGCGCAAGACGAGGCCGAGAAGAAAGAAGCTGCTCTCCTGGCCGAGTTCGAGAGCGAGCGCTCCTCCTGGACTGACAAGGAGGCAATGCTGACCTCCGGCTTCCACGAGATCGAGGACATCGTCGACGGTGAGTTTCTTTCTTCCTTTCTTTCTTTGAGTTTTCGACTATGTGTCAGGCTGACTTGTGATTTTTTGACTTGCTTCTTTTTTGTCTTGGCAGACTTCTTCCCTGGCTACTTGCAGGCAGTCCCTCTGGCCATCGAGGCTGATCGTGAGGCACGGAGGGTGAACGGCGCGGAGATTGCCGCTAACGCCCCCCTGACCATCGACGAACAACTTCTGAGCATCGAGGCCCGTCTTCGTCCGGCCCAACAGTTGATGCGCCGGCTTCAGCGTGCCGGCGCCCAGGCGGTTGCCGCTCTATGGCCAGACATGCCGGCCCTGCGCACCGCCAGTCGGACCGCCGACTGGCTGGAGATCGCAGCTAGCCGTCTTGAGGCCTAGAAGGGTTCCTCGGCCCGGGCCGGAGCGCGCCGGGCCTTGGAATTTGTCAAGGCGTGGTATGCGGGGCTGGACCTGGACCGGCTGGCCGCGTTCCGGTCAGAGGCCCAGGCCGAGCTGGAGGATGTGGAGGGCGCCCTTATCGAGCATGCGGCGGCGATCGCCAACTACACAAACACCAATGTCTTCGTCCCTGAGCGGGCTGCAGGCGGCGAGGAGGTGCCGCCAGAGTTGTTCGTGATGAACCCAGAATATGGCGAGGACTTGGCGGAGGTGATTGACTCCAACACCGAGGAGGAAGGCGAGGCGGAGGACGAAGGCCAGACGGAGGCGCCAGAAGATGGAGCGGCCGACCAGCCTTAGCTCGACCGTGCCTCTAGCAACGAGCCGAGTCCGACCGGGCCGACTGCCGCTGGCGGCGATCAAGCCGAGACTGCCCAGCCGGCCGCCCCAGCGCTTGACACCGCCGTCTCCTCCGACCCTCCGAACCCGTCTGCTGCTCCCTAGGCTGTCCTCTGGCTTTACTTTATCTGCTCTAGAAAGTTTTTGAGGAACTTGTTAATTTGCAGAATTCCACCCTCTAGGTGTATTTTGAACTTCTGTCTGAAGATCCGGCCAAGGGCCTATGCTATGTAAATATAAATTTGAGTTCTATCTTTCCTTGCTCATTGCTCCTTTGGCTTTTTCCTTTGCCGCCTTCCCCTAGTTGCCGCCTTATCAGCCGGACAACCGCTCTGCGGACTGCCGCTGGACCAAATGCCTGGCTACCTTGGGGAAGGCAAGTACTTGCCATTCATTGGAGTTTATTTAACAAGTTGGATAGAAAGCGGCAAGCCGACTACTCGCGAGTCGGTTTGTGAAAGGGGGCTGGAAACCGGTGAGGGAGTCCTAGATTAGGGGGTGTCCGGATAGCCGGACTACCATCATCAGCCAAACTATCATCGGCCGGACTATCATCATCGACCGGACTCCAAGACTATGAAGATACAAGATTGAAGACTTCACCCCGTGTCCGGATGGGACTTTCCTTGGCATGGAAGGCAAGCTTGGCGATACGGATATGTAGATCTCCTACCATTGTAACCGACTCTATGTAACCCTAGCCCTCTCCGGTGTCTATATAAACCGGATGGCTCTAGTCCGTAGGACAGAACAACAACAACAATCATACCATAGGATAGCTTCTAGGGTTTAGCCTCCTTGATCTCGTGGTAGATCCACTCTTGTAAACATCCACAATATCAATATCAATCAAGCAGGACGTAGGGTTTTACCTCCATCAATAGGGCCCGGACCTGGGTAAAACATCGTGTCCCTTGTCTCCTGTTACCATCCTCCTAGACGCACAGTTCGGGACCCCCTACCCGAGATCCGCCGGTTTTGACACCGACATTGGTGCTTTCATTGAGAGTTCCTCTGTGTCGTCACCGATAGGCTTGATGGCCTCTTCAATCGACAACGACACAGTCCTGGGTGAGACTTTTCTCCCGGGACAGATCTTCCTATTCGGCGGTTTCGCACTGCGGGCCAACTCACTTGGCCATCTAGAGCAGATCGGAAGCTACGCCCCTGGCCGTCAGGTCAGGTTTGAAAGCCTAAACTTCACGGCCGATATCCGCGGGGACTTGATCTTCGACGGATCTGAGCCACAGCCGAGCGTGATGCGCTGTCATGATGGGCACGACCTAACTCTGCCGCCGGACAGCACCTTGGAGGCCGCACATGAATCCGCTCCGACCCATAGTCCGGAGCCGATCGCTCAGATCAAGGACGGATGGCTGGACACCGCCTCGGGAGCTGCAACTTCTACGGCGATGGAGCCGAACACTTACCTTGTCCCGCATAAAGCTCATGACTCCGAGGTGCCGGACTCTCTGCCGGACTCCGAACCTCCTGCGCCCCTGCCGGTCGAATCCGACTGGGCGCCGATCACGGAATTCACCGCTGCGGACATCTTTTAGCACTCACCCTTCGGCGATATCTTAAATTCGCTGAAGCATCTCTCGCTGTCCGGAGAGCCCTGGCCGAACTACGGCCAGGATGGTTGGGGCGCGGACGACGAAGAAATTCAGGGCCCACCCACCACCCACTTCGTAGCCACCGTCGACGACCTAACCGACGTACTAGACTACGACTCCGAAGACATCGACGGTATGGACGACGATGCCGGAGACTATCAAGAACCAGTGCCTACAGGACACTGGAAGACCACCTCGTCATACGACATATATATGGTGGACACCCCAAAAGATGGGGACGGCGAAGAAGCAACGGAGGCCGATTCCTTAAAGAAACAGCCCAAGCGCCGGCATCAGCGGCGCCGCTCTAAACCCCACCACGGCAAGAATAGAGATTCAGGCACAGGAGATAATAACACCCCAGAAAGTGCCAAAGACAACCCCCTCCAGCACGATCCAGCGCAGGAGGAAGCAGAAGCAAGCCCTCACGAGAGGGCGGCAGACGAAGAGGTCGAGGATGATAATTACTTACCTCCCTCCGGAGACGAGGCAAGCCTCGACGACGACAAATTCGTCGTGCCTGAGGATCCCGTCGAACAAGAGCGTTTCAGACGCAGGCTAATGTCCACGGCAAACAGCCTAAAGAAAAAGCAGCAACAGCTTCAAGCTGATCAAGACCTACTGGCCGACAGATGGACCGAGGTCCTCGCGACCGAAGAGTATGAACCCGAACGCCCCTCCAAAAGTTACCCAAAACGCAAGTTGCTCCCCCGACTAGAGGAGGAAGCGTACAAACCTGCATCACCAGCGCACAATACGGCAGACCGACCACCTCGTGGCCGCGACAGAGAGGCATGCAAGCCCTCCACCAAAACCGTACCCCGGCATCGCTCAAAAAGCATGAAGCCACGGGGGAACGCGCCGGACTTGCGGGATATATTGGAGGACAAGGCGAGACAATCCAGATCTATCTATGGATCACGTGGGCGCCCCAAGACCCACGACGAATACCATCGCGCCGGATACAACTACTTCGGCCGGGCCGAACACAGCAGACAACGCTCTCTCGAGCTACGTCGCGATATTGCTCAATACAGAGGCGCCGCACACCCACTATGCTTCACTGACGAAGTAATGGATCATCAAATCCCTGAAGGGTTTAAACCCGTTAATATCGAATCCTACGATGGCACAACAGACCCCGCGGTTTGGATTGAGGATTATCTCCTCCATATACATATGGCCCGCGGCGACGATCTTCACGCCATCAAATATCTCCCGCTCAAGCTTAAAGGACCAGCTCGGCATTGGCTTAACAGCCTGCCCGCAGAGTCAATTGGATGCTGGGAAGACCTGGAAGCCGCATTCCTCGACAACTTCCAGGGCACGTATGTGCGACCACCGGACACAGATGACCTAAGCCACATAATCCAGCAGCCAGACGAATCGGCCAGGCAATTCTGGACACGGTTCTTAACAAAGAAAAATCAAATCATCGACTGTCCGAATGCAGAGGCCCTCGCTGCCTTCAAACATAACATCCGCGACGAGTGGCTGACCCGGCACCTAGGACAGGAAAAGCCGAAATCCATGGCAGCCCTCACATCACTCATGACCCGCTTCTGTGCGGGAGAGGATAGCTGGCTAGCTCGCAGCAACAACCTCAGCAAAAACGCTGGCAGTCCGGATACCAAGGACCGCAGTGGCAGGTTGCGTCGAAACAAAAACAAACGCCGTATTAACGGCGACAGCAATGAGGATACGGCAGTCAACGCCGGATTCCGAGGCTCCAAGCCCGGTCAACGGAAGAAGCCATTCAAAAGAACCACTCCGGGCCCGTCCAATTTGGACCGAATACTCGACCGCTCCTGTCAAATACATGGAACCCCCGAAAAGCCAGCTAACCACACCAACAGAGATTGTTGGGTATTCAAGCAGGCAGGCAAATTAATCACCGAAAATAGTGACAAGGGGCTACACAGCGATGACGAGGAAGAGACCCGGCCGCCGAACAACAGAGGACAAAAGGGATTCCCCCCTCAAGTTCGGACGGTAAACATGATATACGCAACGCATATTCCCAAGAGGGAGCGGAAGCGTGCACTAAGGGACGTATATGCGATGGAGCCAGTCGCCCCTAAATTCAACCCATGGTCCTCTTGCCTGATCACTTTCGATCAAAGAGACCATCCGACCACTATCCGCCTTGGCAGATTCGCCGCATTGGTTTTAGACCCAATCGTCGATGGATTTCACCTCATGAGAGTCCTGATGGACGGCGCAGTAGCCTGAACCTGCTTTATCAGGATACAGTGCGCAAGATGGGCATAGACCCTTCAAGGATTAAACCTACAAAGACAACCTTCAAAGGCGTCATACCAGGTGTCGAGGCCAGTTGTACAGGCTCAGTTACACTGGAAGTGGTCTTCGGATCCCCGGATATAATTTCCGAAGCGAGGAGTTAATCTTCGACATAGTCCCATTCCGCAGTGGCTATCACGCTCTGCTCGGACGAACCGCGTTCGCAAAATTCAACGCGGTGCCGCATTATGCATACCTCAAGCTCAAGATGGCAGGCCCTCGGGGAGTCATCACGGTCAATGGAAACACGGAACGCTCCCTCCGAACAGAGGAACATACAGCGGCTCTCGCGGCAGAAGTATAGAGCAGCCTTTTAAGGCAATTTTCGAGTCCGGCCGTCAAACGACCGGACACGGCCAAACGCGCCCAGAGCAACATCAACCAAGACCACCTGGCACGTTCCGAGCACGCGTAGCAATGCGGCCTCAACCCCAGCCCTCGCACAATTGTAAGACAAATTCTCCGCGTACATAATTACGCCCTGGAGATACCATGGGCATAGGGGGAGAGACACAACCACACCAGACCCAGAGTGCGGTTCGACCACACCAGGGGCTCCCAAGTGTGTGGCTCTTTTTATCTTTTATTTCTTTTTTGTACACAGGACTCTGTCCGGCGGTGAACCTGCCGAACTCATGATGCAACAACCAGAGAGGGACAAAGGCTGCGACGAACACTCAGGTGGTCTCCATTACGAGCATTAAATTTGTTAAATACACCATTCCGCGGCCTACCCCTGGAGGGAGACGCCATTAATTCGTCCAATCCCTCGTTTTCCGCACTATTTGTATCATTCCGCACTCATAGCAAATCTTCTCGAATAAAATGCAGCACTTTTTTGCCCATAATTGCATTACCTTATATATATATGTTCATTTACGACATGTTGCATCCGTACATTTTGGTACGGCAAAATACACCAGGGGCTTAGGTTCCCCGCATTATGGTGTGATAAAGTCCGAACACTTTCACAAGTGCGGCACCCCGAACTTATAGCATTATATGAATCGGCTCCGAATCATGTCTTGGGTCAATAGTTGGGTTTGCCCGGCTCCCATGTTTAGCACCTTACGTTCCGTTCTATCGGCTAAGGTAGCACTGGGAGAACCACTGCGATTGCGCCCCGGTTGAGCCGGGTTAACGCCTCAGTGGAGAAAGCTAAAACTGACTGTCATGATAAGGCGAGAGACTGGTCGCTGTTCGAGAGGTCCTTTCGGGTCCTTAAAGACCTACGCCGCTTCGAGTGAAGTTCTGGATAATGTCCGACGAAGGCGTGGATAGTGCCCCTAATTCGGTCTTCCGAATACTAGGGGCTTCGCCGAAATTTAAAATTATAGAATTCTATGGCTAAGTGAGAGTGTTCAAGCACTATAAGTCTGGTTGCCTTGTTCGTTGTGTTGAGCGCCTCCCTAGATGGACCCAAAAATGGGAACAAGAGTGCTCAAGTTTATCCCGAACACCCCAACACTCGTGGCATGGGGGCTGAAGCCGACGACTTGCCATCTCTCAGATTTAATAAACGGCCGCATAGAAGGTAATATTTTAAATTAACAAGCGTTGCTTAGCGCATATGAACATAGTTTTCAGCGCACAGGATAACACATTGCGAATTTACTCAATAATTACATCCCTGGGGCACTCATCCGCAATCTTGTGGGCACCCTTCAGGACAGTCCTATAGTACATTTCGGGCGTACGATATTCCTTGCCCGCTGGTGGCGCGTCAGTGATTAGCTTCTCCGCATCCAGCTTGCCGCAATGCACCTTTGCGCGGGCAAGGGCCCGACGAGCACCTTCAATACAGGCGGAGCGCTTGATAACCTCCACCCAGGGGCACGCATCCACCAACCGTCGCACGAGACCGAAGTAGCTCCCAGGCATGGCCTCTCCAGGCCACAACCGGACTATGAGGCCCTTCATGGCCTGCTCGGCCGCCTTGTGGAGCTCGACCAGCTGCTTCAGCTGGTCGCTAGGGGGCACCGGATGGCCGGCCTCAGCATACTGAGACCAGAAGACCTTCTCCGTTGAGCTCCCCTCCTCGGCTCGGTAGAATGCGGCGGCATCAGACACGCTACGAGGCAGATCTGCAAACGCCCCTGGAGAGCTCCGAATTCGGGTAAGTAACACGTAATTTACATTCACATGCTTGCTTTGCATGAAAAATGCCTTACCCGCCGCTATCTTCCTCACCAACTCAACCTCCTGAAGGGACTTATGGGCATCGGCCTTGGCAGTCTTGGCACTTTCGATAGCCGAGGCAAGCTCGGACTCTCGAGTCTTTGAGTCACGCTCCAAACTCTCATACTTTTCCATGAGAGCCTGGAGCTCTTGCTGAACCACCGCCACCCGTGCCTCCTGCTTTTCTCGCTCTGCCCGTTCCACGGCCGCATTGCGTTCGGCCGCAGACACGGCCTCCTTCAGGGTCGCCACCTTGTTCGTGGCCCCTGCAGTACCCATGTTATCCTTGTTATTTTTGTTGCAACCTAAATCCTTTTCTGTAAGGTACAAGTGCAAAGTGGTGTCACTCACCTTCTTTGTCCTGGAGCTACTTCTTGGTGCGGCTGAGCTCTTGCTCGGACCGCTCGAGCTCCTGCTTCAAAGCACCGACCTTCGCAGTCAGTGCGGCAAAGGTCAGCAGCGCAGCCTGCAACCCATATTGACATAATTTTTTAGCAACCCTGCGTATTTTTTTTTTCAGATCCTCAGTCCGGCTTTTCTTTCCGAACACCGAACCGAGCATCAGGGGCTACTGTCTATGCGGTATTACATTGCATATTTTTATCTTCTTACCTCAAAGCCTGATAGAAGGCTACTGCAGGCTTCGGTCAGCCCGCTCTTGGCGAGCTGTACCTTCTGAATCACCGCACTCATAATAGTGCGGTGTTCTTCCTCAATGGAAGTGCTTTGGAGCGCCTCCAAAAAATTGTCCGGCACCTCCGGTTGGACGGAAGCCGCCGGCGTCACGGTCTTGCCCTTCGTGCGAAGGGGCCGCCGGCCGGACTCCGGAACCACTGCGGGTTCTGATATGGAGTCCGACGCAAAGTCCGGGAGGCTGCCTTGTGGCGCTTCCGGAGCCTCCCCCTGATGGGTCCCTTCTTGGGATCCCACCTCGGCGTCCTCGGTGTCGCGAGGGGTGGAGGCGGTCGGGATGGAATCTACATCTGATGGAGCCAACGACCCGCTCGATGAAGCGGGGAGATCATCCTTGGCCGGACTACAGGCAGCATGCGGCATCAGAATGACGCTATGTGACACAGAAAAAGAAATTATAAATCACTCAGGAATCCGGATACTTACGATCTCGCTGGAGGCCTGGCCCTTGAAGGTCGTTCTTCCTCGCCAATGTTGATGTTGGCGGAGCTATCCGGGGGAATAGTCCTTCCCCTCTTGGACCCTTCGGCCTCCCCTGTTGGGGAAGCCTTCCTCTTCCTCTCTCCCTCCTCTAGGAGAGAGTCCTCTTTCTCCTCCTCGTTTTCGGGGGAGGAGTACGCCCCGGAGTCGTCGGACACCTGAAAACGGGAACTCTTTCGAGCACCCGTGGCCTCCTTCTTGGCCTTCTTCTCCGGCACCACGTGCGGTGCCGGAACCAGCAGCCTCGCTAGATGGGCGTCTACTGGGTTTTCTGGCATGGGAGCTGGGCAGATAATCTTCTCCGCCTTCCTCATCCAGTCCTGTCAAAGGAAAAGGGGAAATTAAAACCCGCATAGAGTCAAACTATGAAAATCAAGTGTCCCGTAAAGGGGTAGAATCACTTACCTCGTCGGCTTGACGCTGCGAGCGAAATCCGCGATCTTCAGTCGCGGATGCGGGGGCTTCGGCGCCCTTAAACAGCACCCTCTAGGCGCCTTCGTACGTCGTGTAGAAGAGCCCGCTCAGCTCCTGGTGCCGTTCCGGATTGAAATTCCACAGATTGAATGCCCGCTCTTGGCAAGGGAGAATCCGGCAGACGAGCATGACTTGGACCACGTTAACCAGCCTGAGCTTCTTCACCAGCTTCTGGATACAGGCTTGGAGTCCCGTCACCTCCTCTGAACTACCCCACAGCAAACCCTTCTCTTTCCAGGAGGTGAGCTGCGTGGGGATACCAAATCTGAACTCGGGGGCCGCCGCCCACTTAGGGTCGCGCGGCTCGGTGATATAGAACCACCCCGATTGCCACCCCTTGACGGATTCCACGAAGGCCCCTTCAAACCAAAGGACATTGGGCATCTTGCCCAACATGGCGCCTCCGCACTCCGCTTGAGTGCCCTTCACTACCTTCGGCTTGACATTGAAGGTCTTGAGCCACAAGCCGAAGTGGGGCTGGATGCAGAGGAAGGCCTCGCACACGACGATAAACACCGAGATGTTGAGGATGAAGTTCGGCGCCAGATCATGGAAATCCAGGCCGTAGTAGAACATGAGCCCCCGGACAAAGGGGTGAAGTGGAAAACCCAGTCCGCGGAGGAAGTATGGAAGAAAAATGACCCTCTCATGGGGCCTGGGGGTGCGGATGAGCTGCCCCTCGTCGGGCAGCCGGTGCGCGATGTCGCCGGACAGGTAGCCGGCGCTGCGCAGTCTTTCGATGTGCTCCTCCGTAACGGAGGAGGTCATCCACTTGCCTCCCGCTCCGGACATAACTGGAGAATGTTGAGACGAGATGTGCGGGCTTGGGCGCTGGAGCTCGAGTGTGCGGAGATGGATAAGCAAAGGAGGAAGAAGGCATAGGTGAAAAGGTGAATCCTTATCCCTTATATGGGCGGGCGAAGTCTACGCGTCCCCCACCGGCCTGGTAAAACTCGCTTATCCCCCAAGCGTCACCATCAATGGCGCGGTTGGGTTACCCACGTCCGTATTGATGAGAATCCCGGATTAAGGGGGAACACGATCTCTGCTTCGACAAGACGTGCCGAGGAAACCGCTTCGCTAAATGCGCTGAGGTGGTAGAGTAAAAAAACGATTCAAGTAATGGCTTGGTAGTGGCGTGACGTCATGCCACAAAAAACGTCAGCAGATCGAACTTATGTATATATTATTCTCTCTACGGTGAAATGTGGAATTTATTTTGCAGAGCCGAACACTATCCTGGTGTTCACAATCTTCTATCATTCGGAGGAGGAACCCGCCTTGCAATGCCAAGCAATATACGCGCCGGACTTATCGTCATTGAAGCCTGGTTCAGGGGCTACTGAGGGAGTCCTAGATTAGGGGGTGTCCGGATAGCCGGACTACCATCATCAGCCGAACTATCATCGGCCGGACTATCATCATCGACCGGACTCCAAGGCTATGAAGATACAAGATTGAAGACTTCACCCCGTGTCCGGATGGGACTTTCCTTGGCGTGGAAGGCAAGCTTGGCGATACGGATATGTAGATCTCCTACCATTGTAACCGACTCTATGTAACCCTAGCCCTCTCCGGTGTCTATATAAACCGGATGGCTCTAGTCCGTAGGACAGAACAACAACAACAATCATACCATAGGCTAGCTTCTAGGGTTTAGCCTCCTTGATCTCGTGGTAGATCCACTCTTGTAAACATCCACAATATCAATATCAATCAAGCAGGACGTAGGGTTTTACCTCCATCAAGAGGGCCCGAACCTGGGTAAAACATCGTGTCCCTTGTCTCCTGTTACCATCCGCCTAGACGCACAGTTCGGGACCCCCTACCCGAGATCCGCCGGTTTTGACACCGACAACCGGCTTAAGCTATGCTAATGCTTTTAGGTCCATAACCATTTTTCGTGTGAGCGCCCATTCATCCTTACCCCTGCCCACCACACAGTCGCTCTGCGAGCTGCGGCTTCTGACAGGAGACGTCTTAGGCAACGCACACTACTTGTCCGACTTCAGGAAACATTTCATAGCGCAAGACGGCGAGTCCCCCGACCGACTAGTCGAACCCGGTGCCAAGCGGCATAGCGAGGAGTTGCATACTCGAAGGCATAATTTTTATCATACAGATAATCAAAAGGGGCAGTCCCCGAGCTCGTCTCGGGGGGCCCGAAGTCTCAGTACTTTAATACAAAGGGGTAGCATGGTACATACTGCATCAACTGTAAAATCTTTGGAGGAGATTTGCATTCCATGGTCGTTCCGACTCTTTGCTAGAGTCGTCTCTCTTGCGTGCTCGGGGCTTCTGAGCGTCGATCAGGTAGTAGGAGTCGTTGCCCAACACTTTGCTAATAATGAAGGGGCCTTCCAAAGGTGCCGACAGTTTGTGCTGGCCGGCTGTCCGCTGGATCAGCCGGAGCACAAGGTCGCCCTCTTGGAAAGATCTTGGCTTGACCTTCCTGTTGTAGTATCGGCGCAGGCTCTGCCGGTAGATGCCGGACCGACTGAGTGCCAACAGCCGGCCCTCTTCCAGCAGATCGACGTCGTCTTGACGTGCTTCTTCTGCTTCCTCCTCGGTGTACATGGTGACTCGCGGGCAGTCGAACTCTATGTCCGTTGGGATGACGGCTTTAGCACCGTAGACGAGGAAGAAAGGCGTGAAGCCGGTTGACTTGTTTGGAGTCGTGCGCAGGCTCCAGAGGACGGCTGGCAGCTCCTCAAGCCAACAGCGGCCCGAATGCTCCAGTGGTTCGACCAGTCGAGGCTTGATGCCAGACATGATGAGTCCGTTTGCTCGCTCCACCTGGCTGTTTGACTGCGGATGGGCAATGGACGCTAAGTCCAATCGGATGCCCTGCGTCGCGCAGAAACGGGCCAAGGCGCCTTTGGCGAAGTTTGTGCCGTTGTCGGTGATGATGTTGTGTGGTATGCCGTACCGAATCGTGATGTCGGTGATGAAAGTCACTGCAGTTGGACCATTCAACTTCTCGATGGGTTTTGCTTCTATCCACTTGGTGAACTTGTCCACCGCGACAAGCAGATGAGTTAGGCTGCCTCGTGCCATTTTGAATGGTCCCACCATGTCCAGGCCCCAAACTGCGAAGGGCCAGGCAATGGGGATGGTCTTGAGCGCGGAAGCCGGCTGAAGCGGCTTGGAACGGAACACCTGGCACCCTTTGCATTTTTGGACTAGTTCCTTGGCCTCTTCTAGGGCAGTCGGCCAGAAGAAACCGTGCCGGAAGGCTTTGGCGACGAGTGCTCTTGAGGCCGCATGGTGGCCGCACTCGCCTTCATGAATGTCTCTGAGAATCGCTTGGCCTTGTTCTGCCTCGACGCAGCGCTGGTAGACACCAGTGACACTGCGCCTGACCAGCTCTCTGTTGACTATGGTGTACGCTGCTGCTCGGCGTTGCACTTGCCGAGCCAAGATTTCATCAGCAGGCAGCTCTCTGTTTACTAGGAATTTCAGGATGGGCTGGGCCCATGAAGGTGCTATTATTTCTTCAATTGCCACTATTGCGACTTGGAGAAGGGCGGCTGGGCTGGGAGGCGGCGGGCTGGAGTCCGCGGCCGCTTGCTGGATCGGTGAAGTCCTCGGGTTGACTGGCGTAGTCCCCGGGCCGAGTTCTGGAGTCTTCGGGCTGACCATCGCAGTCCCCAGGCCGGGTTCTGAAGTCCCCGGGCCGGCTTCGACTGTGGCTTTCTTGGAGCCGTCTGTAAGAACTCTCGTACCGTCTGCTGGTGCTCTTGAGTCGGATCCGACTTCTTCGGGGGGAGCCGGCACAAAGATGGAGTCTGATTCTGGTGAAGGCTTGATAGATGGCTTGAGGAGGCGCTGAAGGGGGACGCCGGATGGTATCGCTTGGCGGGTGGAGCCGACTCATGCCAGGGCATCTGCTTGGTCGTTGTCATTTCTTGGCACGTGAAGGAATTCACACCCCTCAAAATATCCGCTGAGTTGCTGCACCAGGAAGCGGTAGCTCGCCATGTTTGCATCTTTGGCGTCCCAGTCGCCAGACGACTGCTGGACCACCAAATCAGAGTCGCCATAGCACAGGATCCGGCGGATGCCAAGCTCTTTGGCAAGCCGGAGCCCGTGAATGATCGCCTCGTATTTGACAACGTTGTTGGAGGCGGCGAAGTGGATCTGCAGTGCATACTTGAGCTTGTCGCCCTTAGGGGAGGTGAGGACGACGCCGACTCCCAAGCCGGTGCGCATCTTGGAGCCATCGAAATGCATCCGCCAATGGGTGGAGTCGGGCGCTGGCGGCAGATACTGGGTCTCGGCCCAGTCGACGAGGAAGTCGGCCAGTGCTTGTGACTTGATGGCGGTGCGGGGCTGGTAGTTGATGGCGTAGGGAGCCAAATCTATGGCCCATTTTGCCATTCGGCCCGAAGCATCTCGGCTTCCAACGATCTCGGCCAGTGGAGTTGTGCAGACCACAGTGATTGGATGCTCTTGGAAGTAAGGCTTCAATTTCTTGGCGGCAAAGTGCACGCCGTAGCACATCTTCTGGTAGTGGGGGTAGTTCTGCTTGGAGGTCGACAGTACCTCGCTCAGATAATATACCGGTCTCTGGACAGGGTGCGCCTTGCCTTCCTCCTTGCGCTCAACTACAATGACTGTGCTGACTACTCGGCTGGTGGCGGCAATGTACAGGAGCATAGGCTCTTTGGGCGTCGGAGCCGCCAGCACAGGGGGAGTAGTCAACATCTTCTTCAATTGGAGAAATGCTTCGTCCGCTTTGTGATTCCTCTCGAAAAAGGTAGTCTTCTTCATCAGTTGGTACAAAGGGAGAGCCTTCTCGCCCAGCCGACTGATGAAGCGGCTGATGGACGCCAAGCAGCCAGTGAACTTCTGCACGTCCAGCAGTCGGTGGGGGACTTCCATCCTCTCGATGGCTTTTATCTTTATAGGGTTGCACTCTATGCCGCATTCGGAAACCAGGAAGCCAAGGAGTTGGCCTGCTGGTACTCCGAAGACGCACTTCTCAGGGTTGAGCTTGATCTGGAATCGGCGCAGATTCTCAAAGGTATCCCAGAGATCCTCCAACAATGTTCCTCGCTTTTCCGTCTTCACCACCATGTCGTCTACGTAGACGTGGGCGTTTCTGCCGAGTTGCTTGAGGAGACACTTCTGCATGCAACGCTGAAAGGTGGCACCGGCATTCCTCAAGCCGAACGTCATAGTCAGGTAGCAGAAGGCTCCAAACGGCATGATGAATGCAGTCTTTAGTCTGTCTGCCGGGTTCAGCTTGATCTGGTGATATCCTGAATAGGCATCTAAGAAGCTCAATAGCTCGCATCCGGCTGTGGAGTCTATCACCTGAACAATCCTTGGCAAAGCAAATGGGTCATTTGGGCAAGCTTTGTTGAGGCTTGTGTAGTCGATACACATCCGCCACTGCTTGTTCTTCTTCGAAACTAGGACAGGGTTTGCCAACCACTCTGGGAAGAACACCTCCATAATGAAGCCGGCCGCTAGGAGTCGGGCTATCTCTTCCCCAACAACTCTTCTCTTTTCTTCTGACAGGCGGCGCAAGGGCTGCCTGACGGGTTTCACATCAGATTGAACATGTAGCTTGTGCTCGGCGAATTCCGTCGGTACACCTGACATGTCTTTAGGGGACCATGCGAAGATGTCTCGATTCTCATGGAGGAAATCGACGAGCTCGCCTTCCTATTTGCTGTCTAGGTTCGCACCTATGACAGCGTGCATCTCTGGGTGCTCCGAGTCCAAAGGTTTCCTCTTTGTTTCTTTAGCCGGCTTGAACGAGCCCTCAGCTTCTGACTCCTTGGGGTCGGGCGACATCTCTGGCTGCTTGCCGGCCATTGCCACAACCCGATCAAGAAGCCGCCTCTTAGCTGCGATCACCAGGGACTCGGCCAGCCGACTGCTCTCAGCCGCGCAGGCGGACGACTTCCTATAGTCGCCGGCTATGGTCAGAATCCCCTTTGAACTCGGCATCTTCATCTTGAGGTAGGCGTAGTGGGGGACTGCCATGAACTTGGCCAAAGCAGGTCGGCCAAGCAATGCTTGATATGGGCTTTCAAGGTCCACCACTTCAAACCAAACTAGTTCTCGGCGAAAATGATCTTTGTCTCCGAAGAGGACATCTATCTGGATCTTGCCGATTGGGGAGCAAGAAAGGCCAGGTACAATGCCATGGAAAACAGTTCGGCTGCTTTGAAGCTGTCTCTGCTTGATTCCTAATTTCTCCATGGTATCCTTGTACAGGATGTTGATGCTGCTGCGTCCGTCTATCAACACTCGCGAGAAGCGAGCGGCCCGCCTATCTGTGGCCAAGGTGGCGCTTAAAACCAAGGCGTAGGAGCCCGGATTCGGCATCACTTCTGGGTGATCAGCTCTGCTCCAACTGATAGGCTTCTCGGACCAATGCATAAACTCCGGAGTATTTGATGCTACTGCATTTACTTCTTGCTGCTGCAACCGTCTGCTGCGTCGATCATCAGCAACACTGGTGAACACTACATAGGCTCCGTGCTCTTCTGGGTACTCATCTTGTACGGCGCCGACTGGCCTGGCAGCCGGCTGCTGGGGCGGCTGTGGAGGCGGCGGCCCAGCAGGCGGAGGAGGAAGGAGGCCGTCTCCCTTGGCGATTCTGGTGAGCCAGTGGCATTTCCGGGTGGTATGGTTTGACGGCTTCGCGCTGCTGTGGAACTTGCAGGGACCATCTAGAGTCTGCTCGTAAGAGAAGGCCGGCAACCAGTTGGACTTGCCGCCTTTCGGTCGCTTCGCCGGAGGCTGCCCCGCAGGTTGTTGGTCCTCGACTGTCGCAACCTGCCGACTACTGGAAGTCGGCTGTAGGGCCTTGCACTTGTGATCATTCTGCTGCTCTCGCCGACTGGTATCTCCAGCTGGAGTTCTGGGAGCCTGAGGGGCCACTTTTCCAGTCGCACTAACTTGAATCTTTGTCTTCATGGAGGAGTCGGTCGTGCCATACTTGTCTGCTATGACCAGCAACTCGGCGAGGGTTTCTGGCTCGTCGCAGAGGAGCCTGTGCTTGAGGAGGGTGCCTTCTCTGCACCCGGCGGTGAAGTACTCGATTGCCTGCACCTCGTGCACGCCCCCGCAAGAGTTCCGGAGCTCGCCCCAGCGTGTGAGGTAGTCACGAGTTGACTCGTCTTGGCCTTGCACGCACAAGGAAAGCTGGCGTGGCTTGGGGGGTCGCTTGTACGTGCTCGTGAAGTTGCGGATGAAGGCCTTAGTGAAGTCAACCCAACTGTTGATGCTGCGGGGCTTCAAACTGTTCAACCATGTCCAGGCCGTCCCCTGGAGCATGAGTGGAACGTACTTCACTGCAACGCTCTTGTTGCCGTTTGCTATGTTGACGGCCGTGGAGTAGTCAACTAGCCAGTCTTCCGGCTTCACGGAGCCGGTGTACTTGGGCGTGTCTCGGGGGAGCGTGAACCCTTTGGGAAAAGGCTCATCTCGGATGCGGGGTCCAAATCAGGGCGGGCCGAGCTCGTCTTCTTCTTCCAGCGCCAAGGATCGGTGAAGTCGGTCGATCCGGTGGCGGTCGTCGTTCTCTCCGACTCCCTCTCGGCGGCCAAGGCGGTCGCCGAGAGTCGGATGCTCAACAGGCGGCAGGGAGACTCGTCTTTCTCTTCGTGGAGGGGAAGGCAGGTAGTCGCCCTGCCATTCTACTGCTCTAGGGCGGCCGTTTTGGTCGCGCTCGATGGTGATGCGAGTCCGACTGTGGCTCACAGCCGGATCCTTCTCTTTCCTTCCACGGACATCGCCAGTCGGTGTCCGTGACGTCGCACCTTGATCTCGGCGGGGAGGCAAGTCGTCATTTTGTCGTTGCGGCGCCTCCGTGCGGCAGCCGGCTTCTTTCTGCGCGGCGGCCGCTTTGAGGAGCCGCTGGAATCGCTCCGTCATCAGGCGGCGCTCTTCGCCTTCGAAGTTATCTAGCTCGTCCGCCGCCGGCTGGGCGGCGCGGATATTCTCCGCAGGCGTGGCATTTATGGGGCGATCGACCCCGAACTGGTTGGCGATGGCCGCGCCGCGTCGCCGAACCGCGCCTAGGCGACTAGGCCCAGTCGGGGCCGGCAAGCCGCCCATAGCGCGATCCATCTCGCGCTGGTAGGCTTCTGACAAGCGTCTCATGCTTGCCAGCTTCTTCGCGCCTTCGATGAGCTGAAGGCGGCGTGCCTCCAGCGTCTCGGCATCAGCATCCTCCAGAATGGGCGCAGTCAGGTCTCGCAGAGCCGCGTCGAGGGGGTCGTGAGCTCCCCCACCGGAGTGCTCGCCATGACAGATAACGAGCACCTCCGTGACGGCGCTTCCGCCGCTATCCTCGTGAGGAAGCGGCTCGTCGTAAACCACCACATTGGTGGGGAACGTGTCGAGCGACACGCTGTCGGAGTCGACCAGCATCGGGTCGGTGGAGCCTACGGACTCCAAGTCCTCGGCAGGCTCGCCGACGACGTGGAGATGGTCGAGGAGGCCCGCGAGGAGGCTTTCGGGGCCGCCTGTGCCAGCGTCGGATGCAGGCTCGTCGGAGATGCAAACCTCGCCAAGAATATCGGCGAGCCAGCTCGCTGCGCAGGCGTCGTGGATGCCTTGCAGCGCGTCGGGGCAAGCGCCATTGGGCGTGCCGGGCTGGCTACGCTCGCTGGGGAGGAAAAGGGTTCCCGTCCAGAACAGGTCTCCGGATGACGGTGCACCTCGCCCCACGGTGGGCGCCAAATGTCGGGGGTTGGGTGCGACATATGCCAAAGGATGGCTTATCATGGTGGGAGCGAGTAGAACATCGCCGGTGCCAGGAAACGGAATGAGGCGAAGACATGCACGCCGGCGGCTCTTACCCACCTTCGGGGCTCTCCGGGGAGATAACACCCCTATTGCTGCTCTGCGGGGTCTCCGCATGATCACTAAGGCGAAGTGACTACAAAGTTGCTCCTAGAGCTGTATTCTGGAGGTAGGAGAAGGCAAGACTAGCTCTCTCCTTCCTATATGATCTGGTCTAATGCTAATGGATTCGAACCCTTTGCATGGGCGTCCCGGGGGGTTTATATAGGCCTACCCCCCGGGGGTACAATGGTAATCCGGCTGGGCGCGGGGCCCAGCCGTCTGTCTCTCAGGCCGCCGTCTCCTCCGCCGACTGCTGGGGCCCGCCGACTGGTGGGCCCCGACGACGGGTTCGGTACTGTAGCTGTGCTTATAATGACGCAGGCTTGGTCATGGGGTCGTGGCAACAGTGCCACCGTCTATCAGACAATCACTGTTGCCATTCCCCGTCTTGTCTGGTTAATGGCGTGTGGGGCCCGTGGGAGGGGCCGGCCGACTCTGGGGGAGCCGACTCCCGCGGGTCCATCTTCGGGGCGTATCCGCCGTCTTCTGCGCTCTCGCCGACAGGCGGGTCCCGCTGTCTTCGAGTCGTACAGGTAGGTCGTCGTGGCCACAGTGCGCTGCCCACTGTGACCGAGGTCAGGGTAGGCATGGCAACAGTGCCACGCCACGCTGGCGATCTTCTGCGATACGGCACACTGTAGCCATGCCATCTCCTCGTAGGCAGGGCGTGACAGCCATGCTGTGTCCGTACCCCGCCTCGCCTATCGTGGCGAAGGTAGGCGGCGGGTGGAGTCGCTGGCCGACTCTCTATAGTCGGCTATTCTTGGAGCCGCGTCTAAGACTCGGCTTATCTTGGAGTCGCGTCTGGGATTCGGCTTATCTTGGAGTCACATCTGGGACTCGGCTTATCTTGGAGTCGCATCTGGGACTCGGCTTATCTTGGAGTCGCGTCTGGGACTCGTCCTCTCTTGGAGTCGCGCCTGGGACTCGGCTTATCTTGGAGTCGCGTCTGGGACTCGTCCTCTCTTGGAGTCGCGCCTGGGACTCGGCTTATCTTGGAGTCGCGTCTGGGACTCGGCTTGAGGGGCGCTGCCTGCCCCGATGTCTTGAAAGGTTCTGGGGCTCGGGTTAGCCTACCCGTGGCCCATTACTCCGACAGCTAGTTACACATCTCAACTGCAGCAGAAGACTCACACACCTGAGCTCTTGGATGCACCTTACAAGAACTGATGTGCACACCTTGACGACAGCTCGCAACTTCACGCAACCTGAATGTATATTGAACGAGGTGTCAACAACTCAAAATTCACTTTTTCTCGCAAGAAAAAACTCAACTTTCAGTTTAAAATCCCCTTAGGCCTTGTCCAGTTGCGTGTGAATCCGAATGGATTGAAGGGGTTTGAGGGGAATTTAGACCTCTTCTAAGTCAAAATATGAACCAATCCTTGCCAATCCCCTCCAATAATCTTGGGAAGAGGATTAACCGAACAAAGCCTTAAGCTGGGTCGACCAATTTTGAGGCAACCGTGTATTACGAGCCTTTCTAGCCGTGCATTTAGCTGCAATGCCTCTGATGCTCATAGCTGCCCTTGTGGGGGTGCCAACACTACCCTCACGAGCCACGTTTTGCCATTCCATCTTTTTGCGGGGTAGAAGTCGGAGCAGATGGTACGGACGACCGTCGTCGTATGGGGGACACGGGCGAAGCTGCCGGGCTCTGTGCAGGACGGTCTTGCGACGGAGTTTGACAAGGAATGTCAGCGTTCGATTTCGTGGTAAAGATTTCGGCAACCCAAGCCGGCGACGGGAAGCTGGTGGTGTGCAGGGTTAGGGGGGTTGGTGGCGCCCCTTTCGATCTGCGGAAAGTTCATGAACTGCTGGCTGCTGATGTTGCTGCTGCTCTGCAGGGGAAGGCAAAGTATTTTCACGGACTAAGTCACATTTCTTCTTGTATTTCTTGTCACGAAGTCGATCATATCACAATGAAATTAATCATTCGTGTCCTTTTTATGAATGCTGACCAAAGATAGGATCAGATCCACTTGTACGCGTGTTGCATGGAAGAGAAGTATTCATATCAGTTGAAGTAACAACTACGTTGTGGTAACTACACGATCTACCATTACAGGCAGAAAGAAAGCAACAAATTTTAGTCAACTCTTCGAGCAAACCGAGACGTCTTTGCCAATTAATGTACACCAATAATCTTTCTGTGTGAAGAGCCATTTGTTTATCGTGTCCCCTTCAATCAATAGCTCTGTTTTTAAGGCAACAAACAAGGTAATGCTAAATATAGATTCAGCTTTGAAAAGCCGGAAGGTTGCCGAGAGACTATTCATCGTGACTCATGCTCCGCATAAATGTTTCCACAGGCTTGCACGATCCATTTGAAGTGGGTGAGCAACAAAGCATATACCTGGCCCTCTTCGTCTTTGTTGGCTAAATGTCAGAACAACATGGCCTCGCTCCGATTATCATCACACAGTTTTCAGAATGTTTCGTTTCTACCATCATCATCAGAATGTTTGTCTATGTGCATGTATTTGGGTTTCTACGCTATATTGTGTTCCAAAAAAAGTTCTCATCTCCATCTTGGGTTGATGTATTGGAGCCGTCGCTAGTGTATCTCCGTGTACTGATGTGCAGTTCAACAAGGGTCGACATACATGGTTGGTGGATGCTACTGCGGCGACGACCAAAATTATGGCAGAGTGGGATCTGACGGGTACATGAACGATGATGAATCAGATTTTTGGGGTGGTAGAACTGGCGGTCCTGGGAGAGGGGAACGAAAGCTGGTGGGAAGGAAGGGTCATGAAAGAGGTATTCAAGGCGTGTGGAGAAGACGGGTCCAGACGGACAGAGAGGAGGTGAAGTGAAGAAGTTATGGTGGGGCCACCCACTAATTGATAAGCCTTGTAGGCGTGCGCAGGATGAGATGGCAAAGTATTGTAGACCATTGGTGGGTTGGTACATTAGGTTGATTTGGAAAGTAGATAGAGCGTACACGTTGATGGCAGGGTACATGTAAGATGCCACGATTGATGACCAAATATCGATGAATTTACTTCGAAAGTATTAGACATAGTACTACTGAGGGTACATGTTGCTTGGTACCATGAATCAATTCCACATCTATTTTAGATAAACCAGAGCGAACCCCTTTTCCATTGCCACAACACCACCAACCTCACCTTGAGCGAGCATATTTTATTAATAGTTACGTGTGTTAGTCTCATTTCCTTTAGCAGAATTGCCTTTCCTACACTTCTTTTTTGAATCGAATTGCCTTCCTACCATAAGTAGGTTTGAGAGGCAACAGGTACTTACAAGTGCGAGTGTCAGTGTATTGACGCCACCGCCTTGCCTGCCACATTTATCTGGGACGAACGGCTAGAAGTTGTTTTGTCATCATGGGCCAGTCAATATCTTTTGTGCTTACTTTTCAGATGGGCCAACAGGCGGTACATGAGAAGGTGGATGCAAGGTCTCACCATGGTCCTAAAAACTGTCGTTCTGAGAGGAGTGGTATTTATGCACCAAACCACTCTACCAGTATATATGTAGGTACAGTTCAATTAGAGTCGGTGTATGTGATCATCATTGGAGGCAGCGGCTGACGATAAGCATAGCATGTGGGCGGAGGATCGGACTACGAATGACAAGTTCTTAGTTGCTGGTACAAAATGGGGCACTTAGAGCATCTACAGCCACACTTGTCAAATCTGCGCCCTATACTTTCGTGGACGTGCCCGGGCACGCCCGTAGACACAGCTGGCTTATCCCTTTTATGTCTTGTCTGGCAGCCATATACCTTAAATCCGGACTTTCAAATACATGCTAATTCATGCACGTCCATCATACACGTCAATGTCACACGTAAAAAACAAATTTGCGGCAGTACGAAGTGCAAGCATTCTGCATTTCTGCTTAGTAGAAAAAAAAAGTTGGCCACATCTACCCGTTGTGAGTTTGAGGCAGTCATCGTGTACCTGCACTCCCTCCACAATGCACAAAACAATGGTTTGCGCATACGAAAACGGCGACCAAAGAATGAATCATCCGGGAAAAAGTTGGGTACAAAGCAAAGTAGTCCATGTGCAGTAGCCTTGCTCCGGAGATCCTATCCCGATTGATCACTCTTCTCCCTTTGATTGAGGCCTTAAAGTTGAGAATATGCTCCCCTGCTGATAAATTTCCTCTTGCATGCTCATGAGCATGATCATATCCATTTCTTCTTCAGAATTCAATTTTTTCGAAAAGGAGGAATACCCCCGGCCTCTGCATCTGGACGATGCATACGGCCAATTTATTAATTATCAACACGAGACCTTACAAAGTCGTACAACAGTAAGACCAAAGCCACCATCTTCGCAACCTCTGTCGCTACTCCTATCTAATTGTTGAAGGGGCGCTGATGGTCTGGGCCTAATACCAAACAGACCTCGCAGCCAAACCTAACATCTAAGACCTGAGGTCCCAACCAGGACGCCTACCGGGTATGAGCACCCACCAGTCCGGCGTGCTCTTCAACCAGGACCCCTGCCGGGTATGAGGCCGCCGCAGCCATGTACCATCAATCCATCTTCAGAGCTGTACTGTTGCATGAACCGTGCCAGGCCACTCTGCCATCGACGCCACCACGACGCCAGACAGCGCCACCATACTGCGCTCGTCCATCATCACACGCCCACCGGCGACACCCCTACTGCTCCATGCCGCTGAGACTCGCCGTTGTCGACGTGTAAGATGCCACGCCGCTCCTCCGACGCGAACACCAAAAACAGGAAACGCCCTAAAGATACAAGGGTCACTCTGCACAACATGAAAGCCGCCGCGAGCAGCTGCAGAGATCCAGCCGGCGGCCAAATCCCCCACCTTCATGAGCCCACACCCGAGTCCTAGCTCCCTAGGCAACGCCTCCAAGGAGGGGATGACGCCCATGGCGCCACCGCTGCCCAATCCAGTCCGGATTTTGGGTTTTCACCCGGGAGAGAACCGGAGGTGACAAGAATAAGGACCACGACACTGCCTTCAGGAAGGATGCGTCGCCCGAAGCCGACGCCGCTGTCGAGCTGAACCAGCCGGCCTAGGGTTTCCCCCGGTCCCAATGTGCACCACCATCCCCCGAAGCACCGGAACCAGCAGCATCCACCGGCATCAAACAATTCATCTTCAATCATTTTATCAAGCTCCATCGGTCCATACTCCTTTTCCGACGAAGTATCGGAATTCAATGTTTTCTATACGAATAAATCACAAAAAAACTGGGTCGGACAATGTGTCGAACACATAAACGCAAGGGGCATCCCGATAGTTGGTGGACGTACCGCGGTGGCGTCAGGACGGCGACGATGCCCGCAGCGGCGAAGACGGGAGAGAGGACTGTTGTGTTGGTGCTGACGCCGCTGAGGCTCCAAACGGCTGTGGAGCAAGGGTGGCGGCGGAGCTGCGAGACGAGTGGCAAGGAGGAGAAAGAAGAGAGCAAAGAGCAAATGGGTGCGGTAGGTCGAGGCGATGGATTTGATGCAATTTGTGGTGGGGTAGGCCTGTCGGGTCCGACGTGGCGGATTCGCCTGAGCGAGTCGTCCCAGGCGTTTGAAGCCCGTTTGAGGCGTTTGTCTGGGTCGGATTTTTCTTACCGGTCAGTGATCGGCTGAGGCATCCGCCCAAGCGTTTGGAGGCTGTGCCCGGGCGCGTCCGCCACGACAGACCCTGCTCACGCTGGCCTACATGACCCCACATATATTCCACACCATCCTCTTACCGGACCAAACCCTAGCCACTTCATTCCACTCACCTCCGCCGTACAAGCTCCTGTCCGGCGATCTCCGGCTTTCTCTGGCATGGCGGGCAACGGATCCGGGACCTGCACCTCCAGATCCATCGACTCTGAGCTCATCCCATGCGGCCCAGAGGAGGAGATGACCGTCTAGCTTGCGCTCTACCGCTCCAGGGAGGAGGCCGCCCGGCGGTAGCACTCACACTCCTTGCGTCGGGAATCCATTGCGTGTGCCAAATGGCGCCTGATTCGTCGTGAGGTGTGGCATCACTGTCTCACCGGAGGCGGTGCGGTCCGTCTAGCGTCCAAACGCGGTGGTGGATGCGCAACCACTCTATTGGCGCGCCGATCTTGAAGACGCATCATGAGCGTCCTCCGACGCAAACATGGCACGACATGCCTGTCGTGCAAGGCAGCAAACGCGGAAGGCAGCGGCGGCCCTCGCGGCGGTCGTCATTGGCGAGGCGGAGTCGTATTCTCCGGTGCCCCATATGGTGCACCAGTCCGGGTGCCGCAACCATGTTGTGGTGGATGTCACCGGCTCGTCTCGTGATGAATCCATCATCGATATGACGACCACTGGCACCGTCAGGGCTCCTGATTCCAACGAGGGAGAGTAGGGTATGGGAGACAATAGTGCCTTGAGTCCCGTAAGCCGGCTCATGTCCCATGCCCTACTCTACCTTGTTGTCGACTGGACCAACACTCTGGGGAGCGCAGACGGGCTTCGAACATGGGCACGATGTAGCCAGACGAGCTCCTCTTAAGATTAGGTATATGTTGTGTGTATTTGAGGTTTCTAATTTGAGGTATCCGGTTGTAGAATGAATTATTTGAGACGTGACTAGTCACTGCCCGTGGAAGCGCCCAGGCGCATCCGCCGGCGGTTTGTGCGGTCGAATTTGCCAAGTACAGCTGTAGGCGATTCTCAAAGTTTGTGTTTCTTTGGGTTATCCAAAAAGCACTTCTGGTCTTTGGACCGCCTCCTTCTACATTAGGGCCACCTTTTCGTGTCTGTGAGTGACGCGTCATCACTTAACCGTGCAAAGGCTAGCTGGGGCTGCCTGCTAGTACGCTAGCTATGTGTAGTCAACATTCCCTTTCATTCCCCGCAAACGAAAACCTCGGCCTCTCCAGGGAAATCAGGGTGTAAGTGGGACGCTAAGGCACTTTGTTTGGTCGCACGGGCAGTGAACAGGGAAGCAAATGAGTACTCACGGATGGACTCCATACAGACTCAACGGGAATTCTGTCATGTAGCTTTAGGATTGGAAAATGGGGGGAGGGAAGGGCCTACCCACATGAAAATCAGGGGGGAGAGAAAATTAGTTAGGAAAAGAGCCCATAAAAAATTTGTAACCATCCATGAATGTAGGATTATAGGAAGTAAAACCCCGTCGAGGGAAATTGCCTATCAGCTCGAATCCCCTCCCATGGACGGGGAAGATTTCTTGCCATTTGGTAACTGGGACGATAGTGCAGTGATGGGAAGGCATCACAATGCGGAAGTAAAATGCCGAGGACGGGCCTTGGATGAAGGAGGAAGAGGATGACGGCCTGTCGTAACCGGAGGTGGGAGCAGCTTCTTGCCTGAGGGGAGCTTGAGGAATGGAGGAGGACAACTGCGGGGTTGTTGCCAGTGCTAGAGGGGCGGCCTGGCAGAGCATGGAGGAGGAGCGCATGGTACAGTGGTTGGGGTGTCGCTCCCGGTAGCCGGATGGAGAAGCTTCTGAGGCGTCATCCAACACGGCCTCCAGTCAGTTACAAGAGTGAGTGAGACAAGGAATTCGTCACCGACTTCTTGAGTCCTGGAAATCTCGCCCGGGGAAGGGTCGAGGAAAGGGAGAGGGTCCCTCTGCTTCGTGGTTGACCAAATTGCGTGGTAGGTTCCCCGGGGTTGATTGAACTCGTGCCGCCCTGTCCCTAGAGAAAGAAGTGGGATCACGGGAGGATACCCGGTAACCAAATTAGTCCTAAGCAGGCAGCAATGCTAGCTTGGGTCAGAAGTGTTACAATGGCCCAGTGTCCTCACCGAGCGATGGAAAAGATAGCAGAGAGACTGTTCAATGACCTCGCGGTGTCCATCCTGACGGCGGCGGCCCCGGACGAGAGGCTGAGGATCTGGCCGAATCTGAGCCCAACCACCATACCAGCGTCGAGTGAGGTAGTTCAATGGGCTTTTCGAGAGGCCAAATCTCAGATTCCAGAGGAAGCAGCCCGTTGGTCCCCGTTTGTTCCGTCCAATAGTAATTAATGTAGTATGTGCGGATTCTACTAACGCTTTACGTGTTGAACATCATCTGACACTCTTTTCACTCCTAGACAACTCGTGAAACAATTAATTATTTGTGATGAGCGACATATATATGTTTATCATTATAATGCACTTGTGATATTTTCTTTATAACTACTTTTCATTAATCATTCATCATTGTAATGTGGTGCGTGTGTGTGGATCAATGTTAAAACTAGAATTTATGTATCCCACACAATCTGAGGATCTGATCCAGGCGCAATATGTTGTAATAGTATCAATTCCGCATCAATTAATAACAGTGGCGGGCGGTGGAAAGTGCCCACCATTGCTACACAAAACTTCTTTGGCGGGCAACCCTGGGAACTTGGCCCGCCACTGCTGGCCTTTTTTTGCACCCGCCACTACTAGGCATTCTTGCAGTAGTGCACCATCCTCCTTCTGCATCCACCGGTGGCGCCCTGTGAGCGAAGCTCCTTAGCGCCATTGGGCCTCTGTCTTATGAGAGCATCCTTGTTGAAGCACCAGCCGGGAAGTCACTGATGCAAACCACAAGACGCTGATGATTTTTATTTGTATAGATCGCCATGCTAAAGAAGTTAACACCAAAGGAGCGCTAGAAGATAGTTCCAACTCAGCCTAGATAGAAGAGTGGAATACAAACGTCACAAGTTCACCAATGGATTCGTATTTGGCAGAGCTTCATCAGACTGAGAAGAAACTGGAGAAAAAAATCACGCTGCAAACCGTCCCCTCTGCAAGATGCTACCACTATGGACAAAAGCTCACCACGCCAGACCGAATGCCTGATGATTGTGGCCATCCTTTGACTCGTCGGCGCCACTCCGAGCAAGGGCACGAACATACGAAAAGCTAAGGAACCATTATACTCTTCGTCGTGCTGCCCCCAACTTCACTAGCTGCCGAAAAACTTGAAGACCCTACAAGACACAAAGATGCACAAAGAGCATCCTTTGCATAGCAGACTAGCATCAAATTACCCCTATATTTTCTCACAAGCTGAATATTTTTTGCTTCTGGTCATGAGTATATCCTAAGTTTGTACCCTTGGATGTCCAATTTCGTGGCTATATCCAAAGCTACTATGTACTACTATGTATACACACAAACAACTACCTAGTTCGAAAGATATTCTTTCAGATAATTGTGAAGATTTATCATTGGGACCCACCATAAGTTGGTTGTCCTTTGGTGATTATCAACTTTTGGTTGGCTTTAAGATGTCAGCTACATATAAATCCCTAGCGGTGCGACAATGAAGGATCATAAAACAACTTATTCTTCGTGGTATGACTTATTCAGATTGGTAGACACAAAAGTGGAACTGAGAATTGACAACCTCACGCACACGACATAAGTCGTTATAACCTGTGATGTTTTTCCCTTAGCATTGTCCTGGTGGATGCCGTGGAGGGGGAGGACAACATCAATGGCGTCACAGACTTTGGCTTGGGAGGTTCCAGGAACTGTTGGGGAGGGCCTACTTGAAATCTCTGGCTCTATGCAGCCTTGGCTGACACGGATCCAGCATCTCTGACATACAGCCACTGCCATTGGGCCACTAACATGTGGGCCTGCTTCCTGATGGGCCCACATGTCAGTGGTTGAATGGCAAGGTGTCGTACGGCAGGGGATCCTCGTCCGGGGATGCATGAGCTATTGGTCGACCAAATGTGAAAGGAAACTGATGCATCTCTCTCTCCCACCGATGGCTCTCTTCTTAGCTCCCCTTTCTTGCTGCTCCCTTGCCTCAAAACTACCAAATTCTTGTAATCTCACTCGACTTAGTAGACTGGTGTATTTGTGCCATAACAAGTGGTATACAAGCCAAACCAACACTCTTCCACCACCACCATGAATGAGTTCACCACACCATCGTCCTCCGAGGATGCTATAGATAATTGGAGAAATTGTTTTGATCAGATTTTCGACAATACTTCGGTCCGTTATTTTTTCCAAATTAAGGGGTCTATCCTGAAATTCATTTCTGAAACTTATAAGACAGATAGCTAGGACCACATCAAAGTTACGGTTAACAAACCTTCCTTCCTTCTGCAAGGCATCTGCAGGTCTTTATCAGGGGTGTTACAAGCCTCAGCCTATAAAAACTCTCAGAATTGGAAGCAAGTAAAGTTAACAAGGTATCACTATAGTTGTAAGTGCTACAAACTCTCAAACAAGCAGTATCCACATAAGCTAGTGCTTCAGGCTTTGTAAAGATCTTTGGTATCTTGCCCTTAGCAAGCAATCTCAAGACCATCAATGCGCGGCCTTTTATACTACTGAAAAATGTCAGCTGCAACCCGCAACACCAGTCTTGCTCCTCTGACGTGTAGGATGTAGCCAATTCGATCGGATCTGTGAATGGATGAAGGATCATGATGATCGGAGGAACATGTCTCTTTCATTGCCAGCCAATACAACAGAGGAGCTCTTAGTTGGGCGCGGCAGCGAGATCGACTGCAATCGTGCAATGATCACCACCAAAGTACATTGGTTCCAAAATCTTCTTGGGGCTCAGTCCTTTACATCGTTCTCGCAGTTGGAGCTTGTTTTTTTGGGTTGTTTTCTTGTAGTGCCCAGTGACTTGTGAGTGATGGTGGTCTCCGAATGACTTAATTTAATGTTTTCTCTTACTGGTTACATTTGTTGCCGTTGTTTTTATTTTTAATGTTTACCTTTGGCCAGGTGTATGCTTTTCTAAATGGTCTTGATGAAGACAGGGAGTAAATTAGTCTGCGAAAGACTTTTACGTTCCATTTTCTTAATTTATATTTTCCGCCAATGCTAGCAAGTTCTGTACTAGTGATATGCCATGTTGGGAATCACAGACAAGTTATAAAAAAATTGTTTCAGATAGAAAGCATGCTGCAGCTAGTAATAATTTACAGAGTACTATGCTGTTCTAGTGAATATTTAGATCTTTCGATCAACTATGGAAGTTTACTTGGAAAGTTTCTAAAGTTATTCCAATATACACAAAGAGGTTGCTACCGTTATCATATTGCCAACAAGTTACCCATATTTTCCAGTTCACAACCGAAAGAATTAACTTTACGTCTTGAATATCTGAACTGCCACTCTCCCCATTTACTACACCTAGCTATCTCCTCCCTGGTCTCAAATATTATTTATAGTCTATTTACGTGGACTTCCGGCCCAACATACTAGACATCAAACCGTCCGGATTCGCCAGGTGGAGGAGGGTAGCACCAACGATACTGCATACTATGGCTTCGTAGGTGTCAAGAGTAATGTCATGCCAAATTTTAGTTACACAACGAGAACAATTCCGTTGTTCGGATAGGCATCGTCTATCTGCAACAATTGTGCTAGTACCTATGCATCGGACGTACCTAAAGCCCAGTAAGATCCTATAAACACCACAAAGGTGGTCCGGCAGGTAGTCCCATAAGTCCATAAGCAGAACTAGTTGTTCATCGGCAAGGACTGCTTCAGCTCAACTTGTCGCATATATGGAGCTCCCAATTTGAAGAGAACCCAGATTGATCCAGACTGGACCGGCGGCTACCTTATTCTTAGTTTCCCACCTCGTTTCTTAACCCCACCTATCTTCTTGCTTGTTCCCCAATTCGGCACCTGTTGCTTGTATCCAGCATTGTACTTGTACCGAGAAGCTACTCCAAATTACTAACAAACAGATGAGCAAGGACTAACGAACATCTTGGCTTTGCCACGTGCGTGTGTGTGACTTCACTATAGCGAGGCTCACCACTACATGAAGTTGGTTATGGGTACCAGCACAGCCGATCTTCCTGCATTATTCGAATGCGCCGGCATTGCTGTTCTGGTGCGTCGTCCAACGGTACATCCAAATTCCCACGTAATTAACTGGCCCGGGAGCTCTCAAAAATCTGTACTTTATAGGGAAATTGTAGTTCATCAACAGTGATATAAACTGGCTTTCAGAAGTGTAGTACATAGTTTACACTCCGGTGTTGTATGACATCTTGTTTGGTTTTATTCTACACATCTGCCAATTGTTCTTTGAAGGTGAGGATTTTTTATTGAAATTTTATGCAAGCAAGGTGGAAATAACTATCGATCCCAAATATTATTATTATTGTTTGATATTAAGCGGAACATAAACAAACCAGCACTTTGTTTGCACATTAAATTGAAAACTACAAGGACCTAGTGGGAAAAAGTCTGCTGTGAGCCTGTGACTAGATAGCAAAGCAGAGGAAATAATATTGTGGGATGCATCCGATGTATGAATTATACTTGGAAATAATTTAAACCTAAACTTAAACATATCCTAGCATATGTAAAAATGTTAGAAGGATGTGGAGCAGAGTGAGCTCCTCCGAATTCTACAAGGTAAAGTAATAATGATATAAAAGTAGGCTGGTTTCTTTCATCTCAAATACTCTTATTTCTGCTCTCAAAGCTCGGTATCTATTAATTTGACGTGAGAAATACATATTGTTACTGGCAACTTGAAGTTGATGCAGCATCTTCTCTTTTTTTTCTTTTTTTTAGAAAGGACATCTTCCCTTCGATTTCCGTACATCCAGATTTATTAAAAGCTTTTAAATTTTGCACTCAGAGTGGCCCTAGCCACTTGGCCATATATGCCACATCGATTGGTCTCACGAGGGCCTATAAAATAATTGGTTGGTCTCTGGTCATTACTACCTCCGTCCTGATTTATTAGTCCCTTTAGTATTTTGTGCAAAACTTTGACCCTAGATTTAACTAAAATATGTTAATGCATGTAACCAAAATTAATATCTCTCAAAACTATGTTCAAATACGAATTTAGGGATATAATTTTTGCTAACATGCATTATTATTTACTTAGTTAAATCTATGGTCAAAGTTTGGCACAAAATACTATGGGGACCAATAAACCATGACGGAGGTAGTACTATATTTGGCCGGAAATGGTTAGCTTAGGAGCTTGCACATGATCAATAGTTTATCTCTGTTGCTAGATTGCTAGTCTTTCACTGATTCATGGTGTACTTACGTAGCGTCAATGGTGTAGTAGGATTGGGAGGTGAGGGAAATCCACATGGTAATCCACATGGAGTGTACGTGTGCATTTGTACAAATCTATGCCAGATAAATCATTGCCGCATGGAAGGATTTCGGTGGTCGATTCGCCGAAATACCCAGAAAAATGAAGGCCTTGGCAAATCTGGCATCGGCCTGCAGCAACTTGTTGCATGTGCTACTTCTAACAGCCAAACACAAAGGGATGATGTTTGGCGTGACGCAAATGACCGTCTTGGCCGCGAAAGTCGTGTTTGGTGCGATGTGTGGCGAGTTGCATCATATCATGCGCAGGTCAGGATGATATCATCGACGTGAGACGCAGCATCAGGCGAGTTGCCTCCGGGCAGGCGTGCAGCAGCTCTGTGTATGGCTGCCATTGGCATCATATCATGCGCAGGTCAACCATCGTCTCCTCCCATGGTGGAATGCATTAAATTTCACTTGACATGTTGGCCTCCCGTGGACGTTTAGCGAGACTAATTTCCCTAATAGCTCGTTTGACACCCATGTTTTCTTTTCATTTTGTGGAAATGAAATGAAAACATATTAATACAAGGATTTCATTTGGTTGGACATGGATTCCAAGTTCACTTTTCTTTGTTTGGCAGTCATATGGATTTGTGAAATGAAATGAATTGCATATGCTGAATCAACAAGCACATTTAAATATATGAGCATTCAACACAGTTACAATCTAAAATTGTTAATCAACCCAAAAAATAATTGTCCAGTTCTTTAATAATTAAGATAAAAAATAATACCTTGAACAGCATAAGCTTCACACATTCAATTATGTCAGATATACAAATTACACAAAACTAAGAGTGGGGCTAGAGGGGGTGGGTGTTAGGACCGGTGTAGATAGCAAATGTAAGAAAGAAAGTTACATAATTAATGCACGTCATGTATTCCCCACGCCAACTTTCATATACCTGTATTAATTCATAGCTCAAAAATACGCTCCAGCTTGAAAGAACCTGGTGTGAAGATTTACCGCGGACAACCATGCATCATAAAATTGGTTGTTCTTTAGACGATGACACTTTGTGTACGACAATATAATGCCATCTCAATGCGTCACACTTGCTATGTAAGAGAGTAGTGTTGCGTGCCATGTCGTTATAGGGTGCTCCCAACCAAAATTGATGTAGAATAAAAATGTATTGAGACAACAAATACACATGTGTGCACACAAAAGCTATATCCTTTGTTTATTTACAAGGTGAGAAAAAAATCCAATTTAATGTTTCATGTGGCATTTATTTTGGGTATTTTTTGCGGTTATTTATGATCACTTCTAGAAAACGAATAACATCGCTATTTGTTAGTGTGGGCTCGCGCAATAAGTTTGGCATAGATTAAATGGCTGCATTTTTCTATCGAATGCCAGACCAACAACACCGTGCAGCTCAAGCCTTGAAGGAAAACATTTGACTTCTAGGTTATTTCATGTATTCCAACTACAGATGATGTATAGCCAGCTAGAGCTAGGATGATTCTGAAACAAGGTAGAGGTAGAGCTAGGAATGGGATGAAACAGGATGTACTCCCTCCGTCCGAAAATAGTTGTCATCAAAATGGATGAAAAGAGATGTATCTAGAACTAAAATACATCTAGATACATTCCCTTTTATTCTTTTTGATGACAACTATTTTCGGACGGAGGGAGTAGCTGATAGGAACACTTTAAGTCAGCAGGATGAGCACCAGAGTGAGGCACTGTGTGTATCCAGCAGTCAGCACCACTGGTATGGATGAGACGACAGTTTAACTGAAGAAGGAACGAAGGAGAGAAGTTGAGAAATAGAAGAGCCACAGCCTCAGCCAGGTAAATTGGTCAAGGCCCAAACCACGCCGTTCGAAGTGACCGCACTGAACAAACCCAGATTCCGTTAGAAGCCCGATGAGGGCACGGTGACATAAGGCAAGGTGCACAGTGGTTGTACTCACCTGCAGATTAGAAACTTGAGAAACAAGAACTCTCACCTCCTCTCTGCTTCCTCTCAACTACTCTGTTTTCTCTGGTCATCTTCCCCAACTTCCCTGTACCCAGTGAATTCCTTTTATGCAGAATCCTGTATCGCTACTTGGCAGCTGTGATGCTCTGTGCCGTTCTTCCTCTTGGGGGCGTTGTCATGGCGTTTTGGTGTGCGAGGTCCTAGCGTGGGGAGTCTAATTCTTTCGGTGCTCCTTGCTGGCACTGTAGTAGCGTACTTTCTGCGTGTGCCGGATTTCTGAAGATCGTCTTTGTAAGAGGGCTACATCACCATCTTGTATCATTTGGCCATGTACTTCTTCGGTTATAACATTATTTATAAAGTAGGGCGAAAGCCTGTTTCGAGGGTTTAACTGAAGAATGAGCTGCCTAAATTCAGAAATAAAGGAGCCAGCGCCTCAGCCAGGCAAATTGTTCAAGCCACCGAACCGATCGAAGCGACCGCACCAACCAAATCCGAATTGGGCAGCACTCTGCGCCGGTGCGCCGGCCGAAAGTTTCGGCCGGTCGCACCGCAACCGCCCAATGCCATGTGCGCACAGCCGTTCGATTGGATCCAAGCAAAAAAAAAAACGAATCACCCCCTGCTCTCTTTCTTCTTCCTCGGGCAGTCCTGTTCGGGGCAGCGCGGCGCCGCGCCTCTTGTCCCCTCCGGTGGTCGTCGGTCCCCACCCTCGCCGTTCTTCCTCGTCGCCGCCGGATCCCGCCCTCGCCGACCGTCCTCATCGTCGGTCCTCGCCGTCGCCGGCCGTCCTCGTCGCCGGTCCCCATGCAACAACTCCACCTGCGTTGCAGCTCTTGACGGCGGCGGTTGTAGCTCGGCCGCCGCCCCTCGCCATTGATGCTCGCTGCAGGGAATTATGTCGATGGCGGCCGTCAGTCAATCAACGCTATTTTGAATGGATGTAGCAAAAAACTTCACCCGTAGTAGCAAATAAAAACTACGGTTGCAGCAAAAATCAAACACCGTCGCCGTCTTCGCGAGGTCGCAACTCCGCCTTACATGGATGTAGCAAAAACTTCAGCGGTAGTAGCAAAAATCTACTACGGTTGCAGCAAAAATCATTGTTGTCGTCGTCGCGAGGTCGCAGCTCCGCCTGGTGGATGTAGCAAAAAGCTTAGCCGGTAGTAGCAAAATCCAACTACGGTTGCAGCTTCCCCTTGTTATGAAGTGCCATTGAAGCTTTCTGTGTCTATGGTTGAAGCTTTTTTCAATAGCTGTTGAAGCTTTTCTAGGTGACAGTTGCAACACTTGTATAAGCGGATGGATCCGGCCATGGTGGTAAGCAGCCATGGCGGCCGGCGAGGGAGCGCCTGACCGTCGTCGATGGAGCCTGTGGTGGCCTAGTCGCAGCCCGATAGGAGAGGCGGAGGGGATGTGCGCGCGTGAAGGATGTAGGTAGGGGATGGATCTGGCCATGGCAGCAGGCAGCCATGGCGGGTGCACGAGGGAGCGCCTGGCCGCCGGCGATGGAGCTCGTGGTGGCCCCCGTGGCAGCCCGGGGAGGGGGAGGGGATGCGGGCGTGAGGGCTGAAGGTAGGGGATGAAGGCGGGGCATGCGGGAACCACTACGTATCGTGCGTTGGGCCAGCATGGCGAGCGAACCGGCCGAAAGTTCGGCCGGTGCACCGCGCCCAAACGTTTCCCATCCGAATTTTGGTCAGAAGTCCACTCATCTTGGCAAGGTGCTCAACCGCTTTACTGGTCTGCAGATTAGAATCTTAAGAAAATGAACTCTCCACTTATCTCTGCTTCCTCTCACCAACTCTGTTTTCTCTGCTCCTCTTCGTCAATTTTTCATGTACCCGTGAAATCCACTATATGGAGAATCCTGTATCGCTACTTGGATACTAAATTCAAAGTGATAGTAGTAAATTTTCGGGACTAAAGGCCTGTTCGGAGGGACTCCACTCCACAACTCCACTCCGGAAGTTGGTGGAGCAGCAGTTAAAAAATACAGAGTTGGGAAAGTGGTGCTCCGCAGCTCCTCAGATTTCATGGAGCCGGAGGATTACCGAAGGGTTCTATTTGGGTTCCTAATGTTGGCAATAAGCCACAGCGGGGGCCGTGTGTGTGCTGGATGCGTGGGGTCTGTGGCAAGTGTGGGTGTGTGCGTGTGTGTGGTGCACGGGGGTGTCCGTCTACGTGTACACCATGTGCTTGTGTGTAGGGCTACGACGCTGGGAGTTGCACAGGGCGATCGTGGCCGATACGTTAGGGCTCACCGTGTGCCGTGCGCGTCGGAGCACGTCATGGGCGTGGGTAGAGCGTGCGGGTCACGCGCGCGCAAGAGTAGGAGGGGTGGGTACGTGCCCTGGCGCAGGCTCTAGGTATAAGACCCGCGTGATGTGCGTTGTTACGGCGTGGGATGCGTTGTTGCTCACGGAAAATATGCCATTGTAGCGGCGGCGTTCGTGCGCCGGAAAACCACCGTGTCCTTGCCTATGTCTTCCTTTCTTCTTCCTCGGGTCAAGCTGGTGAGAGAGAGGAGAGGTGTAGGAGTGAGAGAGAGGGAGAGCTCCGGCGAGCTAGGGTTGAGGGATCAACTCCAACACTTAACAGGTGCCATAGGGAGCCCAAGCAGGGCCTCTCGGTCCACTGAACTTGGCTTTTATTTTTCAAAAAGGAGGATGACCCTTGGCCTCGGCATCTCGGAGATGCATGCAACCATTTTATTAATTATTCACAAAGACCTTACAAAATAATACGTCAAGTAGTCTGAAGCCGTCATCTTAGTAACATCTGTCGCTACTCCTATCCACTCGATGAAGGGGTGCCGATAGTCCGAGCCTATTACCAAATAGACATCACAGAATTTTCTAACATCTGAAGCCGGAGGCACCAACCAAGCCACCTACTGGGTTTGGGGCGCAAAGTGGTTTGACACCCTCTTATAGATCGTCGCCGCCGTCTTCCACTGATCCATCCTCAGAGCACATACTGACGCATCAACATTGCCAGGCAATGCCGTCGACGCCCCCACGGCGCTAGACAATGCCTCCTCCCTACGCGCGTCCATCGTCACACATCCGTTGCCGAGATCCTGCCGTGCCACGCCGGCGAGACTCCACGTCATCGATGCGTCACATGGAAGGCTGCTCCACCGCTGGAACCAAGCCGATGCATACCTCTAAGAAATGTCATGTGATAGAGATATGGATGGGCACACAACTGGACCAAGGCACCTTCTAGCGTGATGCAGAAACAACAGAGCAAGAGGGGCCGCTGGTCCAAGGCTCGTGCTCATTAGGGACCCTAATTAATCTTGTACGTACACAAAGTACGTATCGCCCAAATTATTAGAATTACTCCCTCCGTTCGGAATTACTTGTCTTGAATATGGATGTATCTAGAACTAAAATACATCTAGATACATCCATTTCTGCGACAAGTAATTCCGAACGGAGGGAGTAGTTTCATCCATACAATGAAATGATCAGGTCCTTCATAACAAATGAAACGAGGAAATCAGACGGTTTGCCCATCTCCGTGCTCTCTAATAAGGAGCTAAAACGAGCAATCCGATTTGCTGCCAGAATTGCTTCCGGCATGCAATGAACTAGTATGGCCTTGCCGAAAGTCGTCGTGGGCTCACGACAATCATCCGTGAATACTTATCCCGGGGCTCTGTATTCCGAATGATTCAGAACAGCATGTATAATCTCAGCTGTCACAGAGAAGGTCCCTAGGTTAGCTGCTAGACGGAAACACATCAGCAGAACAGCCGCCTGCATGGACTGCACATGTAACGCAAACTGCTCAAACTTGCAGGCGTCTTATATAAAGGTACCACGTACGTGAGTCTCGCAGGGTTTCCTCTATAGCCCCAGTTCCTGAATCTATATCGAGCGAAGTGTCAACAACTAAACATTCAGTCTAGAACACCGGTAAGCTGGGGTCCACCAATTCCGGCTTTCTAGCAGTGCAGTTAGGCCATGTACAATGCAACGTGCTTAGATGAGGTGTTTAGAGAAATAAATCAGGTTTTTTTAAGCACCGGTACTTATTTGTACAGGATAGATGCTTAACTAAGCGTCTCTCCTGTAGAAATAGGCACCGGTGCTTCAGAAAAACTCGGTTTATTTTTCTAAGCACCTCCGTAAGCATCTCCTATTGTACAAGGCCTTAGCTGCAATGCCATTCATTCTAGAACATCGCTGCAATTGCCGGGGTGCCCAAGTTATCCTCATGAGCCACGTTTTGCCTTGCCGACTTTTTGCATGGTGGAAGCCGGAGCAGATGGTGCGGACGACAGTGGTTGTGCACAGCAGTCCGCGTGGTCTGTGCCAGACGGTCTTGCAGCGGAGTTTGGATTTGGAGTGTCTTTGTTCCATGTCGCGCTAAAGATTCCGTCGACCCAGGCCGGCGGCAGGAAGCTAGTGGTGTGCACAAGGTTTTGATTTTCGGTTTGTGAAACTTTTCGCCCCAAAGATTGTGTCAACCCAGGCCGGCGGCGGGAAGCTAGTGGTGTACACAAGGTTTTGATTTTCGGTTTGTGAAATTTTTCGCCCCAAAGATTCCATCAACCCAGGCCGGCCGCTGGAAGCTAGTGGTGTGCACAAGATTTTGATTTTCGGTTTGTGAAATTTTTCGCCCAAGGCCGAGATGTCCGAATGTCGGTCATTTTCAAAAAAATTGGCAGAAATTTGACCAAAATGGCTGAAATTTGACCAAAATCTATTTTTTTTTGTTGAAGGATATTTTCCGCCCCAGGCCGAGATGGCCGAAATTCGATTGAAATCTGTTTTTTGGCCGAAATTCAAAACACAGGGGTGTGCATGGGTAGTGGGGTCGGTGGCAGCGCGCAGGCCTTGTGCGCACCTTTTGATTTCAGAACAGTTCATGAGTTGCTGGCTGCTGCTGCTGCTCTACAGAGGAAGGGGAAGTTGTTTTGTGGACTAATAGTCAAGAGTTACATTTTTTTTGTTGCACTGCCGGTCAGGAAGCCGACCAAATCACGATGTTTTCCTGCATTAACAACCCAAGATAATACGTCGGTAGAGTTATTATCACTGCACATACTATCTTTACGTTGTCCAATTGTAATTTTATAAGTTTTGTTCTAATTAATTGGGCAGAAGCTCGAAGGAAAACAAATCTCGTGTTTGTTCCATTGTTGATCACACAAATTTTTTGAGCAAAACAGGGATGCTGCAATCTGATTTGGCAGTAGCTCTTTGTACAATGAAATTAATCATTCGAGTCCTATGCATGAATGCTGACCAGAGGTCAGATCTGATCCACTAGTAGACGTGTTGCACCGAAGAGAAGAATTTCTATTGGACGAACACAGGTGTACATTTCTTTTCTTATTTATGTCCACAAATTATCTAGAACTTGTCCTGCTACATCTACTAATTATTTACTGCAAAGTGAGGGAAAAAATACCTCTTTTATGTTTCATGTGGACTTTTGTGCTGTTGTTTATGTATTTTTCTAAAGGGGAATATATTACTATCGTGATGATACGAATTACATCCGGTCTCTGCACTAAGAAGTCACAACGACATCTAGGATGCACACAACCCGAAAACAAAACAAAAAAAGGGAAAAAATGGCCTTGCCAAAGTGATGAACTCCTCTCAGCCATCAGCACACAACCACCACCAAAGAAAGCACCCGGAAAATATAAAAGGCCTCCAAAAGCATCACCTTCAAGCAGGAAACAGTGCACAAGCGCCATCTCATCTGATCAAGATCATAGGTTTTCACCCTGAAGAAAGGCCGAGCTCTCAAAACAATACCTTCAACAAGGCATTTACCACATACAACCATTGAAGGCCAGATCTTAGGTTTTCACCATGAAAGTCATGACTCGGCACCCGAGAAGCACCACCAAAATGAAATCCTCCTGTGCTGCCGCGCCCACTTGACACAGTTGTTACTGAAAGTTATCAAACATCTGGCCGACTCCATCGCCTACAAGGCCCCCTCCGCCTTATCGCTTAGCCATCAAGACTTTCTCCGCTGTTGTCTGTGACATGGAAACCAAAATGCCGACATGTCTCATGGTGTCAACAAACTACATAGCTTCGCGCCACGCCATCCTGGAGCCACGTAGGCTGATATGAACTCACACGAACGAATACTATCCGATCTAGATATCCTTGGGCAAGATCTCTGACAGTAGTTACGAAACACTTCGACGGCCAGATGGAGAAGGACCGATCCTGCATATCGTTGCCATGATGCAAAAAGAGCGCAAGGAGCGCCACCACAACGGAGGACACCGACCCTCGTTGCCCACAGCCCGCGACTCCAAGCACCAGATCTGACGGAACAAGCACCAGCCGCCCCGCTATCACGCCGCGCCAGCCCGCCCCACCACCTACACCACGCAGCCGTCACCGTGTCCACGCACCACCGCACCCAAGGCCCGGCCGTCCGAGATGCCGCTGCAACGACCTGCGGGAGCGCCGTGCTCCACGCTTGCTCGCCACATCCCGCACCGTAGCCAGCAGGGGAGGAGGACACTAGTAGAAAAGAGGGCTTTGGTCCACCCCGTGTTAGCCCATTAGTCCCGGTTCAGTCTAGAACCGAGACTAATTGGGGCATTAGTCCCGGTTCGTCTGGACCTTTTAGTCCCGGTTGGTGCCACAAACCGGGATTAAAGGGTGGGATGCCCATTAGTCCCGGTTCGTGGCACCAACCGGGACTAAAGGGTTAGACCTTTAGTCCTGGTTCGTGCCACCAACCGGTACTAATGGGGTTTGAGGCATTAGTACTGGTTCATGGCACGAACAGGTACTAAAAGTCCCATTTTCAAACTCCACCCCCCCCCCCGGTGGATCGCCTTTTTAGTTTTTAAAAAAATAAAAGAAAATGATGAAAATGTCAAAAAAATAAAAGAAAATAAGTTTCCCATGTGATATGTGGTCTAGTTGTTGGGAAAATTTACAAATATGACATTCGACTTTATTTGTAAAATCTCTATAGAATTTAATAAAATAGGCATAACTTTTGCATACTGACCCGGATGAAAAAGTTTTTTATATGAAAAATCATCTACTCGAAAAGTTACATCCAAATTTAACAGGGGGAACCATGTTAAACATTTTTAGAATCCTCAAAAACCTAACAGAAAAAAAGTTACGGGGCTTTTAAGATCTAGAGTGGAAAAAATCGAAAAAATTTCAAACTTTGGTCAAACAATGATCAAACAATGGTCAAACTAATTATTCTAGAATATTAGTGTTACTAAATAATTATTTCAGTTATTTTGAATTTTGGTCAAATCTGGTCAAACTGTGGTCAAACAATGGTCAAACTAATTATTCAAGAAATATTAGCGTTACTAAATAATTATTGTTTTTTAAAACAATAGTTTCAAACTCAAATAGTGAAATGTGTCACTTCATGCTCACGCAAAATTCCTGAGGGTTAATAGGATTGACATCTTACTATTGTCAGCAAAACAAAAAGTGCAGACTTGGAAATGAGGGAGAATAGAACCCGGAAGTTAAGCGTGCTCAGGCTGGGGGAGTGGGAGGATGGGTGACCGTTCGGGAAGTTAGATGATTAGGAATGATGAGGGGTGATTAGAGATTAGAGGATAAATTGAGCGGTGATGAGGGGTGGTGATTAGAGATTAGAAGTTAAAATAGTTCTGAAATTTGAAAAAAAAATTCAAAAAAAATTCAAAAAAAATCATAAAATTTCCTTTAGTCCCGGTTGGTGTTACCAACTGGGACTAAAGGCGGAGCTCCACGTGGCCGCGACCTTTAGTCCCGGTTCCACTTTGAACCGGGACTAAAGGGGGGAGGCATTAGTAACAACCCTTTAGTCCTGGTTCAAGAACCGGGACTAAAGGCCCTTACGAACCGGGACTGATGCCCCCTTTTCTACTAGTGGGAATAAGGGCCCCCGCCGCCCCCGCCTCCAGTGGGCTTCGCCCGGCCGTGCCCTCCGGTGGCGGCGTGGTGAGGGGGAGGCGGGGAGGAGGTGCGGGCGGCAGCTAGGGTTTAGCCCAGCCGCCAGCGGGAGCGACCTAGGTGATCTATACGCATGGGAATCTTCCTCGCTCAGTTGTCCCTGCTGTTTATGTATACTTACTTCTCTTCCTCTTTCGGTTGTCCCTGTTGTTTATGTATAGTCACTTCTATCAATCAAGTTGCCATAGCATTATTTGGTTTGTGCCTGGGAAGAGACATTCATTACATAACCGCATGTATGGAGTGAGTCGATTGACCTACTTAAACTGGGCATGAACACACTCTCATTTCTCTATCTTCCTTTTGTCTTGCTTAACAACACAATGCTTCCACAACACCGTGCACTTCATGCCCGGAAAGGAAGATATTTGACTCTTCAATGGTTCCATGTGTTTCAACTACGGAGATGATCTATAGCCAACTAGGATTGGAAGGAAATGGGATTTTGCACATGTGTGTGCAATAAGGCACTGATACATGCGCTCTTGCTCCGGTGCACTCACATACCTGTCGTGCAAGAGAAGTGCTAGTGGTAATTGCATTATGTTGAAGTTGCACTACGATGCTAGTTTATTCATGTGCTAGCAAAGCAATAAGTACTACCAGACAATTAGTAACAACTATATGTAGTGGTAAATGAACTATATCAAAAGAAAGAAACAATATTTAGTCAATTCTTCGAGCAAACCGTGATACCTTTGCAAATTAATGGACGACAATAATATTTCTGTGTCAAGATTCAATTCTTTTAGTTGTAGTGTCCCTGTCAATCAATAGTGTTGTTTTTAAGACACCAAACAAGGTATCCTATATTCCTATATAGGCTTAGCTTTGAAAAGCAGGAAGGTTGCCCAGAGTCTGTGCATCGTGACTGATCCTCCTAATAGACGTTTGCACAGGCTTACATGATGCATTTTAAGTGGATGAGCAACAAAGCATATACCTGGTTCTCTTCGCCTTTATAGGCTAAACTTCACAACATGGCCTCTCTCAGAGTACTACACAGTTTTTACAATGTTCTATGTCTATCATTATCGTCAGAAGACACACACACACACACACACACACACACACACACACATGCATGCACTTGAACACATGCACTTGAAGAACATCGAGGTAACATTATTTTTTAAGCTAAACTTCATTGCTAAGTATGTTACCACGATGTTCTTCAACAGGGACTCCTGATGATAGTTGTACCTCAGTGGATAGAGGCTAAAGGTCGCATGTCCATGGTTATCTTACGGCCAAGACATCCTACATTGCACATGAGTGCATTCAGGATTTCTAGAAGCGATCAAGTCTTAATAGTCAAAGACTGGAACAAAATTGTGAAGAATCGCAGAGAAGTACTAGGGGGCAGCAATCAGAAGCGCAACCCACAATTAGGAGGCAGGTTCATCTGCATGCTCCAATATGATTAATCAGGATTGCTACGCATGTTCTATGCTATTTTACCTAAGAGAGAGCAGCAGGAGTGAAGCTAGCTAGAATGACTATGATGATTAAATAGTGGTAATGACTATGATGATTATTAGCTTGTTGGTGATGATATGATGCAAGAGTTTATATATATATATATATTAATATGATGATGGTGATGATGAGTTATATCATTGGGTGAAAGAACCGCGGATTAGATGATGTGTTATATCATTGGGTGAAAGAACCGCGGATTAGTTTCAAGTGGATGGATCCTAAGTGATCAAGTAATGGGTTATCATGATAATCCATGACATGATCACTTGGAATCCATCCACTCAAAACTAATATGCATTTCTTTCACATATAGTGATTAATAACTCATTATAATGTAAAAACAATCTCTAAATGTGTGTATGCATGTGTGAATGATGGTGCGAGACGATATTCAATGATATATATGCATAACGTGTACAATATATAGTATCGTAAAATACCAGCAAATGAATAAAATTAAATGAAAAACACAAAATTAAAGGAGAAACAAATAATAAAACCAAAACCCCTTAAACCTTTTAGTACAGGTTGGTGTTACCAACCGATACTAATGGTCTCCCCGTCCCTGGCACTGGCTCGTGCCACATGGTGGCCCTCTAGTGGCGGTTCGTCCCCACCCTTTAGTGGGGGGGGGGGGTTAGTCCCCACCCTTTAGTGCCGGTTGCTGAACCGGCACTAAAGGGCCTTACAAACCGGTGCTAAAGCCCTAGTTTCCATAGTACTGAAACCAACCTTATCCAAGATATACATTCTTGCATGCACTGGATACGCTAGTAGAATAGTACAAAATTAAAATTATAAGTTGAAGCAAAAGAGGCAGAAGTCATGCTTAATTACGAAAAAAGACTTGTCGTTGTGACTTACTGTATCCACTTCGAAGGAGTCATCCAGGTTGATGCTGAAGTGCCTACCACCAACTAGGTGAGGTCTGTCGCACATGTTGCGCTCATCTTCACAATATTCGCATGTACCGAATTCCTTTTCGTCATTAGACGACATTTCCTATGTTCATAGTTGAAACATTATTTGAAAATCTTATAATCCGAACATTTCGTTTGGTTAAGAAGCATAAACTATATAAATACCCTAATTCAACTAATTCAACTAATTCAACTAATTCAACTAAGCACTTATTAAAAATAAACTAGTTCTATTAATTTTTTACTAAAAAAACTAGTTCTATAGTAAAATTTTAATTTTATCATCAAATCTCATATACCTAAATTTTCTTACTAAAAATAAACTAGTTCTTCAACTAGTTCAACAAAAAACTTACGATAAATAAAAATAATTTATTTTCTTACTAATTCAACTAAGCACTTACTAGTTTCAACTACGCACTTATTAATTTCCTTACTAATTTAACTAAGCACTTACTAATTCAACTCTCATATAGAATTCAACTAGTTCTATTAATTTCTAGAAAACTGGTGATAAGAAAATCTAGATGACCGGCCGGCACAAACTTTACCAGGTTGTTTAGTCCCATGAGTTATGTTATATTATATATTAACATTTGATCTCAAAGAAAATATTGTGATGAAGTCAATATTTTTTGCTATCTTGGCCTTTGTGTTCATTGCGAGTCGTTAGATTTGTCAATAGAGTTTACCATGGGCATTCATTTTGAACAATTTCATCAAATTGCTAATAACCTGAAGTTTATATATATATTCATGCTAATATCTAACATTAATATATCTAATTCATCTATAACTAAAAGTATAAAAACTTAAATCATCTAACATTAATATCTAGCTAATTCCTCTAACATTTGACATTAATATCTAATTCATCTAACATTTTCTCTCTGTGTGTACTGTGTGTGCGAGGGCGGCCATGGTGTGGCGGAGGGCGGTCTTACAGCGGGGCGACGGCTGGCGATGCGAGGTGACGGGGTCGGCGATGGGTGGCGGCGACGGGGACAGACCGGGGGCAGCGCGCTATGACTGGGACGGCCACGCGCGGTGACGGGGACAGTTGCGGCGATGGGGACGGCGACCGCGACCGCGCGCCACGGGGGCGGTGACAAGCCGGGGCGACGATGGGGACGGGCGACAGCGCGCGAGGTTGAAGGAGGAAGAGGAGAAACCGAAATTTTCGTAGGCGCTGCTTATATAGGATGGACCTTTAGTACCGGTTGGAGCCACCAACAGGTATTAAAAAGCTAATTTGGCCAGGCGAAAGGGAGGGAAGCGACCCCCTTTAGTACCGGTTCGTGGTTGGAACCGTTAATAAAGATCCCCCTTTAGTACCGGTTGGAGCCACAACCCGGTACTAAAGGGGGTGCGCTGCCATACGACGGGGTAGGAAGTTTAGTCCCACCTCGCCGAGCGAAGAGCAGCCGCACTAGTTTATAAACCCAACCGTGGCTGCTTCATCGAGCTCCTATCTAAAGCAGGCCTTCTGGGCCTACCTGTGCTCCTCTGCCCCATTGGGCCTACTATGTTTGCGGGCCTGCATCTTGGCCCAACTACAGGTTGGGTTTCTAGTCGTATGCAGGCCGCTGTGGCCCAGTAGGCGGGCTTTTTTTATATTTATTTTTTTTCTATTTTTTCTTTTCTTCTTTATTTATTTCCTTTTCTTTATTTCTGAGTTGTTTTTTGCTATATTTAGAATTTCTTTATGAATATTTTTGCTTTAGGTACAAAAAAATACAAACTTTCTGTTAGTGCTAGTAGTTCTCAAATTTGAATAATTTGAAATTTTTGCGAATCACTAGTTTGGGAATAACTTTACTTTGTGTGATTATTTGAAATTAGCAAATGATGGTTTTTTTAGTTTATTTCTATTTTTTATTTTCTTCTTTATTTATTTTCTTACATTTATTTCTGAGTTGTTTTTTGCTTTAATTAGAATTTTTTTGTGAATATTTGAAATTAGCAAATGATGTCAGAAAGGGTTGAAAGTTGATGACGTGGCTTTGTAACAGATGAGTTTTCGTCCGAAACCCTCATACTTCGAAAGAGATTGTCAATTTTGTACACGAAGTGCATCCAGTTTTTGCAGTAACCCTCTCTACTTTTTTGCACAAGCTATGTGGGTGGAATGATGATACCATGCCAAGTTTCAACCTTTTCAGAGTTCATTTGTCGTGCTTTTCAATTTCATGTTCATTTAGCTAAAAAATAATCAATAAATGAGCTGAAAATTAGCAAATGATGTAAGAAAGGGTTAAAAGTTGATGATGTGGCTTTGAATGGTGTATACTGAAGGCACAAAAAGTCTGGAGTTGTAATAAGTTTAAAAAATGAAATGCCTTTGTAACATATGAGTTTTCGTCCGAAACCCTGATACTTCAAAAGAGATTGTCAATTTTGTACACTAAGTGTATCCAATTTTTGTCGTAACTCTGTCTACTTTTTTGCACATGCTATGTGGGTGGAATGATGATACCATGCCAACTTTCAACCTTTTAAGAGTTCATTTAAAGTGCTTTTCAATTTCAGGGTCATTTAGCTAAAAAATAATCAGTAAATAAACTGAAAATTAGCAAATGATGTCGGAAAGGGTTGAAAGTTGATGACATGACTTTGAATGGTGCATAAGGAAGGCATAAAAAGTCCGGAGTTGTAATAAGTTTAAAAAAATGAAATGCCTTTATAACATATGAGTTTTCGTCCGAATCCCTGATACTTCGAAAGAGATTGTCAATTTTATGCACGAAGTGCATCCAATTTATGCCGTAACCCTCTCTACCTTTTTGCACATGCTATGTGAGTGGAATGATGATACCATGAAAACTTTCAACCTTTTCAGAGTTCATTTGTAGTGCTTTTCAATTTCGGGGTCAATTAGCTAAAAAAATAATCAATAAATGAGCTGAAAATTAGCAAATGATGTCAGAAAGGGTTGAAAGTTGATGACATGGCTTTCAATGGTGCATACTGAAGTCACAAAAAGTCTGGAGTTGTAATAAGTTTGAAAAAATGAAATGCCTTTGTAACAGATGAGTTTTCGTCCGAAACCCTAATACTTCGAAAGAGATTGTCAATTTTGTACACTAAGTGTATCCAATTTTTGCCGTAACTCTGTCTATTTTTTTGCACATGCTATGTGGGTGGAATGATGATACCATGCCAACTTTCAACCTTTTAAGAGTTCATTTGAAGTGCTTTTCAATTTCAAGGTCATTTAGCTAAAAAATAATCAGTAAATGAACTGAAAATTAGCAAATGATGTCAGAAAGGGTTGAAAGTTGATGACGTGACTTTGAATGGTGCATAAGGAAGGCATAAAAAGTCTGGAGTTGTAATAAGTTTAAAAAAATGAAATGCCTTTGTAACAGATGAGTTTTCGTCCGAATCCCTGATACTTCGAAAGAGTTTGTCAATTTTATGCACGAAGTGCATCAAGTTTATGCCGTAACCCTCTCTACCTTTTTACACATGCTATGTGAGTGGAATGATAATACCATGAAAACTTTCAACCTTTTCAGAGTTCATTTGTAGTGCTTTTCAATTTCAGGGTCAATTAGCTAAAAAAATAATCAATAAATGAGCTGAAAATTAGCAAATGATGTCAGAAAGTGTAGAAAGTTGATGACATGGCTTTCAATGGTGCATACTGAAGTCACAAAAAGTCTGGAGTTGTAATAAGTTTAAAAAAATGAAATGCCTTTGTAACAGATAAGTTTTCGTCCGAATCCCTGATACTTCGAAGAGATTATCAATTTTGTACACGAAGTGCATCCAGTTTTTGCCGTAGCCCTTTCTATTTTTCTGCACATGCTATGTGGGTGGAATGACGATACCATACCAAGTTTCAACCTTTTCAGAGTTCATTTGTCGTTCTTTTCAATTTCAGGGTCATTTAGCTAAAAGATAATCAGTAAATGAGCCGAAAATTAGCAAATGATGTCAGAAAGGGTTGAAAGTTGATGACGTGGCTTTGAATGGTGCATACCGAAGGCACAAAAAGTCTGGAGTTGTAATAAGTTTAAAAAACTGAAATGCCTTTGTAACAGATGAGTTTTCGTCCGAAACCCTGACACTTCGAAAGAGATTGTCAATTTTTTATACAAAGTACATCCAGTTTTTGCCTTTGGATGGTGCATAATGAACACACAACAAGTCCAAAGTTAAATAAGTTATTAAAAATGAAGAAGAGGCGCAATGCTCACCTGGACATTGCTTAGCTTCAGGCCTTGAGGAAATGGTGTAGACTCTCCTCAAGGCCTGAAGCTAGACAATGTGCATGTGAACATTGCGCCTCTCCTTCATAGCTCTGCACTGAGGGCTTTATAAAACCGCGGCCAGTCGCTCTCGCTTGGCGAGGTGGGACTAATTTTGTTATGATCCACTTAAACATAGCTATAATATTCTTCTATAGCTAAAATATTCAACTAAAGGTTCATCTCTAGTACCGGTTCATGGTATGAACCGGTACTAAAGGTGTTGGTCGGCCCCAGCCTGACAACAGCACACTACCACCTCTGTAGTATCGGTTCGTGGTACGAACCGGTACTAAAGGTCAACCACGAACCGGTACTAATGGGCGCCGCCCGTCTAGCTGTTGGAACCGGCAATAATGGTCACATTAGTGCCGGTTCAGTTACAAACCGGGACTAATGTGCTTCACATTAGGCCTTTTTTCTACTAGTGAAATTTTTCATCCTCCTAACAACATAAATTTTTGTGAAAAATATTCATTTTGCGATGCCCTCCTAGGGAACGCGGGCACAATAATATTTTCCTTCTTTTTATGGAATACCACTATCCGTTTGTAATTTGTGACGAGGTTTGAAAAAACATTAGAGAACTCGAGCCTGCCGATGTCGTGCTGAACCTCCGCATGGTCTTCCTAAATGCCAGAGCAGGCCGCCATGCCGGACTTTAGGGTAGACTTATGTACGGGATGCTGCAAACAACATCCTTGCATGGCGGCATCTCATAGAAGGAGAGTTCCAATGGTTGGGGAGATGCTCATCAACAATTATTACGTCTATGTCGAAGTTCGGGCTTCACAAAGAGAGGTGACATCTCACCTTGGCCACGGGATGCCTCTCGCCAACGCGCTATGATCCATGACGTACGCTGCCATGTCACCTGCCTTCAGCTCAATTTACACTTGCTTGGTGGAAGAGGATGACAACACCGAAAATAGTCCCATTCCCAGAGCACCTTGGGGGGGGGGGGGGGGGGGGGGTTCTATTGTTTTGGGATGACATTTGGTCTCCAATGCCCAAGGCCGACCTGAGGGCATCCGGCATCCATAGTGCATGCCATAGCTAAATATGACACATAACCGCATATGGCATGGGTTCCAAATTTACTTTTGAGATGAGACCCACTGCATAGTAAAAAAATGCCATTTATCTCTCTTTGAAATGCATGCATATGTTTCTCTCTCTTTGGCATGCACAAGAACAGGGAGGTTTTCAACCACGAAGATGAAGTAGCATGCAAAAAATATTGTCACTTCGGGTTTGGCATTGGTGCTTCTAGTGCCCAAGTTCCCTAGTTTTTTTATTTAGCGACATCTACGCAGCCTGTGGCACTAGTGACAAAGCCAAAAGAAAGCACTTTGGGTTTGGCTTGTTTCAAGATGTCGGCTCCATATGAAGTCCATAGGGGATCAACTATGCAAGATAGACATACAGCTTATTCTTCCTATGGGTGCGCTTCATCCAAGATCATGAGCTGCTAGACCCAAAAAAACAAATTTAGTTCTTTTTTGAAAGAGGAGGATAACCCTCGGACTCTACATCAGAGTGATGCTTGCAGCCATATTATTAAATAAAGTGTGAAACAGAGTCTAAAGTCCAAATCTAGCTCACAGTCGAAGCTCAACAAAAAGGGAAATAAAAGATGCCACAGCCGACGAAAATAGCAACATGCTATGATACTTATACACATAGCCTATTATTAGCTCGTCATCCAAATCTGTTGAAGATAACCCGTACTACCGTCTCCCAGGTTGCACCCAGTAACCAAAAGCTCCCTGGAGTCCGCATGAGTGAGTAACGACCATGTACGGATCCAAGCAGTGACTCTGTAGATAACCTGCGAAAAGTTGATAAAGTTTTTCCGGTTAAAGATCATGTCATTTCTTTTGTTCCATATAGCCCAAAGTCTATATGTATCGTACACCATAGTAGTTTTGCCAACGGGTAATCGATAAAGAGGTGTTGTATAGTTTCATCATGGTCACAAAAACAACATCTAGAACTAGCTACCCACCTTCGCTTTAACAAATGATCTTTTGTCAAGAGCACTCCGTTGTGGACAAACCACATGAAGATTTTAATTTTAAGCGGAACTTTAATCTTCCAGATATGAAGGGATGTCGGAATTGGCCTAGAGTCAATTAGATCCAAATACATAGATTTCACTAAGAAACTACCATTCGTAGATAATTTTCAGTGAATGTTCCCCATGAACCTCCATCAATCTGCGGATCAAGTGCAGCCACGAGTTCCAATGTTCCCCCACCAGAGACCTAATGAATTGAATATTAAGGGGGGCCAATTATAATACTATAGCAACATAATCTTCCTTATGTTGTATAATATTATATGAATTGTGATATTCTAAGGTTAGGGGCGTCTCCCCTATCCCTGCATCTTCCCAAAATCAAGTCGGGTTACCGTTACCAATGATAAATTTCACACTGAAAAAAGGAGACTTTCGTCCTCATTAACACTTTCCAGAACGACGAGTCATTTGGCCTAGCGGTAAACCGGTCCAAAGTCTTAGATTGGAGTTACTTATTTTGAAAAAATTGTATCCTCATGCCTAGAGTCTCAGTAGATAGTCTGAATAACCATTTCGAGAGGAGAAATTTATTCATAACTTCTAAGTTCTCGATCCCTAACCCCCCTTGGTCTTTGGGTCTGCAAATAATATCCCATTTGGCCAACGTGTATTTCATCTTAACCTCATCGCATTGCCAGAAAAATCGAGATCGATAGAAGGCTAATATTTTCCATATCCCTACCGGTACTTCAAAGAAAGATAGGAGGAATATCGGTATACTCATCAGAACCGAGTTTATCAGCACTAGTCTACCTCCATAAGACATAAGCTTGCCTTTCCAGCAACGTAGCCTTTTTTCAAATGTATCTTGAATGCACTTCCACTCTTTATTTGACAATCAGCCATGATGAATCGAGATCCCTAGGTAACTAAATGGTACCAATTTCTCTCAGACACAAAGGTCACTCATCAATATATAACCTCTGACTATTTGCTCTAGGTGGGTGTGCCTGCAACTTCCCTCCTTGGTTTCAATGTCATTCCTTGCTTGTGTGACACAAAAGACATCATCCTGATAGATGCCGTGGAGGTGCAGGGCAACATCCATGGCATTGCGCACTCGTGGCTTGGGAGATGCCAGGAACGCAGCCGTGTAGACAATTTGGTAACAAGGTTAGGCACTAGAGACATATTCATGCATGCCCTTATGTACAACTGATATCTTCGGTTCAGCCACCCTAGATTGTGGCATCTCCAATTTGATATTGTCGGCAAACGATAGACGCCCAGCAACAAGCCACGAGGTGGGCCTATTGGATTTGGCTGCTGGGGTGATTTGGTGTTACTATGTTAGATGGTGTTTGCTCTGTCTGACTCTGGTCTTTTAGTAGTGTATGGTTGTACCTGGATCATCCATCCAATGTGGTAGTATGTCCTTTTGTGTTCCTCAACTAATATGTTAATACCGTCAAATAGACTACATGAGACTATATATAATGGAAACATACCACCAATAGTTAATTATAGTCTAGACGAATGCAGAAGACATATTACAAAATATCTGGAAAAAAAGGTGATATCTTTATTATAAGCAAAGGAGAATGCTGAGTATTATACTACTACTGTCCTGAGTCGACATGTCATTCTTGTATTATCTCTCCACATCCGTAGGCCGTGCATCTCCGGGGGAACCCAAAATTTGTCAGTAGGATTAAGTGAAAAATATGTTAACAGTCTAGCTTCTTCCTTCAGAGGATTATTAGGAGTAAATAAGAAATATACTTATATGAAAACTGTACTTCCATTGTTAAAGAATGAAAATTCTACAACAGATTCAAGCCATCTATCCATTTCTAAGAAGACAAAAGGTCATATATCTTGCACAGTGGACCCCAATCAAACATTAATAAATAGAGAACCTTCATCTCTAGCATAGAAAATTGTTTTCTCGACCCTACTTAGATCCAACTCCAGCTTGCACACTCCTATATAGAAGGATTAAGCAAGCCACATTACTCAAGCAATGCACTTGACAAACAAGCAACATAAACCATCAACAAAATTCAATGTAATCAAGCTCATTCATGACTAATTTACAGAGAAACGATTAGATGACTTCTGACCATGTTATAGCCAGCTTTCAATATTTATGAAACAAATTGAATGAAAAGAATTACTGTAGTTAGAAAAACTTAAGCGTAATTATTTTTTGTTTGCTGTCACAAAGTTATAAAAACAATTGTGCACAAGAAAATATATTTCACAACTTATAACTGAAGGGGTCTTGTTTCTGGATGAATATTTTAGAGATTTCATGTGTGTGTGTGGGGGGGGGGGGGCAAGCAAGGCTTTATATTAAAGGAAACCGTTCCATACAATAACTTCCATAAAAATTATGAAATTACATATTTCTCCTTGACAAGTTCAGCCCCATCTTGCTTCTGCATCCACCGGCACGGTGGCGTGAGCAAAGCTCCTTGTCACCACTGGGCATTCGTCTTATGAGAGCATCCATGTAGAAGTAGCAGCCGGGACGTCATCGATGAGAACCAGAAGATGATAGCGAGTGTTATTTGGATAGATCGCCACCCCGAAGAAGCTGGCACCGATGAGGGCAAGAAGATAATCACAACTCAGCCCACACATAGGAGGGGAAGGAACTGTAGATCTTCATCAGACTAGGAAGGAACTGGACAATAAAAATACATCACAAAGCCATCCCCTCCGCAAGGCGTTGCCACTATGGACAAAAGCTAACCACGCCAGACAAAATCCTAATACCCGATGAGCGATGAGTGTTGCCATACTTTGACTCGTCGGCTCCCCTGCGAGCAAGGGCATCAACATACAGAAAGTTGACGAACTATTATTCCCATCTCCGCCGCTGCCCCCAACTTCAGTAGAGACGAACAACTCGAAGACCCTATGGGGAACAAAGAGCATCCCTTGCTTAACAAACTAGCATCAAGTTACCCATATTTTCTCATGAGCTTAAAGTTTTTGCTTCAGTTCATGAGCATCAGCTTAAATTCTCACTCTTGGATGTCAAATTTGGTGGCTATATTCAGAGCTACTATGTATACACACAAACAAAAACTTCAGTTCGAAAGGTATCCTTTATGAGAATTCTGAAGATTAATTGTTGGGAACCACCATAAGTTGGTTGTCCTTTGGTGAACTTTCAACTTTTGTCCGACTTTAAGATGCCAGCTCCATATAAATCCCTAGGAGGTCGACAATGCGGGATGAGCAAACAACTTTTCTGTGAAGTATAATTCTTTAATTTGGTGCACACAAACGTGGAACAGAGAATTTACAACATTATGCACACAATTCATTATAACCCGTGACATTTTGCTCTCAGCATCATTCTGTTAGAGGCGATGCCATGGAGGGGAAGGTGTTGCCATACTTTGACTCGTCGGCTCCCCTGCGAGCAAGGGCATCAACATATAGAAAGTTGACGAACTATTATTCCCATCTCCGCCGCTGCCCCCAACTTCAGTAGAGACGAACAACTCGAAGACCCTATGGGGAACAAAGAGCATCCCTTGCTTAACAAACTAGCATCAAGTTACCCATATTTTCTCATGAGCTTAAAGTTTTTGCTTCAGTTCATGAGCATCAGCTTAAATTCTCACTCTTGGATGTCAAATTTGGTGGCTATATTCAGAGCTACTATGTATACACACAAACAAAAACTTCAGTTCGAAAGGTATCCTTTATGAGAATTCTGAAGATTAATTGTTGGGAACCACCATAAGTTGGTTGTCCTTTGGTGAACTTTCAACTTTTGTCCGACTTTAAGATGCCAGCTCCATATAAATCCCTAGGAGGTCGACAATGCGGGATGAGCAAACAACTTTTCTGTGAAGTATAATTCTTTAATTTGGTGCACACAAACGTGGAACAGAGAATTTACAACATTATGCACACAATTCATTATAACCCGTGACATTTTGCTCTCAGCATCATTCTGTTAGAGGCGATGCCATGGAGGGGAAGGTGTTGCCATACTTTGACTCGTCGGCTCCCCTGCGAGCAAGGGCATCAACATACAGAAAGTTGACGAACTATTATTCCCATCTCCGCCGCTGCCCCCAACTTCAGTAGAGACGAACAACTCGAAGACCCTATGGGGAACAAAGAGCATCCCTTGCTTAACAAACTAGCATCAAGTTACCCATATTTTCTCATGAGCTTAAAGTTTTTGCTTCAGTTCATGAGCATCAGCTTAAATTCTCACTCTTGGATGTCAAATTTGGTGGCTATATTCAGAGCTACTATGTATACACACAAACAAAAACTTCAGTTCGAAAGGTATCCTTTATGAGAATTCTGAAGATTAATTGTTGGGAACCACCATAAGTTGGTTGTCCTTTGGTGAACTTTCAACTTTTGTCCGACTTTAAGATGCCAGCTCCATATAAATCCCTAGGAGGTCGACAATGCGGGATGAGCAAACAACTTTTCTGTGAAGTATAATTCTTTAATTTGGTGCACACAAACGTGGAACAGAGAATTTACAACATTATGCACACAATTCATTATAACCCGTGACATTTTGCTCTCAGCATCATTCTGTTAGAGGCGATGCCATGGAGGGGAAGGGCAGCATTGATGGCAAATCCTAAACGGCGCCTTAAGCCCGTTTTAGGCATAGATGCAATCGGGCGCATACCCTCGCGCCGCACTGGGCCGGCCCACTTCTTTTTTATGATTTTGAAAACGAAAAAAAACTTTCTGGCGAGAATCATGTTTCGAACCAGAGATCTCACGACTACAGGCGCGCTTGCCAAACCACTAGGCTAACCTACCAATTCGTGTTAACTAACAGGCTTTTAACCTTTTTCTATTTTCTGTTTTCGTGGAAAGAGTTTTTTTTTTCTGTTTTTCTTTTCTTTTTCTTTCTTTCTTCTTTTCTGCTAAGCGCGAGATTTGTTTTTCAATTTTGTAACTTTATTTCATATTGATGAACTTTCTTTCAAAATTGATGAAGTATTGTCAAATTTGATGAACTTTGAAAAATGTTCAGTGTGTATAAAAAATGTTCATCATGTATAGAAATTTTGTTCAGCGTGCATTCAAAAGAAGTACATCATATTTAAAAAAATGTTCAACGTGTATTTGAATATTGTTCACCATACATCGAATTTTCGAACACGTACTGAACATTTTGTGAAGATACGTTGAACAATTTGCGAATACACATTGAACATTGTGTAATATATACTGAACAAAATTAAGAAACATAGTGAACAATTGTATACTCATTGAATAACCAAAACCAAAATAGAAAAAATCAATATATATATATCCTGAACATTTTTTTTATCCATCGAACATTTTAAATAATACAAGATGAACATTTTTTAAACAATATGATTATATGTGTCAAACAATTTTTGAATATGCATTCAACATTTAGTAAAAACGTTGAAAATTTTCATAATATACGATGAACATTTTTATGATACACGATGAACATTTTTATATGCAAAGGTGAACAATTTTCATATATACAATGAACATTTTTCTTAATACAATAAAATTTTATGTAATACACGGTGATCTTTTATAAAATTTGGTGAAAGTTTTTGAAGACATGAACTTTTTTCTAATTCGCGATTTTTTCTTTTCCAAAAAATCACGTCTTTCTAAATTGTTTGTACCAGAAATAGTGCGGTTAGTGTTGTTGTTAAATATCTCGCGCTGTAACTAATCACTAGTTTGTAGTAGATGTACTGGTTAGGCACCCTGCGTCGTAACTAAACGGTGCGAGATCGAATCCTGTTGGAGCAGATTTTTTCGGAGTTTTTTCTCTGCGTGTTCCTGGGCCGGCCCACCAGATAGCGACAGTGGGCGCCAGTTGCCTGTACCGGCGCTTAATGCGCCGTATAGGAGCTCCCAGCATTGATGGCGTTGCACACTGTGGGCTTGGGAGGTTCTAGGAACTATTAGGGAGGGCATATTTGGGCTCTATGCAGCCTGGGCCCATGGGCGACGCATGAGCTACTGGTCGAGCTAATGGGAAAGGCAGCCAAGGTATTTCCCTCTCCCACCGATGGCTCTCTTGTTGGCTCCCCTTTCATGCGGCTGCCTTCTATGCAAACTAAGAAATCATTGTAATCTAGATTGTTTGGGTGGACTGGTCTATTGGTGCCATAACAAGTGCACTAGAACTGGAAGCAAGTAAACTCTAGTTTTAAGTGCTACAAAACCACTCTCGGACCACCAGTATCCACCTAAGCCAGTCCATATTAGGCTTCGTATAGATCTTTTACATCTTGTCCTTAGCTGGCAGGAAATCTCAAGACCATCAATGTCTGGCCTTTTCTACTACTGTAAATGTCCGTTGCAACCCGTAGCAGCAATCTTGCACCTATGACTTGTAGCTACTTTGATCGGATCTGGGAATGGTTGGAGATGGGCCTAAGGTGGGAGGAACACGTCTCCTTTCGTTGCTGGCCACTACAACTGACGAGCTCGTAGTTGGCTGCGGCAACGAGATCGGCAAACCTTCTTGAGACCACTGTCATGTACATCATTCTCGCAGTTGGAGCTTGTTTTTTTCGTAGTTTTCTAGTAGTTGCCAGTGAGTTGCGAGTGGTGTACTAGTAGAAAAGGGGGCATTGATCCAGGCCAGGTCAGCCCATTAGTCCCGGTTCAACCCAGAACCGGGACCAATGGAGGCATTGGACCCGGTTCGTGAGCCCCGGGGGCCAGCCGGGCCACGTGGGCCATTGGTCCCGGTTCGTCTGGACCTTTTGGTCCCGGTTGGTGGGACGAACCGGGACCAATGTGCCTTGCTCCTGGCCCACCACCATTGGTCCCGGTTCATACCACCAACCGGGACTAAAGTGTTGGTCCTCGTTGCGGCCAGAGTTTAGTCTCATCTCGCCAACCGAAGGGGGCTCACACCGGTTTATAAGCCCTCCCTCTCTGTCTTATTGAGCTCCTCTCGAAATAAAAATAGATGCCCTTATACAGAAAATTTGACCTAAATTCATACTGAATTTCTCTGAAGTTAGTAAAAATTTATTATGAATTTAGGTTAAATTTTCTCCATAAGCGCATCTATGCTCATTTCTGAGTAGTTTTTTATATATTTTTTTTTCTTTTTTGCTATATTTATTTTTTTTCTATTTATTTCTGAGTCGTAATAAGTCATTAAAAATAAAAAAGATTTTATTAAAGTTAATCACAACTATTTTTTCTTCTATTTATTTCTGAGTAGTTTTTTATATAGTTTTTTCTTTTTCTGCTATATTTATTTTTTTCTATTTATTTCTGAGTTGTAATAAGTCATTAAAAATAAAAAATATTTTAGTAAAGTTAATCACAACTATTTTTTCTTCTATTTATTTCTGAGTAGTTTTTTATATAGTTTTTTTCTTTTCTTCTATATTTATTTTTTTTATTTATTTCGGAGTTGTAATAAGTCATTAAAAATAAAAAAGGATTTTAGTGAAGTTAATCACAACTATTTTTTCTTCTATTTATTTCTGAGTAGTTTTTTATATAGTTTATTTCTTTTCTGCTATATTTATTTTTTTTCTATTTATTTCTGAGTTGTAATAAGTCATTAAAAATAAAAAATATTTTAGTAAAGTTAATCACAACTATTTTTTCTTCTATTTATTTCTGAGTAGTTTTTTATATAGTTTTTTTTCTTTTCTACTATATTTATTTTTTTCTATTTATTTCTGAGTTGTAATAAGTCATTAAAAATAAAAAAGAGGCGCAATGCTAGTTAATTCGCTTCAAGCCTTTCGGAATAGTATAAACTGCACTGCATATAGCTCCATGCAGTCTACCCTATTCCTCAAGGCTTGAAGCGAACCAATGTGCAGGTGAGCATTGAGCCTCTTCTTCATCGTCTCTGCACTCAGGGCTTATAAACAGCTGTGAATGCCTCTCGCTTGGCGAGGTGGGACTAAAAAACAGCTGCAGAAAACAGCTGCATAAAATAAATAAGTAAAGAAAAAAAGTGCCTCCTAGTGGGCCCCCACGGCCTGGATACGACTAGAAACCCACCATGGGCCAGGATTCAGGCCCGCGGGTGGCCCAGTAGGACATCAGGCAAAGCAGTAGTAAGTAGGCCCGTAATCCTGCAGTGGAGAGGAGCTCGAGAGGGGAGCGGCAGTGGGGCTTATAAACCACTGCGCGCCCCTCTCGGCTAGAGAGGTGGGACTAAACTTTCGTGCCCCATCGTGCCAGCACACGGCCATTAGTCCCGGTTCGTGGCTCCAACCAGGACCAATGCCCACACTTTAGTCCCAGTTGGTGGCAACAACCGGGACCAAAACCCTGTGCTTCCCGCCCTTTGGGTTGCTGAAAAGCGGCCTTTGGTCCCGGTTGGTGCTACCAACCGGGACTACAGGGTGCATTGGTCCCGGTTGGAGTCACGATCCGGGACCAAAGACTTTGCTATATAAGGAAAATTTCAGAACCGCATCCCCACTTTGATCTCTCCTCCTCCTCGATCTCCCGACGCCGCGCGCCGTCGCCGCCCCGCCCCGACACCTTCGCCGCCCTGCCCCGACGCCGTCGCCGCCCCGCCCCGACGCCGTTGCCGCCCCGCCCCGACGCCGTCGCCGCCCCGCCCCGCCCCGATGCCGTCGCCGCGCGCCCCGCCCCGCCCCGCCCTTGCCGCCCCGACGTCGCCGCCCCATGCCGCCCCGCCCCGCCTCGACGCCGTCGCCGCCCCGCGCCGTCGCCGTCGCCGTCGACCTCGCCGTGAGCAACTTTTTATTATTTTTGTTAGATTTTTTTAGATTTTTTTTGTTAGATTAGATGTGTAGTAATTTAGATATGTAGTTCATAGTATGTTATTTAGATTGTGTAATTAATTTGTTCATATTGTGTTAATTTTTTTTCTGTTAATAGATTTTTTTGGTGTAATTAATTTATTCATATTGTGTTAGATTTTTTTTAGATTTTTTTGTTAGATTAGATGTGTAGTAATTTAGATATGTAGTTCATAGTATGTTAATTTAGATTGTGTAATTAATTTGTTCATATTTTTTAGAATTTTTTTTCTGTTAATAAAATTTTTGTGTAATTAATGTGTTCATATTGTGTTATATTTTTTTTAGATTTTTTGTTAGATTACATGTGTAATAATTTAGATATGTAGTTCATAGTATGTTAATTTAGATTGTGTAATTAATTTGTTCATATTGTGTTAGATTTTTTTTCTGTTAATAGATTTTTTTGGTGTAATTAATTTGTTCATATTGTGTTAGATTTTTTTTCTGTTAATAATTTTTTTTTCTATTAATTTGTTCATAGTACCTTTTGGGTTTCATCTCCATAAGAGTGGCTGAGTTTTTACGTTGGCTCGCCAAGCCTATCACAACCCTCCTCCTTTACCCGGGCTTGGGACCGGCTATGTTGAGACAACATAGGCGGAGTTGGTTGCGAGATCTTACGGGTTTCACCTCTAGCCTACCCCAACTTGTTTGGGACTAAAGGCTTTGTTGTTGTTGTTGTTGTTGTTGTAATTTGTTCATAGTATGTTTTGTGATATTATTGTTAATAGATTTTTTTGGTGATATTTAGATTGTGTTAGTAAGTACTATAATTGAACTAGCTAGTTAGAAAAATATAATTACTATTTTATTTAGATTTTTTGGGTAATATAATTAGTTAGAAAAATATGGGTTAGTTAGAAAAATACTACTTACTATATATAGAAGTAGTTTGTAGTAAGTGCTACTTTATTTACTTATAGTAAGTGTTACTTTATTTATTTATAGTAAGTACTATACTTTATTTATTTATAGTAAGTGCTTAGTAGTTGAACTAGATAGTTGATTTAATTAATAAAACTACTTTATTTAACTATATATAGAAGTAGTTCCGCTATCGACGTCGGCGATGCCTATCCCGCATCCTCGTCGTCGTCGATTCGGCGGTGGAGGCCTGCTTGATCAGGGCCATGTTCGGGACTGGGCTCCGCCGGGCTGGTATTGGGAGGTGCTATCTTCCGGGGGACGTAGATTGGTGAGGAGGCAGCCCGTTGTTGACCCGATCCTTGTTTGGTGGCGGTCGCGTGGGCCAGTGGCGGTGCTGAGGCTTTCGGACACCGCGGAGGGGGTACGTCACCGTGTCAGCGAGGAGGACGAGCACGTCCGTCGCTACATGGTTGCATTGGAGGGCAGGTTCGACAATACCTGGCAGGTTCTTCAGGGATCTCACTGGAGCTATAATCCCATGATGGTTCCTTATCTTTGGGTGTCCACCGCACACGTCGATACCCGTCGGGCGCTACGGTTCTAGTTGTATTAGTGATAATATTCGACGATGTACGGACACCAAGAAATGATGTACTTTTGCTTATAATTATTGAATGCATGCTAATTTGAATACTACTTTATTTTATGATTTGGTTTTGCTTATTTTATGATTTGGTATAATAATGCACTCGGGAATGAAAGGAGGAGCTACGTACATCGATTATCGATAGTCAACCTGTGATTAATAATAATGATCTAGTTTAATATTTGAATTATGAACATAGGCCGGAAATGTCGTACTCATCGGATGACGAAAACCGCCCGGGGGAGTGCGACTGGTGCCACGACGACCGAGGTATCTGTGACAGGTTCATTGAGCTGGACGAAGATCGGCGCTTCAGCATTAAGCTCGAGGAGACCTGTGATGTTCATACGGTACGCAATGACGATAATAGTTTTTTTTCGTAATTAAGCACGACTTCAACTATTTTAACGTGTATTTTTCATCTTTTCCAATTCGACTAGCTTATCCCATGCTTTGCAAGACGCTATGTCTTGGAGAGGATGGGTTTTGGAGACCATGAAAGTCCTCCTTGATTTGGGAGTCCACGTATCACGGCAAAAATGTGGGATTTGCATCAACCATGTTTCATATGTGGCGTTAGTTATGGGTATATCGTGTGCTGCTATCTATACTTATTCGTGTCGTTTAAGCTTTTATTGCAATATTTTGTTAGGGCTTGTGCAGTAAGCGTGACATTGATTAAGTGGTTGCATGTATGGAGTGATACCTATAGTATTTAAAACAAGCAAGATCACACTCGCACTAAACAATGTAGAAGTGCATGCTCTAGGCAATGCCCCCTCATGTGTGGCTCCCTCAGGCCTAAATCTGGACCGAAAGTGAGCTGTAATTTAATTGTGCCAGACGGGTCTTGAACTCAAGACTTCTAGGCTCCGATACCATGTAAAAGTGCATGCTCTAGCCAATGTAACCAAAATACCGATCTGATGGAAAAGACTAGGCAATACATTTATATGTCAACACACAATGCACCCACAACACAGCACACCCAAGGCCCAAGCCCGGAAGGAAACTATTTTGACTTGTCGGTTGTTTCGGTACTCTATGTTTCTAACTACAACATATGATGTATAGCTAGCTTGGAATAGGAGGAAATGCCATGTTGCACGCGCAGGTGTGATAGGGCACTCACGCAAGCTCTTTACCAGATAACTCTATATATACAGAGGAGTGGAAGGTAACTGGAACTGTACATGGTAGGATCCGGTGACAGATTTAGCAAATGATCAACACGTGTAAGTGCCCTGGCTCCGCGGCGGATCCCAAGAAGGTCCGGTGATGTCTTACAGCGGCCAGTGACTGAAGTCCCAATCTGAACCGAAGAACTAGAGCTCAGTCAAGTATTTTTGCTGATTTTACTTCCCGAGCCTTGTTTGGTTTGGTTTTTTTGTCCCATATTTTTCTATTCTATATATTTTTTACATCCAGCGGGAATTGAAACCGCAAATTTACCAATATGAGTTGGGCGCTTTAACGCCCCTATTGATCCTCTTGCTACTGAGTCATGCGGCCATCTGCTACTGGACAGAATTAGTATTGTCTTTGAAAACTGATCCTCGCCAAGAACATTAATTTCGAAGTGAAGATCTGCCCACACTGCACCTGAGCTGTCGATGGCTAATGTTGTTAGTAGCTAAATCCAACGAGATACAACAGCTAGTTTCCGCATGGACATCAAATTTTACAATATTGTCCAAATTCGCCATCCCATGATCTGTTGTCCAGATAAATGAATGCACAGAGCCACATGACGCTTGTTAACGAACAAGCAACTATAAAACTCTAGTACATCTCAAATCGCCATCAATATGATTTTCTTCTTGGAGGCAATGTATTATGAGTTGGCTCATGCATCATCCACTATCAAATCTAAATCTTTTGTGTAATCTTCTCCTTCCATAAGGGCTTACTAAACTTGCTTTATACTCCAAACCATAGCCAATTGAACCTCTTGCGGTCATAAAGTACGCAACAATTATAGTTCATTTGGAAAACTGCATTTTCTTTGGAAATTAATCGACACCAACAATCATTCAAAATGAAGATCTGCTTGTACTGAATGCCCTGGCCCCGTTGTCTATCAATAGAATTGTTATAAGCTGCACCAAACAAGACACTAAATATAGGTTCCTCAAGAAAGATTAGCTAAGAAAAGCATGATGGTTGTCCGGAGTCCCGCACCCGTTAGTCGTGCTCCAAATAAATGTGTTCCATAGAGTTGGATGATCCATTTAAGTGGACGAGCTAGCATGCCCATATATGTGAATCTCTTCGTCATCGCTGGCTTAACGGCAGAACACCACCGCCTTGCTTTCGCTTGGAATAGTACACATACTTTTCTTGATGCATAATTATCAGACGTATATGTATTAACATATACATACATAGGATTCGGACGCAACAGGAAAGAGTAGATGCTAGGGTCCAGTGTTAGATTTACTACAATAGCACAACAGTCAGGTGCCCGGGCTCCGCGGTGGTGTCACAACTCACAAGGAGCTTCAGTGATGTCTTACAGTGGCCAGCGCCTGAAATCCCAATCTGAGCTGAAGATAAAAAGGCGATACATGTTTTTGTGCTGATTTTGTTTCCCGAGCCTTTGCTTCGCTGCCCCTATTGGGCTCACCTGCTACTGAGTCATGAGGTCACCTTCCCCACCTGGCAAAACTCTCGTGGGCTTGGGCTTCTGTAGAGTCTTTCAGTATAGCTTCAGGGGTCAATTTAAAGGCAACCGCCCCCATCACTCCAGCTTTAAGAACTTATAGTCTCCTTTGTTATCTATAACTTCCCTAGTGAAAATACCATAAGAGGTCATGTTATCTAGTGCTTTGAGTGTTAAAAGTATTTGGTTAAATTCAAACTATAGCCAACCACTGTATTGTTGACAAAATAAGGATGAAAACACTAGTGGTCAGTGTACCGAAGCAAAACTCCAAACGAAATAGTATTATCATAGAAGATTGATCGTCATTAATGGCAAAGTGAAGATACGTCCATACTGCACCTGGCCCACCGATGACAAAAGTTGTTATTAGCTGATCTAACACTACACAGAGTAGTGTTCGCATGGACGGCAAATTTTATAATATTTTCCGAATTCAATACCCAGTGTAGTTTCTTGGCAATGTGCACGAGTTTGCCGAGTGTAGCTATCGGCAAATGCCTGACGGAGCCAGCGGCCGTGAAGTCACTTTATTTTACCGAGAAGCATTGTTTGGCCTTCGGCAAACTATTTGCCGAGTGCCCGAGTGTAGGTTCTCCATAAAGTTCTGCTTGCCTGAGAGGTGTACGCCACATACTTTTTGTCGATAACAATTCTCGGCAATATTGTGCCGAGTTTATTTGGCCCTTTGCTAAGTGTTTCTGGCACTCGGCGTAGGATGCAATTCCAGTAGTGTCCATAGATGAATGCATGCAGCGAAATGATCCTTTTTAACATACGAGCAAGCACCTGTGAACCTCTTTGCAATCTCTGGCTTGAAGGCATGACACGGTGGCCATGGCTGAAAGGACACATCGTCTTCTCAATGGTTTTCTGGATAACCACACCATGAAAATGCAGTTTTCGATAGTTTTCCGCTTTGATCGATCTCTGAACTGAATTTGTCTAGTATGTGCAATTACATCATTCAAGCAAGGGTTAATTTGATAAATGCCACTCCAAATCTGGCAATTGCGAGAAATGCCACTGCAATTTCCAAACTTTGAAAAATGCCATTTCAAGCCATTTCAAGCGGCATTTTTTGAAGTCTGGAATAGCGTTTTTCGAAGTTTACAAAAAATGCAGTGGCATTTTTCAAAAAGATTCGTCACATGATGATTGCCCCGAGGGTGCTCCGCCGCCACCGGGAGAGAGGGGGATAGAGCCCCCCTCCTTATTTTTCTTCCTTGACCTCCCCCTAGATGGGAGGAGGGTTTCTCCTCTGGTCCTTGGCCTCAATAGTGGCAGAGGGGTGAGAGCCCCTCCGATATTGGATCTCTCTCTCTCTCTCTCTCTCTCTCTCTATTTCTCTTGTGTTTCGTGACCCTTAATCTGGCCTTTCACCGTTTTTTAAATATTCGGAGATACGTAACTCCGATTGGGCTGAAATTTTAACACGATTTTAATATGGATATAAGATTCCTTGCGGCCGTAGTACAACTCCAACTGACCTACAGGGTGGACACAAGCTTGTTGGGCGCGCCTACCCCCCTGGGGCGTGCCCTCTGATCTTGCGGTCCCCTCGGGCATCGTCCTGCATTGATTCTGCTTCCCAAAAATCACATATATTCAAAAAAAATTCTTTGTGTATTTTTTATCGCGTTTGGCCTCCGTTTGATATGGATATTCTGCGAAACAAAAATACGCAAGAAACAAGAATTGACACTTGGCATTGGATCAATATGTTAGTCCAAGAAAACCATATAAATTGTTGCGAAAAGTATGTAAAAGTTGTAGAATATTTGCATGAAACAATTCAAAATTATAGATACAACGGAGCCGTATCATCTACTCATTTGAACAATATGTTTGCAGATTCCAGCTTAGTCCACGACACACTTGCACTATTATTATTATCACATCATTCGATCATGCAAGTAAAGGCAATAATGACGATGATTGATGAAGTGATTGCGGTAAAGGAAAGCTGGTATGAACTCTTCTTGTTTTTGCTTTTGTAAATATGTTTAGCTCATCGTTCTTGATTCAGCTTATTATGAGTAAACATGTTTATGCTGACAATTAGAGATTATGGTTGCTCATGGCATGTTTAAACAACTATGAGTAGATAATGATTTTACTTAAGTGTCAACATGCATTAAAAAGGTTATGATTTAGTATGCTAGAATGGTATCTCCCTCTGGATGATTCGAGTGGCTTGACGTGGCACATGTTCATGCTTGTAGTTGATTCAAAACCAACATAGCCTCCACAATATTTATGCTCATGTTGTTTTATATCCTACTCATGCTCGTATTCAGTGTTAATTATCCTCAATGCATGATTATGTCCGTTTTCGCTCTCTGGTTGGCTGCTTCTCAATCTAGTTGCTAACATTCGCCTGCACTAAGAAGGAATACTGCTTGGGTATCCAAATCCTTAAACCATAAGTTGTTCCAAATGAGTCCACTATATCTACCTATATGCAGTATTAGTTTGTCGTTCCATGTAAATTTGTTTGTGCCACGTCTAAACATTAAAATAATTATTTGTTTTGTGTGCTTGTAGCGTTTATGGCACGACAGTGGGTGGTCATTATCTTCCGGTTGGGCCACAACAAGGTGCTCTCCAGCATGGTGTGGCCACTGCTTCCCCTCCTTTTGATATGGTGGCCATAGCGTCGCCGTCACCTCTGCTGGCTTCTCGCACTCGTGTCTACCATTGAAGAAGAAGGTGGCTCAGGCACATCGAGAGTCCCCCATAGGCGGCGATGTAGCACCCCGGTGCTGTCGTGGATGCTCCTGTTGTATAGAGTTGGGGTGAAGATGCTTGTGGACCCTCTGACTACTTTAGTGGTCCAAGCAAACACTGTTGATTTTTTGGTGCCACATCATGGCTTACATGCGGGCCTGATCTGTCATAAACAAGTAAAAAATGAACGAGTTGCGTCATAATGTTTTTTGTGATCATTAGGCAAAAAACCCATGGCTGTTAAAAAGAAGTTGTAGCGTGCTGGTTTTTGAAACGCTAACTACAAAATGATATGACAATCTGATCTGACTCTTTTGTGTAATTTTCTCTTTCCATAACTGCTTTCAAAACTTGATTAACACAAAGCCCAGTTGTGGCGAAGTTTTTTAACTCCTCAGGGTTTGCGTGATTTTGTAATGACATTCAGGTTATGTTGCTGCAAATAGTGGCCAATTAACCCTTACAGTCAGACAGTATGCAACTATTTTATTCCTCACTTTCAGCAAACCGTGTCATCTTTGAAAAATGAATGGACACCAACAACCTGTCAAAGTGAAAATCTGTTTATATTGAATGCCTGGCCCTTTTTATCAACAATAATATTATTAGCTTCAGAAAAGAAGACACTAATTATAAATACTAGCTGTCAACCCGTGCACCTGCACGGCCTAGGTACTACCGAGATAAATAATTATTAAAAAATTTCTATTATCATGTAAAATATAGGAGGTTAAATTCCAGATATCATACAGTTGAACAAATGCTAAGTTATTCAAACAATCAGAAATAACACATGTATTATGAGCTTTATTTTTGGATGTTGTGTGTCCAATTTCCCTACTATGCAAACTTCTATCATTGGTCTAAATGAACCTCTGCTAGAATTATCAAAAAACAGAACTCTTCCTAAATTATATGTTATCTTTTGATCCATATGGCAGGTGCATATCTTCGTAAAATACAACATTAAATACATATTTTTGATCCACATTGTAGAATATATCACATCTTTGTAAAAGCTTCGAGAAGGTACACTACATACAACCTCCACTCATTAATACTTCAATTGAGAGGCATGAACTACAGGCAAGTTCAAAAAAAATTGATGTATATATCAAAAGAGTTGGATAATTGTTTAGTAGAAGTGGTACTGAGTGTTTTCTAAAGATAATTCTAGTGATAGATATGTGTTCCATTCAATGATGGATTTTTCCACTATCTATGAGTTCTTCCTAATGCATTGGGCAGTTCTTCTGCCTCAACTTCCAACATAAACATTTTTAAAATTAATTGAGAATATCTATATATAATCAAATTAGATAGTACGGTTATGAAATATCCCTGTGTGAAAAACTGACGGTTTGCCTTGCCGAACCCTATCACAGAAAGCAATGATGTTCCTTCAACTAATATTTTGACTGGTTCATATTCAAATATGATTTTTCAATGTGTGAAAATTTACACATGACTCTTACTTGTTAACAGTGATCTATGTGATCCATTTGGGAGAGATTTATGTACGACACATTTACTTTTTATCTCGAGCTTTTCCATCCCTTAGCACAAAATCAATGATATTCCAACACAGATATAGAAAAGCAATGCTATTCGGCTAATTTTATTTTCTAATGCTCTAAGTTCTTTTTTCAGAATACTAATGCATTAAGTTCATATAATATTTTTGGATGTCCGACAATTTACGCATATTTTCCTTCTTGTACAGATTAGGTTTTTTTCACATACGAAATTAATGACCTAGGTTGCAATAATATCTAGGAGATATTAGGGAAAGATTTATTTACGTTCGCGTATTCTTACAAAGACTTCTTTTTGTACGTGGGGATTGAGATCTCTTTTTCTATCAGACATAGCCTTTTCTTATTAACCTGAGCCTTGTTGACTCTAAATTTGTATGTGTCCTTTTACTTCCTTCAAGCAAACATGCACGTGATTTTCTTTTAGGGGCATGCACGTAATTTTTGATTACGTGAGAAGAGGGATGTGGGCTCTTTCTTTTAACGTGAGAAGATGTTTTTTCTACGTATCATTTTTCCTTTTATTCAAAAGTCAGAAGCACGTCTTCTTTTTTGAACTTGGCGTGGTTTTTTATTAGTAATACAATTTTTTATGTGATCTCTTTCTGTAATAATAAGCTGTGTGTCTCATTTTGTATGCATTCGTATAATTCTTTACATACACTGTATTTTTTATGGCATAGTCTTCTAATAAATTGTGACCATTAAATTTTAAATCTAATGGCTGAATTAATCTCTTTTTTACGCGAGGAGATGTTATTTTATTTGTACATATTCTTTTTTATTTTTTATCAAAAGGGAGAAGGCACCTGATTTTTTGGAACATGGACGTGGTAAATTTTTTTTTCTTTCTAAAGCATTATGGCTCCTTCCGTCTAGCGTTAGGACTCTTTGTTTTTATTTTGCATGGTGGACTCTTTGTAACGTGATGGCTTCTTTCTAATAATGGGGAAGTCTCTTTTTTGTACGTAACATACACAATGGTTTTTGTAAGGTCGACTCTTCTAATAAATCTTGATCAATAAAATTTAAATCTTTTTTTTAGGGTAATAAAACTTAAATTTAAATCTAATGGCTGCATTAATCTTGATGATGTGGATTAACGTAGAGGCTCAAAAGGTACCTCCAATTAGTAAATATAAGATAAGATATAAGATATAAGATATGTTCATCAAGGACGATTAGCTTTGAAAAGCAGGAAGATTGAATCCCTGACTCGTGAGTCCTGCTACAAATAAATGGTTGCAGCGAGCTGTATGACCCATGTAAGTGGACGAGCTAGCAAGCATATATACATGGCCCTCTTCGCCTTTGTTGGTATAACACTATAACAGCAGAACACCACTACCTCGCTTGTGGTAGACATACTTTTCTCAATTTTACGCAGCTAACATCATGATCAGACGTGTATACATCTATAGGGTTGGAAGGTAACTGGGAAATGTTGATTCTAGGGTACAGTGGCAGATTTACAGTCTGTGACCCAGAGATGTCCTAAGATGTTGTTAGCCATAATCTTGATCTAGAAATTAGCTGCATGCATTTAGTTCACGTGGTGTGGATCGTGGACTCGGGGGCGTTGCGTCGTGCCGCTGGGTCGTGGGCTGCATGCGTGCTGTAGTTAGTGCAGAGCAAAAACAGGATCAAACCGTTATGTGGCTTGACCGGCGAGTTTGCATGCTAGCTAGGTAGTTAGTGCATGGGGTTAGTGGCCGATCTGGGCGGCTGGGCTGTGAGTGAGTCCGCGTATTAAAATGGCCGCGGTGCTGCTGTGTAGAGTAGCCAGAGAAAGATGTAGCTTTTTGGAGTGTATGTGTGCTCACCGTGGGGTGGTATGTGTGGCTCGAGTTGTGCCCGGGGAAACGATTGCCGTTGTTGCGGCGGGGCGTATGTGCGCCGGAAAAACAGCACCCTGTCCTGTGTCTCTTCTTGCTTCTATCCTCGTTTGTGCGAGTGAGAGAGAGCGAGAGGGAGTTGGGCACCGGCGCAAAGAGCGAGCTAGGGCTCGGCGCCAACAATTGTTATCATGAGCTGGTTCATCTTGAGTGTCGTCCCCTTGCCGAGGCGTGCCGGCGTTCGCCGGCGGCTGCGCGGTGAAGCTCCAGGCCGTGTATCGGCTTGTGGAGGTGTGCGGCGCTGCGGCTGCCATGGCGGACGCGGAGGTAGCGCGCGGTGAGTCCATGGCATCTGGTGCGGTCGGGCTCGTCGGGCTCATCGGGCGCGTTGGGTGCGCGCCGGACGTGCGGGACGCACTGGTGCGGCCGGACTCGTCGGGCGGGTCGGGTGCGCGCAGAACGTGCGGGGCGCAGAGGGACGCCAGGCGCGTGTCGCCGGCGGAGAAGGAGCTCGGCTTGTGTCGCTGGAGCCGTGACGGAGCACGGTGCGACCGGCGCCGGTGTGCCAGGTCGGGTCCACGGGCTGGGTCATGGTTGTGACGTCGACAACTACACCAGCTGCATCAACTCCGGCGACGGCAGCCACACGACACGTCGCAGCGGGCACAGAGGCGTGTGATGATGTCAAGCGAAGGCATGTCAAAATTAGGAGGTGATTGTTAGGCATAATCTTGATCTAGAAATTAGCTGCATGCATTTAGTTGACATGTTGCGGATCGTGGACTCGGCGGGCGTTGCGTCGTGCCGCTGGGTCGTGGGCTGCATGCGTGTTGTAGTTAGTGCAGAGCAAAAAAAGGATCAAACCGTTGTGTGGCTTGACCGGCGAGTTTGCATGCTAGCTAAATAGTTAGTTCATGGGTTAGTTGCCGATATGGGCGGCTGGGCTGTGTGTGAGTCCGCGTATTAAAATGGCCGCGGTGCTGCTGTGTATAGTAGCCAGAGAAAGATGTAGCCTCTCGGAGTGTATGTGTGCTCGCCGTGGGGTGGTGTGTGTGGCTCGAGTTCGTGCTCGGGGAAACGATTGCTGTTGTTGCGGCTGGGCGTATGTGTGCCGGAAAAACACCACCCTGTCCTGTGTCTCCTCTTTCTTCTACCTTCGTTTGTGCGAGTGAGAGAGAGTGACACGGAGTTGGGCACCAGTGCAAAGAGCGAGCTAGGGCTCGGCGCCCACAGATGTTTGACACCGGCTAGCTAGAGACTAAAATCAGGATCTGAACTGAAGAACAAGATGTCCATCACGAATTTTGCTTTGTTGCCCCTATAGGCGCTCCTGCTACTGGGTCACCGCCTCCACCCCCTCCTTCCTGAAAAGACTCTCTCAATGGCTTAGGGCTCATTACACAGCTGTCTTTGAGTTCTGACTGACTAGCTCCGCCACTACAACAACTTACGGTCACCTTTTTTATCGCGCACTTAAAGTGAAAAATATGGTAAGAGGTAATGTTCTGTGGGATCTTAGATCTATATAAGTGCTAAAAATATTTGGTTATAACATCAGACTATAGCCAACATTGCAAAAAGAAAAGAAGGAAACAGTAGTCGTCCGTTCTTTGCACAAATAGTGTCTTTGAAAATTGATCCTCGCCAAGAATCATTTGTCCTGAAATGATGATATGTCCATACTGCACCTGGCCCGCCAATGACTAGTGTTGTTATTAGCTGAATCAAACATGACACAAAAGCTGACTAGTGTTGCTATCAGATTTTACAAAATTTTCCAAATCCGTCAGCCCGTGATTTGTGCTCCAGATAAACGAATGCATGGAGCTGCATGATCCTTGTTAACGAAAGAGCAAGCATGTGTGGTCCTCTTTGCCATCTCTGGCTGGAAGGTATGACTCGGTGGCCCTCGCTCAAAGCAGACATAGTTTTCTCAATATTTTTGCGGGTAGCCTCACTATCGAAGAAGCATTGCCGATCATTTTTCCGCTTTCATTGATCTCTAAACAAAGTTTGTCTGGTATATGTGATTTGATCATTCTGTTATTTGAAAACATATGTTTGATGGACAATACTGTTGTTTTGCAGCTTCTAACAAGATATATACAATACTGTTGTTTTGTGAAGGCATCTACCTGTACTGATGGGGCTCTCGGCAAATATGAACCACAATTTTATATAGCAAGCTACGGCTAATAGTGACAAAAGAATTAGCACGATAAATTCGCGCTATAGCATGCTAAATAATGCTAAATGGCACTAAAAGACTTAGTGCGATGCATGTCCAAGTGTTGTAGGGCCGGAAGAGTCACTTTGCCTCTTCCATGTGTGTCTGATGTCGACCCCATGATAGTTATTGGGATGAAAGTTGGCATCAATGATGCCACACTGTATTACCTGCCTCCTCACTGATGTGGCACTCCGGCGTGGTTCATGTGGGCCTCAGAGGATGTATCGTTGCTAGTCCAAGTACTTTTGAGTAGATACCACCAAGAATTTTGTTGGTTTCATGCGCTCAAAAATTTGGAGTTAAACATACGAAAATATTGTACAGGATCATGGTTCAGCCGAGCCTATGCTCGGTGCTACACATCACATGACAGCATTTTTTGACATATTTGCATTGCGGCTATGGTAAACCTTGGCGGGAATGATCAACCACATGGAGGGAAGGATCCAGCGTTAAAGCATGCGATTAGGGAGAAGGAATAACATATTCTACGCTACTATATAGTATATGAGTTTTAAACTTACCAATTTCAAGGCCAAAATGCAATGTGAGCTGTTGATAGTGTCCATCGAACGGCTCAATTTGGTGGGATTCGCAGCTATAGTAGTGGCTACAGTACCAACGAAGGTGCTACTAATTTCTAGAACCAACGAAAAAGTTCACGTATGTCTGATGTTATCCATTCATGTGTAGATGGCCACGTCACACGCACTGACAGCTGGACCGCTAGTGTCCGCGGCATTGCGCATTAATCTATCTCATCAGCGATATTTGGAAGCTCTCGGTGAAGCTTTTTTAAGCTGGCTACAGTGCAAGATACTAATTCTAAACATGTGAACCTTTACATATACAAATCACAACGGCTGCAACGATGGACCCAATGAAGCCATACATGCGAAGGTGTTGTGTTTGAAGGGATAAGATTTGTATCCGTCGATTGAGTCCTTGATAAAGACTCGACTAGATGGCGAGTCGTTCGTCGGCCTGATCTTTCACGATACTAGCAGCAACAAGAAATTCCGGTCGAGCGAAGATGCAAGACCGTAAGATCGAAAACTTGCGTCAAGTAGATTGAATCGACTCCACGCACAGCAGCAACAAAATCCTCACGGATCACCAACAAAGACGATATTTGGTGTCCCACATCACAAGACGTTTTCTGACTTTTTTATTCAAGTCCCGAGCGATACAAAATCTGACGACCAAAACCAAAAAAAACTCCACCCTTACGTTGGCCGAAGCCGGCCTGTTTTATAGGCGACATCAACCTGACCCCAAACCGTCCTAAACTAGTATTACTTTCCTAATTCAACTTGGCTTCCTATTTTAAACCTTAAAGAAAAAAACTCTCACATACCAACTAGTACTACTTGCATAATAGGACACGACACATAATCTGGCTTCCTGATCCATGTTGATTTGTCTTGTACGTTAGTGCCTTGATTTAACTCCACGTATATCACATCAGGAATTTGAACGCACATGACGTGATGTGTTGCTCCTGGACGCCTCAACTCCGATCAGACTTGGAATGATAATGATCCAAGCATAACCCGACGCGGCGGAGTCCTAAAATTAGGTTTAACCTCGTCCGGCTTAGGTTCCGATGACTGTATTTTGAGTGCAATTGTACCCACCATTAAAATATTAGAATCTATGGCTTGATCAAATTTTGCTAATGCATCAGTGGACACATCATCCCCTCCTCCTTGAAACAAAACCGTCCTCGGTTTGGCGGTAGATTTCATAGACTTCTTCAGTGAAGCAGTTGTGTCCACCATGATTTCTGTCATAAACATAGATCGCAGAACATGTCGTCTTCCTGCTTTCCAAAAAGAGTATGTATTGGACCGTCCCTCATGTGTGGCATGACGGTCATATTACCACGGTCTCCCCAACAATAAGTGACATGCATCCATCGGCAATACATCACAAATCACTGTATCAGTATAGTTACCAACCGAAAAATTGAGACGCACCTTGTGAGTAACATTCAGTTTCCCCGACTGATATAACCATTCGACGCAGTGGGGTTGTGGGTGCTTCTAGGTAGGCAAAGCTAAAGCATCCACCAAGTCCTTGCTAACCGCGTTGGTGTAGCTTCCTCCATCTATGATCAACTTACAATTAGTGTTGTTGATTTTGCATTGAGTTTGAAAAATATTCCACCGCTGCCCCTTATCCTCAATGCGATCTTCTTGCACCCGTTGCACCATCAAAGACGGATATGATTCAGCAGCTTCAAAACTCGCAACCACATCTTCAACATCTTCAGATTTTTCACCAGAAGTGTCAGAAACTGCCTCTTCATCACTAGAGGATGCATAGCCATCTCTCGTGAGCAACACTCTTTTCTCATTAGGACATTCACGCTTCATATGTCCCCTTCCTCCACACTTGAAACACTCTATGTCACTAGTGCGTCCGGTCGACTGTGCACTAGAATCAACCATCGACAGTCCTGATTTTGAAGCATCCTTTTGCACGGAACCATGAGAGCGATTTGATGATGTCGCCCTGGAGCTAGGACCGACATCCTCACTCTTATACTGCGAGCGTCGCCATGTGTTCAAAGTGGTAGTGGGAACAATGTTGACTTGGCGTCGCTTAATCTGTTGTTCCGCACGCACAGCTTGGTGCACAAGATCTTGTATGTTGTAGTAGACCACCATCTCAACACGATCCTGCACCTCGATATTTAGCCCGTTAAAGAAACGAGCCATAGTCGCCTCCGGATCCTCCGTTGTCCCTGTACGTATCATAAGCAATTCCATCTCCTTGTAATATTCATCAACACTCATATTACCTTGAGAGAGCCGCTGCAACTTGTTGTACATATCTCTTTTATAGTGCTCAGGAACAAAACGTCGCCTCATGAATTATTTCATACCTCGCCAAGTCGTCGGCCGATGTCTTGAACGACAAATTTGATTCCACCAAATTAGCGCGTATCCGGTGAACTCAATTCCAGCAAGTTGAACTTTCTTCTCCTCGCTATAATGATGGGCATCAAAAATTTGATCAACACACATCTCCCACTCTAAATAGCCTTCTGGTCCGCACTTGCCAGAGAACGAAGGGATTGAAATTTTTATGCGCCCAATTCCATCATCCAAAGGCACACGCACAACTTGACCAACTCGGTCATGCACTCCACCACGAACGGATGTTTCGGGACGAGGCTCATAGTGTCGTGGTCGTGGCGCGTACCCCGCAAGGTCAATGCCATCATCGAAACCATCATCTCCAGCATGAGGGTGTGCCGCCAAACGGCGATCATGCACGCCGGTATGTCCGTCGCGAGCTGGTGGTGCATAATGCAGTGGAGCAGCCGGAGCAGTCTGTGGTGGTGCAGAATTCGATGCCGGCATATTGATGATGTCTGCCAAACCATCAAACCGAGTGATCAAGACATCTATCCTTTTGCCGAGCGCATCATGACATTGCTTGATGTAGTTGCATGTGTGGTCAAAACCATCCCGAATATTTTGAGGAATATCATCCGCGTACACTGGACGTACAATTTCCTGAGAATTAGCAACAACCTCGTCTTCCTTGTTGACCGAGGTCGACATCTTGATCAACACAATACCGTGAACAACCTTAGCTCTGAATACCACTTGATAAAGACTCGACTAGATGGCGAGTCGTTCGTCGGCCTGATCTTTCACGATACTAGCAGCAACAAGAAATTCCGGTCGAGCGAAGATGCAAGACCGTAAGATCGAAAACTTGCGTCAAGTAGATTGAATCGACTCCACGCACAGCAGCAACAAAATCCTCACGGATCACCAACAAAGACGATATTTGGTGTCCCACATCACAGGACGTTTTCTGACTTTTTTATTCAACTCCCGAGCGATACAAAATCTGACGACCAAAACCAAAAAAAACTCCACCCTTACGTTGGCCGAAGCCGGCCTGTTTTATAGGCGACGTCAACCTGACCCCAAACCGTCCTAAACTAGTATTACTTTCCTAATTCAACTTGGCTTCCTATTTTAAACCTTAAAGAAAAAAAACTCTCACGTACCAACTAGTACTACTTGCATAATAGGACACGACACATAATCTGGCTTCCTGATCCATGTTGATTTGTCTTGTACGTTAGTGCCTTGATTTAACTCCACGTATATCACATCAGGAATTTGAACGCACATGACGTGATGTGTTGCTCCTGGACGCCTCAACTCCGATCAGACTTGGAATGATAATGATCCAAGCATAACCCGACGCGGCGGAGTCCTAAAATTAGGTTTAACCTCGTCCGGCTTAGGTTCCGATGACTGTATTTTGAGTGCAATGGTACCCACCATTAAAATATTAGAATCTATGGCTTGATCAAATTTTGCTAATGCATCAGTGGACACATCAGTCCTCCACGTGCTGTGCACGTACCCGCCTACTAGTAAAAATAGTAGGGCAGAATGTAAGCACAGAAAATGAGGAAAAAACAATATCAAAAAAAGGTTGCAACTGTTTTTTTTCTTTCTTTTGACGAAACACCCTTGCAATAGTCAACTATCCATTTTAGTACACGATTTGGAACAGAAAACAAAGAACATTCTATTCGGAACTAATCATTCAATAAAATGTTATACCAGATCAAATTATTTAATTTTGTAAATGTTTCGAATTAATAAGCCACTCTAAGTCGTCAAGCAGCTTCTCAAAAGATGTCTTTACCTTTGTGCTGAATTGCAGATACACTGTTTTTTATGATTCTGTATGTATCACGAAAAAGGGTCTCCCCCGCTTTAGACTATAAAGCAACAACCAATCGTACAACCAGCTCATTGGGGCCGGAGCACAATCTGTATGTATCCATGTGTTCGCATCAGTTACATAAACATATTTGGCCGTGATTCATCTGCTTTAGGTTAATTTTGGGTGGGAATTAGGAGTAGAACCTGTTAAATTTCTACCAAGGTCTTTTGCTAGTAGCATAAAATTGCAGGTTAGCTGATCTATCCCATAATGCACATCTAGTACCTGTCAACACATCATAGTGGAACAGTGAGTCGTTTATATTTACCTTGTTATATTGCAAGCGTGTGCCACCATTTTATAACCAAGGCCATCGTAAGTTACCGCTTTAACGTGAAGATTATACGTACTACTCCGTATGAGTGAACCATTGAATAAATGGTTGCAAGGACGACTGAGACACCATTTAAAACGAGCAGGCAAGCTGGCTCTTTCTCCTTGCCACTGGTCGACTCCACACTTCCTCGTTCTGTTTTGCATCTTCTAACAAGAGATATACAATACTGTTGTTTTGTGAAGGCATATACTACCACCAGCCTACCCTTTTGAAGGGTGTCTAAATTTTTCTTTGAGAAAATTTGAGGGGGTCCAGTATTATGTGCGTAGGATTGGGAGGTATTCAGGAATTGCAGATGCAGAGCCATGACCGATCGATATCTTTAGTTTGGCTGGGCCGAGCCCTATCCCCTTTGGTTTGGCTGTACTTCATCATGTTGCTGAACTGCAATGCATATCGAAGGAGTGGAGGCTCAGAACCCAGTCAATTTTTATTTTTAGTTACAGATGCTTGATACCATCAAGGCCAGGCCCTCAGCTGGCCTAGTACACTCAGGTTTGATGTCTCATGCAAACATGCAATGTACAATGGCAAGGTGTGTATGAACCCTATTTGACCAAGATATTGTTGATCACATGCTTGCGAATGAGAAGATGGACCCGAAGCTAATGATCTTCTCTAAGGCCGAGAGTTCAAAACCTTATCACATGAGAATTTTGTGAAAATGCTTTTTAGGCCTCCTTTGGTTCATAGGATAGGATTATTATGGGAATAGGAAACATGTACGAAATGAGATGACATGTATCTCAAATCCTATGAGTAGGAATAGGAAAAAGGATGTCATTTGGCTCACATAATAGGAATCTTTAAATTGAGTCTAGGCTAATGTTTATATTTATTTGAAATGTGGAGGATATGAACCAATCCTATGTAGGAATATGACTCCATTCCTATGAACCAAAGGGCTCTAAAGGAAAAATTCATGGTGCATTGTCTGTTCATGCATTCATGGTGCATTTTCATGAAGGGGAATAGCAGAGCCCATTGTCTGTTCATGCATTCATGGTGCATTTTCACAAGTATCTCAAGGCAACACTTAATCTGAAGCGGTGTGTGATTCCTTCACCAGATAGTTCTGTTTAAGTCAACGTGGATGGTAAGAAAAGGGCAGTGGGGGCGCTTTGTAGGGTTGCTCCGGTAGTTTTTTGGGCGCTTCGGCTAGGGTTTTTGCTGCCGATGACCCCACAAACTCTGGAAATCTTCTATGCGAATTGAAGCACCCTAATAGCCCCAGATTGCCCAGAAATTGTCTTCCTTTCATTATAGCTCAGATGGCGCAACAAATTTGAAGAAGCTACCTTCAAGCATGAATTCCGTCAGTCTAGCTATGCATTGGTTGATTTTGCTAAGGCGTCAATCGATTTGTTAGTTCGTCGTCGTTCATGGCTAGTAGGGCACCGGTCTTTGCGTTTATTCCTATGTGTCTAGGTGATAAATACAACAATGAGAGTAACTGAAAAACGAAGGTAAGCATTGTACGGTGCACTAAATAAACCTAAAGGTAAATGTTTGTAGCCGGCCGGTCGGCCGAGTTATTGTGCCGGACGCACGTGGTGTGTTGGATGAAAGCGATCCAACTAACCACGGAAAGGCCCCCATAGGGACGCGCGTCCTCAGCAGGGGCCACACATCACCGTTCCCCCATCTCAGCCTTATCTTATGGAGCTAATCAAAGTTTCACCTGCGCTCCCACGCAACTTTGCCTCACCTCCTTGCCCACAACACAGAGCACCTCCATGCTCCTCTCTATCATCTCGTGTTGCAGGCTTTCTCCATGGTGTGCTGCTCAAACGTTTCCTCACCCGAGGCCTCAAGGTGATCTTCGGTGCTACTCCGACGGGGAGACCATGGCTTGCGAGCTCACGGGTCAGGTACGGCATGGCCTATGATCTCCGGGGGTGGACGACGTCGGGTTGCGACTGCGAGCTGCTATAGGCGACAACATCGCGCATTGCCAGGGGAGGAGCATCTTTGCCGGCTTGTGTGTTGTAACCCCTCACGGTGGTGAGCTCCAACCCATCACGCCGGCGAGTTACAACCTGTTACGGGGTTTGTGCTGCAACCATCATACTGAGAGCTACATCCAGCAGAGAAGATGCTGGAACCTGGGCAGATGAGGTACATCCCGCTGGGAAGATGCTGCAACCGACCGGAGGAGAGCTGCAACTGACTACTATTTTTGATACTACCTCCACCGGCAAGCGCGACGGAGAGCACGCGATGCTACAACCGTTGATGTGGGAGCTATAACCGCAAACTTAGTTTTGCTAGAACCGGTGACTGCGGTGAGCTGCGTTCGGTCAGCACAGCGAGCTAGAATCACGGCCGCGGCCAGTTGGAACCATGGCCATGAGGTGCTGCAACCATGAATCGGCTTTGCTAGAACTGTTGCCGCAACAAGCTGTAATGTCCCAACAACGAGCCAGCAAGCTTCGAGGCCTAGGGCGAGATGTTGGAACCATGCAAGCCATTGCCGCAACTAGAGAGCTTTCTTTGCTGGAACCAGTATGAGTGTAGGCTATGAGCTTCGGCGTTGCCGAATTCATGGATGCTGCAACCAGGGATAGCGGCACCAGCGAGGCATGGTGCATGGACCAGCATGGGTTGGTTCTTGGCCTGAGGGAGACCGGAGGTGCGGTACTGCCAAGGGGCGCTGGGCAAGCTGAGCGAGCTTTCCTCGCCACCATGATGAACTCGTGGTATGAATTGGGGGCTAGCTATTGCCAAGAGCATCTCATACTCCGAGGATATTGATGACCTTGTTTGGCAATACAATGCCTCAGGCACTTACACCACTAGCTCTCTATATGCTATTATTAACTACAGAGGTGTGACACCAGTTTTTATTCCTGCAGTTTGGAAGCTAGTTGTTCCCCCTAGGATTCACGTTTTCCTCTGGCTAGTTTCATATAATAAGATCATGACTAGAGACAACTTGCAGAAGAGATTGATGAACAAGCCTTTAAACTGTGTTTTCTATTCTGAAAATAAAAGTGTTCAACACCTTATTTTTGATTGTTTGGTGGCCAAAATGGTTTGGAAGGAAGTCAGTAGCTTCCTTGCCAAAACAATGGGCACCAATATGGAATTTGTTTCTTCATCTTGGATTGCTGGAAAAAGACTTGATGCATTTAATACCATTGTAGCTGCTACACTCTGGGCTTTGTGGGAGCACAAGAATATCTTGGTATTTAACGGTGTCTTCTGGTTATCTTTGAAACAAATTTGGTCACTGATTTTGAGAACAATCATAAGATGGCGCTTGATACTCAAGGAGCACATGCTGGAGCAGACAGATCTCTTCTGCCAACGAATTCAGACAATAGTGCAGGAACCAGAGCTACTGGAGTGGGGGTGAGGGGCGATGAACCTTTGCTCTTTAACAAGTTACATGTGCATGGCACCCAGACGGCCGCAAGCCCAACATCTTTCCTGGACACTCTCTGATCTCCGATTTCCGTGCTGCCTGGAATGATAGCCTGATTCAAGATGGGCATGGGGGCTACCTACAAAATGGTAACATGAATCAAGATGGAGCAGGGGTGTCATGCACTTCTGGAGTCTGCTTTTCTTAGTTTTTTTGCGGATTTGAACTTGTGTTGTGTGAGTTTTCACAGCAGTGACATCTGTAATGAAGTCTGTATAACCAGTCCGTGTGTTTTTTCGGGCTTCTATCAAATGGAGCCCGGGAGACCTCCCTGTTGATCTAAAAAAAAGCTGAGCGAGCTGCGCATGGGAAGGGCAGTGGGGCAAGCTGCTCGAGATGTGGGAGAAAGAAGAGCTAACCAAAAATGAAGTAATGCTACAACGAGGGATTTTTTTTTTTTTACATAGTTAACCTAATAGTTGCATGGACCAGTAGAATTGGCGATTGGGGGAGGAAGGGCCCTCGCCGCCTTAAACTCGGGTTGGGGGGGGGGGGGGGGGGGGGGGGCAGAGATTAGTTACAAGGAAGCATGTAAAACTCCCGCAATATGCCGTGCGTATAGGATTGTGGCTCCATGTCTTGCTTTGGTCCACTGGACCAGAGATTGAATATAGTACTCCCTCCGTTCCAAAATTCTTGTCTTAGATTTGTCTAGATACGGATGTATCTAATACTAAAACCTGACTTGATACATTTGTATTTAGACAAATCTAAGACAAGAATTTTGGGACGGAGGGAGTAGCTAGCTTCTTTCTATTGCTTGCGGTTTAATTTAGCTTCATGTGCCATTATTTCTATTGACGCTTGATCTAGCTAGGCGAACTAAGAAAGTCCAGAAGGTAGGTGGGTCAAGGACGAGCTTTGCAATGTCCTCACATTGTACTGCGTTTGCATGCACATGCACCCAGCATGCGTGACCCAGCCGTCAGTTTACATCATACATGCCGCGTCGGCTAGCCTCAAAACTGACCTTATAAATTTGTCTAGTTTGTGACATTAGCACGCTCTTTTCTGAACGGGGCAGGCAGCAACTTCCTCGGTGCCAAAAACGTTTTCTTAGATTTATCTATATACGAATGCATTTAGACATGTTTTAATGTTACATACATCTATATCTAGATAAATCTATCCATTCCATGCAGTGTCGGATTGGGAGGTCACAGAAATCCGATTTGGCAGTGCGAGAGAAGTATCTGAGGAGGTTTCCCTCGAGGGACGGTGCACCTATGGCCTAATCACTGCAAAGAATAGAGCCAGTATCGGTAGCAAAGTGATGCATGTTGCACAGCTCAGCGGCTGTAGGAAGACGGAAAACCGCTACGATGTGACGATGGATCAACATGCATCGTCTCCGCAGATCATGCAATCATATCTGTGGGTACCCCAAGTCATCCTCACGATCCCATTACATCACTCTTCCCGCACCGGACGTGCATGCTTTTGCTCGGAGAATGGGTTGTACAGTAGAATTCTATATCTTCTACTACTCGATCCATATGGGATTGTCAAGCGTGGGAACAAAATGATCTCGAGTATGATTTTTGTAATAAAGATTTATGCGAATTGACATGTTCTTATATCTCCCTAATTTGAACAAAAAACATTGCATGATCCGGCTAAAGGAGAATGGTGAGTTCCCGCAAAAATAGAACTATCCAATGGTGAGGGACCCGGCTAAAAGTCTCAATGAAAACGGGTGTAGCAGTGCCTTACTCAAATTAGACATTTTAAGTCCCATGCATGGTGGCCGATCAATATCGTTCTTGAGATCAGGTAGATGCGGATGCAACTGGAGTCTCGTCCGTGGTAGCCTCAGGTTCCATATGTAGCTCAAAATTAGACAAATTTAGTTCTGCTCGCGCAACCTGACTGGGTCAATAGATGTTCCAAGTACTTCTCTTCCTAGTTGGAGCTCCACTAGTAGAAAACAGGGTTTTCGTTCGGCTAGAAAAGAGCATTAATCCCGGTTGCATTACGAACCGGGACTAATGTGAGCACTAGTCCCGGTTCGAGCGGCGAGGGCACCGTACAGGCATTACTCCCGGTTCAAATGCGACCTTTAGTCCCGGTTGGTGCCACAAACCGGTATTAAAGGGTGCGATGCCCATTAGTACCGGTTCGTGCCACGAACCGGTACTAATGGTCCCATTTTCAAACTCTACCCCCCCCCCCCCCCCCCGTCGGTGTATCGCCATTTCAGTTTTGAAAAATACAAAAGAAAATGATAAAAATTTCAAAAAATAAAATTCTTCGAGATGTAGTTATATTACTACATCTACTAGTTAGAAAAATTTAAAAACTTAAATTTGGACATGTTTTGCAAAAAGTGTAGGGAAAATATAAAACGGCTATAACTTTTGCATACGATGTTGGGAAAAAATGTATAATATATCAAAAAATTCAGCACAAAAATCCGCATCTGATTTTCACCGCCTATGGCCTATTTGCAAATTTTTAGAATCCTCAAATTATAAAGGAAAAAAAGTTATGCTCAAATTTCAGTTTTTTTTGAATTTTTGTTAAATCTAGTCAAACTATGGTCAAGCTACTTATTCAAGAAGTATTAGTGTTACTAAATAATTATTCAAGAATATTAGTGTTACTAAATAATTATTTCAGTTTTTTTGAATTTTGGTCAAATCTGGTCAAACTATGGTCAAACAATGGTCAAACTACTTATTCAAGAAATATTAGTGTTACTACATAATTATTTTAGTTTTTTAAATTTTGGTCAAATCTGGTCAAACTGTGGTCAAACTGTGGTCAAACTATGGTCAAATTATGGTCAAACTGTGGTCAAACTACTTATTCAAGAAATATGAGTGCTACTAAATAATTATTGTTTTTTAAACAATAGTTTCAAACTCAAACAGTGAAATGTGTGACTTCATATTGAAGCTAAATTCCTGAGGGTTAATAGGATTGACATCTTACTATTGTCAGGAAAACAACAAGTGCAGACATGGAAACGAGGGAGAATAGAACCCGGAAGTTAAGCGTGCTCAGGCTAGAGTAGTGAGAGGATGGGTGATCGTCCGGGAAGTTAGATGATTTGGAATGATGAGGGATGATTAGAGATTAGAGGTTAAATTGAGCAGTGATGAGGGGTGATTAGAGATTAGAGGTTAAAATAATTCAAAAAAAAAATCATAAAATTTCCTTTAGTACCGGTTGGTGTTACCAACCAGGACTAAAGGTGGACCTCCAGGCAGCGGCCACGTGGACGGCCTTTAGTCCCGGTTTGTGTAAGAACCGGGACTAAAGGGGGAGGCTTTAGTAACGACCCTTTAGTCCCGTTTCCAGAACCGGGACTAAAGGCCCTTATGAACTGGGATAATAGGCCCTTTTTCTACTAGTGCTCTAGGAGGATAAGGTAAATATGCCTGGATGAAAACCTTTTTATCACACCCTACTCCCCCCCCCCCCCCCCCCACACACACACCAAACAAAATCATAATCTTTGTATTTTTCTCGCTTTCTCCATTCTACTAGAATATAGTGGAATCAGTACATAAGGACATTATTCAAAAGGGAAAAAATTGCTAAAATGGAGGTAGCTGCATTTTTCAAAAGTTTATGTTAGTTTGCAATGGTGTCTCACTCTTTTTTTTAAATTTCAGTTCCAGTCAATTTATGATGTTATGGTTACATTTTGATTCTAGTTTTCTCTTTTGCTTCCATACTTATTGCGATTGTACTTCCTATGCCATTGCACTTGGTTAAATTTCATAAATACTTATTTTTTCTTGTTTATTTTTTCCTTTTATACTCTTGATGCAATGGCGAAGCTTTTATATATCTGCAATTGCATTCTAATAGTGGGGTACAAAAGTAACTGCAACTTCTGTTCAAGCAAAAAAAAAAAAAAAGAGGAAAAGACTACAACTTTGAAAGATTCAATCAACTTCGTCTTTCAGATACTCCCGAAATATAACTTTCTAGTGTCTTGAGGTACGCTGAATATTGCTACTCCCTCCAAATCCTGAAATGAAACTTATAGGACAAGTCGTACGTCAAGTGTTGAAAGCTTTAAGAAATACTATGTCACTTAGACTAGTAGAAACATAATAGTGTGTGTATCATACATTTGTGTTGAGAATTATTTTCAGAATATCAATATTTTGCTGATCCTCAGGCCAACTAACAATAAATTCAAGAATCAAGACGGGTAGGATCCATGCAAATTGATATATAGTTGGAAGCAAAAACACATACAGTGACCAACCTCACACCTATAGAAGACTAGCACCAATACCGACTCTGGCCATTTGCTACAACTAGTTTCCTGCTTTCCTCCATGCGTTCAATATTGATCTTTTACTTACATTACACACTGAACATTGTGCCGGCGGACATCGCAACGGTGGAGCACAGTGCTGTGCACAGTACAAAGACTACGGACTTGGGAGGCATCAGGAATACGGGTGTACCATTATATTCACCTTGAGGTCAACTTTCGCAGTGTACAATTGTGCATGTATACCTGCTACCGTTGCATCTCTGTTTCCATCATAATATTGTTTGACTGGTTTCTTTTTGTGGCCCCAGCTTCAATGCTGAAGAATTTTCAAGGCACGGTTTGCATGGAAAGGCAAGCAGTGGAACCAGCCGATGCGAGGAAAGAACGTACTTCGGCAATGGTCCTTGACAGTATATGTACACAGACAATAAACTAGGCTCACCCAAATAGGAACATCTAGACAGTGCAGTTCAATAGTTGTAGACCTTATCTGATCACGAATAGAGCGGGCATGCGGAAGAGGAGAAGCTCAGAGTCCGACTTCACCACAGTGGCAGCTTCCTCGCCAACTGAATGCCAGCACAAATCTTTCTATAGTATTCTAGTGCTCTACTCATTTCGATATCCCGCAGTGAGTCACTGATGTGGCCCGGCTTGCGCGGATCTGGCCAAGAGGGGCTGGCGGCACAAGGTCCTAATGTCCAAACTGGATCGGGATTCTCCGTTGCATGTGAGGGTCCGGTGGGCTCGGCCGGTTCTGCACGCTGGTGCTCAGAGGAGACAAGGTGGAAGTCGGTGGTCAGGTACTCCGTAATCGGTGTTGGTCCACGATGAACACTCCGGCATGGCAGTCCTCACGGCGGATTGCGATGGCCACTAAAAGGACTTTGCGAGTGATACTCTCCCAAGATCCGGTGGTTGCCTCTTCGACGGTGAGATGCAATCTATGGACGATGACTTGACGCAGAGAGTATGGTTGTGAATGGCGGTTATCGGTTTTCTAGCCAACATATGGGGCTACTAGGATCACGGAAAAATGGTGGCGACAACACATGCTTGACTCCGATGGTGGTGCTTTTTGAGTACCCAGTCTCGAGCTCCGGGATGAAAACCTAGGTCAAGTCCATGTTGGTTATACCTGGCAATGACGAAGTTCTTGTGTTGTTATCTTGTTGAAGGCATTGCTCGGTTATGCTCGGATTGTTTCTTCAGGGTGATAACCTAGATTCTGGCCTTTGGTGGTTGGATCTAGTGACAGCGATGTTCGAGCGTTGCTCCCTTCCAGAAGGCTTTGGTGTCGAAGAATTCCGTTGTCCTTGTGGTGTCATGAGATGGTTGGTGTACATATGGTCATTATTGTAGTTTTGTCGGTCGTGAATTTGATCACTTCAGGGTTTTACTTTTCCTCGCTTAGGCATAGGTTTGGTCTTATATGACTTTGCTATTTGCCACATTTTTTGCGTGTGTCTACATTGGTGTTGGCTGGGCATAGCTATGCAGAGGCCGGGTGTGTGCTAACTATGATTGTATCTTCTTGATGCTTTTGTGTGATAAATCCACCCATTGTCAAAAAAAAATAAGGACGTACATCTAATATTTTGTCCTTTTTATATAGAGAAAGCTCACGTCCCCGTCAACGTAGGTGCTTCCTGACATGTACTGTGAGACTGTGGCTAAGATTGATTTCCAATTTAGGGGATTATGCTTGGATTACCTGGAGTCCTTTGCTCTCATTGATAGCCTAGTTTTATTCGACCCAGATCGTTTGCCTTTGTTCGGAGGTTGAAGTCATAGATGCCAAAACGTATGTCAGCTTCAGAAGAAGCTTAGACGTTGGGAATATTAACCATTGGCAGCAGCCATAATATGATTTTCCTTCCATCATAGCTTCACACATTTTAGCTCGTTATGCCATCTCCAAAAGTTCCCCTGCCATGCAAAAGACAGACTAGTTCCTCTAGACAGTTGGACCCATAAAAAGATATAAAGAGTAAGAAACCTCACATACATACAAATCCACCACGGTTATTATCTCTGACTGAATTTACTACAATATCTTGCCTCCTTCCTCCTCCCTGTGTTGCTACTTGCATGTGAGCCGCACGAAAAGGATGCACCAGACATTGTATCAGCTTGCATAACGGAGGTGGAGGATGACATCGAGCTACCAATGGCACCAGACATCGGCCTGGGAAGTGTTAGGAAGACTTGTATACAAACAACCTACCGATATGGTACCTTGATATATATACTCATACCTGTATTGCTTCCACGTTTAGCGATAAGCTGCTTGTTATATCTTTTGGTTAAAGGCACGGTGTCTCTTATTGTTTGCATCACCATTTTTTTACATTGAGTTGTGTTACCTTGAGAGAAAAAATTTGATCCTTCAGCCTGATGAGGGGCATCAAGTGAGTTTCCGGTTTATATCTATCATTGTAGATTATGCCCTAAATTTTTAGAAGGCAGAACTTCTGTTGGAAGAATTTCATCTTTTTATACTACTAACAAATCCAGGAATATGCAACCAGGAAAAAAATTCACCCTACTGTTGTCTTAAATTTTGGTGGGCAATGATGGATTTTATTTTGCTTCGTTTTCCGATAGTACTAAGTTAAACATCACTGGCTACTGTTAAAAAATTTAGGGACAAATCACATCACCAAGTGTACCAAAATATTAATTTAGTTATACTATATCACTTTATCAATATTTTTTCATGTGTTAATTGTATTATTAACTCAGAAGAAAATTCTATGAACACTGCACACAAACACGAAACTATCTTAACATTGTATCGTTGCTTTACTTTAAATATGACTTGGGAGATAACTAGAACATTCTGTCAACCTAAATCCGCATATATGCTAATATCTAGTTCAATCATTCTCATGAAATTGTTATTTTTCTTGGGGTGTGTTGAGAATCTGCCTAAGTTGTGAATCTTTCATGTCAAATTTAGCATATATATTTAGAGCTTGTACATATACATTAAGAAACTAAGAGTTTTTTTTAAGGGGAAGAAGAAACTAAGAGTTTGAAAGGTATGATGTACGAGAATTCTGAAGAATAGTTATACTTAGATATGACTTGGTTGTCCTTTGGCGACCTCTAATTTTTGGATGGGTTTAAAATGTCACCTCCATATAAGTCTCTAGGCGATTATTAAACAGTAAATTTTTCTTCGGTAGAGTCCATCCATATTGTCAGATAGTTGGACACATAGAAGTGTACATAATGAACAATCTCGCACACACAGAGGTCTATATAGTGTCTTACCATTCACTCTAGCTAGCTGTGCCTGAGTTCCTCCCTGCTCTCGACATTGCTCCCGCTTGTGTGGCATATTGGACATCGTCCTGGTGACTTCCACCGAGTTGGAGGGCAGTGCTACACACTCTAGGATTTGGAGGCGTCAGGAACTCTTAGGGATGTCGAACTTGGGCCTCTATGCAGTTTGGGCACATGGGCAAAACATCTTCAACTGGCTGTGCAAACAACTCATTACAATTACCTTGACATAAGATGGAATGTGCTCCGTAAGGGAGGGATGGCATGTTGCATACACCGGATGGCAACGAGCAGGGCACTGGGTCGCGACGCGCAGTGCAACCCAGGTGGGCATGAGCATGGAATTGGGGCAACCGACGATGAACAGGGACAGGCCGTGGTGATATAGAGCCACAGATCATCGACGTTTTTGAAGTATGCACGACAACATACCACATGGGCGCCAAGTGCATGTCCGGATAGCATACTTCTAGCCAATATTCATTCTGTTTTTTGGTTAACGTTTGGATTTAGCTTGGAGTCAAACCGAGGAAATACATGAGAAAAGCTAGGAATTACGGTGGCACAAGAATGTGTGTTTAATATGGATGGAACTCGTCTGTGCTGGTTAATCTTATCCCCACGAAAATAATACACTTTGAGAATCCCCCCTTTACAGATATAACATTGAATAAAATATACGAGCGAGGTACCCTTCCTCTTTGCCTTGGCTAAAATGCACGCTGCCTTGGCTAGCTACGCACCACTAATTTCTTGGAGACATACTAGTCTAGTGCCATGTGCGTAAGCATGGGAGTCACCGGGAAGTTACAGACGCGGTTGTTACCTGTTAGAAGTACCGTCCCTCGATCTGGTGGTCTTTCCCAACTCGTTGCTTTTACTTGATTCCCAAGAGCAAGCTACCAATTATCCTTGATTTTGCAACTAGACTAGATGTTAGAGGCATAATATTACATCCTGTGGGTGTGAAAAGGTGTCACTTCAATCCAGTACCCTCCATGCTAGCGACCACAACAGTTAGCTGAATTGTTTGTTTGGCCATGTATATTCAGTTATGTCCTTATGTGAGAGATCATATATCCGATATTGGTTTCCTGAGATTTTCATGGCTAGGAAAATGGATCCATGCATATATTTAAATTGCTGAACAAGATACATAATATATAACAAAGGCCATTGTTTATTGTGGGAAATATGTGGAGCTTTGTGTCGGACATCAGAATTAAAAAAATGATCAAATTATGTTAATAAAACATATATAAATGATCTTATTTTAGTACCTAGAATGCACTTTTTTTTGTACGCAAAATAAATACAGAGTTTTCTTTCAAATTTTACATATTAATATTATTTTGTTACATGAGAGCTCAGATGACATAATGAAATCAACTCATGTCTTGTCGTGGGGATTTCACGACAATATTCACGATCTGTAGATTTTTTGAAGAGGAAAGGCGCGCACAGATGATCTAGGCATGAGATTTCACACAAAAGATCTTGGTTTGGACTCTTTGTTTGTAGAAGTAATACCCAACTCATGCTAGGTGTTTCTTACGAAGCCTTGTACAAAGATGTTAAAATGCAGGCTCTGATGCCCGTGCGTGAGGTGTATGCTTGTAAGCTGGCTGAACCTTGTAATCTTGTCAAGATTCTCCCCTAAACTCGCCTTATATGCAGATGACAAGGCTTAGCGTACAACGGTCGAGTGGCGACCAAGCAATAACAACACAATTATGGAGCCATTGCTACTGTTTATGACTACACTTGTAATATCTTGGTAGGTGTCATGAGCGGTAACAGGTGTTAGCAGTGGTCATGCCAAATTTTAGCTCCACAATTAGAAAATTTCTGAGCTTGACTAATAGGCGTCGTCAAGACCTCCTAGTCCAAGTATAGTGCGGCGCGAGTGAAGCAAACACGCACCAGCCAACCCCCGTCCGTCCTTTGGGCTGGCCAATTGTGAGGCGAGGCGCCCCCTGTTTTTTTCCTTTTTTATATGATTTTTTCTTACTGTTTTTTGTGTTATTTTTTTTACTTCTTTAAGGAACATTTGAGAATTAAATAAAGTTTGAATTTCAAAACATATTCCTAATTTTAAAAAATCAAGGAAATAAAAAATGATTTTAAATTTAAAAAAATGTTGCTGGATTTAAAAAAACATGCAGAAATGTGATAAGATATCCAAAATTTAAAAAGTACAATATTTTGAAAATTGTCTAGGATTTCAGAAACTATTGATGAATTTGAAATTTGATCTTGTATTAAAAAATGCTGATACCAATGTTCCCAGAGTTATAAACTGGAAAATATTCCTGAAATTCAAAAAAGTGTTCTAAAAAACAAAAAAATGTTTTTGAATTTGAAAAAATTTCCAATAGGTAAAAGACTATTCATAGACTTGAAAATTTTACTGTGTTTCAAAAAACATTAAAATATCAAAAAAATCAGAAACATAAATTAAAGAAAAAAGAAACCATGGACCGAAAGAAAATACACGCGCAGAAAATTGGTTTAGGGAAGGTTCTAGAAACCTTCCCAAAACTAGAGGGGTGGAAACCAGGAATGACCCGGTCAATATAGCATGCGCTCTCACTAAGGGGTGTACGTTTTTTGTCGGTATCCCAGCCCTACGCGAGGTATAGGATTCAACAATGTCTTTTATCTATAACAAATGTGCTAGCAGTACCGTACGTTCACCTGCAGCACGCGTCTCTCCTCCGAAGGAAAGGCGGCTAGGGTTTCTGCCTTCCGTTGGTGGCGCCGCTGATCTGCCATGTCTTCTGTGGCCTTATGGCCACGGGTTCACGGAGGATCCCGACAGTTGCTGGTGGGAGGGCTATGTTTTTAGCTGTTCCTTCAAGTTTTGTTATGGTTTGTGTCGGCGGTTATTTGATGTGAGGGCTACATCGGTGGTTGTTAAGTCGCCCTCGCGGAGGTGTGACGACAATAACATCGGATTGCAACCTCGACGATGATTTTCTCCTCGACGACATATGTGCTTTCTTGTGTTGGTTGCCAGGCCACCATGTGTGCCCTGTCTTTGCCAGCCCGTTGTGACGGTTTTCACACGGTTTTCCATTAATTAACTAAGGAATTCTCTTCGCATTTTTAATGAAGCGGGTCCTAAGGGGCCGTATTTCAAAATAGTAGACTGGTTTATTTTGCCTCAAATAATCTTATTTCTCATCTCAAAGATCAGTATGTAATTGACATGACATACATATTGTTACTGGCAACTTGAAGTTGATGTAAGGTTGTCTCCTTTGTTTCAGAAAGAACATTTTCTCCTCGGTTTTTTTAGTTCCGGCATCGATGTTCCTCCATGTTGTGTTTAAACCCACTCAGACATCTCGGCTTTGCTAGCTACTCGGGTCGAGCCCAATTACTCGTCTCGTACGTCTAGATTTAGATACCAGCTTATACATTTTGCAGTCAGAGTGGCCCTAAATGGCAATATATAATACCACATTCATTGGTCTCAGTAGGGCCTTTATAAATCGTCGGTTGGTCTCGGTTGTCAATACTCGATTTGGCCGTAAAGGGTTAGCTTAGGAGCGTGCGCATGATCAATAGTTCCTCATTTGCTAGTTTGCCAGACTTACAATTGTTCACGGTGTACTTACGTAGCGTCAAGGGTGTAGTGGGATTGGGAGGTATGGGAACGTAGGTGCGCGGGGCAACAAACTAATCCACACGGAGTGTACTGGCTCGTTGCTGCAGAACTACGTCAGACCAATCAATGGGTGAAGAACAACACGAGCAACGGATTGCCCATGCATCATGTTGTTGCAATCAGATTGGGTGAAATTAACTTCAAACCTCGATGCCATTATCTTGATCTGAATTGGGATTCAAGGTCTCTGGCGCTAGGAAGAAATTCAGTGGTCGACTCGCCGAACTTTGAACTACCATGAAAAACGAAATCGTTGGCTGATCCGGCCGGCATGCATCAACTTGTTCTGTGTGCTACTGCTGCTGGACTAATTTCCCTAGAAACTCGTTTTAGGCCCTACTTTTAATTTCGATTCCTGCAAGGATTTTATTGGTGGTATTTGGATTCCAAGTTCAATTTTTTGGTTTTGTTGTTTTGTGGATATGTGAGATCAAATGCATACCATATGCTGTTTTGCCGCTTTTTTATTTGTAACCATAAATAATCGACATGTACATTTTAATCGGTACATTCAACACATTTACAATAAAAGAATGTTTGTAAACCTAAAAATGGTTGTCCACTTTTTCAATGATCAAGATAAAATAAAATCTTCGACAAAACTAGCTTCACACCTTTAAATATGACAAATATAATAAAAAGTACACAAAATGAAGAGTTGTGCTAAAGAAGGGGGAACAAACGCATCTCATGTGACCTGGTAAGAAGAGAACAACAAAATATCACCACACATATGAATATTTACACCGGCATCAACCCACCAATCCGTAGACTGATAAACTGACAATACGGTAAATGAATACCGTACTGAGATGCCCCATTATCATTCTTGCTCATAATCGTGTTGACAGACTTGGGGTCCTTTCTTGGCTTCTGGTACTTGTTCGGGCACTTCTTGGTCCACTGTTGCTCCAAACCACAAGTAAACCAAACATCTTTCTTCTTGTCCTTCTTGTCCTTTTTGAAGGTCTTCTTACCCTTCTTGTTGATGTCGGTAGTCTGTTGGAGCCTGTTCTTTCCCTTCAAGTTGTGGAAGTTTTTTGTACTATTTGGCGACATAAGCTCCCTGGACCCTTTTACCCCGAGTCCTTTGATCCGAGTCTGTCGACGCTCAGATGACTAATGACACCCTCTACCGAGAATTCACGTCTCTGATGTTTTGGAGTGGTAGGAAAACTCCTCCGGGGAGGAGGAAGTTCAGCAATTATGCAACTCGTGACAAACTTGCTTGATAACTCATATTTAAGAAGCTCGAGCTCCTTAACAATGCAGTATATCTCATGAGTCTAGTCCAATGCAGGGCTGTCCTCAACCATTATGTGATCATGGAACTGCTCCACGACATATACCTCACTTCCATCATCGATTGCACCGAATTTTCCTTCCAGCGCATTCCACAAGTCCTAGGCAACCCGCACAAGTAAATGTGTGTCAACTAGTTTTTCTCGGATCACACTCAGAATAGCTCCGACAAAAATGATAGTGAACTCCCTAAACACATTCTTCAATATAGAAGTAATCATTCCTTCAAAAGTGTCACTAACGACCCAGAACATCTTCAACATTGTGGGTAAAGTAGTTTTGGTCTACCAATGCTTAAACTATGTTCCTGTAAATGGGGCCAGTTTTACTGTAGCGGCAAATCCATGAATCAAAAATTGCCTAAAAGTATTAGGTTTTTGAATTGTTGAGTATATTAGGAAATTAAATTAATCCAGAAATAAATCATGAACATGGTATTGACAATATTGAACACATACTGATATTTGATCTTGTAAGCATGTACTAGACATATAGAAGAAGCATCTATGTAAATATCTAGTATGGCTAACACGAAAATAAACAAGAGCGGGATAGACGAGTTATAGCCTCCAGTCAGCCAGGTCGAAGCCGTGGCGCCGGCAGCGACAATGGTCTCCTCGGTGGCTGTCTTCTAGGCAAAGAGCTTTTCGCCTTTGGTGGATATGTTGATGACTAAGGCAATGTGGATGTAGATGATGTAGTGGACGAAGACGAATAGCGGCGAGCATTCATGTAGATGACGCTCCCCAAATACTTAATCGCCCTTCTCCCGATGCAGGATCACAAAGGGTGGGGTCCCTGAGGCCTACTCTGCCGTATAGTTGTGCACACGATGGATGGGATGGGATCGCTGAAAGCAGAAACAACCAGAGGAGCAACGGTAGGCGGTGTGCGCGAGAAGGCAAATGTGATCTGATCTGGTTGGGAGCTAGGGTTGCCGATGCCTCCAGTGTATATATAGGCACAGTTGGGTAGGGAGACCTAGGCTGGACAGACGTCCGATTCAGCAACAACCCATGATGAGACATCTCAGATTTGTGGCATGTCCGTTAATGACACATAACTAATGGTCAATTAATAATCTGTTCTTGACCGGCAAAAATTAAGCACAAACATAACATAGGTCTAACATCGGCTCGGCTCAATCACGGAACACGGCGTGCACGCAAGACGAAGGAGGAGCATGCGGGGACCACTCATCTACTCAAGCTTGAGTAGCATGTGAAAGAGGATCACTTTTAAGGAGGTCCAAACTTAACAAGTGGAATCTTAGCTAAGTGGTAGAGCCTTCTTCACCATTGATCTGTGTCCCAATGGGGTTGGAGAATTCTCTATCGTTGTTATGTTGCTTCATATATGAAGGGAAATCGAAGAAGAGGGTCATGATGACATTGAAGGATGTAGTACCCCATGCATGCTCGATGGTGATAATCAAGGTGTATGGGCTGCGTAGACTAAGACCCAATGCGTGCACATGGAGTCTGTGCTGTCATCAAAGGTAACGAGGCGTTCAACAAGACAATGGACCGCCATAGCCTAACATGTGCTTGTTGTAGTTTTTAGGACCTTATGAGAGAAAAATACAACAAAGGAAGCTTGAGATGCTCTAAACGAGATGAACCTTGGTCCTTGGTCATGCTAAGAAGGTGTGTATACATGCTCTAAGGAGTTGGTCGAGAGGATGTCCATGAAAGTATGTGAATGTGTCGGTTGGTATGTGTTGGATATAACAACCATGCTCTCCTTGATACTTGTGTATATGGGCCAAGCTCATGGCCCCATCAGCACAATTCTTAAATGCATTATGTGACTAAATTCGAACTATAGTTTTAGGGCTTATGGTTGGATTATGCCTGGGAGTCCTCAGTCCACCGTGATAGCCTATTTGGACATTTTGTTAATGAATGGATTGTTGAACATCTGACACCTGTTCAAATGAGCGAGAGAAAATACACACACATGCCATTTTTGTTTCCCTTTGTTTCGCACATGAACAGCCGCCTTGCCTGGAGCAAAACACATGTTTTCTCTATGCATGGTTACTCAGATAGCACCAATTCTATATACTAGATAAATATTGGCATAAAGTGGTTCCTGTTTTGCAATGTCATGGACAAACGGAGAGTTGACCTCATGTCTTGTGCGAATCTACCACACTGTGACTCTTCGAATATCAACTTGGATACATATATTTCGGCCCAAAACTTTGTACATCTGTTCAGAGTTTTAAGTAATAGATAAGAACACATACAATGACATTGATAAGTAGCCTGTATGTTTTGAAGATTAATTGTTGGCAACCACTATTAGTTCCTTTTCCTCCAACCATTCGTCACACCTTTTAGTTGGCTGTGCCACCTCCATAAATCCCTTTGGGCATGCAAAAGATCAACTAGTGGTTGCGTGCGAAAACCACAACTTCTTTTATTAGGTAGGTTCCATAGGAATTGAAGGACAAGTCGATCCGCAAAAAAATTTAAAGATGAGCCAGAGACCTCACATATATAGAGGACCATCACCACCAACATCTCTAATGAAATGTGCTCCAATGTCTTGCCTCCTCCCTGCTATCAGGGTTGTTCCTTCCGTGTGCAATACTGGGACATGGAACACCAAATGTGATGCTAGTTTGCACCGCAGAGGTGGAGATTGGCACCAAACAATCTGGGCTTGGGAAGTGTTAGGAAGGCATGTGTACGACGGATCTGGGTATATTGCAGTAGCCTGCTTAGTTTTCTGGTATATAGTCATATTTGCACTGCTGCCCAGCCAATATATACGACTGTAGAGGGCAGAAGCACCGTCGGGTCACAGCTACATAGTACTGCAATTACTGCACAGACTGCATTTGTCATTTGTGCATCTCCAATTTGTTGGAAATAACCATGAGTGTAAGTTCGGCTTGGGAAAGAAACAATCACTGAGTTGCACTTGTAGTTAGCTAGTATAGCTGCCATTTATGCACTTGTAACCAGCGTGTAACAAACTCAGATCAAGCAAGGAAAATAACACAGGGCCAACAAGGTCCTTTGAGGCAGTGACCATCAATCATTATGCCCCCGTGTTGTGTTGCATGCGTGTTTCCGTGTAGCTAAGCTTGTACTGTAATAGGTTGCTCTCAGTACGTGTTTGTGTACTGGGGGAAAGCCAGCGTATCTTCGCTACACACGTGTGGTTTGCATACTCGTGCGGATCACAAGCCACTACAAAAAAAAAAACGTTTCTGACGACCATGTATGGGGTTGTTAGAAGTTAGATTGTGGTCGCTAAAGATCAATAACGACCACAATTTGATGGTTCTTTGCCATTGTTAAAGACTCCATTGTTTAAATTAATAATGATTGCATACATTTGCTGGTCGTTATTCTTGTCACGACAGGATGGTTTGTCGCTGTCAATCTTGAGGCAATAACGGCCACAATTGAACTACTGATGACCATTTTTCATCACTAATAATTTGTCATTAAAGGCCACTTTATATTAGTAATTATCATTCTGTTTACCATTTTGATATCCTTCAATGACCACCTGTAGAATCATGAACAACCACTTTATATATGCAGCGAGTATTAAAATCCACATTAATTTAGAAACAAAAGAATGCGAATAATGAAAGGATTATAGCCTCCCTTATCAATAAAAATAAGGTAAATTAACAAAAATGTAAACATACTATTACGGAACTAAAACACTATTTAGAAAATTTGAGTAAAGAAAGCACACCTTAAGCATTCATCTCATGACCAATTCACATGCTCATATGTAACTGAAAAATGAGACGACTACAAAAGATAATATTTGTTAATACAGTCGAGGGAGATCATCATTGTCCGAATGAATAGCATTCTTCATAGGCGATAACAATGCCTCCCCATGCATCTATATAATACTGTCAACCATCAGTCCTACAAAACATTGAGTCATTTTTAAAAGTTAGTCCATGTAAATAATTTGGCACAAAGTATACTAGCATATAAAATCAATGTATGAGAACATCTTGATCATGTTGGCATTCATGAGGATTGTTACTTAGATATCTACAGACATAAGACACTTCATTTCTGACACTTCTTGCACCACGCCATTCAGCGTTTCTTCGAGTATTTTGTTTCCCTTGCACAGATAATTCCAAGTGTGAATATAATTCCCTTTTCCATGGAATATGGATCCATACAGACTCTCTCTCGCTTGTGAACAAAAAAGACTTTTCTTGACCTTCCAAAAGAAGTCTTCTCTCTCATTCCACAAAAAAGCTCTCTTACACAAACGCTCTCTTTAATCCTACGAGAATTTGTTGTTTCTTTCTCTGAATCGGCCACACGGCTCGATAAAGAGTTTACGACTCCACATTTTTCTCTCTAGGATTTGGCTCTTTAGTCCTCTCTCTCGGGTCAGCTGCAGCATGATGCACTGTTCCTTCTTTTAAAAAAAATATCGCTGACGAGAATCACCAGAGGTAGTGGGGCATGTGAGACGACAAAGCGACCTGCAGGATCCAGCTCCCCTGGCCATGGAACCGACTCAACAGGCGGTTACCCGATTTCGCGAAACTTCTCATTGCCGGTGGGATTACAGTGTCGGCGAGAGTAGCCGGAGTTGCAAGGGCGGTTGGGGTTTGATTATCTCATGGACCGAGGCGGCGGACGGACGACGGCTCTGATTCTGGCGGCGGTGGATGGGAGCCGAGCGTCTCCCTACATTGCAGAGAATGCACTCTAAATTTAATTGAATGAGGCAAAGGTTTGAGAGACAAAAGTCATTTTTATGCATTGGTGATTTTCGGGATCTGCTAGCTGATGCTTAATTGCCTAAAAAAATATGTCCTCAAATTTAAATTTTAAGGCATCTGCTAGAGATGCTCTAACAAGATCAACTTAAGTTCCACGAACTCAAAACATGGTGCATACATTTTGAGATAATAGGTATTTTCCACATGTGTGAATTCCTTCACCCGGATTTCGTTTCAATAATTTTATGCTTTTTTTTTTAGTTTTTACCAATAGGGGAGAGGGTACATATTTTTATGCCTTCAGCCATATCTCAGATGGAAGTGTTTTCTACTTGCCATCATTTTCTTTGTTCACCAATCTTGTTGGTGTCGGCACACTTTACAAAGAACATCAACATTTGTCTGCCTATAACAGATTTTTTTTTAACCTTCAGATCTCATTTTAATAGTTTTTGTTGTCATGACAAAATTCCTTTTTTATTGATTATTATATTTGTGTTAATACGTACCATTTTATTTCCTCGAACAATTTTGAAGTAATACACATGATAACCATCTTGAGAGAAACATCAGAATGGGGAACAGTTTTGTCCAAGATGTCCTCTTGAACTGGACCACCTTTCGGCATAAAAATCTTAGCAAACTAATAGTGTCACTGTAGAACAAGATTTCCTTATATTATCTTGGAAGTGGAGTAGTTTTTATAAAAAAGACAACCTCCCTAAACGACCATGTAGCAAAACTTGTTATTTCATGACAAAAATGAGACGATTCAACTTTTTTTGAGTTGCAATATTGCTTTCATGCATGGCCCGGTATAGTAATGAATCCAATGTAAGTGTCATTTGAACAAACTCGATTTTTTGTATGGTTCGAAACTTGTTTTTTTGGGGAAAACATCTGATCTATTCATCTTCAATCATGATAGTACAACGAACATCAGAAATAATAAAAAATACATTCAGATTCATAGACCACCTAGCGACAACTACAAGTACTGCAATGAGCCAATGCCCCTCCCTCACTGGAGCCGAGCAAAACTTGTTGTAGTTGACTGTGAGGAAGTCATCGTGCTAAGGCCCTATAGAACCAGCGTGCCAGAATAGCAGCCACCGCTGATGAATAGTAGCATAGATTGGAAGGATCACACGAACATAGATGAACGACTAACAGAGCCAAGCATATCCACCAAAGGTACATCCGCCCGAGACACACGTCCACATGCCCACCGACAATGCTAGATGCACCACCAGAATGGGGGCTAGGCGGGGAAAACCTTATTCCATCATCAGGGAGATGCCGACATCTCGCCTTACTAAGCAGGACACAAACTCTAACAAAACTAGAAAACACATATCTAAGCACACAGTCCTCTCACCTGCAAGGGATGGGATCTACCGCGCCCCCATGGCCCTAAGGCCACCGGAGACGAGGCGGAGAGGCGCCGGCGCCGGCGAGAGGCGGAGGAACCCTAATTTTTTAGGGGAGGAGGCGGCTGTGTCTTTTGATTGGAAGCTATATGGTTTGAAACTTAAGGCTACTATCACGACTAACATGGATATTGTTTCTAGGGACACAGGTCACCAACTTTCTAACAGCGCTATCAGTATGCACAACCTAAGTAACACTACTCAGCATTTATATTTCTTTTCAGGGTGACCAGTACCCTAGGACATGAGCATATGGACCTGTCCGACGAGGAGGGCCTTTATAAGTCTTCCAGTTTCTCCGTCAACACATACTCTTGGGACATCAGCACATGTCGCCCTACTTCGTGTGGATCAGTTTACCAGCTTAGCTTGATGCAATTAATTGTCTGGCTTCACTATACACTACATGATCAACCCAGTCTTTCTTATACTACATGTTCAATTGTCCGTTATTATGTAGCATCATGTTTGAGCATGTATGTGTGGGACTGGGAGGTCAAGGGAATCAGGATGCGCAAGTCACCAAACTAATCCGAACGAATTGGGGCGCTCATGCTTGCTGCTCAGATACAGCGTTGAGAAGGTCAGGAGTAGCTTCAACGGCGCAACCAGCTAGCATCACGGTGTTATCAGACTGATCGGAAGTGGGAACAAGCAATCCACACTTTCTATTATGAGATTCTACAAAGAGAGTTCTTGTTCTGTCCTTTGTGTTCTTCAACCGTAATCAGATGATGTGCTACTTCGTAGCTTGCACCCTTAAATTTGACTTCTTTCTATTTTTTTAATAAGTAAGCAGTAATCATCTTACGCTACCGTCTGAGAGATACGATTTGACATCAAAACCGAAACATAAACTACTCCCTCCGTCTCAGTTTACAGGGCATACGCATTGTTCCAGGTTGACAATTTAACTAGCTATATATGTATTATATGTGATGTAAAATATATGTTTAGAAACTACATCCGCTTAAGAATGCAACATATACTTTTGGTGACATATAACTCATATTTAGTTAGTCAAATGGATGACCTAGAACTACGCGCACGCCCTCTAAACCGAGACGGAGGGAATAGTACACATGTAGTGTTCGTTTAGTTCACATTTGTTACGTATCAACCAAGAGGCAACACACTACCATGAAACATATTAGAAAGTAAAAGGAAAAGAAAAGAGCTTCCTAATCATAAGGAAATCAAAAGACCATGCCAGTTATCCCGTGCTGCTTACAAAATTCTGTATATATGAAAAATATTGCACATGACAATTGACACCACTACAAAGTTGTACAGACGTCCACTCACCTCGTCTGGGAGTGTGCCGTGTCGCGAGAGACCTGGTCGGAGGCCAGTAGCTGGATCGGCTGCTCTGCTCTAAGCCCAGCATGCTGGGACTCCAGCCAATCAACCACTGAGGTGGTGAGAGCGATCGTCCAAGCAACAAATAAGGATGCGTGATGGGGGATCAAATCGATGATCATGGGGATTATGGCAAGCCCGAAATGGAGCAATCTTCAGGAGCAAACCAGCATCCAGGGAGAAAATAATCATCGCCATCCGCAGAAGTTTCGAGATGTGGAGACTTGTGGAAGCAAAACACCTGGCGAGCCCCTTTGGGGATATTCGAGAAATTGTAACCCCCCCCCCCCCCCCCCCCCCGCCCGTTATTTTTTCCACTTGATCACAATTGTTTCCCGCTCTCTTCTATCTAAATCAATGAAACGCCAGCTGCGAGCTTGGTCTTTCAAAAAAATGTTGTACAAACGTGATGCAGCTGAAATAAATGGGTCCCAACTCCCTGCCCAACTGCCCCTGCCAACCGAACATTTTACTTGACTTCGACAAAATCTTGCTTATAAACACAGCGCACCGCATTCGATTTTACCCCTTTCATTATGTATCAAAAAAGGGCCTTATACATGATAAGCATATCAATACTAAGGGACATGATCAGTTAGCTTCTTAATCATTTGGGGAATCGACATGGCAGTTCTGCCAGTGTAATCATACTATGTTACATGCATGCTACAAAAATATTGTACAGGTATGAAAATAGTGCACCTAACATCTATTCTGTTTGAGGAGAATCTGCTCCTCGTTGGGTTCGACACTCTTACCTATTGGAAGGACCACGGGTGCTCCCCTATACTTGTGGGTCATCAACTGCCAGCCAAGCCGCTGCCACCTCTCCATTTCTCAAACTTGGACCGGACCGCCATCACCATCCATGGAGATAGATAGACCCAGAGGCACCCCTCCCTTGCCAGCCAAAGATGAGTAGCATCGAACTGCCGTGCACCACCCACGAACACGCCTCCAACCGCAGACCCGAGCCCCGGTTGAGCCAGCCGCCCATTGCCCTATACATTTGTGGCCCACACTACCGCGAGGTCAGGTCTGGTTGAGCCGCCGCCATGCCAGCAGTGACCGCGCGCCTTCCCTAACTCCAAGCCTGCATCACCACCTCCCTTCTCCACAAGCTAAGATGGCCATGACAGAGGTGGCCGCCCACAGACCATGACGTCCTCAGCCCGCGCTGCCCATAGGGCCAGATCCGACAAATCCACTCCCGCATCCATCCTCCCGGCATGCTTCGCCACCTCGTACTCCACCATGCCTCAGCCGAGCCCGCACCCATCACTGCACAGGCCAGCCACCGCGTCGTCGTGCCCCACTCCCGCGCGACATACCGGCCCATCAGGCGTAGGCCCGCGCCAGCCCCTCCGAGCGGGGAGACAAGGAAGCCTGCCGCCACCGGCACCGGCAAGAGAGGAGGTAGTTGGAAGGGAGACCCCGGCAATGTGATGTCGGGATTCCTCCCCGTCGCCATGTGGGGCGACCAGGGAGGACGGAAAAGTTATACATGTCTCATTACAACTAATATTCGCTCTATGCATCATCATTATATAGTCCTAATGGGAGGGAGCCTTTTGCTTGGCTGTTCTTCCGTCTACTATGGACCGAATTCAATTCGTCGGTGCAGGCTGCAAGCTGTCAGTTCGCATACTTCAGTATCCGGGATGCGGAAACAAACATAACTCTGGCATGTATCTCCAGTCAAACGAAAATCTTGGAAGCCCACTTCATGTTACTGTGAGTGAACTAGTTTAATCTTGCTCGGCCACGAAACTCATTGAGATACTGGCCCCTGAACCAACGCACATGGTAATGCGGTGTGTATGTATTCGTACGCGCTAAAAATCGGCGTTCCACCAAACGTCATGACGGTGAATATCGCCGAGGTGGATAAAGGCGCAGATGTCACTGCACAGACTATGGCTTGGATGGTGTGAAGAATATACATGGGCAAGCCATATTTTTAGGAAAGTTTGCAGAGAGAGCCTTGGCTCAGTGGTAGGGTATGCGGTTGTGCAGCCCAACGACCCGAGTTCAATTCCTGGAATTGACAGGTGATGCACAGGGGTTTTCCCCCGTTTATTGAGGATCAAGCATGGTGTGTGGTGGAACCACTCATCAAGAAATATCTTGATACTCATTTAAAAAATTCTGAGGACCATGTTTATCTTGGTACTAATACTAAAATGGCCGTATGCATCCTTAATTGGTGCAGAGGCCGGGAAGTGAAAATCTCCCCATTTTTAAGAGATAAGGCATAACCCAGTCAGCCTTTGGAAAGTTCCTGGTTTTGTCCCTCGCCCCTCGCCCCTCGCCCCTGCAGGCAACCCGAGGGGGAAAACCCTAGCCGCCGCCCCTCGAGTCTCATCATCCTCTCCCCCTCCTCGTCGCTGTCCATTGCGCCGTCGGGCGAAGCCTGGCCGGCTGGACGGCGGCGGGGCTTCTCTCCATCCTCTCCGTCCTGGCTGGCGCGGGACAACGGGATCCAGAGGAACGCCGGGCGAACGTGGGGTCCGGCGGCGCGGCAGACGGATCTTCCATCGGCGTCGTGCGCGGTGCGGCGGTGGCGACCTGTGTGTCATGAGGTGGTGGTTGCGTTGGCCTCACCGGTGGTCGCGGGTGCCGCCGGATTCAGATCGGATCCATCTGGATCCTTTCTTCGGACTCCGTCGGCCTGTTTTTTTCCTAGGGATCAATGTTTTCCAGAAGTCTAATGTAACCGTCCCAGAGTAAGTGCACAAGTGTTTCTTCAGAATTTTCATTACAATTTGGGCGGTAGGAATCATCTAGTTGCATTCCTTTTCTTTTCAACATAGCTCTGGTATTAACCCTTGAGTGTGTCACCATCCTGAAGAAAATTTTATGTTTAAGCTCAGCCTAGCTATTTGGACATTTTATCAATGAATGGATGAACAATTCACACCTGTTCACATGAGCAAGAGAAAATACACACACATGCCTTTTCCGTTTCCTTTTTTTTTTGACTGCACGTCAACAGCCGCCTTGTCAGGAGCAAACACCAAGGTTACCCGCATGCCTTTTGTCTATGCATGGTTACATTGATAGTGCCATTTCTTTACACTAGATAGATATTGGCATCATGTTGCTCCCATTTTGCAATGTCATGCACAAACTTAGAGTGTGGCCTCAAGTGTCGTGTATCAACCATGATTTTGATTGTGACTACTCTTCCAATGTCAACATGAATACTTAGGTTTTGACCCAAAAAGCAGTGCATTTGTTCAGACTTTTAAGTCGTAGATAAGAAGAGATATGATGTGCTTGAGAAGCAGTCCACACGTTCTGAAGATTAATTGTTGGTAGCCACCACTAGTTGCTTTTCCTCCGACCATTATTCACACTTTTTAGCTGGCTATATGCCATCTCCATAAAACCCTTTGGGCATGCAAAAGAGCAACTAGTGGTTGTGTGCCGAAACCACAACTTCTTTTATTAGGTAGGGTCCGTAGGAATTGATGGACAATTTGAAACACACAAAAAAGTGGAGTGAGAAACCTCGCATACACGGAGGTCCATCACCACCAACATCTCTTATGAAATGTCCTCCAAAGTCTTGCCACCTCCTTTTGTGTGCATCACTAGGGCATAGTACACCAAACGTGGCGCCATTGCCAGCTTGCATATCACAGGTGGAGAATGGCAGCTTACAATCTAGGCTTGGGAGGCACTAGGAAGACATGTATACCATGTATCCGACTATATCACAATAGCCTGGTTAGTTTCACGATATATAGTCATATTTGCATTGCTCCCAAGGCTGGAGATACGCCTCTAGAGGGTTCAGGCGCCAGCGGGTTACTACTACGTTGTACTGAAATTAATGCGCTGACTGCATTTGTCCTTTGTTGCATCGCCAACTTGCTCAGAATAACCACTAGTCGAAGTCCAGGTCTGGGTTGTACAAGAATCAATCACTGACTTGTAATTGTAGTTAGCTAGTATAGCTGCTATTTACACTCGTGTAATCCGCGGGTAACAAACTTAGCTCAAGCAAGGAAAATAACACGGAGAGACAGTCCTGTGACCATCAAATCAGTTTGCATGCCCCAAGTGTTGTGTTGCATCCGTGTTTTGCCATGTTGTGCCAAGACAGATCGATCTGGCTACCTTGTAGTAGCTGGCTCTCCCATACGTGCTTGCGTACTGGTGGAAAGCCAGCATAATTTCACTACACACGTGTAGTTTTCGTACAGACTTGGCTGGATCACAATCCACTACAGGAAAAACCGTTTTTAAAGACGGTATAAGGAGTTGTTAAAAGTTAGATTGTGGCCGCTGAAGAACAATGACCACCGCAATCAGATGGTTCTTTGCCGTTTTTATAGACTCCATTGTTTAAAGTAATAATGATTGCATACATTTGCCTGCCGTAATTCTTGTAACGACGGGGTGGTTTGTCGTTGTCAATCTTGAGGCAATAACAACCATAATTATACTAATCAAGACCACTCTTTTCATTGCTATTTTTTTCCATGGTTGACCGAAGTATCATTAGCGACCACTTAGTAATGACTAGTCTCTTTGCCATCCGGTTATCCTTTGGCGACCACTATATTTGTAACTTCAGTTCAACCACCTGTAGGATCGTTAACAATCACTTTATACATCCAACATCCAACATATGAATATAAAAATCCACATTAATTTAGAAGCAAAAGAATATGAATAATGAAAGGATCGTAGCCCTTTTATCAGTATAAATCAGGAAAATTAATAAAAATTAAACATACTATTATGGAACTAAAATACCATTTAAGAAGTTTTTTCAGACAACCATTTAAGAGGTTTGAGTCAAAAGCACACCTTAAGCACTCCTCACATGACCAATGTACTTCCTCATATCTAACTGAAAAACAAGACAACTACAAAAGACAATATTTATTAATCTTCAATGAGGGAGACTATCTTTGTTCGAATGAACTTCATCGGCGATTAAAGTGCTCCCTCATGCTTCTATATAATACGGTGCACCATCAGTCCTACAAAACATTGAGTAATATATATAAGTCATTCTATGTATATAATTTGGCACAAAATATAATAGATATCAGTGTATGAGAACCTTTCATGAAGACTGTTACTTAGAGGTCTACCAGAAGTAAGAAGATCAATTTCCGACATTTCTTGCACCACACCATTCAGCTTTTCTTCGAGTACCTGTTTCTCTTGCTCAGATGCTTCCATGTGGAATATATCACTGAATAAGTACTTCTTGCACCACACCATTCAGATTTTCTTTGAGTATTTGTTTCCCTTGCACATATAGTTCCAAATGTGAATATGTTTCCCTTGACCATGGAACCAGCTGAAGCTGCTGTGCCGGATTTCGTAAGATTCCTCACGGCCAATGGGATTCTGGCGTCGGCTTGGGTTGCCGAAGGTGAGCGGCGGTGCAGGGTTCCTTTTTCTTGTTCATCGGGACGGCGGCCGACAGGCGGCGTAAGTTCCAGCAGGGGCGGCGGATTGGAGCTGAGTGTCATCCTACTTTTGCTGAGAATGCACTCCATTGGACTAAATTTAGGGGAATGAGACAAAGTTTTGAAAGATAAAAGTCAAAATAAATGTGCACTAATTATTTAGGGGGTCTGGTAGGTGATGCTTAATTTCCTAAAACAAAAAATTTATCCTTAAAGTTGTTTGAGTCATCTGCTAGAAGAGATGCTCTAACAAGATCAGCTCCAGTTTCAGGAACTGAAAACATGGTGCAAAGATTTTGAGATACTAGGTATTTTCCACAGGTTTGAATTTCTTCACTTGAATTGTGTTTCAGTAATTTTAAATTTTTACCAACAGGTTTGAGGATACATGTTTTTATGTCTCCATCCATCTCTTGGATGTAAGTGTTTTTTACTTGCCCTCATTTTTTTCGGTTTTACAAATCTTGACACTTTTTTGAAAGAACATTGACATTTTTTTGCCTATAAGTGATTTTCTTAATCTTATTTCAGTAGTTTTTGGAGTCAGGACAAGATAAAAAAATTCCCTTTATTATATGGGTGTTAATAGTCATACACATATTTTATGCACTCAAACAGTATGTAAGTACAATACACATGATACGTTATCTTGAGTGCAACTTCGGAATGGGGAACAACTTTATCCAACAAGTTCTCATGAACTCGATCACCTTTCGGCACAAACACATCATAGCAAACTAAAATTATCACTCGAGAACAAGATTTTTGTACATTATCTTGGAAGTGAAGTAGTTTTTACAAATGAAAATATCATTAAACTATCGTGTAGCAAAACATGTTGTTTCGTGACAAAGATGAGACTATTCAACTCTTTTTTTTCAGTTGCGATACTGCTTTCATGGCCCAGTATAGTAATGAATCCAATGTAAGTGTCATTTGAACAAACTCGACAATTTGTATGGTTTGAAACTTAAGGCTACCATCGCTACTAAAATGGATATAGTTTCTAGAAACATAGCTCGCCAACTTTGTAACAACACTATCAGTATGAACTACCTAAGAGCATCTTCAGCCGCGCTCCCAACACCCCCCCCCCCCCCCAAAAGGCCACTTTTTCCGCGCCGGCGCCAAAAAACGGCCAGTCGCGCCCCCAGGACGACGAAAAGCGCCGGTTCGGCCCTTTTTTCCGCCCGGCGGCCGCAGGCCGAACCCGGCGCGCTGGGGGCGCCTAGGGGCTCCGGCGCAAGGGAAAAGCGCGGCTAGCCCACGCCGTCAGGTGAAAAGTCAAGGTTTTCTTCCCCGACCGCCTCCCACGCCCCGCGCTCTCGGCCGCAAGTAGGTATATCCCGGCTCCGCCCCCGCGTCGCCCCGTCGCTCTTCACCGGTAGATAGCCATTCCCCGCGTAGAAAAAAGCATAGGTTCGCCACGACAGCCCCTCCGGCACCAGTTGGGCGTTTCCAGCCGCCCTTTCCGGCCGCGGAGGGGCAGTTTAGCGGCGGGTGCACGCCCACCGCGCGCAAGGTGTTCGGCGATTTGCCTGCCTCGGCGATGGACTTGGATGATGAGGAAGTGCTCGCCGCGCTGCTGGAGGAGGAAGCCGAGGCCGGCGTCCAGGAAGAAGAGCATCTCATGGTGCTCGCCGCCCTCGCCCAGCTGCTGGCGAGCAATGAAAAGCCGCGATGAGGTGGCTCGGCGCCGGGGCGGGTGAAAGCAAAGAACCGACATCGTCTCGAAGGCTACTGCATGCTCTACTCCGACTACTTCGCCGATGCTCCACTTCACGGCAACAGAACATTTCGGCGCCGTTATCGGATGAACAGAAAGCTTTTCCTCAGGATTGTGAATTCCATCCGGGAGTTCGACAACTACTTCAAATGCAAGATGGATTGCACCGGCAAACTTGGATTCACCTCCATCCAGAAATGCACGACAGCGATGAGGATGCTTGCATACGGAGCTCCCGGTGACTCACAGGACGACTATGGGCGCATGGCCGAGTCCACCAGCATAGAGTGTTTCTACAAGTTCTGTCGGGTAGTGGTGGCAGTGTTTGGACCGCAATACTTGAGAACAACCAATGCGGAAGACACTGCTCGGATCCTAGCACAGAATGCAACAAGAGGATTTCCTGGGATGCTTGAAAGCATCGACTGCATGCATTGGAGATGGAAGAATTGCCCATTTGCTTGGCAGGGGATGTACAAAGGCGGCAAAGGCGGTTGCAGTGTGGTACTTGAGGCGGTGGCCACACAGGACCTCTGGATTTGGCACTCCTTCTTTGGTATGCCAGGAACTCACAGTGACATCGACGTGCTGCAGTGCTCTCCTGTCTTTGCCAAGCTTGTTGAAGGTCATTCTCCTCCGGTGAACTTTGATATCAATGGGCGGCACTACAACAAGGGGTACTATCTAGCTGATGGCATCTATCCGAGATGGTCGACATTTGTCAAGACCATCAAAAACCATGTGCCCAGAGGCAAGAACGCCTGGTTTGCGAAGATTCAGGAGGCTTGCAGGAAGGATGTCGAGCGGGCATTTGGTGTGCTCCAATCTCGATTTCCTGTTGCCGGTACCCCGCTCAGACCTGGTCGAAAGATCAAATGTGGGAGATCATGACCTGCTGTGTCATCTTGCACAACATGATCATTGAGAGCGAGCAGGAAGAGCCAGTGTTTGACACTGAACCATACCACCGGCAGGGTCCTCTTGCCCAAGTTGATCACCAGCTACCGGCAACCTGGACTGCCTATCTCAGTATGCGTCAGGAGATCCGAGACCCATAGGTGCATCATCAACTTCAGCAAGATCTGATAGAGCACGTATGGAGGATCAAGGGCGACACCGGGCGCGACGTGTGATGAAATATGAGTTTTTATTTGTTGAACTATATAATTTGTATTGAACTATTTGTTGTTGTACTATTTTGTTGAAGTACTTGAAATTTCTGTGATGAAATATGGGAAAAAATATTTATGTTGATAATTGAATGCCGAGCCACGGCGAACCACGCCGAATATGGGCCTATTCTCGCCCATATGGGCCTTTTTCGCTGAAATGGGACTTCAAAAGTGGGCCAAAATCGGCGACTGGGGGCGAGCTGGGGGTGACGACTGGGCGCAAAACCGTCCCCAGCGCCGAAAGAATCGCCGTCTCACCCCCAGGAGGCGATTTTTATGCGCCCTAGGGGGCCGAACGGCTGGAGATGCTCTAAGTAGCACCACTCAGCATTTGTTTTTCTTGTCAGGGTGAGCAGTACACTTGGATATGAGCACATGGACCTGTCCTAAGAGGTAGGCCTTTATAAATCTTCCTCATTTTCCGTCGACACATACTCTTGGGACATCAGCACATATCACCTTTCTTCAAACGGATTAGCTTTCCAACTTAGCTTGATGTAGTTAATTGTCTGGCTTCACTACACCACATGATCAACCAAGTCTTTCTTATACAAGATTTCCAATTGTTCGTTAGTTATGTAGCATCATGTTTGAGCACGTTTGGGACTAGGAGGTGGCGGGAATTGGGATGTGCAGGGCAACGAACTGATGTGCATGAAGAAGCGTGTGCATGCTTGCTGCTCGGATACATCATGGAGAAAGCAAGGAGTACTTAGAACGGTGCAACCAGCTAGCATCACGTTATCATCAGATTGATCAGAAGAGGGAACAAGCAATCGGCAATCCACACCTCCTTCTATGAGATTCCACAAGAGCGGCTCATCTTCTATCCATTGTGTTCTTCAATCGTTGTCAGATGATGTGCTACATTAGTAGCTTGCGCCCTTAAATTTAACTTGTTTCTATTTACTCCCTCCGTCTCAATATAAGTTTCTTAACTTTGTACTAACATCAATGCAAAGTTATATTAAAATTAAGACACTTATTTTCGGACGGAGGGAGTATTTTTTAAGTAAGCAGTAAGCAGCTTATGCTACCGTCTGACAGATCATTCAACACGGAAATTAGACTACCATTTGACGTCAACGCCCAAAAAGAAAACAGTGCATATGTAGTGTTCGTTTAGTTCACATTTGTTAGGTACTCTCTCTGTAAACTAATATAAGAGTGTATAGATCACTAAAGTAGTGATCTATACTCTTATATTAGTTTATAAAGGGAGTATCAACCAAGAAGCAGCACACTGCAATGAAACATATTAGAAATTAAAAGAAAAAAATTGCTTCTTAAGCATAAGGAAATCAACATAACATGCCAGTTATACTGTGCGTGTTACAAAGTCCTGGATATATGAACAATATTGCACATGACACCACTACAAGTGATACACACGACATGATACAGTTGGGGTTCCAACTGCCCCGACCAACCGAACATTTCACTTGACTTCAACAAAATCTTGCTTATAAACACAGCGCAGTGCATTTGATTTTACCACTTTCATTATGTATCAAACAAAGGGCCACATATGATGAACATATCAAAAGTAAGAAACAAGAATTAGCTTCTTAAAAATTTGGGAAATCGACATGACAGTTCTGCCAGTGTAATTATACTATGTTACATGCTACAACAATATTTGTGCAGGTACGGAAATACTGCACCTAACATATTTTATGTTTGGGCAGAATCTGCACCTAACGTCTAATACCACTAGAAAGAGAGATAATGAAAATACTGCACCTAACAGTACTAAAAAGAAAACAGAGCAAGCCTAGTTATAGTTGAGATCAACAGTACGCACCCACCCCCACCCCCTTCAGACTAACCACCTGAACCCATTCATGCTGTAGTGTGTAGACAATCATGAGAAGAGTTGTCCTCCATGGTCCCACTCTGTTCTTGTCTTAGAGCAAAATGATCTTCACATTTATGGAACCTTCATTGATAACAGGATAAGAATTGTTCAGACCTAAGCATTTTGATTTATCTGCAGTGGCGGGAAGCCTGGAATTTCAGGAATGGGTGATTTTTTCTTCTTTATCTTATCAAACATCATTGCTTGGGTCATTAGAATTAGCCTTGAGATAGAAGCAGAGTTCTGGAGCACACATCTTGCAACGCGGCACGGATCGACCACGCCGGCATCGACAAGGTCTTCGAACTTGTCAGCCATCGCATTGTACCCAACTCGCCACTCGCTTTTAAGAATCTTCTCTACGATAGCTGAACCATCTGCACCATCATTGTGAGCTATCGTCATGGCAGGGACAAAGAGTGCCTAGAACAGCAGTTCACAAATTTCAGAGTTAGGATGATATGCAATAGTTACATGTAATTTGCATAAGTGCAAAAGTGTTACAAATGCTCTAATGAGTGAGCACTTTGAACAAATACTTCTTTACGCTCGTCAGTCACCATAACTCACTAGCAAATTATATACTCCCTTTGATTAATAATAGTTGTCACTAAAACAGATGTATCTAGACATATTTCAATGCTAGCTACATCCGTTTCAGCGACAACTAATATGGATCTGAAGGAGTATCTTAGTTATGATGTTTAGTTTTCCAAAAGTGGCCATCTTACACAAAATCAGCGGCAAATGCAATGATTGGGCAACCATATTGCAGAGAAGATATAAGAGTAACTGCATGGATAACCTCCCTTCCCCACGGTATTCACACCAAATATATAGGAGTAAATGCATGGATGACCTACCTTCCCCACAATATTTACACCAATCTTCTTTTTCGGGTCATCCACGAGATCCATGATACTGGGAATATGCTTTGACAGTTCAACATACGTTACACCACCACCAGGTGTGATGCCTTCACTGATGGCTCACTAGTAGAAAACAGGGCATTTGTTCCGGTTCGTAAGGGCCTTTAGTCCCAGTTCATGAACCGGGACTAAAGGGTCGTTACTAATGCCTCTCCTCTTTAGTCCCGGTTCGAAGGTCGCGGCCACGTGGAGCTCCACCCCGGGACTAAAGGAAATTTTATGATTTTTTTAATTTTTTTTATTTTCAAATTTCTGAATTATTTTAACCTCTAATCTCTAATCACCATCCCTCATCACTGCTCAGTTTATCCTCTAATCTCTAATCACCCCTCATCATTCCAAATCATCTAACTTCCCGAACGGTCACCCATCCTCCCACTCCCCCAGCCTGAGCACGCTTAACTTCCGGGTTCTATTCTCCCTCGTTTCCAAGTCTCCACTTGTTGTTTTGCTGACAATAGTAAGATGTCAATCCTATTAACCCTCAGGAATTTTGCTTGAGCATGAAGTGACACATTTCAATGTTTCAGTTTGAAACTATTGTTTAAAAAAAATAATTATTTAGTAACACTAATATTTCTTGAATAATTAGTTTGACCATTGTTTGACCACAGTTTGACCACCATTTGACCAGATTTGACCAAAATTCAAAATAACTGAAATAATTATTTAGTAACACTAATATTCTAGAATAATTAGTTTGACCATTGTTTGACCACAGTTTGAAATTTTTTCGATTTTTTCCACTCTAGATCTTAAAAGCCCCGTAACTTTTTTTCTGTTAGGTTTTTGAGGATTTTGAAAATGTTTAACGGGGTCCCCCCTGTTAAATTTGGATGTAACTTTTCGAGTAGATGATTTTGCAAATAAAGTTGAAATTCACATTTGCAAAATTTCCCAACAACTAGACCACATATCACATGGGAAACTTATTTTTTTTTTTGACATTTTATCATTTTCTTTTATTTTTTTAAAAACTGAAAAGGCGATCGGGGGGGGGGGGGGGGGTGGAGTTTGAAAATGGGACCTTTAGTACCGGTTCTTGCCATGAACTGGTACTAATGCCTCCAACCACATTAGTACCGGTTGGTGGCACCAACCGGTACTAAAGGTTAGACCTTTAGTCCCGGTTGGTGTCACAAACCGGTACTAATGGGCATCGCACCCTTTAGTCCCGGTTAGTGGCACCAACCGGGACTAAAAGTTACAAACGAACCGGGAAAAATGGCCCACATGGCCCCTGGGCGCACGAACCGGGACTAATGCCCTCTTTTCTACTAGTGGCTGCAAAAGTTGCATTCTTCGCATCCTCCACTCTCAGCTTTCTGTCCTCAAGTTCATCTTTAGTGGCTGCCCCTACCTGAAAAATACCAAAAACTCGTCAAATGCTCCCAAAGAGAGAAACAGGGGAGAAATTTAATACCACAATTACGATTATTTCTGTATCCTGAAACTCTATGTAATGATTGCAGCAAGCACTAGTAGAAAAGGGGCCAATGGTCCAGGCCGGTCCAGCCCATTAGTCCCGGTTCAATCCAGAACCGGGACCAATGGGGGCATTGGACCCGGTTCGTGAGCCCCAGGGGCCGGCCAGGCCACGTGGGCCATTGGTCCCGGTTCGTCTGGACCTATTGGTCCCGGTTCGTCTGGACCTATTGGTCCCGGTTGGTGGGACGAACCGGGACCAATGGCCCTCGCTCCTGGCCCACCACCATTGGTCCCGGTTGGTGGGCTGAACCGGGACCAAAGGACGACCATTAGTCCCGGTCCATTCCACCAACCGGGACTAAAGGGTTGGTCCTCGTTGCGGCCAAAGTTTAGTCCCACCTTGCCAACCGGAGGGGAATCAGACCGGTTTATAAGCCCCTCCCTCTCTGCCTTATTGAGCTCCTCTGAAAATGAAAACAGATGCCCTTATATAGGGAATTTAGGCTAAATTCATACGAATTTCTCTTGAAATTTGTTATGAATTTAATTTGAATTTCCTCTATAAGCGCATCTATGCTCACTTCTGAGTAGCTTTTTATATAGTTTTTTTCTTTTCTGCTATATTTATTTTTTTTCTTTTTATTTCTGTGTTGTAATAAGTCATTAAAAATAAGCATCTATGCTCATTTTTTAGTAAAGTTAATCATAACTATTTTTTCTTCTATTTAATTTTGAATTGTAATAAGTCATTAAAAATAAGCATCTATGCTCATATTTTAGTAAAGTTAATCACAACTATTTTTTCTTCTTTTTATTTCTATGTTGTAATAAGTCATTAAAAATAAGCATCTATGCTCCTTTTTTAGTACAGTTAATCACAACTATTTTTTGCTTCAATTCATTTCTGAGTATCTTTTTATATAGTTTTTTTCTTTTCTGCTATATTTATTTTTTTATTTTTATTTCTGAGTTGTAATAAGTCATTAAAAATAAGCATCTATGCTCCTTTTTTAGTACAGTTAATCAAAACTATTTTTTGCTTCAATTCATTTCCGAGTATCTTTTTATATAGTTTTTTTTCTTTTCTGCTATATTTATTTTTTTCTTTTTATTTCTAAGTTGTAATAAGTCATTAAAAATAAGCATCTATGCTCCTTTTTAGTACAGTTAATCACAACTATTTTTTGCTTCAATTCATTTCTGAGTAGTTTTCTATATAGTTTTTTTTTCTTTTCAGCTATATTTATTTTTTTCTTTTTATTTCTTAGTAGTAATAAGTCATTAAAAATAAGCATCCATGCTCATTTTTAGTAAAGTTAATCATAACTATTTTTTCTTCTATTTATTTTTGAATTGTAATAAGTCATTAAAATAAGCACCTATGCTCATATTTTAGTAAAGTTAATCACAACTATTTTCTTTTCTTTTTATTTCTGAGTTGTAATAAGTCATTAAAAATAAGCATCTATGCTCCTTTTTTAGTACAGTTAATCACAACTATTTTTTGCTTCAATTCATTTCTAAGTAGTTTTCTATATAGTTTTTTTTCTTTTCAGCTATATTTATTTTTTTTCTTTTTATTTCTCAGTTGTAATAAGTCATTAAAAATAAAAAAGAGGCGCAATGCTTGTTAATTTGCTTCAAGCTTTTCGAATAGTGTCAACTGCACTGCACATAGCTCTGTGAAGTCTATCGTATTCCTCTAGGCCTGAAGCTAACCAACGTGCAGGAGCATTGAGCCTCTTCGTCATCGTCTCTGCACTCAGGGCTTATAAACAGCTGCAAGTGCCTCTCACTTGGCGAGGTGGGACTAAAAAAATAGCTGCAGGAAGAATCAAAATAAAATAAATAAAATAAAAAAAGTGCCACCTAAAGGGCTACCGCGGCCTGAATACGACTAGAAACCCAACAATGGGCCAGGATTCAGGCCCGCAATAGGCCCAATAGGCCCACAGGCACATATAGTGCGTTTAGGCCCGTAAGCCTGCATTTGAGAGGAGCTCGAGAGGGCAGTGGGACTGGGGCTTATAAACCACTCTCGAGCTCCCTCAGCTAGCGAGGTGGGACTAAACTTTCGTGCCGCGACGCGGGCAGCACATGGCCTTTAGTCCCGGTTGGTGGGACCAGCTTATCCCATGCTTTGCAAGACGCTATGTCTTGGAGAGGATGGGTTTTGATGACCATGAAAGTTTCGAAACTAAAAAAATTATCCTAAGTACCCATCATGGTGTGGATTTTCAAGTAAAGTTGTACAATGCTCAGAGTGTAACCCATTTTGGTTGCAAAAATTGGGAAGCACTTTGCAAGATGTATGGTTTTGATGAGGGTATGCTTGTTACCATGGATCTTGGTGATCCTACAATCGAGCAAGAGAGACCTACGATTTTCGTCCTTGTGGATACACCTCCAATTCTTCCCCCATGTGAGCTTAACATAGTTATTAAGTAATTTATATTGTTTATTTCAAAATAGTTGACAACTTATTCTCCATTGACAGCTTATTTTCATTCTTCAAAGAATGTACGGAAGATGGTAGACAGAACCTACTACACCGAAGGCTTCGAACTAACTTATCAGGAGAAAAATCATCTGATCGCATTTTGTACTGATCTTGAGAATTACAATGTCTACAATCGAACTCCTCAACATTATGGTCAATACGTGCCACTAGTGCACGTGTTGAACTACGGTAACTACCATGGAGATACCCTGGTAAGATTTTTGTACTATTACAACATCTGTGCATCTTTTCGCACACTTCTAAAACTAGTACATCATATCATTGCTAACTATGAAGTTATTACTATGTTTTTCAACAGATAATCCCGAATGATTGTGTGCCTCATCTGATGTATACACACGTTAGCCTTCATGTTTTGAACATACAACCAGGTCGTCCTATGAATCTCAACTGTCCATACCGGGTTTCTAAAATAAGTGGAGACATGAGAATCAAAGAATGGAAAAAATGTATGGACAGTCGTAAGGAGCTTCTTGGAAGCAACATTCAGCGAAGGGCAAAAATTGGAGACAGGATGATCGCCATTCTTCATAATGGAGAGTCAGGGTCTATATTGTTTTATGCTATTTTACCTTAAGGGTGTTTAGGTCCTACCTGATACTGATGATCATGTGTTAAGAACAATTATGTAGGGTTGGGTTCGATGACTATGAGGATGATGATCGTATGACTTATTATTAGTAACGAGTAGATTTTGTATGATGATGCATGATTAGTAGGACGAGTACTTGTTATTATATATGCTGATGTATGCGAGCATGCATGAGTTATTATATCAGCGGGTAAAATGAACATATATAGCAGCAGCGTTGGTAAACCAAGGACGAAGATATAAGAGAGGACACTTCTCTCTATTAGCTAGCTAATATAACAACCTAAAAATAACCCCCAAAACCCCTAAAGCAGCCAATTTCCAAAAAACAAAAACATGGACTTTGGTCCCGGTTGGTGCCACCAACCGGGACCAAAGGCCCCCTGACTGGGCTCGGCGCAGAGAGCCACATGGAGGCACATTAGTCCCGGTTCTAGTTTGAACCGGGACTAATGGGTGGAGGTATTAGTAACGGCCCATTAGTCCCGGTTCATGAACCGGGACTAAAGGCCCTCACGAACCGGGACTATTAGGTGTTTTTCTACTAGTGAAGCTAAAAAAACATCATTCAGTAGGAAGAACTATTGAAATGTAGATAGTCTACTGAATGGCTCACACACCTTGATAACTGCCACACCTCTGGAGAGTTTACAAATTCTTGCAGAAAACCTTTCATTTAGATATGCACTTGTTGTCTCCTCTAGATCTTTCTTTAGTTGCATAATCCGAGCCTCAATCCCTAGTGTCATAGAGGGATGTGCAATGATAGTTGTAGATTCACTCGTGATAGTGACCTTTTGAGCCATACCCAGCTGATCAGATGTAATTGCTTGAATACCCCAACCAAGGTCACTAACAAAGAAATCTGCACCTGCTTAGTTGAAGAAAAATACTTAGGCTGTAGACAGGCACAAATATAACTAGATAATTTCAAAGCAATGCAGCACCAACAACAACAAGCAAACCAACCTAGATGGATACTAATTGCGAAAAACATCCATAATTTAATATATCTATTTGGTCAAATGCAACTTCATCATCTAGTTTGCTGAAAAAGTTCATAAATAATCAGTCATTGACTTCACATGGAATTAAATTGCATATGTAGGTAAACTGTTATTGCGGCGAATAAATTGGGGACTCTAGATGGAAGTAGCAAAACACACATGGAAGCAAGCAAAGAAATCATCAAAACAAAGGAGAGAAAAAAAGAGTGTGGATAAAAATCAGTGGCGGGAGACTACCGTTGGTTCGAGGGTTAGTGGATGCAGCCAGATATTTTGTGTACTTTTTTGTTTTGTGATTCAGTGACATGTAATCGATCGATTTTATTATAACGGTTGTCTTCTTGGAGTCTCCTGCGAGAGAACACATGTTGCCATATATGCACGCCCCACGGGAATCCATAGCCATAATTCGTTTAATTAACTCGCCATTACGATTAGCCAATCATAATTATATGCGTCATGCATGTCTACAGAGATTGCCATATTCCCCGTTTAATTAGACCAACATTAGTTAGCCAATCATAATTATATGCAGCATGATGTCTCGCCTCTTGGGAATACCATTCAATTAGCCCACTATTAATTACCATCATCTGTTTAATTAGCCCACCATTAATTAGCCAATCATAATTATATCCACCATGTCTCTCTCTAGGGAATACTATTCAAATAGCCCACCTTTAATTACCTCATTCTCTTCCTTCCTTATCTATTTTTCTCACGCCTTTCCTTTCCTTATTATCTATGGGCCACATTGTTTGAAATCCCAAATTCTCAATCTCTCCTAGGAGACGACGACGAACATGATAAAAGGTAAATGTCCGCCTTCTAGCGCAATTTATTTTTTTGGAGGTTATGTGCACACAGATGTCCGGTGTGTAAAAAAACGTGACATATGAAAGTGCAAACGACCGACAAAAATAGGACAACATATGAAAAACACAATAATGGACAAAAAAAGTGGAGAAACAGTTCGTCCTTTAATAAAAGGTAAAGATAAAGATTAATTGTTTCATACTTCAAAATATAATTTCTAAATTTTTCAAAATTCCAGCCTCCATGGAGCCCAGGATCCAAATGGTATTTCTATGTGGGGGGCAGGATATTAAAGAGAGAATGGAATAGGATAATGGGATGTCATCATAGATTTTACTAGCAAATATGCACGTGTGTTGCAACGTGAGAAAAACAATCAGACTATGTAGATTATGCCAGGATGAGATAAGAACATTGAAGATGTCAATTCATAATCTACATCTGAATTATGTCATGATGAGATAAGGGACTTCTAAAAAGTCGGTTCAAAACCGAAAATGTGATGGTCTCATCATGACTTGATTTTCATAACCAGTAAAAGTATGGAGGCAAATTAGACATTTAGTCATTTTCATATAGCTTAGAAAAACTAAACCATAGAAAGTTGTGTCAATATTTTTGGGGCCCAACTTTGTATACAACACGAAAATCATTTTTATACCCGACGTGCAATAGACTAAATAAAATCATAAAACAACCTGATCACCTAAAAGAACTCTATGTAAGCGATGGTTTGTTTTGTTCGCTATTTATGGATCTGTTTGCATTTTTATGAACATGTTCTAAAATTTGATGGGCATTATTTCCAAATTCCTGAATATGTATTCATAACTCTATGTTAGTGATGGTTTGTTTTGGTCGCTATTTACATATATGTTTGAATTTTTATGAACATTTTGTAAAATTTCTTGGACATTCTTTTGAATACACATCTATAAATTCACGAACATTTTACAATTTATCAAAAAATAAATAAAAGTTACAAATTTTTGGAATTTGCAATTTTTTTAAATCTTGAATTGATTTAAAGAAGGAAAATAGGAAACAACGACAACAACAACAACAGCAACAACGACAACAACAATAATAATAATAGAACAATAACAACAACAACAACAACAACAACAACAACAACAACAACAACAATAATAATAATAATAATAATAATAATAATAATAATAATAATAATAATAATAATAATAATAATAATAATAATAATAATAAGCAAAAAACAAAATAAAAAAAATAGGGGGCTTCACGCATGGACCGGGCCATACACATGAGGGGAGGAGGTGCGCTTGCATTAAGAAAAGAAAATGAGGAGAGAAAAGGATGGATCCTAGGGTTGAACCCTGGTCTCCATCCTAAAAGGCTAAGGTCGTGGCTAGTGTGTTACGTCTCTGCCTGTGATAGAGGAGGGTAACATGTAGTCTTTATTTGTAATAATAAAAGACTGGAGGCTTTCATAGTTATTCTTAAGTCATCACTTTATAACCATTGATTTTGTGTTATAATCATAAAGATTGATGGCTGAGATTTCAAACGGGTTGCTGCCTTTTTTTCCCTTATTACTTGCTCATATCATCCACAACTATGAATGGCTTCTTCACGCCGCCTTAATGGGCGGCAACATTTAACACAAAAAGGGGTTCCATCACGTATGTGTACGAGTCTGTGTAAGTAGTATACTAGGAAATCAATCGATAAAAAGGAAATTGATCGATTCAAAAAAAATACATGCCGGACTCAAGCTTGGAATATCTGTGTAGCAATAATATATAACATGCAACTTACACAAAGCATACCATCAAATTTATATAATATACATTCTGTTTTAATAAGTCCATGTGATTTAAAAAGTGTTTATGTATTATAAAAAGAATGTTGATGCATTTTGAGAAACAAATATACAATTTAAAAGTAAGAGAGCGTACGAGGGATGGTGTGTATGGACGTTTACCGAGATCATGACCTTGAGATTGGGCACATTCAGACGCAATTTGATCAGGTGGACACCGTGATCATGGTTGATCAAGGCGGAAATGAGGATAAGCGATAACACGCATGAGACGCTATGATGAAATAGATAACATGGATGTGTAGAGGGCTTTAGAGTCGTGCTTATTGTGCTAGAAGCATACTTTTTTTCTCCCGTTGCGACGCACATGCATGTTTGCTAGAATATTTCATACACGACTACTTTTTCACAAGATGTAATGAAAATGATGAGCTCAAATAGGACATGACAAGCATTGTTAGGGTACGTCCAAAATTCAAAGTCCAAAAAGAAATACTCAGTGTAACCTTATTCCTGGCGTTTCAAATAATTGGATTAGAAAACGTGTTGCATAAAGGCACATGGAGCGGGTTATATTTATTTTTTCGCCCGGTGCAACGCACGGGCATTTGTACTAGTAATAATCAAAGCACACAGCGACTTCTGAAAAAAATACGAATTGTTTTGTTCACTTACGGATGGCATGGTCAGTAATTTGTAGCTCGTGCGTCCGAGTTGAGCTATGGTCGTACATCTAGACAGCTCGGGGCGAGGCCAATTACTCAAGTTGTACGTCCATTTATTTATCACTACTTCGAATTCTCAAGAAAAAAACACTATAGCAGTTTTTAGCTCCGCATTATACATTCGCGAAAATAAAGATACTTGGCTTTATTTTTTTGCTGCCAGAGTCAGAGTAGCCCTACTTGGCCATATATACCACATCGACAGATCTCAAGAGGTCCTTTATAATTCATCCATTCGTCTTAGTGTATAGTAAGTACTCGGTTTGGCAGGGAAGGTTAGTTTAGCTGTGTGCCCATGATCAATAGTTTGTCTGATGCTAGATTGCCAGATCATCAACTATTTGACTGTATATTCGAGAGAAAAACTATTCACGGTGTATTATAGTAGCGTCACGGGAGTAGTAGGATTGAGAGTTGACGGGAATGGAGATTTGGGGGCCAACAAACTAATCTGCACTGAGTGTATATCTCTACCGGTGCAAACCTATGCGAGACCAATCTGTGTGGGAAGTACAACATGAGGCACCAAGTGATAATGCATCACGTTATTACCACACTGGATTCGGTGGAGTTATCTTTGAACTCCGATTTAGATACATCGATCTATATGAGGATGCAAAGTGGCTGCCAATTCAAACGAACTAGAAAAAGCATGTGGCGTTTGGCACAACGGAGATAATGACGAGAAGGTCGTGGCCGGCGGTGATGACACGCAGTGTGACGCGACTTGCCACCATGCAGCAGTTCTTCCGCAGGAGGCCTCCGTTGGCATCACATCCTTAGGAAGCTAGCCGTCGTTTCCTCCTGTGGGTAGGGGTAGGCTCGTTGTGTAGGTCGGAACACATTATACTTTTGCCCCTGGTGGAGCTTTAACTGTACTTTCGTGCTGTATAATGTGTTCATGAATTCTCCGGTTTACCAGCTCACGTTTTTTATTTCAATTGCACCACACATCCTGCCATATGCTGCAATCAGGAACCGGAGTCACTGAATCTCGTCGGATTCACTGCTTAGTTTATGAATTTGTAATCAAATTATGTGTAGCCCCATCAAACTCGATTCACAAAAAGTGAAAATCCGCTCAACTCAATCGTGAACACAACAAATCACGAATCTAGTAACAACACGTGGGAGTAGAAGAAATGAATGTTTTTGAATAAGATTCCACAAGAGTAGTTTACCTGCATGTTCATCAACATCTTGAACAGTTGTAAAATTAGCCATTTCTTCCCATCTGTATCTATAAATTTAAGTCATATCTAATTTTTTTTATTAATATTGTGGGTTAAAATTAATAACAATCATAGTATATCCCGAAGCACGGGAGTTTACTGATTTTGGTGTTTAACTTGACTTCAGGAGACTCTTGCTTACATTGTTGTTCAAAGAAAAACTTACACTACCATGTGAGGTCAACTCTACCACATTGGCGCAGGGTGGTGGTTGGTTTGGTGGCGGGACACCCGAGGTGCGGGTTGGGATCGGGGGAAACCCCTGTCGGTGTGGCCGACTCCAGCGCGGTGGCGCCTGTGGGTGCCACCTGACCTTCCGGGAGGGCATCAGGGGCTACCCTTCCTATCGCCTCGTCGTGTTCCGGGGGAAACCCTTGGCAGCAGCGTCGTCATCATCGCGATCCTTCTTGGAGGTGTTGATTGGTGCCGGGGCTTCGGAGTCTTGGAGCCTAGTGGATGACCCCGGTGGGCGCAGCGATCGCGAGGCTTCTTCGTTTTTGTTGATCCGCCGTTCTCGGCATTTGTTTTTTTTGCTCTTTCTCTGTTGTTTCTTTTGGGCATGACTGTGCTGCTTCCGCCCCAGCACCTATCCCTGTATGGTTCGGTTGGTTGCTTTGTATACAAAGCGGGGTAACCCTTATTCGGCGGTAAAAACAAAACTCTAGACATTTAGTGGTTGATATAGTCAGTTAGCTTATATATCAACCAAAAGGCTACACAATTCAATATATCAAAAAGTAATAGTTAAAAATTAGCTTCTTAGACATAAAGAAATAAGCATTACATGGTAGATATTCTCTGTTACATGTTACAAAATTCCATACACATGAAAGTTACTGCACATGACTCCACTAAAAAACTACAAACGATGAGATGTTATAGAGCATTTCCCTGCCTAACTATAGTTTATTTCAATGGTTCCCTATTCCCTGCCTGACTCGACCTACCTACCTAACATGTATCCTTTACTATTCAATGTGTGGCTCTGATGCCTCAATGGTCGTTAGCTTAGCTAAAAGCAACACCACAAACGCATAAATGATCTTTACATCATGGAGCACTCTCGGATAATAGTTTATGAATGGCATAGGCCAAGTATTTTGATTAATCTATATATATTATCCAAGTGAGAGAGAGGAGCAGAAAAGTGAAACTTAATAGATGTGGAGCAATCCTTGCTGAAGGAGAAATTCCGGAAAATACGATGCTTGCGAGTTTAAAGGGCACTCGAGGTACATAAATGCAGCTAGAACCACGATTCTCATAAAAGATACTCCCTCCATTCCCTTATACAAGGCCACTATGAAAAATACATTTTGCATCTATACAAGGCCACTAACAGTAACCGAGGTAAAATTTAATGATGTTTTCTCGTAGTAACAACTTGTTTAATACTTGCATGCATGTAGTTATAATGACACTGTGCTACTTCCTTCTCATTCCTTCCTTGCATGCATGCGAGCGTATCAACGATCCCAGATAACAAGAAGAAAAGTTGGCTTGCAAAGTAGTCATTAAGTTTTATCTAGGTACCTGTAATTTGAGTTTGTGGCCTTGTATAAAGGAATGGAGGGAGTACATCTTTCAGGCATATCTCTAGTATTTAGTGTGTCATTGATGTATAACCAAGCAAAATCTTTGAGTTTGGCTCAGTATTTAGATTCCTGGATCTACAAGGTAGGATATATATCTCATGACGTGTGTAATGATATTAATTTGGTGCCATATGTGTCTATACTAGTTGGATGCCGTGTTTTGCCACGGAACAAAAAACATACATAGAGAACTTGAGTGCTTGAAGAAATCTTAGCTACATATGAGTTTGAACGTTGGTTCCCTCACCTCTAATTGCATGTTCTGCACATGAAGGCAAGCGGAACCACACATCCAGGGGCGGAGGTAGGGGGTGCGAGCAGGGGTCAGACACCCCCCATCGTCTCGCCCCCCCCCCCCCCCCCCCCCCTGTGAGTTTTCGTTACCAGGTATACTAGTACAATATGTACAAATACGTAAAGTGCAGACCGGTAGACATATGTTCAACGCTAATGGCCTAGCACGACACTTTTCCAGCCCAAAGGCCCAACGTGAGAAAGCATCGCTTGATGCCTTGATCGCTCGTTGTACACATCAGAGAGAAACAAATTACGCATCCGTAAGATCAGGCAATCTGTTTCCTATCTTCCCCATAATTTCGTTAGTGAGCATCGTGGAGGCTAGGTCTGCTGGCACCATAAGCCTGTACGCTGCCGTCGCTGCCGTCTCTCGGCTCTCGCTGCTTCCGCCCCTGCGTCACAGGGCAGAGGGCACTCCACTCCAGCGGCGACTGATTCAACGATGGAGATCATGCCTGTTTGTCTGCTGCACCGACATTATGAATTATAAGATCAGTTTCAATGATCAAGGTACGTCACATGCAAATTATAATCTTTTTGCATTAATACAATTTCGTCGAGGCCGTAGACACGGGAGAATTACAATCTAGAAAACTAATTTAACGGCAGCTAAAACATATTCGTTTTTCAAGCCCATTGCATCTAGCTCAAGTTGTCATGGCAAATACAAATCTTTGTAGATGCTAATTCCAACCCCAGTCCAGTTGATATGCAGTTTTCTTTTATGGATTAACAAACATATGTTGCAATACAATCATGTCAATTATACGTTTGAGACTATATTATTGTGATGTGTCTCTCGAACAATTATTATCTTCCTCGGCCCCCTCATGTCCAAATCCTGGCTCCGCCCCTGCACACATCTATATTCCAGAGTGCAATTTTAGTTCATACTATGTTCTTTCCGTGACCCCTTTACAGTGGAGCCAACTTTGTATAGAATAGAACTCCCACAAATCTATCTTCGTGGTGTGGTTGTTGTTGCCAATGCAGTCGAAACCAGGCAGCAAATGGTCAATGTAACTTTTTAGTTTTTATCAAAGGTCTTTATTGTTCTTGCTTGTGTCATCATTTTAACGGATCTAATGTGTTTTTTTCATTTAAAACGAACAAAATAGATCATTCACTCAAACATGAGAATATGAATAAAATTTTATTTATTTTCTAAATACTAGAAGATAAGAAACAACACTAATTAACCTACTTCAGCTCATGATACCCCTCCTGATGGATTTGGCCAGACTGCGATGGTTTTTAATACTATAGGCCATGAGCGGCCAAAATGATCCGCCGATGTGTCGCTCATGCCGCTCCCCTACAGAGCCATCCTGGCCTTGTCGATGACAGGTTGACAACCAGCAAGTCTTCATGCACATGACCCGAAGGACGCATGCCCAGAAGCTTTAGTCATCATTGTTGAACCCATGATTCATTCAGAAGTTTCATATCTTCCCGCCGCACACAAACGAAGAGAAACCCTAACCTCGCCGCCCCAAGGAAATGACATGAATCAACGACGGAGCTCCATTGAGTCCATCCTGATGCCCCATCCTGAGGAGGATCGGTGCCCGGAAGACACTCTCAAAGATAAAATGTCGCCCCTACGAGGACTACGTAAGTTCATAGATTAATTGTTGGCAGCCAAAACGAGTTCCTAAGATTAATTCGTTGAGCTCCGATCATATCTGCACACTTTTTAGCTGGTTATGACCTTACGTGAGTTCCAAAGATTAATACATTGAGCGTGTATGCACGTTCTGAAGATTAATTGTTGGCAGCCACCATTAGTTGCGTTCTCCAACCATTCTTCACACTTTTTAGCTGGTGCCATCTCCATAAATCCCTGTGGGCACGCAAAAACTCAACTAGCGGCTGCGTGCCAAAACCACAACCTCTTTTCTTAGGTACGGTCCAAATGAATAGATTACAATATACGACACAAAAAAGAAAGATGGGGTGAGAAACTTGCATATAAAGAGGTCAATGACCACCAGCATATCATATGAAATGTGCTCCAATGCCTTGCCTCCTCCCTGCTCTGTATGTTGTTCCTTATGTGTGCAGCACTAGGCATACACGGAGGCATGGTGCACCAAACATGATGCCAGTCCTTCATGAAACGCTCCATGAAATCCACACGAAAAAACTGGATGGGGTTGTTTTCAAAGTGGATTTCGAAAAAGCGTACGATAAAGTCAAATGGCCATTCCTTCAACAGGCCTTGCACATGAAGGGTTTTGATGAGGCTTGGCGACGCCAGGTAGAATCCTTTACGCAAAAAGGGAGTGTTGGAATTAAAGTAAATGATGATATTGGGCACTATTTTCAGACACATAAGGGTCTGCGGCAAGGAGATCCAATGTCCCCTGTTTTGTTCAACATTGTGGTTGACATGTTGGCAATCCTAATAGGTCGGGCAAAGGAGGCCGGTCAGGTGGGAGGCTTAGTGCCCAAGCTAGTTGATGGGGGGGGGGGGGGGGGGGGGTCCATTTTACAGTATGCTGATGATACTATCATCTTTATGGAGCATGACTTGGCAAAAGCGAGAAATATGAAGCTGGTGCTTTGCTTATTTGAACAATTGTCTGGGTTAAAGATTAACTTTCATAAAAGTGAATTGTTCTGCTTTGGTAGAGCCAAGGAGGAACATGAGGCTTATAGGAAATTGTTTGGATGTGAATTAGGAGCTTTACCTTTCACATACTTAGGTATACCCATTCATCATCGTAAGCTTACAAACCGAGAGTGGAAATGCATTGAGGATCGGTTTGAAAAGAAACTGAGTTGCTGGAAGGGCAAACTTATGTCGTATGGAGGCCGGTTAATTCTTATTAATTCGGTACTCACGAGTATGCCGATGTTCCTATTATCTTTCTTTGAGGTTCCAGTTGGGGTTAGGAAACGACTGGACTTCTACCGATCAAGATTTTTTTGGCAGAGTGATGAACTTAAGAGAAAGTATAGACTCGCCAAGTGGGATGTCATTTGTAGACCTAAGGACCAAGGGGGGTTGGGTATCGAAAATCTTGAGGTCAAGAACAGATGCCTGCTTAGTAAGTGGTTGTATAAACTTTCGGGTCCGACTGATGCAACTTGGGCGCAGATTCTTCGTAACAAGTATCTGCAATCCAAAACTTTGTCACAGGTGACAGTGAGACCAACTGATTCGCCATTTTGGAAGGGGCTTATGAGAGTCAAGGTAACCTTCTTTAATAGAACAAAGTTTATTGTCGGTGATGGAAATGTCACACGTTTCTGGGAGGACACCTAGCTGGGTGATACACCTTTAGCAATACAGTACCCAACCTTGTATCGTATTGTCCAGCGACGTGATGCGCTAGTTGCAACGATTATGCAGTTCATTCCCCTTAATATTCAGTTTCGGCGGGTGCTTGTTGGTGAGAGATGGGAAGCTTGGCTCCATCTGGTGCGTAGACTGATGGAAGTTCGGCATGTTGGAAGCTTACTAGGAACGGATAATTTACTGTAAAGTCGATGTACAACGATGTCATCAATTCCACGGTTATTCCTAGTACCAAACATGTTTGGAAAGTAAAAGTGCCTTTGAAAATTAAAGTGTATGTGGTTTGTCGATAAACAGGTAATTTTAACAAAAGACAACTTGGTCAAGCGCAATTGGACTGGATCTACTAGGTGTAGCTTCTGTGATCAGGACGAGACCATTAAGCATCTCTTCCTTGACTGTCCTTTGGCGAGAATTCTGTGGCGCACTGTGCAAATTGCTTTTAACATTACTCCTCCGAGTACGGCCGGGTCGTTATTTGGAACGTGGCTGGATGGGATAGAGTCCGAAACAGCTAGACATATTCGTGTAGGAGTGTATGCGTTGTTATGGGCAATTTGGAACTGCATAAATGATTTGGTTTTTAACAAAATAACTACTATTCATTTTTTGCAGGTTTTATTCCGTGCTACGGCGCTGATCCATATGTGGTCCTTACTCACTCCGACGGATGCCAGGGAGCGTTTGGTTACTGGATCTGTCCGGTGGAAGATGGTAGCGCGCGATATATTCAACCGGTTTGGTTGGCGGTCATGTAATAGGATAGGCAATTAGTTTTTCTATCTTTTATTTTACCAGCCGGTTGTGGCCATTATGGTTTTTCTTGGTTTAGCTGCGAGGCTCTCGGTGAGCTCGCCTTTATTTTCATGAAGACTATACGACTTTGTTTCCCCCTTTTCAAAAAAAAAAAAAGCTTGCATCCCAGAGGTGGAGAATATCACCTAGCAATCTGGGCTTGGGAAGCGTTTGGAAAACATGCATATGATGGATCCGGCTATATGGCAGTAGCCTGGCAGGTTTCTCGATATATAGTCATATTTGCACTGCTGCCAAAGCTGCCGATAGGCCTCTAGAGGATTCAAGTACTAGCACATAACAACTACGTTGTATTTCATTTTGTGCTCACACTGCATTCATCCTTTGTTGCATCTCCAACTTGTTGGTAATAACCACGAGTCTAAGTCCAGGTTTGACAAGAATAAATAACTGAGTGGTACTTGTAGTTAGCTAGTATAGCTGTTAGCTATACTCTTGTCTTGGTTTAATTAGGGTGTGGTAATTAGACTAGCTACAGTATTAGTATATCGGGCAAGCTTGCATGTTGTCTCACGCTGGTTGTACTAGTCCTGTCAGTGTAGGAGTTGGACACCTTTGTGAGTCCTACTCCTTCCGTTCCTAAATATAAGTCTTTTAAGATATTTCATTATGGATTACATACGGAGTAAAATGAATGAATCTACACTTTAAAACATATGTCTATATACATCCGTATGTAGTTTGTAGTGGAATCTCTATAAAGACTTATATTTAGAAAAGAAGGGAGTAGTTAGGAGTCTACGTTGAAGATATCCGGCTAAGATTAGTAGTCTAATACGGAGTGGGTTTGTACTGGCCGGTCGTCTAGGTTCACGCATATAAATATGCAGGTATAAGGGTCATTTAATATCATATTGTATCATGAAAAAGGGAGAAAAAGAAATAAAGAGAGAAGAGGCATGACACGTGCCTTTGTCTAAATGTTTTTGTTTGTGCGTGTTTATCGGGTGTTGATGTGATCGATTCTGAGGGCGAAATCCCAACATGTGGTAGTAGAGCAAGGTTCGAAAATTTGAAGTCGCGCTTGCCCTATGGTGGCCCACTAACGCCTCGGGCCGGGCCATGAAGTCGCTGGGTGATGCAGTGACGAGGAGAGTCAGGCGATCGTTGTTCTGTAGAGCGACAAGGAGGGAGGCAACATGTTGTCGTCGGGAAGACGGGGGAAGAAGATCGTTGATGGGAGAGGTGATGCCGAGGTGCGGCGCTGGAGCTAATCAAGATCATTGCCGAGGGGAGTCGCATGAGTCAAGTAGTCGTGCTAGTTTGGACGGTTAGTCGTCGTTGCGTATGTGAGTTGTCGTCGTGTCCAAGTGCTCGTCTTGGTGATAATTCGTTGGAGTGGAAGCGGTGTGCACGGTGTTCCATGAGTCATGTCCATGTCCTCGTGGAGCGTCCTGGTTGCGGCTAGTGTGGATTCGGTGTGATGTCGAAGACGGACAGTGGTAGGCGAAGCCATCGTGAAGCGAGGAGGTGTTGGACCAGTAGAGAGTGGATCTACTGTAAACAAGTACAATAAGTATGGTGCAAACCTAGTGTAAGGTACCGGCCAAGCAATGGCGGTAGGATAACATGACAAAGCTAGATGTGCGATGCATGTTTTGAGGCTGGTCATACTTAGTGTACGGATATGACAGTTGAGATCATGCTCGACATATAGTGGGACGGTAACCAGTTTAGCTCAGTTCCTACGTGAGACTAACACGAATAGTGTACTGATATGTCTATTTCTTCATGTAGAACGCTAGATGTGGCAGCGTGTGCTGGTAGCCGGGATCATACGTCAGAGTTTGGATCAATAAGCCGCGAATCTACAACGAGTCAAGATCGGAGAAGCACAGGGATATGACAAAGTTAAGATTAGGAGAAGATTGTTAGTTATAATCTTGTCTTGGTCAAATTAAGGCGTGGTAATTAGATTAGATAAAGTGCTAGTATATCTGGCAAGCTTGCATGTTGTCTCACGCTGGTTGTACTAGTCTTGTCCGTGTAGGAGTTGGACACCTTTGTGTCCTACTCCTAGTTAGGAGTCTACGTTGGACTTATCCGGCTAGGATTAGTTACTCCAATACAGAGTCAGGTTTGTACTAGCCAGTCGTCCAGGTTCACGCATATATATATGCGGGTATAGGGGCCATGTAATATTAGATTGTATCGGGAGAAAAGGAGAAACGGAAATAAAGAGAGGAGAGACACGACACGTGTCTTTGGTTAAAGTTTTTTGTGCGTGCGTGTTCGTCGTGCGTTGATGTGATCGATTCTGTGAAGGAAATTACAACAATAGTTTCTATGTACACTCGTGTAACCTGCGGGTAACAAACTCAGATCAAGCAAGGAAAAATAACACACGACTATCAAATTGCTTTTGCATGCTTCCCGTGTTGTCTCCAGTGCAGTGTTTTGCCAAGTTGTGCCAAAACAGATCGATCTGGCGCGCCTGTACTAGCTAGCTCTCCCGTACATGCTTGTGTACTGATGGAAAGGCAGTGTATTTTCGCTACACACGTGTAGTTTGCATACAGACTCGGCTGGATCACAAGCCACTGCAAGAAAAACCATTTTAAGCGACGGTATATGGAGTTGTTAAAAGTTAGATTGTGGTCGCCAAAGATCAATAACAACCACATTCTGATGGTTTCTAGTCGTTTCTATAGACTCCATTGTATTAAGTAATAATGATTGCATACATTTGCTTGTTGTAATTTTTCTAATGACTGGATGGTTGTCAATCTTGAGGCAATGACGACCATAATTATACGATTCACGATCACTCTTTTCATTGCTATAATAATTTTTCCATTGTTGACCGAAGTATCATTAATGACCCACTATTAGGGAAAACCCTAGTAGTAGCGCGGGTTTTGAGGCTATCAGTAGCGCGGGTGGCCGTGCTATTACTACGGCGCTACCGCTAACTGTTAGTAGTAGCGACTATATCATCATTAATGACCGCGCTACTACTGTTGACTATATCAGCAGCGCTTTTCTGAAACGCGCTACCATTAATTAGCTATAGTGGTTTCCTAGCCCTTCGCTACTGCTATATCTTTCATCACCCCCCCCCCCCCCCTTCCTACCCCGTTTCAGTTTCGCAATTTCTAGATACTAGGTACTACTGGATGTCAATTTCATAAAGCATTATACACTAGTAGAAAAACACCTAATAGTCCTGGTTCGTGAGGGCATTTAGTCCCGGTTCATGAATCGGGACTAATGGGCCGTTACTAATACCTCCACCGATTAGTCCCGGTTCAAACTAGAATCGGGACCAATGTGCCGCCACGTAGCTCTGTGCGCCGAGCCCAGTCAGGGGGCCTTTGGTCCCGGTTGGTGGCACCAACCGGGACCAAAAGTCCATGTTTTTTTTTGGAAATTGGCTGCTTTAGGGGTTTTCGGGGTTATTTTTAGGTACTAGGTAGTACTCCCTCCGTTCCAAATTACTCGTCGTGGTTTTAATTCAGAGTACTAGATAACAATTTCATATATAGTCAACATGCATCCTCAAGCAGTACTAGGTGATATCGACGAAGGTCATCATATGTAGTTCTAGATGATATCGACGACGATCATCATATGTAGTTCTAGATGATATCGACGACGATCATCATATGTAGTTTTGATGATATAGCCACACACACACACACATGTAGTTCTAGATGACATCGATGACGATCATCATCCTCAAGCCTGGGCGGTGGGTGTTCCTGATAGTAATTTGGATGGCATGTCCAACATGAAGATTATTGCCAACGAGGAATCTCTTCCACCCAACCGAGTTTAAATGTGTGCAACCGTCCGTGTCCATGCGGTAAGCATAGGTTGTGACGGAGCCCCTTGCGGTAAGGCATAGTTCAGCTGAGCCTTCTTCATCAGGCTCGATACCACAACTCATAGATAGGTTCTTACCGATTTCTGAATAAGAAAAATATATCAATTAATAAATAGCCTCGCACATAGTCTTGAAAATATATTTCTATTAAGTATACATTTCTACACTATCAAAAGACACAGTACTACACATTTGTACTAATCATGAATTCTACTAATAAGTATATATGGATTATCTACAATATTAATAGTTTCTTAGATTCTAACCTAATAAGCATGTGATCGGACTCTACACTAAAGCATATCATCGACTAGATTCCACATAGCATATCATTGGACTCTACACTAAGCATATCATCGGATAATTTGCATTTGTAAGTATAACATACCATATCATGTCGATCGGCCATGGTATTTGTCAGGAGGGTCACGAATGGCACCCCGACAAAGTCATGACATGGCGGAATTATGTCCCATAGGTTGCACACCTCCTCCTCGCCCAGCCTTATTCTTTGAGCTACTATGGCTTCATGAAGTGGGTCCTCATCATCTTCATCGAGTGGGTCCTCATTATCTTCATGATCTTCTTCATCTTCATCATCTTCGTCATCTTCATCATCTTCCACCAGGTTGATATAAATGACATTCAGCTTGGGTCTTTCTGCTCTGAAGGAGAAACTGATCAACTCACCACCAGTAAGACCCATGCGGGCGAGGAAACGGGCCCATCCATCTCCTCCAATCTGCGACATATTGCGTCCTTTCTCGACCTTCATAGTGTACGGCCCCCCAGGAGCCTCAAATGTCACAGTGTCTCCTGTCAGCTTGTATAATTTCAACCTCACATTGCATGGGACGATCTGTGTAAAAAAACAAAATGACACAATGCAGTAATGCCAACACTAAAAATAAAATAGTTGTTACATTTCATATAATTTCTTACCACCACATGACGAAAACTTGGCTCGAAGTAGATGCCGAATAGTTTGCCAGTTGCAAGGCTGCTGGTGCACCTTGACTTGCACAGTCGACATGATGGTGGTGGTGGTGGCACCATTTTCCTAAAGGAATAGGAGCAAAGGATTAACGATCCACTTCACGGGAAAAAAAGTAGCATGTGATATTTTTTGTTCTTCTTTGGTTATATTTTCATAGCTTACTAACACCTTCTAGAATAGAACCAACAGCTAGCAGGAAAATGCCAAATCTTCCGCGAGAGGCAATTTGATTCTTCTTCCGTGGGAAGCAATTTTATGGACAATTATAATCCTAAGATCTAGCTAGGTGGTGCCAAATCTTCAGAGCTATCAACTAGTGTACTAAATCAACTAAATCAAAATGTTCTATAAATCAACTAAATCAACTAGCCTACTAAATCAACTAAATCAACTTGCCTACTAAATCAACTTGCCTACTAAATAACCTAAATCAACTTGACTACTAAATGAACTAAATCAAAATGTTCTATAAATCAACTAGCCTACTAAATCAACTTGCCTACTAAATCAACTAAATCAAAATGTTCTAAATCAACTAAATAAACTAGCCTACTAAATCAACTAAATCATATGAACAAAATCAAAATGTTGCATATGAACTAGCCTACTAAATCAAAATGTACCAGGGAGGAGGGGTTGTGGATGGACGAGGGAGGAGGGAGAAGGAGGGGCGACTGGAGGAGGGAGGAGAGAGTAGGATGGAGGAGGAAGGGCGGAGCGAGGAGGGGCCGACCGGCGGCGAGTGGAGGGAGGACGGAGGAGGAGGGCGGTACCGAGTCCAGCGAGGAGGAGGAGGAGGTGACGGCGGCTTAGAGGGAGGAGGTGTAGGCGCGGGCGGCCAGCGGGGGAGGACCGACGCGGGGGGGGGGGGGGGGGGGGTCAGGGGGGTTGAGGGGGAGACTGAGTGAGTGGATCGGATAGAGGAGAGCGTGGGTGGTGGGAGATAACTAGTTTTAGCAGTAGCGCGCTATAGGGAAAGGCGCTACTGCTAAACAACCTAGCAGTAGCGCACTTCAAATTAACGTGCTGCTGCTAGAACTAACTTCGCGTCAGGGTCACGGGAATTATAGCAGTAGCGCGGCTTACAGGAGGTGCGCTACTGCTACTTTTATTTCAGCAGCAAGTTCTGCTGGAACGCGCTGTTGTTACATTGCAGCAGCGCCTTCTTTTAAAACGCCCTGTTGGTAAGATTCTGTGTAAAGGCTTTTCCCTAGTATTGTACCACTTATAGTAGTAATGACCATTCTCTTTACCATTCCATTAACCTCTGGTGAGTAATATATCTAGTATAATTTCAGTTCAACCACATGTAGAATCGTTAACAACCACTTTATACATGTAGCATCCAAAATTTTAATATTAAATTCGACATTAATTAGAAACAAAAGAATGTGAATATGAAAGGATCATATCCTTCTTTTTTCAATATAAATCAGGTAAATAAATAAAATGTAAGAATACTATTATGGAACTGAAACAACATTTAAGAAATTAGAGTCAAAAGCACAACTTAAGCACTCCTCACATGACCAATGTACTAGCTCATATCTAATTGAAAAATGAGACAACTAGAAAAGACAATATTTATTAATGTTCAATCGAGGGAGACCATCTTTTTTCTAATGAATACAATTCTGCAACGTCCCTTAAAATTCTCCCTCATGTTTCTATATAAAGTGGTGGGCCATCAGTCCTACAAAACATTGAGTAATTTATAAAAGTCATTCCATGTTAACAATTTGGCACAAAACATAATAGCATATAAAATCATTGTATGAGAATAACTTAGTTGATAATGTTGGCTTTCATGAGGACTATTACTTAGAGATCTACCAGAAATAAGACGGTTAATTCCGACACTTCTTGCACCACACCATTCAACTTTTCTTCGAGTATTTCTTTCCCTTGAGTAGATAATTCCAAGTCTGCATATAATTCCCTTGACCATGGAACCAGCTGAGGTGGCTGCTGCCAAATTTAATGAAATTCCTCTGGGTCGGCAGTATTCCGGCACCGGCTTGGGTCGCTGACGGGGGTTGTCGGTGTCAAAACCGGCGGATCTCGGGTAGGGGGTCCCGAACTGTGCGTCTAGGCGGATGGTAACAGGAGACAAGGGACACGATGTTTTTACCCAGGTTCGGGCCCTCTCGGTGGAGGTAAAACCCTACTCCTGCTTGATTAATATTGATGGTATGGGTATTACAAGAGTTGATCTACCACGAGATCAGAGAGGCTAAACCCTAGAAGCTAACATATGGTATGATTGTTGTTCGTCCTACGGACTAAAACTCTCCGGTTTATATAGACACCGGAGAGGGCTAGGGTTACACAGAGTCGGTTACAATGGGAGGAGATCTTCATATCGTATCGCCAAGCTTGCCTTCGACGCCAAGGAAAGTCCCTATCCGGACACAGGACGGAGTCTTCAATCTTGTATCTTCATAGTCCGGGAGTCCGGCCAAAGGTCATAGTCCGGCCATCCGGACACCCCCTGATCCAGGACTCCCTCAGTAGCCCCTGAACCAGGCTTCAATGACGACGAGTCCGACGCGCAAATTGTCTTCGGCATTGCAAGGCGGGTTCCTCCTCCGAATACTTCAGAGAAGATGTTTGAACACAAGGATAGTGTCCGGCTCTGCAAAAATAAGTTCCACCTGCCACCGTAGAGAGAATAATATTTACACAAATCTAATCTGCTGATGTATTCCGCGGCTTGACATCATGCCAGGGCCTAGCCTTCATTCATTTTACCGTTCCACCTCAGCGCGCTCAGCGAGGCGGTTTCCTTGGCACGTCTTGTCGAAGCAGAGATCGTGTTTCCTTATTCCGGGATTCTCCTCAACACGGGCATGGGTAACCCAACCGCGCCTTTTGGTATGACTCTCTGATTGAAAGCGAGTCCCAAACGGTTACGGGAGGGCTATTGGTATTCAACTTCTTTATAAAGAGACCAAGGCTCGATTCCCTCTTCCTTCAATCCAATCAAATCCGCCCCTCGCCTCGTGTTCCAACACTCAAGGTTTCTAGTTTTAGGCGCTTCGGACCTTCGACGATGTCCGGCTCCAACCTTCAAGGCCGGTGGGTGCCTTCCTCCGTCACGGAAGAAGACGTGCGAAAGCTGAGAGATGCCAGGTATCTAACCGGCGAAATCTCGCATAGGCTGCCTGCTCAAGGGCAGGCCATTCCTTCTCCTCAGCCCGATGAGAGCGTGGTGTTCACATCTCACTTCCATCGGGGGTTAGGTTTCCCGATTGATCCCTTTGTGAAGGGGCTGATGTTCTATTACGGGCTGGAATTTCACGACCTAGCTCTGGAGTCCATCCTCCAAATTTCATCATTTATCGTAGTGTGCGAAGCCTTCCTCCATGTCACCCCTCACTTCGGATTATGGCTTAAAACCTTCAAAGTAGAGCCGAAGATGATCGAGGGGAAGCACGCCGAGTGCGGAGGAGCTATTATAAGCAAGATAGCCGGCGCTCCATGGCCCGAGGGCACCTTCCAAGAAGAGTTCGGCTTATGGCAACGAGACTGGTTTTATATCACAGCCCCCAGGGGCACCACATGGGTGGCGCCTCTTGCTTTTCGCTCGGGTCCCCCGCCACGGTGAGCGTCATGGGTCAATGAAGGGCTTATCTGGGGCCCGTCCAAAGACGTGCCCCTATTGCAGGACCGCATTCGAGATCTCCTAGAGAGAGATATAAACCTGACCATAGTGGCGCAAGTTATGCTGATTCACCGCATGCTGCCCTGCAAACGTCGCCCCCTCCTCCTATGGGAATTTAATCCGGAGGGACCGCGAGTCCTCCAACATTTTATGGGCGCAACGCCCATGGAGATGTACAAATTGTTCTTCGGACCACAAACAAGGTGTTCGGATTTATCCGAGGATGTAGGTCTGAGCTGCAATCGCCAAGATGTTAAGGTAAGCAGCCCCATATTTGGACACACCATCCGAATTTTTATCATAAAGCGGCCCTTTAACAGAGCTATCCTTTGAACAGGAGTGGATAGCGAAGGCAAAGCTTATCAGGTGTCCAGCCCCCCTGCCCGAGATTGCGCTGGACCCCGTGTTAACCAGGATGCTGCAGATTATGTTTTCAGCAGAGGGCGAAGGGGGGGACCAAGGAGCTGCCGCCTCCACGAAGGAGACTGTCAAGAAGGGAGGAATCGAGAATTCCCGCAACTTGGGAAAGAAAAGGAGTGCCTCTGAAGACCTGGAGGAGATGACCTCGAAACGGCGGAAGAAATCTTTGTCAGAGGATCCGGCGCCGGAGACCGCCCCGGCCGCATTGCACCCTCAAAGGGATCAGCTTTCCTCCGAGCCATAAGTAAAGATAGGGGCTCGAAAATTAGCGGCATCCCTGTTTTATTTCTGAGGAAGATAACCGAAATATTACCTTGCAGTTTGGATCTTAACCCTTCTCAGCAGAGCTCGTCTTCAGGGGATCTCCGTCTGGAGATGATAGAGAGTGAAACGCCTCCCCTAGCTGCACCGACTTACAAGGCAGGCGACCCCGAGGTGTCGTCCCGGCGGGTTTCTCCAAGTCCGGATCTTGAAAAAGGTCATCGGGCTCGTCCGGTGCCCTCTGGTGCGCGGTCGGAGAGGCTGAGGGATTTGCTCGGGCGTGCATCCGTCTCAGAAGAACACCGTATGTTGATGAACCTGGTGAGAGGAAGGGTTGCTTCCGCGGAAAGCGGATTGTACGAGGCCGCCAGGAGTTTACTGACAGGCTTTGAGGTACGTGAAAAGGTGTACCTATTGGTAGAGCCGCATAGAATGCGCCCTGTATAAATAGTAGCCCCTGAGACTCTGTGTGCCGTCAAGAGTGATGGCGCACAGAGGATCAAAACCCCAGGTATAAAATGTTACCTTTTTATGAAGGTGGCGGGGCGTTCGGTGGCTATCCGAACTGATGAATCTACTGGACGTCGCAGATGCCGACATCGCGCTTGTAAATAAGCGGCTAGACGAGGCACAAGGTATACTCCACAGATATCTGATAAGAGGAGTTCGATGCTCGTTTCTTACAATATATATATGCTTATTGCAGATAGTGCTACTTCCGTGGAGAACCTTCGGGCGGAACTTGCCCGGGCCAAGGAGCAAGCAAGAAAAAGTGATGCGGCGGTCGTTAAGGCAGCTGAAGAGCTGAAAGCCGAACAGGCTGCTCACTGCTAGAGTAAGAAGGAAATAGCCGAGATGGCTGTAAAATTAAAGGATGCTGCCGACCGTTGTAAATTTCTCGAACAAGAAAAAGGGGCGGCTCAGAAGGACCTTGAGAAGATCACTACCGAGGTCAAGGATGCTTTCTCTGCGATGAGAGTTATGAAGGAGGAGCGGCGTCAGGCCAGGGATATCACGGCTGGAAAGCCTTATATGCTGCGGATGAAGTTCGAGGATCCTAGGTATGCTCCGTTAGACCGGAGTGGAGTGCAGAAAACACTTATCTGGATTTGGCAGCGAGTGCGGCTGACGCAACCAAACACTTCCGAGGAGGGGCGACCATAATTTGGAAGAACTGTTTTGGTCGCAGTTGCACAAGCCAGAGCGCCCACTGTCGGTACCCGACCGTTTGGCCGCCTTTGCGGAGCTGAATAGGTTATCCGGACTCGCCATGAAGTATGTCGCGAGTCATTTGTGGCCGGGGGAGCCAGAGCCGAAAAGTTATTTTGGATTGGTGCAGCAGTTCCTTGGTTCTGTGCCGCATGTCGATGTACTGAAGAGGTGGGCATGTATAGAGGGTGCACAAATGGCTCTTGCCCGTGTCAAGACATATTGGGCGGATATGCAGGCCAGTGTTGACGCATCCCAGGATTCGGACGAAGGCCGAGTATCTGCCAAGCACTACCTTGAGGAAGTTCTTCCGGGCGCTCGTTTAATAGAAGGGCAGTGCTCGAAGGATGTTTTGTTCGAATAGCAGGTGCTATTGTAAAAGAAATATTTTGATAGAATATAAAAGCTTTTTATACTTGTGCTTGCAAGAATTATAACGCCTCCTGTGCGGCCGTTAATGTATATGTGTATATAACCTGAAAGATGGCAGTCGTTGGCTTCAGCCCCCACGCATATAATGCGGGGGTGTTCGCATAAAATGCGCCTTTTCACACTTAATCCAACATCTTGGTCCTACAAAGGAGGTGATGGCACGGCGAACGAGGCAACCGTACTATAACGCTTTATCACTTTCACTTAGCCATAGGAGTTTGACATTGGGGCTACTCAATATCCCCTGGAGGCACCGTGCTCTCCCGAATCCGGGGCGCGTGTGTGCCTGACCGGGAAGCGGTCCTTCGTTAATGCGGAGGAATCCTAGAGATTCCGAGAGTCATCGAGTGGTTAATCAGCCTCTCGCTATATCATGACAGTCAGTTTTCGGCTTTCTCTACTGAGGTGCTCGCCTGGCCGAACCGGGGCACAATCGCAGTAGTTCTCCTGGTGCCGCGTTAGCCGATATAACGGAACGTAAGGCAGCAAAACGTAGGAGCCGGGCAAACCCAACATTTGACCAAAGACATGATTCGGAGCTGATGCATATAAGGCCTAACTCGCGACGCCGAACACTCCCTAAGGTATTCGGTCTTTATGAAGATGGGCCAAAACAGAGCCCTTGGTAAAAAAGCCCCTGGTGTCCAGGTACGCGCAAAATTCTGGCGTGGCCACATGCCAAAACGCCAGCCTCCTCCTCGGTTATGACGAAAACCGGGGGATGTTTTCAACAAGAGACAGTAAAAAAGGGTTACGCAGGGTCTTAATCTGAAAAGAATCCTTAGAGAGTTCTACACTTTCTATTAGCATCACGGTGTTATCAGACTGATCGGAAGTGGGAACAAGCAATCCACACTTTCTATTATGAGATTCTACAAAGAGAGTTCTTGTTCTGTCCTTTGTGTTCTTCAACCGTAATCAGATGATGTGCTACTTCGTAGCTTGCACCCTTAAATTTGACTTCTTTCTATTTTTTTAATAAGTAAGCAGTAATCATCTTACGCTACCGTCTGAGAGATACGATTTGACATCAAAACCGAAACATAAACTACTCCCTCCGTCTCAGTTTACAGGGCATACGCATTGTTCCAGGTTGACAATTTAACTAGCTATATATGTATTATATGTGATGTAAAATATATGTTTAGAAACTACATCCGCTTAAGAATGCAACGATATACTTTTGGTGACATATAACTCATATTTAGTTAGTCAAATGGATGACCTAGAACTACGCGCACGCCCTCTAAACCGAGACGGAGGGAATAGTACACATGTAGTGTTCGTTTAGTTCACATTTGTTACGTATCAACCAAGAGGCAACACACTACCATGAAACATATTAGAAAGTAAAAGGAAAAGAAAAGAGCTTCCTAATCATAAGGAAATCAAAAGACCATGCCAGTTATCCCGTGCTTCTTACAAAATTCTGTATATATGAAAAATATTGCACATGACAATTGACACCACTACAAAGTTGTACAGACGTCCACTCACCTCGTCTGGGAGTGTGCCGTGTCGCGAGAGACCTGGTCGGAGGCCAGTAGCTGGATCGGCTGCTCTGCTCTAAGCCCAGCATGCTGGGACTCCAGCCAATCAACCACTGAGGTGGTGAGAGCGATCGTCCAAGCAACAAATAAGGATGCGCGATGGGGGATCAAATCGATGATCATGGGGATTATGGCAAGCCCGAAATGGAGCAATCTTCAGGAGCAAACCAGCATCCAGGGAGAAAATAATCATCGCCATCCGCAGAAGTTTCGAGATGTGGAGACTTGTGGAAGCAAAACACCTGGCGAGCCCCTTTGGGGATATTCGAGAAATTGTAACCCCCCCCCCCCCCCCCCCCCGCCCGTTATTTTTTCGACTTGATCACAATTGTTTCCCGCTCTCTTCTATCTAAATCAATGAAACGCCAGCTGCGAGCTTGGTCTTTCAAAAAAATGTTGTACAGACGTGATGCAGCTGAAATAAATGGGTCCCAACTCCCTGCCCAACTGCCCCTGCCAACCGAACATTTTACTTGACTTCGACAAAATCTTGCTTATAAACACAGCGCACCGCATTCGATTTTACCCCTTTCATTATGTATCAAAAAAGGGCCTTATACATGATAAGCATATCAATACTAAGGGACATGATCAGTTAGCTTCTTAATCATTTGGGGAATCGACATGGCAGTTCTGCCAGTGTAATCATACTATGTTACATGCATGCTACAAAAATATTGTACAGGTATGAAAATAGTGCACCTAACATCTATTCTGTTTGAGGAGAATCTGCTCCTCGTTGGGTTCGACACTCTTACCTATTGGAAGGACCACGGGTGCTCCCCTATACTTGTGGGTCATCAACTGCCAGCCAAGCCGCTGCCACCTCTCCATTTCTCAAACTTGGACCGGACCGCCATCACCATCCATGGAGATAGATAGACCCAGAGGCACCCCTCCCTTGCCAGCCAAAGATGAGTAGCATCGAACTGCCGTGCACCACCCACAAACACGCCTCCAACCGCAGACCCGAGCCCCGGTTGAGCCAGCCGCCCATTGCCCTATACATTTGTGGCCCACACTACCGCGAGGTCAGGTCTGGTTGAGCCGCCGCCATGCCAGCAGTGACCGCGCGCCTTCCCTAACTCCAAGCCTGCATCACCACCTCCCTTCTCCACAAGCTAAGATGGCCATGACAGAGGTGGCCGCCCACAGACCATGACGTCCTCAGCCCGCGCTGCCCATAGGGCCAGATCCGACAAATCCACTCCCGCATCCATCCTCCCGGCATGCTTCGCCACCTCGTACTCCACCATGCCTCAGCCGAGCCCGCACCCATCACTGCACAGGCCAGCCACCGCGTCGTCGTGCCCCACTCCCGCGCGACATACCGGCCCATCAGGCGTAGGCCCGCGCCAGCCCCTCCGAGCGGGGAGACAAGGAAGCCTGCCGCCACCGGCACCGGCAAGAGAGGAGGTAGTTGGAAGGGAGACCCCGGCAATGTGATGTCGGGATTCCTCCCCGTCGCCATGTGGGGCGACCAGGGAGGACGGAAAAGTTATACATGTCTCATTACAACTAATATTCGCTCTATGCATCATCATTATATAGTCCTAATGGGAGGGAGCCTTTTGCTTGGCTGTTCTTCCGTCTACTATGGACCGAATTCAATTCGTCGGTGCAGGCTGCAAGCTGTCAGTTCGCATACTTCAGTATCCGGGATGCGGAAACAAACATAACTCTGGCATGTATCTCCAGTCAAACGAAAATCTTGGAAGCCCACTTCATGTTACTGTGAGTGAACTAGTTTAATCTTGCTCGGCCACGAAACTCATTGAGATACTGGCCCCTGAACCAACGCACATGGTAATGCGGTGTGTATGTATTCGTACGCGCTAAAAATCGGCGTTCCACCAAACGTCATGACGGTGAATATCGCCGAGGTGGATAAAGGCGCAGATGTCACTGCACAGACTATGGCTTGGATGGTGTGAAGAATATACATGGGCAAGCCATATTTTTAGGAAAGTTTGCAGAGAGAGCCTTGGCTCAGTGGTAGGGTATGCGGTTGTGCAGCCCAACGACCCGAGTTCAATTCCTGGAATTGACAGGTGATGCACAGGGGTTTTCCCCCGTTTATTGAGGATCAAGCATGGTGTGTGGTGGAACCACTCATCAAGAAATATCTTGATACTCATTTAAAAAATTCTGAGGACCATGTTTATCTTGGTACTAATACTAAAATGGCCGTATGCATCCTTAATTGGTGCAGAGGCCGGGAAGTGAAAATCTCCCCATTTTTAAGAGATAAGGCATAACCCAGTCAGCCTTTGGAAAGTTCCTGGTTTTGTCCCTCGCCCCTCGCCCCTCGCCCCTGCAGGCAACCCGAGGGGGAAAACCCTAGCCGCCGCCCCTCGAGTCTCATCATCCTCTCCCCCTCCTCGTCGCTGTCCATTGCGCCGTCGGGCGAAGCCTGGCCGGCTGGACGGCGGCGGGGCTTCTCTCCATCCTCTCCGTCCTGGCTGGCGCGGGACAACGGGATCCAGAGGAACGCCGGGCGAACGTGGGGTCCGGCGGCGCGGCAGACGGATCTTCCATCGGCGTCGTGCGCGGTGCGGCGGTGGCGACCTGTGTGTCATGAGGTGGTGGTTGCGTTGGCCTCACCGGTGGTCGCGGGTGCCGCCGGATTCAGATCGGATCCATCTGGATCCTTTCTTCGGACTCCGTCGGCCTGTTTTTTTCCTAGGGATCAATGTTTTCCAGAAGTCTAATGTAACCGTCCCAGAGTAAGTGCACAAGTGTTTCTTCAGAATTTTCATTACAATTTGGGCGGTAGGAATCATCTAGTTGCATTCCTTTTCTTTTCAACATAGCTCTGGTATTAACCCTTGAGTGTGTCACCATCCTGAAGAAAATTTTATGTTTAAGCTCAGCCTAGCTATTTGGACATTTTATCAATGAATGGATGAACAATTCACACCTGTTCACATGAGCAAGAGAAAATACACACACATGCCTTTTCCGTTTCCTTTTTTTTTTGACTGCACGTCAACAGCCGCCTTGTCAGGAGCAAACACCAAGGTTACCCGCATGCCTTTTGTCTATGCATGGTTACATTGATAGTGCCATTTCTTTACACTAGATAGATATTGGCATCATGTTGCTCCCATTTTGCAATGTCATGCACAAACTTAGAGTGTGGCCTCAAGTGTCGTGTATCAACCATGATTTTGATTGTGACTACTCTTCCAATGTCAACATGAATACTTAGGTTTTGACCCAAAAAGCAGTGCATTTGTTCAGACTTTTAAGTCGTAGATAAGAAGAGATATGATGTGCTTGAGAAGCAGTCCACACGTTCTGAAGATTAATTGTTGGTAGCCACCACTAGTTGCTTTTCCTCCGACCATTATTCACACTTTTTAGCTGGCTATATGCCATCTCCATAAAACCCTTTGGGCATGCAAAAGAGCAACTAGTGGTTGTGTGCCGAAACCACAACTTCTTTTATTAGGTAGGGTCCGTAGGAATTGATGGACAATTTGAAACACACAAAAAAGTGGAGTGAGAAACCTCGCATACACGGAGGTCCATCACCACCAACATCTCTTATGAAATGTCCTCCAAAGTCTTGCCACCTCCTTTTGTGTGCATCACTAGGGCATAGTACACCAAACGTGGCGCCATTGCCAGCTTGCATATCACAGGTGGAGAATGGCAGCTTACAATCTAGGCTTGGGAGGCACTAGGAAGACATGTATACCATGTATCCGACTATATCACAATAGCCTGGTTAGTTTCACGATATATAGTCATATTTGCATTGCTCCCAAGGCTGGAGATACGCCTCTAGAGGGTTCAGGCGCCAGCGGGTTACTACTACGTTGTACTGAAATTAATGCGCTGACTGCATTTGTCCTTTGTTGCATCGCCAACTTGCTCAGAATAACCACTAGTCGAAGTCCAGGTCTGGGTTGTACAAGAATCAATCACTGACTTGTAATTGTAGTTAGCTAGTATAGCTGCTATTTACACTCGTGTAATCCGCGGGTAACAAACTTAGCTCAAGCAAGGAAAATAACACGGAGAGACAGTCCTGTGACCATCAAATCAGTTTGCATGCCCCAAGTGTTGTGTTGCATCCGTGTTTTGCCATGTTGTGCCAAGACAGATCGATCTGGCTACCTTGTAGTAGCTGGCTCTCCCATACGTGCTTGCGTACTGGTGGAAAGCCAGCATAATTTCACTACACACGTGTAGTTTTCGTACAGACTTGGCTGGATCACAATCCACTACAGGAAAAACCGTTTTTAAAGACGGTATAAGGAGTTGTTAAAAGTTAGATTGTGGCCGCTGAAGAACAATGACCACCGCAATCAGATGGTTCTTTGCCGTTTTTATAGACTCCATTGTTTAAAGTAATAATGATTGCATACATTTGCCTGCCGTAATTCTTGTAACGACGGGGTGGTTTGTCGTTGTCAATCTTGAGGCAATAACAACCATAATTATACTAATCAAGACCACTCTTTTCATTGCTATTTTTTTCCATGGTTGACCGAAGTATCATTAGCGACCACTTAGTAATGACTAGTCTCTTTGCCATCCGGTTATCCTTTGGCGACCACTATATTTGTAACTTCAGTTCAACCACCTGTAGGATCGTTAACAATCACTTTATACATCCAACATCCAACATATGAATATAAAAATCCACATTAATTTAGAAGCAAAAGAATATGAATAATGAAAGGATCGTAGCCCTTTTATCAGTATAAATCAGGAAAATTAATAAAAATTAAACATACTATTATGGAACTAAAATACCATTTAAGAAGTTTTTTCAGACAACCATTTAAGAGGTTTGAGTCAAAAGCACACCTTAAGCACTCCTCACATGACCAATGTACTTCCTCATATCTAACTGAAAAACAAGACAACTACAAAAGACAATATTTATTAATCTTCAATGAGGGAGACTATCTTTGTTCGAATGAACTTCATCGGCGATTAAAGTGCTCCCTCATGCTTCTATATAATACGGTGCACCATCAGTCCTACAAAACATTGAGTAATATATATAAGTCATTCTATGTATATAATTTGGCACAAAATATAATAGATATCAGTGTATGAGAACCTTTCATGAAGACTGTTACTTAGAGGTCTACCAGAAGTAAGAAGATCAATTTCCGACATTTCTTGCACCACACCATTCAGCTTTTCTTCGAGTACCTGTTTCTCTTGCTCAGATGCTTCCATGTGGAATATATCACTGAATAAGTACTTCTTGCACCACACCATTCAGATTTTCTTTGAGTATTTGTTTCCCTTGCACAAATAGTTCCAAATGTGAATATGTTTCCCTTGACCATGGAACCAGCTGAAGCTGCTGTGCCGGATTTCGTAAGATTCCTCACGGCCAATGGGATTCTGGCGTCGGCTTGGGTTGCCGAAGGTGAGCGGCGGTGCAGGGTTCCTTTTTCTTGTTCATCGGGACGGCGGCCGACAGGCGGCGTAAGTTCCAGCAGGGGCGGCGGATTGGAGCTGAGTGTCATCCTACTTTTGCTGAGAATGCACTCCATTGGACTAAATTTAGGGGAATGAGACAAAGTTTTGAAAGATAAAAGTCAAAATAAATGTGCACTAATTATTTAGGGGGTCTGGTAGGTGATGCTTAATTTCCTAAAACAAAAAATTTATCCTTAAAGTTGTTTGAGTCATCTGCTAGAAGAGATGCTCTAACAAGATCAGCTCCAGTTTCAGGAACTGAAAACATGGTGCAAAGATTTTGAGATACTAGGTATTTTCCACAGGTTTGAATTTCTTCACTTGAATTGTGTTTCAGTAATTTTAAATTTTTACCAACAGGTTTGAGGATACATGTTTTTATGTCTCCATCCATCTCTTGGATGTAAGTGTTTTTTACTTGCCCTCATTTTTTTCGGTTTTACAAATCTTGACACTTTTTTGAAAGAACATTGACATTTTTTTGCCTATAAGTGATTTTCTTAATCTTATTTCAGTAGTTTTTGGAGTCAGGACAAGATAAAAAAATTCCCTTTATTATATGGGTGTTAATAGTCATACACATATTTTATGCACTCAAACAGTATGTAAGTACAATACACATGATACGTTATCTTGAGTGCAACTTCGGAATGGGGAACAACTTTATCCAACAAGTTCTCATGAACTCGATCACCTTTCGGCACAAACACATCATAGCAAACTAAAATTATCACTCGAGAACAAGATTTTTGTACATTATCTTGGAAGTGAAGTAGTTTTTACAAATGAAAATATCATTAAACTATCGTGTAGCAAAACATGTTGTTTCGTGACAAAGATGAGACTGTTCAACTCTTTTTTTTCAGTTGCGATACTGCTTTCATGGCCCAGTATAGTAATGAATCCAATGTAAGTGTCATTTGAACAAACTCGACAATTTGTATGGTTTGAAACTTAAGGCTACCATCGCTACTAAAATGGATATAGTTTCTAGAAACATAGCTCGCCAACTTTGTAACAACACTATCAGTATGAACTACCTAAGAGCATCTTCAGCCGCGCCCCCAACACCCCCCCCCCCCCCCCCCAAAAGGCCACTTTTTCGGCGCCGGCGCCAAAAAACGGCCAGTCGCGCCCCCAGGACGACGAAAAGCGCCGGTTCGGCCCTTTTTTCCACCCGGCGGCCGCAGGCCGAACCCGGCGCGCTGGGGGCGCCTAGGGGCTCCGGCGCAAGGGAAAAGCGCGGCTAGCCCACGCCGTCAGGTGAAAAGTCAAGGTTTTCTTCCCCGACCGCCTCCCACGCCCCGCGCTCTCGGCCGCAAGTAGGTATATCCCGGCTCCGCCCCCGCGTCGCCCCGTCGCTCTTCACCGGTAGATAGCCATTCCCCGCGTAGAAAAAAGCATAGGTTCGCCACGACAGCCCCTCCGGCACCAGTTGGGCGTTTCCAGCCGCCCTTTCCGGCCGCGGAGGGGCAGTTTAGCGGCGGGTGCACGCCCACCGCGCGCAAGGTGTTCGGCGATTTGCCTGCCTCGGCGATGGACTTGGATGATGAGGAAGTGCTCGCCGCGCTGCTGGAGGAGGAAGCCGAGGCCGGCGTCCAGGAAGAAGAGCATCTCATGGTGCTCGCCGCCCTCGCCCAGCTGCTGGCGAGCAATGAAAAGCCGCGATGAGGTGGCTCGGCGCCGGGGCGGGTGAAAGCAAAGAACCGACATCGTCTCGAAGGCTACTGCATGCTCTACTCCGACTACTTCGCCGATGCTCCACTTCACGGCAACAGAACATTTCGGCGCCGTTATCGGATGAACAGAAAGCTTTTCCTCAGGATTGTGAATTCCATCCGGGAGTTCGACAACTACTTCAAATGCAAGATGGATTGCACCGGCAAACTTGGATTCACCTCCATCCAGAAATGCACGACAGCGATGAGGATGCTTGCATACGGAGCTCCCGGTGACTCACAGGACGACTATGGGCGCATGGCCGAGTCCACCAGCATAGAGTGTTTCTACAAGTTCTGTCGGGTAGTGGTGGCAGTGTTTGGACCGCAATACTTGAGAACAACCAATGCGGAAGACACTGCTCGGATCCTAGCACAGAATGCAACAAGAGGATTTCCTGGGATGCTTGAAAGCATCGACTGCATGCATTGGAGATGGAAGAATTGCCCATTTGCTTGGCAGGGGATGTACAAAGGCGGCAAAGGCGGTTGCAGTGTGGTACTTGAGGCGGTGGCCACACAGGACCTCTGGATTTGGCACTCCTTCTTTGGTATGCCAGGAACTCACAGTGACATCGACGTGCTGCAGTGCTCTCCTGTCTTTGCCAAGCTTGTTGAAGGTCATTCTCCTCCGGTGAACTTTGATATCAATGGGCGGCACTACAACAAGGGGTACTATCTAGCTGATGGCATCTATCCGAGATGGTCGACATTTGTCAAGACCATCAAAAACCATGTGCCCAGAGGCAAGAACGCCTGGTTTGCGAAGATTCAGGAGGCTTGCAGGAAGGATGTCGAGCGGGCATTTGGTGTGCTCCAATCTCGATTTCCTGTTGCCGGTACCCCGCTCAGACCTGGTCGAAAGATCAAATGTGGGAGATCATGACCTGCTGTGTCATCTTGCACAACATGATCATTGAGAGCGAGCAGGAAGAGCCAGTGTTTGACACTGAACCATACCACCGGCAGGGTCCTCTTGCCCAAGTTGATCACCAGCTACCGGCAACCTGGACTGCCTATCTCAGTATGCGTCAGGAGATCCGAGACCCATAGGTGCATCATCAACTTCAGCAAGATCTGATAGAGCACGTATGGAGGATCAAGGGCGACACCGGGCGCGACGTGTGATGAAATATGAGTTTTTATTTGTTGAACTATATAATTTGTATTGAACTATTTGTTGTTGTACTATTTTGTTGAAGTACTTGAAATTTCTGTGATGAAATATGGGAAAAAATATTTATGTTGATAATTGAATGCCGAGCCACGGCGAACCACGCCGAATATGGGCCTATTCTCGCCCATATGGGCCTTTTTCGCTGAAATGGGACTTCAAAAGTGGGCCAAAATCGGCGACTGGGGGCGAGCTGGGGGTGACGACTGGGCGCAAAACCGTCCCCAGCGCCGAAAGAATCGCCGTCTCACCCCCAGGAGGCGATTTTTATGCGCCCTAGGGGGCCGAACGGCTGGAGATGCTCTAAGTAGCACCACTCAGCATTTGTTTTTCTTGTCAGGGTGAGCAGTACACTTGGATATGAGCACATGGACCTGTCCTAAGAGGTAGGCCTTTATAAATCTTCCTCATTTTCCGTCGACACATACTCTTGGGACATCAGCACATATCACCTTTCTTCAAACGGATTAGCTTTCCAACTTAGCTTGATGTAGTTAATTGTCTGGCTTCACTACACCACATGATCAACCAAGTCTTTCTTATACAAGATTTCCAATTGTTCGTTAGTTATGTAGCATCATGTTTGAGCACGTTTGGGACTAGGAGGTGGCGGGAATTGGGATGTGCAGGGCAACGAACTGATGTGCATGAAGAAGCGTGTGCATGCTTGCTGCTCGGATACATCATGGAGAAAGCAAGGAGTACTTAGAACGGTGCAACCAGCTAGCATCACGTTATCATCAGATTGATCAGAAGAGGGAACAAGCAATCGGCAATCCACACCTCCTTCTATGAGATTCCACAAGAGCGGCTCATCTTCTATCCATTGTGTTCTTCAATCGTTGTCAGATGATGTGCTACATTAGTAGCTTGCGCCCTTAAATTTAACTTGTTTCTATTTACTCCCTCCGTCTCAATATAAGTTTCTTAACTTTGTACTAACATCAATGCAAAGTTATATTAAAATTAAGACACTTATTTTCGGACGGAGGGAGTATTTTTTAAGTAAGCAGTAAGCAGCTTATGCTACCGTCTGACAGATCATTCAACACGGAAATTAGACTACCATTTGACGTCAACGCCCAAAAAGAAAACAGTGCATATGTAGTGTTCGTTTAGTTCACATTTGTTAGGTACTCTCTCTGTAAACTAATATAAGAGTGTATAGATCACTAAAGTAGTGATCTATACTCTTATATTAGTTTATAAAGGGAGTATCAACCAAGAAGCAGCACACTGCAATGAAACATATTAGAAATTAAAAGAAAAAAATTGCTTCTTAAGCATAAGGAAATCAACATAACATGCCAGTTATACTGTGCGTGTTACAAAGTCCTGGATATATGAACAATATTGCACATGACACCACTACAAGTGATACACACGACATGATACAGTTGGGGTTCCAACTGCCCCGACCAACCGAACATTTCACTTGACTTCAACAAAATCTTGCTTATAAACACAGCGCAGTGCATTTGATTTTACCACTTTCATTATGTATCAAACAAAGGGCCACATATGATGAACATATCAAAAGTAAGAAACAAGAATTAGCTTCTTAAAAATTTGGGAAATCGACATGACAGTTCTGCCAGTGTAATTATACTATGTTACATGCTACAACAATATTTGTGCAGGTACGGAAATACTGCACCTAACATATTTTATGTTTGGGCAGAATCTGCACCTAACGTCTAATACCACTAGAAAGAGAGATAATGAAAATACTGCACCTAACAGTACTAAAAAGAAAACAGAGCAAGCCTAGTTATAGTTGAGATCAACAGTACGCACCCACCCCCACCCCCTTCAGACTAACCACCTGAACCCATTCATGCTGTAGTGTGTAGACAATCATGAGAAGAGTTGTCCTCCATGGTCCCACTCTGTTCTTGTCTTAGAGCAAAATGATCTTCACATTTATGGAACCTTCATTGATAACAGGATAAGAATTGTTCAGACCTAAGCATTTTGATTTATCTGCAGTGGCGGGAAGCCTGGAATTTCAGGAATGGGTGATTTTTTCTTCTTTATCTTATCAAACATCATTGCTTGGGTCATTAGAATTAGCCTTGAGATAGAAGCAGAGTTCTGGAGCACACATCTTGCAACGCGGCACGGATCGACCACGCCGGCATCGACAAGGTCTTCGAACTTGTCAGCCATCGCATTGTACCCAACTCGCCACTCGCTTTTAAGAATCTTCTCTACGATAGCTGAACCATCTGCACCATCATTGTGAGCTATCGTCATGGCAGGGACAAAGAGTGCCTAGAACAGCAGTTCACAAATTTCAGAGTTAGGATGATATGCAATAGTTACATGTAATTTGCATAAGTGCAAAAGTGTTACAAATGCTCTAATGAGTGAGCACTTTGAACAAATACTTCTTTACGCTCGTCAGTCACCATAACTCACTAGCAAATTATATACTCCCTTTGATTAATAATAGTTGTCACTAAAACAGATGTATCTAGACATATTTCAATGCTAGCTACATCCGTTTCAGCGACAACTAATATGGATCTGAAGGAGTATCTTAGTTATGATGTTTAGTTTTCCAAAAGTGGCCATCTTACACAAAATCAGCGGCAAATGCAATGATTGGGCAACCATATTGCAGAGAAGATATAAGAGTAACTGCATGGATAACCTCCCTTCCCCACGGTATTCACACCAAATATATAGGAGTAAATGCATGGATGACCTACCTTCCCCACAATATTTACACCAATCTTCTTTTTCGGGTCATCCACGAGATCCATGATACTGGGAATATGCTTTGACAGTTCAACATACGTTACACCACCACCAGGTGTGATGCCTTCACTGATGGCTCACTAGTAGAAAACAGGGCATTTGTTCCGGTTCGTAAGGGCCTTTAGTCCCAGTTCATGAACCGGGACTAAAGGGTCGTTACTAATGCCTCTCCTCTTTAGTCCCGGTTCGAAGGTCGCGGCCACGTGGAGCTCCACCCCGGGACTAAAGGAAATTTTATGATTTTTTTAATTTTTTTTATTTTCAAATTTCTGAATTATTTTAACCTCTAATCTCTAATCACCATCCCTCATCACTGCTCAGTTTATCCTCTAATCTCTAATCACCCCTCATCATTCCAAATCATCTAACTTCCCGAACGGTCACCCATCCTCCCACTCCCCCAGCCTGAGCACGCTTAACTTCCGGGTTCTATTCTCCCTCGTTTCCAAGTCTCCACTTGTTGTTTTGCTGACAATAGTAAGATGTCAATCCTATTAACCCTCAGGAATTTTGCTTGAGCATGAAGTGACACATTTCAATGTTTCAGTTTGAAACTATTGTTTAAAAAAATAATTATTTAGTAACACTAATATTTCTTGAATAATTAGTTTGACCATTGTTTGACCACAGTTTGACCACCATTTGACCAGATTTGACCAAAATTCAAAATAACTGAAATAATTATTTAGTAACACTAATATTCTAGAATAATTAGTTTGACCATTGTTTGACCACAGTTTGAAATTTTTTCGATTTTTTCCACTCTAGATCTTAAAAGCCCCGTAACTTTTTTTCTGTTAGGTTTTTGAGGATTTTGAAAATGTTTAACGGGGTCCCCCCAGTTAAATTTGGATGTAACTTTTCGAGTAGATGATTTTGCAAATAAAGTTGAAATTCACATTTGCAAAATTTCCCAACAACTAGACCACATATCACATGGGAAACTTATTTTTTTTTTTGACATTTTATCATTTTCTTTTATTTTTTTAAAAACTGAAAAGGCGATCGGGGGGGGGGGGGGGGGGGGGTGGAGTTTGAAAATGGGACCTTTAGTACCGGTTCTTGCCATGAACTGGTACTAATGCCTCCAACCACATTAGTACCGGTTGGTGGCACCAACCGGTACTAAAGGTTAGACCTTTAGTCCCGGTTGGTGTCACAAACCGGTACTAATGGGCATCGCACCCTTTAGTCCCGGTTAGTGGCACCAACCGGGACTAAAAGTTACAAACGAACCGGGAAAAATGGCCCACATGGCCCCTGGGCGCACGAACCGGGACTAATGCCCTCTTTTCTACTAGTGGCTGCAAAAGTTGCATTCTTCGCATCCTCCACTCTCAGCTTTCTGTCCTCAAGTTCATCTTTAGTGGCTGCCCCTACCTGAAAAATACCAAAAACTCGTCAAATGCTCCCAAAGAGAGAAACAGGGGAGAAATTTAATACCACAATTACGATTATTTCTGTATCCTGAAACTCTATGTAATGATTGCAGCAAGCACTAGTAGAAAAGGGGCCAATGGTCCAGGCCGGTCCAGCCCATTAGTCCCGGTTCAATCCAGAACCGGGACCAATGGGGGCATTGGACCCGGTTCGTGAGCCCCAGGGGCCGGCCAGGCCACGTGGGCCATTGGTCCCGGTTCGTCTGGACCTATTGGTCCCGGTTGGTGGGACGAACCGGGACCAATGGCCCTCGCTCCTGGCCCACCACCATTGGTCCCGGTTGGTGGGCTGAACCGGGACCAAAGGACGACCATTAGTCCCGGTCCATTCCACCAACCGGGACTAAAGGGTTGGTCCTCGTTGCGGCCAAAGTTTAGTCCCACCTTGCCAACCGGAGGGGAATCAGACCGGTTTATAAGCCCCTCCCTCTCTGCCTTATTGAGCTCCTCTGAAAATGAAAACAGATGCCCTTATATAGGGAATTTAGGCTAAATTCATACGAATTTCTCTTGAAATTTGTTATGAATTTAATTTGAATTTCCTCTATAAGCGCATCTATGCTCACTTCTGAGTAGCTTTTTATATAGTTTTTTTCTTTTCTGCTATATTTATTTTTTTTCTTTTTATTTCTGTGTTGTAATAAGTCATTAAAAATAAGCATCTATGCTCATTTTTTAGTAAAGTTAATCATAACTATTTTTTCTTCTATTTAATTTTGAATTGTAATAAGTCATTAAAAATAAGCATCTATGCTCATATTTTAGTAAAGTTAATCACAACTATTTTTTCTTCTTTTTATTTCTATGTTGTAATAAGTCATTAAAAATAAGCATCTATGCTCCTTTTTTAGTACAGTTAATCACAACTATTTTTTGCTTCAATTCATTTCTGAGTATCTTTTTATATAGTTTTTTTCTTTTCTGCTATATTTATTTTTTTATTTTTATTTCTGAGTTGTAATAAGTCATTAAAAATAAGCATCTATGCTCCTTTTTTAGTACAGTTAATCAAAACTATTTTTTGCTTCAATTCATTTCCGAGTATCTTTTTATATAGTTTTTTTTCTTTTCTGCTATATTTATTTTTTTCTTTTTATTTCTAAGTTGTAATAAGTCATTAAAAATAAGCATCTATGCTCCTTTTTAGTACAGTTAATCACAACTATTTTTTGCTTCAATTCATTTCTGAGTAGTTTTCTATATAGTTTTTTTTTCTTTTCAGCTATATTTATTTTTTTCTTTTTATTTCTTAGTAGTAATAAGTCATTAAAAATAAGCATCCATGCTCATTTTTAGTAAAGTTAATCATAACTATTTTTTCTTCTATTTATTTTTGAATTGTAATAAGTCATTAAAATAAGCACCTATGCTCATATTTTAGTAAAGTTAATCACAACTATTTTCTTTTCTTTTTATTTCTGAGTTGTAATAAGTCATTAAAAATAAGCATCTATGCTCCTTTTTTAGTACAGTTAATCACAACTATTTTTTGCTTCAATTCATTTCTAAGTAGTTTTCTATATAGTTTTTTTTCTTTTCAGCTATATTTATTTTTTTTCTTTTTATTTCTCAGTTGTAATAAGTCATTAAAAATAAAAAAGAGGCGCAATGCTTGTTAATTTGCTTCAAGCTTTTCGAATAGTGTCAACTGCACTGCACATAGCTCTGTGAAGTCTACCGTATTCCTCTAGGCCTGAAGCTAACCAACGTGCAGGAGCATTGAGCCTCTTCGTCATCGTCTCTGCACTCAGGGCTTATAAACAGCTGCGAGTGCCTCTCACTTGGCGAGGTGGGACTAAAAAAATAGCTGCAGGAAGAATCAAAATAAAATAAATAAAATAAAAAAAGTGCCACCTAAAGGGCTACCGCGGCCTGAATACGACTAGAAACCCAACAATGGGCCAGGATTCAGGCCCGCAATAGGCCCAATAGGCCCACAGGCACATATAGTGCGTTTAGGCCCGTAAGCCTGCATTTGAGAGGAGCTCGAGAGGGCAGTGGGACTGGGGCTTATAAACCACTCTCGAGCTCCCTCAGCTAGCGAGGTGGGACTAAACTTTCGTGCCGCGACGCGGGCAGCACATGGCCTTTAGTCCCGGTTGGTGGGACCAGCTTATCCCATGCTTTGCAAGACGCTATGTCTTGGAGAGGATGGGTTTTGATGACCATGAAAGTTTCGAAACCAAAAAAATTATCCTAAGTACCCATCATGGTGTGGATTTTCAAGTAAAGTTGTACAATGCTCAGAGTGTAACCCATTTTGGTTGCAAAAATTGGGAAGCACTTTGCAAGATGTATGGTTTTGATGAGGGTATGCTTGTTACCATGGATCTTGGTGATCCTACAATCGAGCAAGAGAGACCTACGATTTTCGTCCTTGTGGATACACCTCCAATTCTTCCCCCATGTGAGCTTAACATAGTTATTAAGTAATTTATATTGTTTATTTCAAAATAGTTGACAACTTATTCTCCATTGACAGCTTATTTTCATTCTTCAAAGAATGTACGGAAGATGGTAGACAGAACCTACTACACCGAAGGCTTCGAACTAACTTATCAGGAGAAAAATCATCTGATCGCATTTTGTACTGATCTTGAGAATTACAATGTCTACAATCGAACTCCTCAACATTATGGTCAATACGTGCCACTAGTGCACGTGTTGAACTACGGTAACTACCATGGAGATACCCTGGTAAGATTTTTGTACTATTACAACATCTGTGCATCTTTTCGCACACTTCTAAAACTAGTACATCATATCATTGCTAACTATGAAGTTATTACTATGTTTTTCAACAGATAATCCCGAATGATTGTGTGCCTCATCTGATGTATACACACGTTAGCCTTCATGTTTTGAACATACAACCAGGTCGTCCTATGAATCTCAACTGTCCATACCGGGTTTCTAAAATAAGTGGAGACATGAGAATCAAAGAATGGAAAAAATGTATGGACAGTCGTAAGGAGCTTCTTGGAAGCAACATTCAGCGAAGGGCAAAAATTGGAGACAGGATGATCGCCATTCTTCATAATGGAGAGTCAGGGTCTATATTGTTTTATGCTATTTTACCTTAAGGGTGTTTAGGTCCTACCTGATACTGATGATCATGTGTTAAGAACAATTATGTAGGGTTGGGTTCGATGACTATGAGGATGATGATCGTATGACTTATTATTAGTAACGAGTAGATTTTGTATGATGATGCATGATTAGTAGGACGAGTACTTGTTATTATATATGCTGATGTATGCGAGCATGCATGAGTTATTATATCAGCGGGTAAAATGAACATATATAGCAGCAGCGTTGGTAAACCAAGGACGAAGATATAAGAGAGGACACTTCTCTCTATTAGCTAGCTAATATAACAACCTAAAAATAACCCCCAAAACCCCTAAAGCAGCCAATTTCCAAAAAACAAAAACATGGACTTTGGTCCCGGTTGGTGCCACCAACCGGGACCAAAGGCCCCCTGACTGGGCTCGGCGCAGAGAGCCACATGGAGGCACATTAGTCCCGGTTCTAGTTTGAACCGGGACTAATGGGTGGAGGTATTAGTAACGGCCCATTAGTCCCGGTTCATGAACCGGGACTAAAGGCCCTCACGAACCGGGACTATTAGGTGTTTTTCTACTAGTGAAGCTAAAAAAACATCATTCAGTAGGAAGAACTATTGAAATGTAGATAGTCTACTGAATGGCTCACACACCTTGATAACTGCCACACCTCTGGAGAGTTTACAAATTCTTGCAGAAAACCTTTCATTTAGATATGCACTTGTTGTCTCCTCTAGATCTTTCTTTAGTTGCATAATCCGAGCCTCAATCCCTAGTGTCATAGAGGGATGTGCAATGATAGTTGTAGATTCACTCGTGATAGTGACCTTTTGAGCCATACCCAGCTGATCAGATGTAATTGCTTGAATACCCCAACCAAGGTCACTAACAAAGAAATCTGCACCTGCTTAGTTGAAGAAAAATACTTAGGCTGTAGACAGGCACAAATATAACTAGATAATTTCAAAGCAATGCAGCACCAACAACAACAAGCAAACCAACCTAGATGGATACTAATTGCGAAAAACATCCATAATTTAATATATCTATTTGGTCAAATGCAACTTCATCATCTAGTTTGCTGAAAAAGTTCATAAATAATCAGTCATTGACTTCACATGGAATTAAATTGCATATGTAGGTAAACTGTTATTGCGGCGAATAAATTGGGGACTCTAGATGGAAGTAGCAAAACACACATGGAAGCAAGCAAAGAAATCATCAAAACAAAGGAGAGAAAAAAAGAGTGTGGATAAAAATCAGTGGCGGGAGACTACCGTTGGTTCGAGGGTTAGTGGATGCAGCCAGATATTTTGTGTACTTTTTTGTTTTGTGATTCAGTGACATGTAATCGATCGATTTTATTATAACGGTTGTCTTCTTGGAGTCTCCTGCGAGAGAACACATGTTGCCATATATGCACGCCCCACGGGAATCCATAGCCATAATTCGTTTAATTAACTCGCCATTACGATTAGCCAATCATAATTATATGCGTCATGCATGTCTACAGAGATTGCCATATTCCCCGTTTAATTAGACCAACATTAGTTAGCCAATCATAATTATATGCAGCATGATGTCTCGCCTCTTGGGAATACCATTCAATTAGCCCACTATTAATTACCATCATCTGTTTAATTAGCCCACCATTAATTAGCCAATCATAATTATATCCACCATGTCTCTCTCTAGGGAATACTATTCAAATAGCCCACCTTTAATTACCTCATTCTCTTCCTTCCTTATCTATTTTTCTCACGCCTTTCCTTTCCTTATTATCTATGGGCCACATTGTTTGAAATCCCAAATTCTCAATCTCTCCTAGGAGACGACGACGAACATGATAAAAGGTAAATGTCCGCCTTCTAGCGCAATTTATTTTTTTGGAGGCTATGTGCACACAGATGGCCGGTGTGTAAAAAAACGTGACATATGAAAGTGCAAACGACCGACAAAAATAGGACAACATATGAAAAACACAATAATGGACAAAAAAAGTGGAGAAACAGTTCGTCCTTTAATAAAAGGTAAAGATAAAGATTAATTGTTTCATACTTCAAAATATAATTTCTAAATTTTTCAAAATTCCAGCCTCCATGGAGCCCAGGATCCAAATGGTATTTCTATGTGGGGGGCAGGATATTAAAGAGAGAATGGAATAGGATAATGGGATGTCATCATAGATTTTACTAGCAAATATGCACGTGTGTTGCAACGTGAGAAAAACAATCAGACTATGTAGATTATGCCAGGATGAGATAAGAACATTGAAGATGTCAATTCATAATCTACATCTGAATTATGTCATGATGAGATAAGGGACTTCTAAAAAGTCGGTTCAAAACCGAAAATGTGATGGTCTCATCATGACTTGATTTTCATAACCAGTAAAAGTATGGAGGCAAATTAGACATTTAGTCATTTTCATATAGCTTAGAAAAACTAAACCATAGAAAGTTGTGTCAATATTTTTGGGGCCCAACTTTGTATACAACACGAAAATCATTTTTATACCCGACGTGCAATAGACTAAATAAAATCATAAAACAACCTGATCACCTAAAAGAACTCTATGTAAGCGATGGTTTGTTTTGTTCGCTATTTATGGATCTGTTTGCATTTTTATGAACATGTTCTAAAATTTGATGGGCATTATTTCCAAATTCCTGAATATGTATTCATAACTCTATGTTAGTGATGGTTTGTTTTGGTCGCTATTTACATATATGTTTGAATTTTTATGAACATTTTGTAAAATTTCTTGGACATTCTTTTGAATACACATCTATAAATTCACGAACATTTTACAATTTATCAAAAAATAAATAAAAGTTACAAATTTTTGGAATTTGCAATTTTTTTAAATCTTGAATTGATTTAAAGAAGGAAAATAGGAAACAACGACAACAACAACAACAGCAACAACGACAACAACAATAATAATAATAGAACAACAACAACAACAACAACAACAACAACAACAACAATAATAATAATAATAATAATAATAATAATAATAATAATAATAATAATAATAATAATAATAATAATAATAATAAGCAAAAAACAAAATAAAAAAAATAGGGGGCTTCACGCATGGACCGGGCCATACACATGAGGGGAGGAGGTGCGCTTGCATTAAGAAAAGAAAATGAGGAGAGAAAAGGATGGATCCTAGGGTTGAACCCTGGTCTCCATCCTAAAAGGCTAAGGTCGTGGCTAGTGTGTTACGTCTCTGCCTGTGATAGAGGAGGGTAACATGTAGTCTTTATTTGTAATAATAAAAGACTGGAGGCTTTCATAGTTATTCTTAAGTCATCACTTTATAACCATTGATTTTGTGTTATAATCATAAAGATTGATGGCTGAGATTTCAAACGGGTTGCTGCCTTTTTTTCCCTTATTACTTGCTCATATCATCCACAACTATGAATGGCTTCTTCACGCCGCCTTAATGGGCGGCAACATTTAACACAAAAAGGGGTTCCATCACGTATGTGTACGAGTCTGTGTAAGTAGTATACTAGGAAATCAATCGATAAAAAGGAAATTGATCGATTCAAAAAAAATACATGCCGGACTCAAGCTTGGAATATCTGTGTAGCAATAATATATAACATGCAACTTACACAAAGCATACCATCAAATTTATATAATATACATTCTGTTTTAATAAGTCCATGTGATTTAAAAAGTGTTTATGTATTATAAAAAGAATGTTGATGCATTTTGAGAAACAAATATACAATTTAAAAGTAAGAGAGCGTACGAGGGATGGTGTGTATGGACGTTTACCGAGATCATGACCTTGAGATTGGGCACATTCAGACGCAATTTGATCAGGTGGACACCGTGATCATGGTTGATCAAGGCGGAAATGAGGATAAGCGATAACACGCATGAGACGCTATGATGAAATAGATAACATGGATGTGTAGAGGGCTTTAGAGTCGTGCTTATTGTGCTAGAAGCATACTTTTTTTCTCCCGTTGCGACGCACATGCATGTTTGCTAGAATATTTCATACACGACTACTTTTTCACAAGATGTAATGAAAATGATGAGCTCAAATAGGACATGACAAGCATTGTTAGGGTACGTCCAAAATTCAAAGTCCAAAAAGAAATACTCAGTGTAACCTTATTCCTGGCGTTTCAAATAATTGGATTAGAAAACGTGTTGCATAAAGGCACATGGAGCGGGTTATATTTATTTTTTCGCCCGGTGCAACGCACGGGCATTTGTACTAGTAATAATCAAAGCACACAGCGACTTCTGAAAAAAATACGAATTGTTTTGTTCACTTACGGATGGCATGGTCAGTAATTTGTAGCTCGTGCGTCCGAGTTGAGCTATGGTCGTACATCTAGACAGCTCGGGGCGAGGCCAATTACTCAAGTTGTACGTCCATTTATTTATCACTACTTCGAATTCTCAAGAAAAAAACACTATAGCAGTTTTTAGCTCCGCATTATACATTCGCGAAAATAAAGATACTTGGCTTTATTTTTTTGCTGCCAGAGTCAGAGTAGCCCTACTTGGCCATATATACCACATCGACAGATCTCAAGAGGTCCTTTATAATTCATCCATTCGTCTTAGTGTATAGTAAGTACTCGGTTTGGCAGGGAAGGTTAGTTTAGCTGTGTGCCCATGATCAATAGTTTGTCTGATGCTAGATTGCCAGATCATCAACTATTTGACTGTATATTCGAGAGAAAAACTATTCACGGTGTATTATAGTAGCGTCACGGGAGTAGTAGGATTGAGAGTTGACGGGAATGGAGATTTGGGGGCCAACAAACTAATCTGCACTGAGTGTATATCTCTACCGGTGCAAACCTATGCGAGACCAATCTGTGTGGGAAGTACAACATGAGGCACCAAGTGATAATGCATCACGTTATTACCACACTGGATTCGGTGGAGTTATCTTTGAACTCCGATTTAGATACATCGATCTATATGAGGATGCAAAGTGGCTGCCAATTCAAACGAACTAGAAAAAGCATGTGGCGTTTGGCACAACGGAGATAATGACGAGAAGGTCGTGGCCGGCGGTGATGACACGCAGTGTGACGCGACTTGCCACCATGCAGCAGTTCTTCCGCAGGAGGCCTCCGTTGGCATCACATCCTTAGGAAGCTAGCCGTCGTTTCCTCCTGTGGGTAGGGGTAGGCTCGTTGTGTAGGTCGGAACACATTATACTTTTGCCCCTGGTGGAGCTTTAACTGTACTTTCGTGCTGTATAATGTGTTCATGAATTCTCCGGTTTACCAGCTCACGTTTTTTATTTCAATTGCACCACACATCCTGCCATATGCTGCAATCAGGAACCGGAGTCACTGAATCTCGTCGGATTCACTGCTTAGTTTATGAATTTGTAATCAAATTATGTGTAGCCCCATCAAACTCGATTCACAAAAAGTGAAAATCCGCTCAACTCAATCGTGAACACAACAAATCACGAATCTAGTAACAACACGTGGGAGTAGAAGAAATGAATGTTTTCGAATAAGATTCCACAAGAGTAGTTTACCTGCATGTTCATCAACATCTTGAACAGTTGTAAAATTAGCCATTTCTTCCCATCTGTATCTATAAATTTAAGTCATATCTAATTTTTTTTATTAATATTGTGGGTTAAAATTAATAACAATCATAGTATATCCCGAAGCACGGGAGTTTACTGATTTTGGTGTTTAACTTGACTTCAGGAGACTCTTGCTTACATTGTTGTTCAAAGAAAAACTTACACTACCATGTGAGGTCAACTCTACCACATTGGCGCAGGGTGGTGGTTGGTTTGGTGGCGGGACACCCGAGGTGCGGGTTGGGATCGGGGGAAACCCCTGTCGGTGTGGCCGACTCCAGCGCGGTGGCGCCTGTGGGTGCCACCTGACCTTCCGGGAGGGCATCAGGGGCTACCCTTCCTATCGCCTCGTCGTGTTCCGGGGGAAACCCTTGGCAGCAGCGTCGTCATCATCGCGATCCTTCTTGGAGGTGTTGATTGGTGCCGGGGCTTCGGAGTCTTGGAGCCTAGTGGATGACCCCGGTGGGCGCAGCGATCGCGAGGCTTCTTCGTTTTTGTTGATCCGCCGTTCTCGGCATTTGTTTCTTTTGCTCTTTCTCTGTTGTTTCTTTTGGGCATGACTGTGCTGCTTCCGCCCCAGCACCTATCCCTGTATGGTTCGGTTGGTTGCTTTGTATACAAAGCGGGGTAACCCTTATTCGGCGGTAAAAACAAAACTCTAGACATTTAGTGGTTGATATAGTCAGTTAGCTTATATATCAACCAAAAGGCTACACAATTCAATATATCAAAAAGTAATAGTTAAAAATTAGCTTCTTAGACATAAAGAAATAAGCATTACATGGTAGATATTCTCTGTTACATGTTACAAAATTCCATACACATGAAAGTTACTGCACATGACTCCACTAAAAAACTACAAACGATGAGATGTTATAGAGCATTTCCCTGCCTAACTATAGTTTATTTCAATGGTTCCCTATTCCCTGCCTGACTCGACCTACCTACCTAACATGTATCCTTTACTATTCAATGTGTGGCTCTGATGCCTCAATGGTCGTTAGCTTAGCTAAAAGCAACACCACAAACGCATAAATGATCTTTACATCATGGAGCACTCTCGGATAATAGTTTATGAATGGCATAGGCCAAGTATTTTGATTAATCTATATATATTATCCAAGTGAGAGAGAGGAGCAGAAAAGTGAAACTTAATAGATGTGGAGCAATCCTTGCTGAAGGAGAAATTCCGGAAAATACGATGCTTGCGAGTTTAAAGGGCACTCGAGGTACATAAATGCAGCTAGAACCACGATTCTCATAAAAGATACTCCCTCCATTCCCTTATACAAGGCCACTATGAAAAATACATTTTGCATCTATACAAGGCCACTAACAGTAACCGAGGTAAAATTTAATGATGTTTTCTCGTAGTAACAACTTGTTTAATACTTGCATGCATGTAGTTATAATGACACTGTGCTACTTCCTTCTCATTCCTTCCTTGCATGCATGCGAGCGTATCAACGATCCCAGATAACAAGAAGAAAAGTTGGCTTGCAAAGTAGTCATTAAGTTTTATCTAGGTACCTGTAATTTGAGTTTGTGGCCTTGTATAAAGGAATGGAGGGAGTACATCTTTCAGGCATATCTCTAGTATTTAGTGTGTCATTGATGTATAACCAAGCAAAATCTTTGAGTTTGGCTCAGTATTTAGATTCCTGGATCTACAAGGTAGGATATATATCTCATGACGTGTGTAATGATATTAATTTGGTGCCATATGTGTCTATACTAGTTGGATGCCGTGTTTTGCCACGGAACAAAAAACATACATAGAGAACTTGAGTGCTTGAAGAAATCTTAGCTACATATGAGTTTGAACGTTGGTTCCCTCACCTCTAATTGCATGTTCTGCACATGAAGGCAAGCGGAACCACACATCCAGGGGCGGAGGTAGGGGGTGCGAGCAGGGGTCAGACACCCCCCATCGTCTCGCCCCCCCCCCCCCCCCCCCCCCCTGTGAGTTTTCGTTACCAGGTATACTAGTACAATATGTACAAATACGTAAAGTGCAGACCGGTAGACATATGTTCAACGCTAATGGCCTAGCACGACACTTTTCCAGCCCAAAGGCCCAACGTGAGAAAGCATCGCTTGATGCCTTGATCGCTCGTTGTACACATCAGAGAGAAACAAATTACGCATCCGTAAGATCAGGCAATCTGTTTCCTATCTTCCCCATAATTTCGTTAGTGAGCATCGTGGAGGCTAGGTCTGCTGGCACCATAAGCCTGTACGCTGCCGTCGCTGCCGTCTCTCGGCTCTCGCTGCTTCCGCCCCTGCGTCACAGGGCAGAGGGCACTCCACTCCAGCGGCGACTGATTCAACGATGGAGATCATGCCTGTTTGTCTGCTGCACCGACATTATGAATTATAAGATCAGTTTCAATGATCAAGGTACGTCACATGCAAATTATAATCTTTTTGCATTAATACAATTTCGTCGAGGCCGTAGACACGGGAGAATTACAATCTAGAAAACTAATTTAACGGCAGCTAAAACATATTCGTTTTTCAAGCCCATTGCATCTAGCTCAAGTTGTCATGGCAAATACAAATCTTTGTAGATGCTAATTCCAACCCCAGTCCAGTTGATATGCAGTTTTCTTTTATGGATTAACAAACATATGTTGCAATACAATCATGTCAATTATACGTTTGAGACTATATTATTGTGATGTGTCTCTCGAACAATTATTATCTTCCTCGGCCCCCTCATGTCCAAATCCTGGCTCCGCCCCTGCACACATCTATATTCCAGAGTGCAATTTTAGTTCATACTATGTTCTTTCCGTGACCCCTTTACAGTGGAGCCAACTTTGTATAGAATAGAACTCCCACAAATCTATCTTCGTGGTGTGGTTGTTGTTGCCAATGCAGTCGAAACCAGGCAGCAAATGGTCAATGTAACTTTTTAGTTTTTATCAAAGGTCTTTATTGTTCTTGCTTGTGTCATCATTTTAACGGATCTAATGTGTTTTTTTCATTTAAAACGAACAAAATAGATCATTCACTCAAACATGAGAATATGAATAAAATTTTATTTATTTTCTAAATACTAGAAGATAAGAAACAACACTAATTAACCTACTTCAGCTCATGATACCCCTCCTGATGGATTTGGCCAGACTGCGATGGTTTTTAATACTATAGGCCATGAGCGGCCAAAATGATCCGCCGATGTGTCGCTCATGCCGCTCCCCTACAGAGCCATCCTGGCCTTGTCGATGACAGGTTGACAACCAGCAAGTCTTCATGCACATGACCCGAAGGACGCATGCCCAGAAGCTTTAGTCATCATTGTTGAACCCATGATTCATTCAGAAGTTTCATATCTTCCCGCCGCACACAAACGAAGAGAAACCCTAACCTCGCCGCCCCAAGGAAATGACATGAATCAACGACGGAGCTCCATTGAGTCCATCCTGATGCCCCATCCTGAGGAGGATCGGTGCCCGGAAGACACTCTCAAAGATAAAATGTCGCCCCTACGAGGACTACGTAAGTTCATAGATTAATTGTTGGCAGCCAAAACGAGTTCCTAAGATTAATTCGTTGAGCTCCGATCATATCTGCACACTTTTTAGCTGGTTATGACCTTACGTGAGTTCCAAAGATTAATACATTGAGCGTGTATGCACGTTCTGAAGATTAATTGTTGGCAGCCACCATTAGTTGCGTTCTCCAACCATTCTTCACACTTTTTAGCTGGTGCCATCTCCATAAATCCCTGTGGGCACGCAAAAACTCAACTAGCGGCTGCGTGCCAAAACCACAACCTCTTTTCTTAGGTACGGTCCAAATGAATAGATTACAATATACGACACAAAAAAGAAAGATGGGGTGAGAAACTTGCATATAAAGAGGTCAATGACCACCAGCATATCATATGAAATGTGCTCCAATGCCTTGCCTCCTCCCTGCTCTGTATGTTGTTCCTTATGTGTGCAGCACTAGGCATACACGGAGGCATGGTGCACCAAACATGATGCCAGTCCTTCATGAAACGCTCCATGAAATCCACACGAAAAAACTGGATGGGGTTGTTTTCAAAGTGGATTTCGAAAAAGCGTACGATAAAGTCAAATGGCCATTCCTTCAACAGGCCTTGCGCATGAAGGGTTTTGATGAGGCTTGGCGACGCCAGGTAGAATCCTTTACGCAAAAAGGGAGTGTTGGAATTAAAGTAAATGATGATATTGGGCACTATTTTCAGACACATAAGGGTCTGCGGCAAGGAGATCCAATGTCCCCTGTTTTGTTCAACATTGTGGTTGACATGTTGGCAATCCTAATAGGTCGGGCAAAGGAGGCCGGTCAGGTGGGAGGCTTAGTGCCCAACCTAGTTGATGGGGGGGGGGGGGGGAGGGTCCATTTTACAGTATGCTGATGATACTATCATCTTTATGGAGCATGACCTGGCAAAAGCGAGAAATATGAAGCTGGTGCTTTGCTTATTGAACAATTGTCTGGGTTAAAGATTAACTTTCATAAAAGTGAATTGTTCTGCTTTGGTAGAGCCAAGGAGGAACATGAGGCTTATAGGAAATTGTTTGGATGTGAATTAGGAGCTTTACCTTTCACATACTTAGGTATACCCATTCATCATCGTAAGCTTACAAACCGAGAGTGGAAATGCATTGAGGATCGGTTTGAAAAGAAACTGAGTTGCTGGAAGGGCAAACTTATGTCGTATGGAGGCCGGTTAATTCTTATTAATTCGGTACTCACGAGTATGCCGATGTTCCTATTATCTTTCTTTGAGGTTCCAGTTGGGGTTAGGAAACGACTGGACTTCTACCGATCAAGATTTTTTTGGCAGAGTGATGAACTTAAGAGAAAGTATAGACTCGCCAAGTGGGATGTCATTTGTAGACCTAAGGACCAAGGGGGGTTGGGTATCGAAAATCTTGAGGTCAAGAACAGATGCCTGCTTAGTAAGTGGTTGTATAAACTTTCGGGTCCGACTGATGCAACTTGGGCGCAGATTCTTCGTAACAAGTATCTGCAATCCAAAACTTTGTCACAGGTGACAGTGAGACCAACTGATTCGCCATTTTGGAAGGGGCTTATGAGAGTCAAGGTAACCTTCTTTAATAGAACAAAGTTTATTGTCGGTGATGGAAATGTCACACGTTTCTGGGAGGACACCTAGCTGGGTGATACACCTTTAGCAATACAGTACCCAACCTTGTATCGTATTGTCCAGCGACGTGATGCGCTAGTTGCAACGATTATGCAGTTCATTCCCCTTAATATTCAGTTTCGGCGGGTGCTTGTTGGTGAGAGATGGGAAGCTTGGCTCCATCTGGTGCGTAGACTGATGGAAGTTCGGCATGTTGGAAGCTTACTAGGAACGGATAATTTACTGTAAAGTCGATGTACAACGATGTCATCAATTCCACGGTCATTCCTAGTACCAAACATGTTTGGAAAGTAAAAGTGCCTTTGAAAATTAAAGTGTATGTGGTTTGTCGATAAACAGGTAATTTTAACAAAAGACAACTTGGTCAAGCGCAATTGGACTGGATCTACTAGGTGTAGCTTCTGTGATCAGGACGAGACCATTAAGCATCTCTTCCTTGACTGTCCTTTGGCGAGAATTCTGTGGCGCACTGTGCAAATTGCTTTTAACATTACTCCTCCGAGTACGGCCGGGTCGTTATTTGGAACGTGGCTGGATGGGATAGAGTCCGAAACAGCTAGACATATTCGTGTAGGAGTGTATGCGTTGTTATGGGCAATTTGGAACTGCATAAATGATTTGGTTTTTAACAAAATAACTACTATTCATTTTTTGCAGGTTTTATTCCGTGCTACGGCGCTGATCCATATGTGGTCCTTACTCACTCCGACGGATGCCAGGGAGCGTTTGGTTACTGGATCTGTCCGGTGGAAGATGGTAGCGCGCGATATATTCAACCGGTTTGGTTGGCGGTCATGTAATAGGATAGGCAATTAGTTTTTCTATCTTTTATTTTACCAGCCGGTTGTGGCCATTATGGTTTTTCTTGGTTTAGCTGCGAGGCTCTCGGTGAGCTCGCCTTTATTTTCATGAAGACTATACGACTTTGTTTCCCCCTTTCCAAAAAAAAAAAAAGCTTGCATCCCAGAGGTGGAGAATATCACCTAGCAATCTGGGCTTGGGAAGCGTTTGGAAAACATGCATATGATGGATCCGGCTATATGGCAGTAGCCTGGCAGGTTTCTCGATATATAGTCATATTTGCACTGCTGCCAAAGCTGCCGATAGGCCTCTAGAGGATTCAAGTACTAGCACATAACAACTACGTTGTATTTCATTTTGTGCTCACACTGCATTCATCCTTTGTTGCATCTCCAACTTGTTGGTAATAACCACGAGTCTAAGTCCAGGTTTGACAAGAATAAATAACTGAGTGGTACTTGTAGTTAGCTAGTATAGCTGTTAGCTATACTCTTGTCTTGGTTTAATTAGGGTGTGGTAATTAGACTAGCTACAGTATTAGTATATCGGGCAAGCTTGCATGTTGTCTCACGCTGGTTGTACTAGTCCTGTCAGTGTAGGAGTTGGACACCTTTGTGAGTCCTACTCCTTCCGTTCCTAAATATAAGTCTTTTAAGATATTTCATTATGGATTACATACGGAGTAAAATGAATGAATCTACACTTTAAAACATATGTCTATATACATCCGTATGTAGTTTGTAGTGGAATCTCTATAAAGACTTATATTTAGAAAAGAAGGGAGTAGTTAGGAGTCTACGTTGAAGATATCCGGCTAAGATTAGTAGTCTAATACGGAGTGGGTTTGTACTGGCCGGTCGTCTAGGTTCACGCATATAAATATGCAGGTATAAGGGTCATTTAATATCATATTGTATCATGAAAAAGGGAGAAAAAGAAATAAAGAGAGAAGAGGCATGACACGTGCCTTTGTCTAAATGTTTTTGTTTGTGCGTGTTTATCGGGTGTTGATGTGATCGATTCTGAGGGCGAAATCCCAACATGTGGTAGTAGAGCAAGGTTCGAAAATTTGAAGTCGCGCTTGCCCTATGGTGGCCCACTAACGCCTCGGGCCGGGCCATGAAGTCGCTGGGTGATGCAGTGACGAGGAGAGTCAGGCGATCGTTGTTCTGTAGAGCGACAAGGAGGGAGGCAACATGTTGTCGTCGGGAAGACGGGGGAAGAAGATCGTTGATGGGAGAGGTGATGCCGAGGTGCGGCGCTGGAGCTAATCAAGATCATTGCCGAGGGGAGTCGCATGAGTCAAGTAGTCGTGCTAGTTTGGACGGTTAGTCGTCGTTGCGTATGTGAGTTGTCGTCGTGTCCAAGTGCTCGTCTTGGTGATAATTCGTTGGAGTGGAAGCGGTGTGCACGGTGTTCCATGAGTCATGTCCATGTCCTCGTGGAGCGTCCTGGTTGCGGCTAGTGTGGATTCGGTGTGATGTCGAAGACGGACAGTGGTAGGCGAAGCCATCGTGAAGCGAGGAGGTGTTGGACCAGTAGAGAGTGGATCTACTGTAAACAAGTACAATAAGTATGGTGCAAACCTAGTGTAAGGTACCGGCCAAGCAATGGCGGTAGGACAACATGACAAAGCTAGATGTGCGATGCATGTTTTGAGGCTGGTCATACTTAGTGTACGGATATGACAGTTGAGATCATGCTCGACATATAGTGGGACGGTAACCAGTTTAGCTCAGTTCCTACGTGAGACTAACACGAATAGTGTACTGATATGTCTATTTCTTCATGTAGAACGCTAGATGTGGCAGCGTGTGCTGGTAGCCGGGATCATACGTCAGAGTTTGGATCAATAAGCCGCGAATCTACAACGAGTCAAGATCGGAGAAGCACAGGGATATGACAAAGTTAAGATTAGGAGAAGATTGTTAGTTATAATCTTGTCTTGGTCAAATTAAGGCGTGGTAATTAGATTAGATAAAGTGCTAGTATATCTGGCAAGCTTGCATGTTGTCTCACGCTGGTTGTACTAGTCTTGTCCGTGTAGGAGTTGGACACCTTTGTGTCCTACTCCTAGTTAGGAGTCTACGTTGGACTTATCCGGCTAGGATTAGTTACTCCAATACAGAGTCAGGTTTGTACTAGCCAGTCGTCCAGGTTCACGCATATATATATGCGGGTATAGGGGCCATGTAATATTAGATTGTATCGGGAGAAAAGGAGAAACGGAAATAAAGAGAGGAGAGACACGACACGTGTCTTTGGTTAAAGTTTTTTGTGCGTGCGTGTTCGTCGTGCGTTGATGTGATCGATTCTGTGAAGGAAATTACAACAATAGTTTCTATGTACACTCGTGTAACCTGCGGGTAACAAACTCAGATCAAGCAAGGAAAAATAACACACGACTATCAAATTGCTTTTGCATGCTTCCCGTGTTGTCTCCAGTGCAGTGTTTTGCCAAGTTGTGCCAAAACAGATCGATCTGGCGCGCCTGTACTAGCTAGCTCTCCCGTACATGCTTGTGTACTGATGGAAAGGCAGTGTATTTTCGCTACACACGTGTAGTTTGCATACAGACTCGGCTGGATCACAAGCCACTGCAAGAAAAACCATTTTAAGCGACGGTATATGGAGTTGTTAAAAGTTAGATTGTGGTCGCCAAAGATCAATAACAACCACATTCTGATGGTTTCTAGTCGTTTCTATAGACTCCATTGTATTAAGTAATAATGATTGCATACATTTGCTTGTTGTAATTTTTCTAATGACTGGATGGTTGTCAATCTTGAGGCAATGACGACCATAATTATACGATTCACGATCACTCTTTTCATTGCTATAATAATTTTTCCATTGTTGACCGAAGTATCATTAATGACCCACTATTAGGGAAAACCCTAGTAGTAGCGCGGGTTTTGAGGCTATCAGTAGCGCGGGTGGCCGTGCTATTACTACGGCGCTACCGCTAACTGTTAGTAGTAGCGACTATATCATCATTAATGACCGCGCTACTACTGTTGACTATATCAGCAGCGCTTTTCTGAAAGGCGCTACCATTAATTAGCTATAGTGGTTTCCTAGCCCTTCGCTACTGCTATATCTTTCATCACCCCCCCCCCTTCCTACCCCGTTTCAGTTTCGCAATTTCTAGATACTAGGTACTACTGGATGTCAATTTCATAAAGCATTATACACTAGTAGAAAAACACCTAATAGTCCTGGTTCGTGAGGGCATTTAGTCCCGGTTCATGAATCGGGACTAATGGGCCGTTACTAATACCTCCACCGATTAGTCCCGGTTCAAACTAGAATCGGGACCAATGTGCCGCCACTTAGCTCTGTGCGCCGAGCCCAGTCAGGGGGCCTTTGGTCCCGGTTGGTGGCACCAACCGGGACCAAAAGTCCATGTTTTTTTTTGGAAATTGGCTGCTTTAGGGGTTTTCGGGGTTATTTTTAGGTACTAGGTAGTACTCCCTCCGTTCCAAATTACTCGTCGTGGTTTTAATTCAGAGTACTAGATAACAATTTCATATATAGTCAACATGCATCCTCAAGCAGTACTAGGTGATATCGACGAAGGTCATCATATGTAGTTCTAGATGATATCGACGACGATCATCATATGTAGTTCTAGATGATATCGACGACGATCATCATATGTAGTTTTGATGATATAGCCACACACACACACATGTAGTTCTAGATGACATCGATGACGATCATCATCCTCAAGTCTGGGCGGTGGGTGTTCCTGATAGTAATTTGGATGGCATGTCCAACATGAAGATTATTGCCAACGAGGAATCTCTTCCACCCAACCGAGTTTAAATGTGTGCAACCGTCCGTGTCCATGCGGTAAGCATAGGTTGTGACGGAGCCCCTTGCGGTAAGGCATAGTTCAGCTGAGCCTTCTTCATCAGGCTCGATACCACAACTCATAGATAGGTTCTTACCGATTTCTGAATAAGAAAAATATATCAATTAATAAATAGCCTCGCACATAGTCTTGAAAATATATTTCTATTAAGTATACATTTCTACACTATCAAAAGACACAGTACTACACATTTGTACTAATCATGAATTCTACTAATAAGTATATATGGATTATCTACAATATTAATAGTTTCTTAGATTCTAACCTAATAAGCATGTGATCGGACTCTACACTAAAGCATATCATCGACTAGATTCCACATAGCATATCATTGGACTCTACACTAAGCATATCATCGGATAATTTGCATTTGTAAGTATAACATACCATATCATGTCGATCGGCCATGGTATTTGTCAGGAGGGTCACGAATGGCACCCCGACAAAGTCATGACATGGCGGAATTATGTCCCATAGGTTGCACACCTCCTCCTCGCCCAGCCTTATTCTTTGAGCTACTATGGCTTCATGAAGTGGGTCCTCATCATCTTCATCGAGTGGGTCCTCATTATCTTCATGATCTTCTTCATCTTCATCATCTTCGTCATCTTCATCATCTTCCACCAGGTTGATATAAATGACATTCAGCTTGGGTCTTTCTGCTCTGAAGGAGAAACTGATCAACTCACCACCAGTAAGACCCATGCGGGCGAGGAAACGGGCCCATCCATCTCCTCCAATCTGCGACATATTGCGTCCTTTCTCGACCTTCATAGTGTACGGCCCCCCAGGAGCCTCAAATGTCACAGTGTCTCCTGTCAGCTTGTATAATTTCAACCTCACATTGCATGGGACGATCTGTGTAAAAAAACAAAATGACACAATGCAGTAATGCCAACACTAAAAATAAAATAGTTGTTACATTTCATATAATTTCTTACCACCACATGACGAAAACTTGGCTCGAAGTAGATGCCGAATAGTTTGCCAGTTGCAAGGCTGCTGGTGCACCTTGACTTGCACAGTCGACATGATGGTGGTGGTGGTGGCACCATTTTCCTAAAGGAATAGGAGCAAAGGATTAACGATCCACTTCACGGGAAAAAAAGTAGCATGTGATATTTTTTGTTCTTCTTTGGTTATATTTTCATAGCTTACTAACACCTTCTAGAATAGAACCAACAGCTAGCAGGAAAATGCCAAATCTTCCGCGAGAGGCAATTTGATTCTTCTTCCGTGGGAAGCAATTTTATGGACAATTATAATCCTAAGATCTAGCTAGGTGGTGCCAAATCTTCAGAGCTATCAACTAGTGTACTAAATCAACTAAATCAAAATGTTCTATAAATCAACTAAATCAACTAGCCTACTAAATCAACTAAATCAACTTGCCTACTAAATCAACTTGCCTACTAAATAACCTAAATCAACTTGACTACTAAATGAACTAAATCAAAATGTTCTATAAATCAACTAGCCTACTAAATCAACTTGCCTACTAAATCAACTAAATCAAAATGTTCTAAATCAACTAAATAAACTAGCCTACTAAATCAACTAAATCATATGAACAAAATCAAAATGTTGCATATGAACTAGCCTACTAAATCAAAATGTACCAGGGAGGAGGGGTTGTGGATGGACGAGGGAGGAGGGAGAAGGAGGGGCGACTGGAGGAGGGAGGAGAGAGTAGGATGGAGGAGGAAGGGCGGAGCGAGGAGGGGCCGACCGGCGGCGAGTGGAGGGAGGACGGAGGAGGAGGGCGGTACCGAGTCCAGCGAGGAGGAGGAGGAGGTGACGGCGGCTTAGAGGGAGGAGGTGTAGGCGCGGGCGGCCAGCGGGGGAGGACCGACGCGGGGGGGGGGGGGGGGGGGGTCAGGGGGGTTGAGGGGGAGACTGAGTGAGTGGATCGGATAGAGGAGAGCGTGGGTGGTGGGAGATAACTAGTTTTAGCAGTAGCGCGCTATAGGGAAAGGCGCTACTGCTAAACAACCTAGCAGTAGCGCACTTCAAATTAACGTGCTGCTGCTAGAACTAACTTCGCGTCAGGGTCACGGGAATTATAGCAGTAGCGCGGCTTACAGGAGGTGCGCTACTGCTACTTTTATTTCAGCAGCAAGTTCTGCTGGAACGCGCTGTTGTTACATTGCAGCAGCGCCTTCTTTTAAAACGCCCTGTTGGTAAGATTCTGTGTAAAGGCTTTTCCCTAGTATTGTACCACTTATAGTAGTAATGACCATTCTCTTTACCATTCCATTAACCTCTGGTGAGTAATATATCTAGTATAATTTCAGTTCAACCACATGTAGAATCGTTAACAACCACTTTATACATGTAGCATCCAAAATTTTAATATTAAATTCGACATTAATTAGAAACAAAAGAATGTGAATATGAAAGGATCATATCCTTCTTTTTTCAATATAAATCAGGTAAATAAATAAAATGTAAGAATACTATTATGGAACTGAAACAACATTTAAGAAATTAGAGTCAAAAGCACAACTTAAGCACTCCTCACATGACCAATGTACTAGCTCATATCTAATTGAAAAATGAGACAACTAGAAAAGACAATATTTATTAATGTTCAATCGAGGGAGACCATCTTTTTTCTAATGAATACAATTCTGCAACGTCCCTTAAAATTCTCCCTCATGTTTCTATATAAAGTGGTGGGCCATCAGTCCTACAAAACATTGAGTAATTTATAAAAGTCATTCCATGTTAACAATTTGGCACAAAACATAATAGCATATAAAATCATTGTATGAGAATAACTTAGTTGATAATGTTGGCTTTCATGAGGACTATTACTTAGAGATCTACCAGAAATAAGACGGTTAATTCCGACACTTCTTGCACCACACCATTCAACTTTTCTTCGAGTATTTCTTTCCCTTGAGTAGATAATTCCAAGTCTGCATATAATTCCCTTGACCATGGAACCAGCTGAGGTGGCTGCTGCCAAATTTAATGAAATTCCTCTGGGTCGGCAGTATTCCGGCACCGGCTTGGGTCGCTGACGGGGGTTGTCGGTGTCAAAACCGGCGGATCTCGGGTAGGGGGTCCCGAACTGTGCGTCTAGGCGGATGGTAACAGGAGACAAGGGACACGATGTTTTTACCCAGGTTCGGGCCCTCTCGGTGGAGGTAAAACCCTACTCCTGCTTGATTAATATTGATGGTATGGGTATTACAAGAGTTGATCTACCACGAGATCAGAGAGGCTAAACCCTAGAAGCTAACATATGGTATGATTGTTGTTCGTCCTACGGACTAAAACTCTCCGGTTTATATAGACAACGGAGAGGGCTAGGGTTACACAGAGTCGGTTACAATGGGAGGAGATCTTCATATCGTATCGCCAAGCTTGCCTTCGACACCAAGGAAAGTCCCTATCCGGACACAGGACGGAGTCTTCAATCTTGTATCTTCATAGTCCGGGAGTCCGGCCAAAGGTCATAGTCCGGCCATCTGGACACCCCCTGATCCAGGACTCCCTCAGTAGCCCCTGAACCAGGCTTCAATGACGACGAGTCCGACGCGCAAATTGTCTTCGGCATTGCAAGGCGGGTTCCTCCTCCGAATACTTCAGAGAAGATGTTTGAACACAAGGATAGTGTCCGGCTCTGCAAAAATAAGTTCCACCTGCCACCGTAGAGAGAATAATATTTACACAAATCTAATATGCTGATGTATTCCGCGGCTTGACATCATGCCAGGGCCTAGCCTTCATTCATTTTACCGTTCCACCTCAGCGCGCTCAGCGAGGCGGTTTCCTTGGCACGTCTTGTCGAAGCAGAGATCGTGTTTCCTTATTCCGGGATTCTCCTCAACACGGGCATGGGTAACCCAACCGCGCCTTTTGGTATGACTCTCTGATTGAAAGCGAGTCCCAAACGGTTACGGGAGGGCTATTGGTATTCAACTTCTTTATAAAGAGACCAAGGCTCGATTCCCTCTTCCTTCAATCCAATCAAATCCGCCCCTCGCCTCGTGTTCCAACACTCAAGGTTTCTAGTTTTAGGCGCTTCGGACCTTCGACGATGTCCGGCTCCAACCTTCAAGGCCGGTGGGTGCCTTCCTCCGTCACGGAAGAAGACGTGCGAAAGCTGAGAGATGCCAGGTATCTAACCGGCGAAATCTCGCATAGGCTGCCTGCTCAAGGGCAGGCCATTCCTTCTCCTCAGCCCGATGAGAGCGTGGTGTTCACATCTCACTTCCATCGGGGGTTAGGTTTCCCGATTGATCCCTTTGTGAAGGGGCTGATGTTCTATTACGGGCTGGAATTTCACGACCTAGCTCTGGAGTCCATCCTCCAAATTTCATCATTTATCGTAGTGTGCGAAGCCTTCCTCCATGTCACCCCTCACTTCGGATTATGGCTTAAAACCTTCAAAGTAGAGTCGAAGATGATCGAGGGGAAGCACGCCGAGTGCGGAGGAGCTATCATAAGCAAGATAGCCGGCGCTCCATGGCCCGAGGGCACCTTCCAAGAAGAGTTCGGCTTATGGCAACGAGACTGGTTTTATATCACAGCCCCCAGGGGCACCACATGGGTGGCGCCTCTTGCTTTTCGCTCGGGTCCCCCGCCACGGTGAGCGTCATGGGTCAATGAAGGGCTTATCTGGGGCCCGTCCAAAGACGTGCCCCTATTGCAGGACCGCATTCGAGATCTCCTAGAGAGAGATATAAACCTGACCATAGTGGCGCAAGTTATGCTGATTCACCGCATGCTGCCCTGCAAACGTCGCCCCCTCCTCCTATGGGAATTTAATCCGGAAGGACCGCGAGTCCTCCAACATTTTATGGGCGCAACGCCCATGGAGATGTACAAATTGTTCTTCGGACCACAAACAAGGTGTTCGGATTTATCCGAGGATGCAGGTCTGAGCTGCAATCGCCAAGATGTTAAGGTAAGCAGCCCCATATTTGGACACACCATCCGAATTTTTATCATAAAGCGGCCCTTTAACAGAGCTATCCTTTGAACAGGAGTGGATAGCGAAGGCAAAGCTTATCAGGTGTCCAGCCCCCCTGCCCGAGATTGCGCTGGACCCCGTGTTAACCAGGATGCTGCAGATTATGTTTTCAGCAGAGGGCGAAGGGGGGGACCAAGGAGCTGCCGCCTCCACGAAGGAGACTGTCAAGAAGGGAGGAATCGAGAATTCCCGCAACTTGGGAAAGAAAAGGAGTGCCTCTGAAGACCTGGAGGAGATGACCTCGAAACGGCGGAAGAAATCTTTGTCAGAGGATCCGGCGCCGGAGACCGCCCCGGCCGCATTGCACCCTCAAAGGGATCAGCTTTCCTCCGAGCCATAAGTAAAGATAGGGGCTCGAAAATTAGCGGCATCCCTGTTTTATTTCTGAGGAAGATAACCGAAATATTACCTTGCAGTTTGGATCTTAACCCTTCTCAGCAGAGCTCGTCTTCAGGGGATCTCCGTCTGGAGATGATAGAGAGTGAAACGCCTCCCCTAGCTGCACCGACTTACAAGGCAGGCGACCCTGAGGTGTCGTCCCGGCGGGTTTCTCCAAGTCCGGATCTTGAAAAAGGTCATCGGGCTCGTCCGATGCCCTCTGGTGCGCGGTCGGAGAGGCTGAGGGATTTGCTCGGGCGTGCATCCGTCTCAGAAGAACACCGTATGTTCATGAACCTGGTGAGAGGAAGGGTTGCATCCGCGGAAAGCGGATTGTACGAGGCCGCCAGGAGTTTACTGACAGGCTTTGAGGTACGTGAAAAGGTGTACCTATTGGTAGAGCCGCATAGAATGCGCCCTGTATAAATAGTAGCCCCTGAGACTCTGTGTGCCGTCAAGAGTGATGGCGCACAGAGGATCAAAACCCCAGGTATAAAATGTTACCTTTTTATGAAGGTGGCGAGGCGTTCGGTGGCTATCCGAACTGATGAATCTACTGGACGTCGCAGATGCCGACATCGCGCTTGTAAATAAGCGGCTAGACGAGGCACAAGGTATACTCCACAGATATCTGATAAGAGGAGTTCGATGCTCGTTTCTTACAATATATATATGCTTATTGCAGATAGTGCTACTTCCGTGGAGAACCTTCGGGCGGAACTTGCCCGGGCCAAGGAGCAAGCAAGAAAAAGTGATGCGGCGGTCGTTAAGGCAGCTGAAGAGCTGAAAGCCGAACAGGCTGCTCACTGCTAGAGTAAGAAGGCAATAGCCGAGATGGCTGTAAAATTAAAGGATGCTGCCGACCGTTGTAAATTTCTCGAACAAGAAAAAGGGGCGGCTCAGAAGGACCTTGAGAAGATCACTACCGAGGTCAAGGATGCTCTCTCTGCGATGAGAGTTATGAAGGAGGAGCGGCGTCAGGCCAGGGATATCACGGCTGGAAAGCCTTATATGCTGCGGATGAAGTTCGAGGATCCTAGGTATGCTCCGTTAGACCGGAGTGGAGTGCAGAAAACACTTATCTGGATTTGGCAGCGAGTGCGGCTGACGCAACCAAACACTTCCGAGGAGGGGCGACCATAATTTGGAAGAACTGTTTTGGTCGCAGTTGCACAAGCCAGAGCGCCCACTGTCGGTACCCGACTGTTTGGCCGCCTTTGCGGAGCTGAATAGGTTATCCGGACTCGCCATGAAGTATGTCGCGAGTCATTTGTGGCCGGGGGAGCCAGAGCCGAAAAGTTATTTTGGATTGGTGCAGCAGTTCCTTGGTTCTGTGCCGCATGTCGATGTACTGAAGAGGTGGGCATGTATAGAGGGTGCACAAATGGCTCTTGCCCGTGTCAAGACATATTGGGCGGATATGCAGGCCAGTGTTGATGCATCCCAGGATTCGGACGAAGGCCGAGTATCTGCCAAACACTACCTTGAGGAAGTTCTTCCGGGCGCTCGTTTAATAGAAGGGCAGTGCTCGAAGGATGTTTTGTTCGAATAGCAGGTGCTATTGTAAAAGAAATATTTTGATAGAATATAAAAGCTTTTTATACTTGTGCTTGCAAGAATTATAACGCCTCCTGTGCGGCCGTTAATGTATATGTGTATATAACCTGAAAGATGGCAGTCGTTGGCTTCAGCCCCCACGCATATAATGCGGGGGTGTTCGCATAAAATGCGCCTTTTCACACTTAATCCAACGTCTTGGTCCTACAAAGGAGGTGATGGCACGGCGAACGAGGCAACCGTACTATAACGCTTTATCACTTTCACTTAGCCATAGGAGTTTGACATTGGGGCTACTCAATATCCCCTGGAGGCACCGTGCTCTCCCGAATCCGGGGCGCGTGTGTGCCTGACCGGGAAGCGGTCCTTCGTTAATGCGGAGGAATCCTAGAGATTCCGAGAGTCATCGAGTGGTTAATCAGCCTCTCGCTATATCATGACAGTCAGTTTTCGTCTTTCTCTACTGAGGTGCTCGCCTGGCCGAACCGGGGCACAATCGCAGTAGTTCTCCTGGTGCCGCGTTAGCCGATATAACGGAACGTAAGGCAGCAAAACGTAGGAGCCGGGCAAACCCAACATTTGACCAAAGACATGATTCGGAGCTGATGCATATAAGGCCTAACTCGCGACGCCGAACACTCCCTAAGGTATTCGGTCTTTATGAAGATGGGCCAAAACAGAGCCCTTGGTAAAAAAGCCCCTGGTGTCCAGGTACGCGCAAAATTCTGGCATGGCCACATGCCAAAACGCCAGCCTCCTCCTCGGTTATGACGAAAACCGGGGGATGTTTTCAACAAGAGACAGTAAAAAAGGGTTACGCAGGGTCTTAATCTGAAAAGAATCCTTAGAATGGGTCCCTACTGCACGTCTGCGCCTGTGTCTCCGTTGTGCCGTATCTTGGACGGGCGTAACACGGTGTTCGTCTGCGAAAAAGAGGAACTTTAGTAAATAGGCGTGCGAGAAATCTATATGAGAATAAACAGGATATCGTTGGAGCAAGAAGGGAGCCGCATTGTCTCCTGGCGTGAACACGCGGAGCCCCTTGTACGGGGTTATGCGGCTATTAAGTCCATGTGTGTTGACGCCGGACTCGTCTAGCCGTGTCCGGGCTAGATAAGTGTGCGGCTGTCTAGGCGGCCGCACCCTTACCCGTATTTTGGGGATCAGTTGTCATTCCCCTGTGATGAGATGATGCCTCGTGGGCCGGGCATTTTAAGTGTAAGGGATGCATAATGTGGTATTATGTTAAAGCGGGTGAAAGCTTCACGTCCTAGTAGCGCTTGATAGCGACTTACGAATGGGGCGATGTGGAAGGTTAGCTTTTCGCTTCGGAAGTTGTCGGGTGAGCCGAACTTGACTTCTAACGAAAGGGAACCCATAGTCTGGGTATCTGGGCTCGGCGTGGCTCCTCGAAAGGAAGTTTTGCCACGGCGTATTAGCGCTGGGTTTACCCCTAGTTCGTGGATTGTGTCCTGATATAACAGGTTTAAGTCACTGCCGCCGTCCCTAAGGACTCGTGTAAATTGTAGTTCGTCAATAACCGGACTCAAGACCAAGGCAGTCCAGCCTGCGTTCCGGGCCCCTCTGGAGTAATCCCGGTGGTCAAAGGTGATTGGTTGTAACAACCAGTGGCGGTGCTCCTATGGGGCTGGTTGTATGGCGCGTGTCTTCATAAGCGCCGTTCTGTTTTGCCCTTTTGTCATATGAAGTGAATTTACTGTTTTGACTTCTTGTGGGAACTTCTTTTGCTCTCTGGTGTTATGCTTGTGGGGCGCCGTCATCCTTGCTTGGTGTGTCGAGCCCCTTGTGTTCGTCATTGAGTTTGCCGGACTGCTTGAAAACCCAACAATCTCTATGGGTGTGGTTTGCAGGCCTCCCGGGGGTGCTGTGGATTTGACATATTTTATCCAGGATTTTGTTGAGGTTAGACAGCTCGTCCCTGTCATCTTTGGGCGGCGGCTTTTTCTGATTTTGCCGAGAGCTTTTGAATCCGGCGTTGACTGTCGTGCTCGTTGGGCCGTTGTCCTTGATTCGGCATTTTTCTTCGTTACGGCGCGGTTTCCCGTTTCCATCTCTAGGTTCGGATGTACTCGGGTCGCTGGTGCTGCTTCTTGCCAACCAGCTATCCTCTCCTGCGCAAAAGCGGGTCATGAGGCTTGTTAATGCGGCCATCGTTCTTGGCTTTTCTTGGCCGAGGTGTCTGGCGAGCCATTCATCTCGGACGCTATGTTTGAAAGCTGCTAGGGCCTTAGCGTCCGAACAGTCGACTATCTGATTCTTTTTAGTAAGGAATCTGTTCTAGATTTTCCGGGCTGACTCTCCGGGTTGCTAAGTTATATGACTCAGATCATCTGCATCCAGAGGTCGGACATAGGTCCCTTGAAAATTTTCCCGGAAAGCCTCCTCGAGCGCTTCCCAACTTCCTATGGTGTTTTTGGGAAGGCTTTTAAGCCAATGCCGGGCTGACCCTTTGAGCTTGAGGGGTAAGTATTTGATGGCATGAAGGTCATCTCCTCTGGCCATGTGTATGTGGAGGATATAATCCTCTATCCAGACTCCGGGGTCTGTTGTTCCGTCGTATGCTTCTATGTTCACGGGCTTGAATCCCGCTGGAAATTCGTGATCCAGCACCTCATCGGTAAAACATAAGGGATGTGCGGCGCCCCTATATGCAGGTGTGCCGCGATGTTCGGATATTTTTTGCATTGTATTGCTCGCTGGAGCTTGCTTTCTTGGGCCATAGATGGATCTGGTTGGGCCGGTTGTTTGATGTGAATCCTTAGACGGATCGCTTGCCGTATTGAGTGCGGTGCCCTCCGTCGCTTTAGATCGATCGTTGGGTCGTCTATCCGACCTGGTGGCTTCCTTGTTTTCGACTGTGGGGGCTTTATGGCCTCTTCATCGAATTCCGGTAGTAGTTTCCGCTTCGGATAGCTCTTTGTGTGACGAATGTTGTCGTACTTGTGTGCAGTATTGAGTACTTTGTTCCATCTGATCCTGAGTGCATCTTCTGCTGTTTTGAGCCTCCGCTTCTGCTTTTTCAGGCTACGTGCAGTGGCGACGAGCCTTTGGTGGAGGTTCTGATGTTCCACCAATTTGTCCGGCGTGAGGTCGTCCGGACTATTATCTTTTCCGGGGTTTGGTTGTTTGGACGGTTGCTCAATGGCATGTTCGTCTTCCGTTGATTCACCCTGCTCTGTGGCTGGGTCTTTGTCGAGGTTGGGCTTTGCGTGGCGCCTACATCGCCGCTTTGATTGTTTTTCGAGGGAACGATCCCTGTTTGCGCCCTTTCGATCCTCGTTGTTATCCCTTTTGGGTGTGTCCACCATGTATACATCGTATGATGAGGTGGCTTTCCAGTTCCCTATGGGTGCTGGTTCTTGGTCGTCTCCTTCATCGGCGTCTATACCGTCGATGTCTTCGGAGTCAAAGTCGAGCATGTCGGTTGAATCGTCGACAGTGGCTACAAAGTGGATGGTGGGTGGGTTTCAAATTTCTTCATCGTCCGTATCCCAACCCTGCTGACCATAGTCTGGCCAGGGCTCCCCTAACAAAGAGAGAGATTTTAGGGAGTTCAGGATATCGCCAAAAGGCGAGTGCTGAAAGACGTCCGCGGTGGTGAACTCCATGATCGGAGCCCAATCGGGTTCGATCAGAAGGGGTGCGGAAGATTCGGAGTCCGGAACGGAGTCCGGCACCTCGGAGTCACGGGCCTTGCAAAGGACTAGGCTGGTATTCGGCTCTATCGCCGTAGAGATTGCGGCTCCTGGGGCGGCGTCCAACCGTCTGTCCCTGGTTAGCGCAGTCGGCTCCGAACTGATTGTTGGAGCGGACTCCTCAGCGGCACTCTGGGCGCTGTCCGGCGGCAGAGCTAGGTCATGCTCGTCGAGATAGTGCGGCGCGCTTGGCCGTGGCTCGAATCCGTCGAAGATCAAGTCCCCGCGAATGTCGGTCGTGTAGTTTAAGCTTCCAAACCTGACCTGATGGCCAGGCGCGTAGTTTTTGATCTGCTCCAGGTGGCCAAACGAGTTGGCCCGCAGTGCAAAGCCGCCGAATACGAAGGTCTGTCCGGGAAGAAAAGTCTTGCCCTGGACTGCGTCGTGGTAGATGATCGAAGAAGCCATCGGGCCTAAAGGCGACGACACAGAGGAACTCTCAATGAAAGCACCAATGTCGGTGTCAAAACCGGCGGATCTCGGGTAGAGGGTCCCGAACTGTGCCTCTAGGCGGATGGTAACAGGAGACAAGGGACACGATGTTTTTACCCAGGTTCGGGCCCTCTCGGTGGAGGTGAAACCCTACTCCTGCTAGATTTATATTTATGGTATGGGTATTACAAGAGTTGATCTACCACGAGATCAGAGAGGCTAAACCCTAGAAGCTAGCCTATGGTATGTTTGTTGTTCGTCCTATGGACTAAAACTCTCCAGTTTATATAGACACCGGAGAGGGCTAGGGTTACACAGAGTCGGTTACAATGGGAGGAGATCTTCATGTCGTATCGCCAAGCTTGCCTTCCACGCCAAGGAAAGTCCCTATCCGGACACGGGACGGAGTCTTCAATCTTGTATCTTCATAGTCCGGGAGTCCGGCCAAAGGTCATAGTCCGGCCATCCGGACACCCCCTAATCCAGGACTCCCTCAGGGGTAGTGGGTTCCATTTTCTCGGTCATCGGAGCGGCGGTCAGCCAGCAGCGCAGGTTCCGGTAGCGGCGGTAGATGGGAGCTGAGGGTCGTCCTACTTTTGCCGAGAATGCACTCCTTTGGACTACATTCAGGGGAATGAGACAAAGTTTGAGTGACAAAATTCAGAAGAAAAAAAATGCCCTAATGATTTAGGGGGGGTCTGATAGATGATGCTTAATTCCCTAAAACAGAAGTTTTCTCCTTAAATTTGACTTTGAGGCATCTGCTAGGGATGCTCTAACAAGATCAGCTCCAGTTTCATAAACTGAAACCATGTTGCATACATTTTGAGATACTAGGTCTTTTCCGCATGTGTGAATTTCTTCACTGGGATCGAGGATACATGTTTTTATGTCTCTAGCCATATCTCGGATGCAAGTGTATTTTACTTGCTATCATTTTCTTCGTTTTTACAAAGTGGGTGGTTGCACACTTTTGAAAGAAAATTGATACTTTTCTTAATCTTCTGATGTCATTTCAACAGTTTTTGGTGTCAGGAAAAAATTAAAATTATCCCTTTATTATTATATTTTTTCCGCTTAGCTTGATGCAGTTATTTGTGTGGCTTTACTATATACTACACGATCAACCCGGTGTTTCTTATACTAGATGTTCGATTGTTCGTTACTTATGTAGCAGCGTGTTTGATAACGTGTGGGACTGGGATGTAGAGGGAATCGGGATACGCAGCGCAGTGAACTAATTCATACAGCGTTGAGCAGGTCAGGAGTAGCTTGAAAGGTGCAACCAGCTAGCATCACTGTGTTATCTGATTGATGAAAAGTAGGAACAAGCAATCCACACTTTCTTCTATGAGATTCCACAAGAGGCGTTCCTTCACGATGTTCCAAACTTACCGTACAAGTTAGACTTTTATCCTACACGTGTTTTAGTCGGTTTGGTCCTAGGAGTACTAGTTTGTACTCCCTCCATTCGGAATTACTTGTCACAAAAATGGATGTATCTACAACTAAAATACATCTAGATACATTCATTTCTTGGACGAATAATTCCGTACGGAGGGAGTATGAGTCATGGAGCCTGCAATCAGCTGTTATAAATAACGAAGATAATCCCTCTGAGGCATATGGACTAAGGAAAAAATATCTTACGCACGTTTGTGTTCTGAGCGAGGTTCCGATTGATCTCGTCTTGCTTGCGAATAGTATTTGTTACTTCCTCCGTTCCAAAATAGATGACTCAACTTTGTACTAAAGTTAGTACAAAGTTGAGTCATCTATTTTGAAACAGAGGGAGTAGTTGCGTACGTTTCGTCTAGCTCCGATATGTGTACCTAGTCGGTGCTTGCTTCGTGAATGTACGGTGAGCTGCGGAAGTGAGTTGACGTTGATGGCAAGCTACGACAAGGTCGAGGCTGTTCCAACAGTTGGTATGAGAGCCAAGTTCTACATCATTGGGTGAGCAGTGTGACTGCATGGAGCGACAAGCAAGATCATGGCGGAAAAATGAGGAAGCATGTTTGTCTCGTATCCGATGTTTACCAAGACCTATTATTCGGTTTGGTCTATCAAGATGAAGTTGTTGATGCACACATAACGAGTTTGGGATGCTGTGGAGCCGGACGTCGTCAACAAGATGGTAGACCCGATGGAACAAAAGGCATTGAGGGCTAAATATCAAACTGTTTTCCTTCATCACTGAGAAGGAGACGTCACACGAAGCTTGGGAGGAGATAAAGATGAATTTTCTTGGAGATGATCGCATCAAGCAAGAAAGATTACAAACCTTGATATCTGAGTTTGACAGGCTCAAGATGAAAGACACATAATCGCTTGCAGGATGAAAACCATCGCCAATGGGATACGACAGCGTGGAGCAAACAAATAAAGAACTTAAGAGAAGCGGAGGGCACAACAAGGGCTCTTGGCTATAAGTTTTTTGAGCGTGCGTGTTTGTCGATTTTGATGTGATCGATTCATGGGAGAAATCCCAACAACGATATACTTGATGGAGTAGCAATCATTTGAGACTATTCACGAGATGCACTGGAAGAACATGAGTGGAGTAGTAGTTAGAATGTACTTTGGAAAGGCATACGACAAAGTCAAATGGTCGTTTCTCCAATAGACCCTGAGAATGAATTAATGGTTTCTCCGATAGATGGCGCGAGTGGATCCAAAATTTCGTTACTGGAGGTTGTGTGTCTATTAAAGTCAATGATATTGTAGGCCATTATTACCAGATGAAAAATGGAGTATGAAACGGTGACCCACTCTCACCAATGTTATTTAATATTGTCATTGAGATGTTGGCTACTTTGATCAAGAGTGCCAAACAGGACAATTAATTTTAGTAGTGCCATATCTTGTGTATGGGGGACGTTCTATCTTGCAATATGCCGATGGTACAATTCGTTTGATGAAACATGTCATAGATAATGCTAGAAATCCAAAACTATTGCTTTAAGCTTTTGAGCAAATATCAGGTGTGAAAATGCTCAACTCGAGTCGCTGTGTACATTTAAGACATGGAAAATGATGCCTAGAAAACTTTAATTTCAAGATTCCTAGTGCACGTGTTATGGCGGTGTTGTTACGCCGATTTTTCCCTCCTAGTTGTTGGCCGTGCAGTTACACATTTACTACTCCCTCCGTTCCTAAATATTTGTCTTTCTAGAGATTTCAACTAACGACTACATATGGAGCAAAATGAGTGAATCTACACTATAAAATATGTCTATGTACATTCGTATGTGGTAGTTCATTTGAAATCTCAAAAAGACAAATATTTAGGAACAGAGGGAGTAGTACTCTCTCTGTCTCGTGCATATGCACCCATTGTCGAAATACACATTTCGAAAAGTTGAAAAATTCGGAACAAAAATCCCGCGTGTATATCCGGACATTTTAATTGCATGCACAAGGTTTCGGTGAAAAACGACATTTTTTTGTGGCTTGTGTAAAAACGACAATTTCTGATGCTTCATTCTAACTATTCACAAGGCATTTCTTTATTTTTTTTTAAACAAGCCACAAAAAACGTCGTTTTTCACCGAAACCTTGTGAACGCACATAAAATGTCCGGATATACATGTGGGATTTTTGTTCCGAATTTTTCAACTTTTCAAAATGTGTATTTCAACAATGGGTGCATATGCACCTAGGAGCCAAAACGCCGCTCTCAGAAAAATGAGTTTCTCTAACCTGCATATCTGGAAAAGGAGATAGGTTTACAATCATAATAGTTACATTACTTAGAAGCTCTAATACTACGTATCTCTACGATTGTTTGGCTATATGTTTTATCTTTGCAGTAAATACTTTTTAGCAATCATGTACGTACAGTAGTTTATAGGCACAAATAATTTGGTTACCATAAACAGAGAAGATATCAACCTTATGCACAATTACAAACAAAGATAAGGATAGACTACCACAGTAATCAGTATGATAGCTCGGGCAATGTCTATCTTCTTTCTGATATACTGATCACATAATCTGGGTTTTATACTCGGAAAATTAAATGATTGTCAGTTAGCGTAGCAGTATCTTTAAAACAACCATGCATATAGAAGGTGCAATTTCATACAAGCACAATACTAGCTTTCTTACTGCCTCTGTAATCATCTCATGAGCTTTATCCTCCGGTACCTAAGGCAGACAGACATCAAATCAGATCAAGAACAATAATCCACTGGATTGATCGCATAGGCATATCACAGTACTTCCTTCCTTGGGAACGCCTGCCGTGCAACGAAGAAACCAAAAAAAATTGAAGAAAAAGAGTAAAAGAAATAAGCATGCATGTAACAAATTTTTGGCTTCAAATTATCTTTGAAGAAGAGCCCTACCTCCTGTTTCATCATGGAATAGTCATCCTCTATGGAATATTTCATGCCATTGAGCTACTTGTCGTGACAGACACTTGTTTAGTTTAGACTTCCTTGAAAGCAGCCTCGAAACTCAACAAGTGTGCAGAAGACAGTTATGGTGATGAATGCTAACCTTTTGTTGAGTGACCCTCTTCCAAATCTCAAAACTAAAATAATGAACCCATTGTACCCGTTACACCAAGTTGCATCAGTGCTCATGTAAGTCTTGTCCTCCACTCCCACGATGTCCCTTTTTCCTGAAAAAACTATGTGGCGCTTTGGCTCATCGTATGATGTATTCGCTTCCTTATCTTTTCTCTTTCTCGGTCTGGTAGACATGTCCTTCACATAGATAACCTGTGCCACATCATTGACTAGGACGAACGGTTCGTCAGTGTACCCAAGATTTTTCAGATCCACTGTTGTCATTCCGTACTGTTGGTCTACCTGTACCCCGCCTTCTGACACATTGACCCATTTGCACTTAAACAAAGGGACCTTAAAATCATGTCCGTAGTCAAGTTCCCATATGTCCACTATGTAACCATAATATGTGTCATTTCCCCTCTCGGTTGTTGCATCAAAGCGGACACCGCTGTTTTGGTTGGTGCTCTTTTGATCTTGGTCAATCGTGTAAAATGTATTCCCATTTATCTCGTATTCTTTCCGAATCAATACAGTCAAAGATGGTCCCCTGGGTAACAAGTACAACTCATCACAAACAGTGTTGTCACCTCTGATACGTGCTTCCAACCAACTGCTGAAAGTCCTCATGTGTTCACATGTAATCCAGTCGTCGCACTACTCCGGGTGTTTGGAGCGCAGACTGTTCTTGTGTTCATCGACATACGGGGTCACCAAGGTAGAGTTCTGTAGAACTGTGTAGTGTGCTTGAGACCAAGAATATCCGTCCCTGCATATTATTGAGTCCCTTCCAAGCGTGCCTTTTCCAGTCAGTCTCCCCTCATACCGCGATTTAGGGAGACCTATCTTGTTAAGGCCAGGAATGAAGTCAACACAAAACCCGATGACATCCTCTGTTTGATGGCCCATGGAGATGCTTCCTTCTGGCCTAGCGCGGTTACGGACATATTTCTTTAGGACTCCCATGAACCTCTCAAAGGGGTACATATTGTGTAGAAATACGGGGCCCAGAATGACAATCTCGTCAACTAGATGAACTAGGACATGCGTCATGATATTCAAGAAGGATGGTGGGAACACTAGCTCGAAACTGACAAGACATTGCACCACATCACTCCTTAGCCTTGGTATGATTTCCGGATCAATCACCTTCTGAGATATTGCATTGAGGAATGCACATAGCTTCACAATGGCTAATCGGACGTTTTCCGGTAGAAGCCCCCTCAATGCAACCGGAAGCAGTTGCGTCATAATCACGTGGCAGTCATGAGACTTTAGGTTCTGAAACTTTTTCTCTGCCATATTTATTATTCCTTTTATATTCGACGAGAACCAGTCGGGACCTTCATACTAAGCAGGCATTCAAAGAAGATTTCCTTCTCTTCTTTGGTAAGAGCATAGCTGGCAGGACCTTCATACTGCTTTGGAGGCATGCCATCTTTTTCGTGCAAACGTTGCAGGTCCTCCCGTGCCTCAGCTGTATCTTTTGTCTTCCTATACACGCCCAAGAAGCCTAGCAGGTTCACGCAAAGGTTCTTCGTCACGTGCATCACGTCGATCGAAGAGCGGACCTTTAGGTCTTTCCAGTAGGGTAGGTCCCAAAATATAGATTTCTTCTTCCACATGGGTGCATGCCCCCCAGCGTCACTCGGAACAGCTAGTCCACCGGGACCCTTTCCAAAGATTACGTGTAAATCATTGACCATAGCAAGTACGTGATCACCGGTACGCATGGCGGGCTTCTTCCGGTGATCTGCCTCGCCTTTGAAATGCTTGCCTTTCTTTCGACATTGATGGTTGGTCGGAAGAAATCGACGATGGCCCAGGTACACATTCTTCCTGCAGCTTGCCAGGTATATACTATCGGTGTCAAGTAAACAGTGCGTGCATGTGTGGTATCCTTTGTTGTCTGTCCTGAAAGGTTACTGAGAGCGGGCCAATCGTTGATGGTCACGAACAGCAACGCCTTTAGGTTAAATTCCTCCTGTTTGTGCTCATCCCACGTACGTACACCGTTTCCATTTCACAGCTCTAAAAGTTCTTCAACTAATGGCCCTAGGTACACATCAATGTCATTGCCGGGTTGCTGAGGACCTTGGATGAGAACTGGCATCATAATGAACTTCCGCTTCATGCACATCCAAGGAGGAAGGTTATACATACATAGAGTGACGGGCCATGTGCTGTGATTGCTGCTCTGCTCCCCGAAAGGATTAATGCCATCCGCGCTTAAAGCAAACCATACTTTCCTTGGCTCACTTGAAAACTCATCCCAGTACTTTCTCTTGATTTTTCTCCACTGCGACCCGTCAGCGGGTGCTCTCAACTTCCCGTCTTTCTTACGGTCCTCACTGTGCCATCGCATCAACTTGGCATGCTCTCCGTTTCTGAACAGACGTTTCAACCGTGGTATTATAGGAGCATACCACATCACCTACGCAGGAACCCTCTTCCTGGGGGGCTCGCCGTCAACATCACCAGGGTCATCTCGTCTGATCTTATACCGTAATGCACCGCATACCGGGCATGCGTTCAGATCCTTGTACGCACCGCAGTAGAGGATGCAGTCATTAGGGCATGCATGTATCTTCTGCACCTCCAATCCTAGAGGGCATACGACCTTCTTTGCTGTGTATGTACTGTCGGGCAATTCGTTATCCTTTGGAAGCTTCTTCTTCAATATTTTAAGTAGCTTCTCAAATCCTTTGTCAGGCACAGCATTCTCTGTCTTCCACTGCAGCAATCCAATACGGTACCCAGCTTTGTATTGCCATCTTCGCAATTGGGGTACAACCCTTTTTTGTGGTCCTCTAGCATGCGATCGAACTTCAGCTTCTCCTTTTGACTTTCGCATTGTGTCCTTGCATCGACAATGACCCAGCGGAGATCATCATCGTTGGGCACATCGTCTGGTTCCTCTTGATCTTCAGCAGCTTCGCCCGTTGCAGCATCATCGTGCACATCGTCTGGTTCCTCTTGATCTTCAGGAGCATCACCGTATTCAGGGGGCACATAGTTGTCATCGTACTCTTCTTCTTCGCCATCTTCCATCATAACCCCTATTTCTCTGTGCCTCGTCCAAACATTATAGTGTGGCATGAAACCCTTGTAAAGCAGGTGGGTGTGGAGGATTTTCCGGTCAGAGTAAGACTTCGTATTCCCACATACAGGGCATGGACAACACATAAAACCATTCTGCTTGTTTGCATCAGCCTCTTCGAGAAAATCATGCACGCCCTTAATGTACTCGGAGGTGTGTCTTGAACCGTACATCCATTGCCGGTTCATCTGCGTGCATTATATAATTAAGTGACCAAATTAATAGAAGTTCATCATCACATTAAAACCAAAGTACATACATAGTTCTCATCTAACAACATAAAGCTCTGCAGAGCATCTAAATTAATTAAACCATACACTGAAACTATGTAAAATATTTCAATGCGAAAACAAATGCGATCATAATCGCAACCAATGTAACAACTGATCCAACGGCATAATGATACCAAGCCTCGGTATGAATGGCATATTTTCTAATCTTTCTAATCTTCAAGCGCATTGCATCCATCTTGATCTTGTGATCATCGACGACATCCGCAACATGCAACTCCAATATCATCTTCTCCTCCTCAATTTTTCTAATTTTTTCCTTCAACAAATTGTTTTCTGCTTCAACTAAATTTAACCTCTCGACAATAGGGTCGGTTGGAATTTCCGGTTCAACAACCTCCTAGATAAATAAAATCTATGTCACGTTGGTCGGCATAATTGTCATAAACAATAAATGAACCAATAGTTATGAAAAGATAATATATACCACATCTGAATCATAGACAAGACGAGGGCCGACGGGGGCGGATACCAAAACCATCGCACTATATAAGATGCAATAATAAAAGTAAGAAAATTATACAAGTATCTATATAAACATACAAGTAAGAGTTTTTTTCCTTTCAGAAAGAAGATAAGAACAAGAGGCTCACCACGGTGGTGCCGGTGACGCGGGCGATCGACGGCGGTGAAGAAGGGGACGGAATGTGACGGACCTCTAAACCTAGACAAATATTAAGAAAAATGGAGCTTGGAGGTGGATCTTGGAGAGGAGAAAGCTTAAGTAGTGTGGCTCGGGCATTCCATCGAACACCTCGTGTGCGTAGGAGGTGAGCTAGAGCAACACAAAGCTCTCTCCTCGCCGGCCACGAAAAACAGAACAGTGAGAGTGCTCTGCTCGCGGGGTGTATATAGGCAACTAATTGGTCCCGGTTCGTGGAATGAACCGGGACTAAAGGTGGTGGGCCAGGAGCAAGGCACATTGGTCCCGGTTCGTCCCCCCAACCGGGACCAAAAGGTCCAGACGAACTGGGACCAATGGCCCACGTGGCCCGGCCTGTCCCCGGGGCTCAAGAACCGGGTCCGATGCCCCCGTTGGTCCCGGTTCTGGGTTGAACCGGGACTAATGGGCTGGACCGGCCTGGACCATTGCCCCCTTTTGTACTAGTGTGCATTGAAAGAATGAAACTATTAGATGAATAAACACACTGAAATTAAGTTAGTGAGTATGCAAGGGGTCAAGCTAAATGACTTGTGATCTTGGAAAAGTGAGTGCCAATCTTAGTTCCTTAATAATTACATCGGCTGCATATTTTAGCCTCACTAATGAACAGAGAAATTCCCATGGTGCTACAACACATACAGAACATTGTGATTCCCTGATTTTTACTGTGGTCATGTACTTAACAGTAGGAGATGAACACATGATTGGTAGACAATCTTCCAACCACTGCATGAAAATAAGAAAGAGAAGTTGTCAGTTCCCTAATAAAAATCCCAATATCTTCCTGAATCAGTTGACCAGAACTATGTTGAACACCAGAATCGTTGGGTCGAAGAGGATATCATACATAAAAGAAAAAAATGAAGATAGAGGGGCGAATTAAAGGAGTGCACCTCTCTGGTGCTGGTTGTTCCCAGGAAGTTGCAGGCACTCCATGCCGACGGATTCCATGGCATAAGGCTTTCGTCACAATGGAGGTATATGTCACTGCAGATGAAATCAATCAGTATGAATATGATTGATCATTCAGCAGAAAAAAGGACAATCATAATAATTCGTACTTACTATTATAGATATAGATAGATAGCAAACGTAATGAGCCTTAATCGATCTCACCCATGGACATATTGGAAAGCACCCAGAATTCCCAATTCCTAGTGTGTTGATTCATCTCCTAGCACCCACAAAACGTCAGGTGCATGTGCGCTGAATATGATCTTTTTTCATATATATCTCCTCCAGTCCGTCAGCTTCCACCACTCTGTGAGCTGCAGTTGCAATGAATACTACCATCACATCTTATTCTTATTCCTTTTCTTCAGAGGCCAGGGATACAATTCTCCTCTCCGGAGAGAAAACTTGGAGTGCAAGAAGAAGATCGAGTAGAATAAAATAAGAATGGAATGAACTCGTTTAAAACTTGAGACGGATTTGACACAATAGCTGATTTTAATCAGACAACCCTTGCATTGCAATCCAGGAGGGCATGGCCGCGACGCCGCTGAATCCTCTCGCGCGTCACCTCAGGTCGATCTGGGATGGATGCCCCGCCTCAGGCCGATCCCCTCGATCCCGCACCGGCATCCCTCTCAAGCGAGTGGCGTGCTCGCGGCCGGCAGCGCCGCGCGCTTCGCTTGGATCCCACTCGAATCGCGTGCTCCTCATGGCATCACCTGGATGGATCACCCGCGTCGCCGGGCGCAGTTAGTGCGCTTCGTCTAGATCCCGCTCGAGCGCGTTGCGTGCATCGGCCGTATCGGGCGTGGCTGGATTCCCCCAATCACGGATCCACCTCTCAGTCCAGCGAGAAGCCGGCACAAAGAGCGCACGATCAATCTCCCCTGTCGAGCGAGATAGCGGCTTAATGGGCTGCAATAACCGGCCCAGTTTACCAGAGGGCTTGGTTTTGGTCTCCGGAGCAGCAGCCCAGAGGACAGCTGGGCCAGGTTTCACACTGTGCGGAACAGATTGTAGTCCGGACGAGATCTAACGGCCAAGACTTTCAGATCGCGAAAATGGACGGCCAAAAATCTAAATCGCTGTAAGGGCTCGCTTTAGGTGCGGTTATACTGTCCTTAACTGGCATCAAGTTGCTCTTGTTTTGCCATGTCAAGGACAAACCGAGAGGTGGGCTCAGGTTTCAAACGAATCAACCACGACTGCGACTCTTCCAATGTCAACTTGGATACTTATATTTCGAGCTAAAACTTTGTATATCTGTTCAGAGTTTTAAGACATAGATGAGAAGACATTCGATGAGCTAGAGAAGTAGTCTGCATGTTCTGAAGATCAATTGTTGGCAACCATTATCAATTGCTTTTCATCCGACAATTCTCCACACTTTTTAGCTGGCTATGCAATATTCCATAAATCCCTTTGGGCATGCAAAAGGTCAACTAGTGGTTCCATGGCAAAACCACAACCTCTTTCCTTAGGTAGGGTCCGTAGGAATTGATGGACAACTCGAGTCAAAAAAGAAATAGGATTGACCAAACGTCGCATGTAAAAAGGTCCGTCGCCACCAACATCTCATATGAAGTGTGCTCCAATGTCCGGCCTCCTCCCTGCTCTCAATGTTGTTCCTTGCGTGTGCAGCACTAGGGCATGGTGCACCAAACATGATGCTAGCTTGCATCACATTGGTGGACAATGTCACCTAACAATCTAGGCCTGGGAAGTGTTAGGAAAAATGTATACGATGGATCCGGCTATATTGCAGTAGTTGTTGGAAATATGAGCAATTTACTGAATGATTTTATTAACAGAAATACTAGATAAAACATGGCCAGTGTAGTAGTGATAAAATAAGCCATGTGATTTGACAAAGAGAAGGTAAACAACATGTTCATATATGAGCCTGAGCTAAACACATCTAAAACAGACAGTAGATGAAGTTGCTTATACGACATAGAACCTAACATACATAGGGCAGAAACTAGAGCCAAGAACGGTAGCAGGACTTCTAACAGAAAGGGAAAGAACACGTACGACACAGCAGCAACAGACATTACAAGAAATATGTCAACTTATGACCTTCTGTCAGTGACCCTCGCAGAATTGGTCATAAATTTATGACCATTTTAGACCAATTGGTCAAAAGTTGTTCGGGGGGCTCCAAACCCTAAACCATTGCGACCATTTTGGTCAGAAAGGTCGTAATTTCCTTACACGAAATGGTCATAAAGCAAACAACGCTAGTCCGCTGCCTTATTTCTAGTTGTTAATGACCAATATAGATGGTCATAGCCTTGTAAATTGTGGTGGGTTGCTATGACTAGGCGCCACCTCATCAGTTTTGCCTATGTGTCATGTCCATGTGGCAGTTTTTGCCCTAGGTTGTGAAGCAACCTATATTTCTGTCATTCCCAAAATTCCCAAAAAAAATCTTATAAATTCTTTGGGTCATATCTTCGTCAAATATGTAAAAACCTTCCTTGCCTAGTTCAAAAATAATTCAAAAATATTCATTTTCCTATTCTGTTCAGAATAACAGTTTGTGAAGGAAGTACCACTTGGGCATGTCCAAATAGTATCCATTTTCTACAGTGCTTTCCTATGCCCAAATAACCATCCTCCACCAAATGCCAGCTCAATCCATTCATTATTTTGAGCCGAGCTTCAACATTCGTATTTATGTCCAGTGTGGTGGTTTGCAAAGCAAGTACCACCTAGGCTCCTCCTTTTGAGCTGAAAATTTGTGAAAACGGTCTTCTTAGTAACTGATCATCCTCAGCCAAAACTCACGCCCATTATGCATGCACATTTCCCGTACCGCTAATCAAACACTTGGCTGCTAATTCATGTTTGAGCATCGATTAGTCTCTTCGTGAGAATCTTATGTTGTAATTTTCTTCCTAGCACCAACCTGGGGAGTGCCCAACCCACTATACATGCCTAGGCCGCCCAGAACACATGGCAACGCCATGGTCACGCGGTGAGCATGCGGCGGGCATGCGAGTTTACGCGCTCTAGAGTTGGGGCCCTCGGCCACCGCCCAAACCTCGACGTATCGCCACCAAACCACGTATTTATGATTAAATAGGTCCTTATGTAACTAGAAATGATTTTTGGAAAAAATAAATAGCAAACTATGAGGCAGCTGCTTTTCAAATTTGACCCGCTTCCAACTGAATCGGTAGAAATTTGTCTTTTTCACGAGAGGTGGATCAAAAAATTTTACACCAGACCATTTTGTCAATTGTGCATTAAATATGGCCTAGTATTTTATAAAAATGATTTGGTCGAATTTTGCAACAATTATTTGGTAGTTCCTTCACAAAAAAACCTCCTTTCGGGCACTCGAAAAATGGAAAATGGTTTTTTCGTCCAACGAAAATGAAAAGTTCCTTAGACAACATTGTTTGCTATTCCAATATGCACCCTTGTGCACAATATGAGATTATTTGAACAAACTATGCCATGAATGTGGCCATAAGATTGATCACTTGGCTTGAAAGCCATGAATCTTCACACTTGATAGCTCATTTCTGAGAACACTTTTTTAAAATAATTACCGTATTACAATTTTTTATTATTTTTCCTGGAAACTTAGTCACATATAATGACACAATGCGAAGGTTTTCCAATTTTTTTGATTTTTTTGAATTTTTTATGCCCGTTTCAAAATGTGGTCAAAACGGCGGGCTTGACCGTTCCTAGCTAGTGGTTGAATCTTGGATTTTTTTTTGGTGTTTCTATGATTAAATAGATACTTATGTACCTAGAAATGATTTTTGGAAAAAATAAAGAGCAAACTACAAGGCATCTACAGTTAAAATTTGACCCGCTTCCAGCTGAATCGGCGGGAATTTGCCTTTTTCACGAGAGGTGGATCAAAACTTTTTTCACCCAACCATTTTGTCAATTGTGCATTATATATGGCCTAGTATTTTATAAAATTGATTTGGTCCATTTTTGCAACAATCATTTGGTAGTTCCTTCACAAAAAAACCTCCTTTTGGGCACTCGGAAAATGAAAAATGAATTTTCCGTGCAAAGAAAATGAAAACTTCCATAGGCAACATTGTTTGGAATTCCAAGATGTTCCTTTGTGCACAATATGAGATCATTTGAACAAACTATGCCATGAATGTGGCCATAAGATTGATCATTTGGCTTGAAAGCCATGAATCTTCACGCATGATAGCTCATTTCTGAGAACACTATTTTAAAATAATTACCGTATTACAAGTTTATTATTTTTCTTGGAAACTTAGTCACATATAATGACACAATGCGAAGGTTTTCCAATATTTTGATTTTTTTTAATTTTTTATGCCCGTTTCAAAATGCGGTCAAAACGGCGGGCTTGACCGTTCCTAGCTAGTGGTTGAATCTTGAAATTTTTTTGGTGTTTCTATGATTAAATAGATACTTATGTACCTAGAAATGATTTTTGGAAAAAATAAAGAGCAAACTACAAGGCATCTACAGTTCAAATTTGACCCGCTTCCAGCTGAATCGGCGGGAATTTGTCTTTTTCACCAGAGGTGGATCAAAACTTTTTTCACCCAACCATTTTGTCAATTGTGCATTAAATATGTCCTAGTATTTTATAAAATTGATTAGGTACAATTTTGCAACAAATATATGGTAGGTCCTTCACAAAAAAACCTCATTTCGGGCACTCGGAAAATGGAAAATGAATTTTCCGTGCAAAGGAAATGAAAACTCCCTTTGGCAACATTGTTTGTAATTCCAAGATGCACCCTTGTGCACAATATGAGATCATTTGAACAAACTATGACATGAATGTGGCCATGAGATTGAGCGTTTGGGTTGAAATCCATGAATCTTCACACATGATAGCTCGTTTCTGAGAACACTTTTCTAAAATAAATCCGTATTACAAGTTTATTATTTTTCGTGAAAACTTGGTCACATATAATGACACAATGCGAAGGTTTTCCAATTTTTTGATTTTTTTTGAATTTTTTATGCCCGTTTGAAAATGCGGTCAAAACGGCGGGCTCGACCGTTCCTAGCTAGTGGTTGAATCTTGGAATTTTTTTGGTGTTTCTCTAATTAAATAGCTACTTATGTACCTAAAAATGATTTTTCGAAAAAATAAATAGCAAACTATGAGGCAGCTGTAGTTCAAATTTGACCAGCTTCCAGCTGAATCGGCGGAAATTTGTCTTTTTCACGAGAGGTGGATTAAAAGTTTTGACACCCAACCATTTGGTTATTTGTACACTAAATATGGTCTAGTATTTTAGAAAAATGATTTGATACAATTTTGCAACAAATACTTGGTATGTTCTTCACAAAAAACTCATTTTGAGCACTCGAAAAATAAAAAATGAATTTTCGTGCAAAGAAAATGAAAAGTTCCTTATTATTATTTTGTTATTTTTTTTTCTTCTAAAAACTAGGTCACATTTGATGACATTATGAGAAGGTTTTTCATTTGTTTCATTTTTTTCCAATTTATCTGGTCGAGTAAATAGCTAAGATGATCTAACATTTTATTTTTAAATTTATCACGACCAATTCAATTGGTCATAATATTGTCTTGCGTTCTGATTGGTCCGTGGACAGGCCACACGGATCATGCACAAAACACCATTGGATCCTCCCGGATCCAACGGTAGCCGTCGTTCCTCGCCTCCCCGCCTGAGACGAAACCCTAGCCTCCTTTCTTTCATCCACCCCCCGCCTCCTTTCTTTCTTTCGTTCTCTCCCTCCCTCCTCTCCCCCGATCCAGATCCCCCTCGTCCCTCTTGTCGTCCTCGGCGGCAGCATCTGGCTGAGCCACCGGGCCGCCGCCATCGACTGTGAGCGGTTCCTGGAGCGGCCGGTCATCGCGCTGGAGGCGGTGCTCCTGCCACTTCTTCATCATCTTCTCCTTCGTCGTCACCAACCGCGTCCGGACCTCGCCCAAAGGCGAATCGGCGATGAGTTCCACCGGAGGCGTCGCCGGCCGCAGCAAGGCGAAGGCGACCAAGTCGGTGTGGCGGTCGTCCAAGGCCAGGCTCCAGTTCCCCGTCGGCCGCATCGCGCGCTACCTCAAGGCAGGCAAGTACGTCGAGCGCGACGCCGACTTCCTTGTCTCTACTTCCCCTTCCCCAGCCCCGATCCTCTCTCTACTTCCTTGTCTGATCCCCTTTATTGGGTTGGATTTGAACTGGGTCAGGATCTGCCAATGAGGAGGACGACGACCAGGATCTGCGTCCCATTGCCTCCCACTTCAACGCCGACCGCCTCCTCGCTTTTTCCACCGGCTCAGTCCGCTGCTCCGGCCGCCCCCCTCTCTTTGCCCGCCGGTGGAGGGTTAGGCGCTTGTTTTTCCGGTGACCAGGTTCATCATCTACGACCGCCACGCCAGCCCCGTCGCCTCCCACCACCTCGAGTTCAAGCAGCACTACCCGGCGGCCGGGTAAGCCAATTTCGTCATCTGATCCGTTCCATGTGCCCATGGAATTTTTGGGGGCTGTTCGGTTGGTAGACCCGGATGGGACTATGGAATTGTTAGTTAGTTAGTTAGTTATAAGCTGCCGCGCCTTTTGTGGTTGCTACATGCTCCGATCTATGCTGAGTGCGGAACTACAATCCTAACTGGTGTGTCATATCAGTGGTTCAGGAGGTCTGGCAAGCTGCTACTGTGTGCTTTTGCTGACTCGGTTGTCAGTTTAGGTGTGGTGTGGTGTCACAATTAGGATCAAGTGATTTACGTCTGAAGCTGTACCTTTGTGTCTGTTATATGCTCCTGTTTATGTCGAGTATGAAAGTTCAGTCTTAACTGTAAACTCATTCAGTGTTTCAGGTTTGTCCACTAGGTGTTGTGCGCTTTAATCTGTTGATTCGATTGTTAGTTAGGACTTGATGTGATGCCGAAACTAGGATCATGTGCTGCACTTGATTGATCTGTGATGACCTCAAGATGTCCTAGTGCTACATAGTGCTACATAGTAGTACAAAGCCATGCAAACAGATCGTGTATGCTGTATATAATAACCATTTGGACATTTGGATGTCCAGTATTACTGTTGGACAGCTGTTTGATGTGATTTTGCACCTGTAAAACTTAAACTGATTTCTACCTTCTTCTTCAGCAGGGTGATCAGGTTGGGGGGCTGGTGTCGGACGGATGGACCAACGACACCCACAACATGTACATCAGCTCCATGGAGGCGTCCTTCATGCAGCAGCTCTGTGGCCAGCAGCAGCACCACCACCACGCCACTCCCGACAGGAGCATGATCCATGTGGGTAGTGGCCATGGGCTCAAGGTGCTGAACCAACTGACTTGATTTGTTTTCCTTTGTCGAACCAACTGACTTGATTTTTTTGCCAGCTAAAAGCTGCTGCTGAAGCTGTTGGGGAGGTCAACCTTGAGAGTTTTCCAGCTAAAAGCTGCTGAAGCTTCTTGTTTCCCTTGCATTTGTTAACTTGCACAGGGCATGATTGCTCTTTTGTCTATTGTCTAGAAAAACTGATCGCCTACCTGGGTGGCATCTGCATCGTGCTTGCCAGATTATTTGTGTGGTCAAATGAAACGGTGAGTGGTATTAAAATGCTCATGTAGACAGTGTTTAAGCATTAGAATGGTGCAGATATAGTTGCCCGGCAACTACAGTGTCTGTGATATTAGAGATCCAGCGTAAATAAGTGTTCATCAGAATAGAATGTGATTATTTTTATTGTTCTGGATCTATGACTTCGGTTGCATATCTTGTCAAACTCTTTTAGAGTTATCTTGATGAGTGTCCACGTCCCAATATTATGACTATCTCTAATGAGTATACATATAAATTAATATAGCTGTCAATTTTAAGACAGAGCAAAGTGTTAATGCATTTCACACCTATTGATTCATCAGGCTCGGTCAGTCGGTCTGATCTTGTAGTGTTTAAAACTGATAATTATGATGCATTGGTCCATATGGCCTTGTTTTTTTATGCATATGATGTAGTTGATAGGCCTTGATCTCAACCTCTCAAGTTTATGTTTCCTTGTGTGTAGGTAACTTGTTCTTTTTATTGGCAAGCCTATAATGAATTTATTAGAATTTTGCTCCTATTGCCGTGTACAGTATGTCACAGGCTTGCGGAGCCTGTCATTGTTCTTAGTGTGCTGTTGTGATTCTTGAATTGTGTCAATGGTCGTGTACAGGTGTCTTTTGTAGTATAAAAAGGGCCACTATCAGCCGTAGGATTTGGATTCATGCTGTGAAGATCATGAATATATATCTTATTTTGCTGCTCTATGCCTCATTCGTGTACAGATTCCCTAGCAGTATTTTTTTCATCTGCCACTTGCGTCTGTCGGGTTCCTGATGTGCTTCTCATGCCCCGCAGACCATTGACCTGTATGTGGTTTTCGATGTGGCCACTGCCCTACTTCAGGTAAAATTTCACACTTTGATGAGGATTCATGAGCCCTAATTTGGGATAGACAAGTGTAGCATACTGAGTTCAGGAAATCAATTATGCGGTGCGACACCTATTAGGTGAGTCGTCAACACACAACCAGGATGATTCCTATCCTACCTATCTTGTGCTTATTGCTTCCAAGCTAGTGATGGCGGTCGCAGGTGCAGTACCTGCTGGTTAGGACCTGCTGGTTGTTACTATCGCTGGCAGTTAGTGTTCAACATCTATCGCTTTAGCACCAGGCGACTAAAAATGTTTTGGTAAAGCTTTCAGAAATCAATTTGCAGTGTTGAATCAATACACATCTTTTACCTTCAATTTGGTATTATGAAAAACACATTAATGAATCTGAGTAACTTTGACATATTTTCTCTATTAACTTGCACTGGATTGGTACCCGTGATTGCCTTGTACTTAATTCCGCTAACACTGATCTTGTTACTGTTAATTTGTTACTGCCATGGTGTTTATGCTATTTAGAATAAGATCCATGCATCAATTCTAAGTTCTCGTCTCTCTGAAGGGACACTTCTAGCTTCTATGACTCAGACTTGTTAACTATTGTTTCTTACTTTGTTAGCTACGACATATATTTCCCCCAGTTATTCTAATTCTTCTCTGATTCATGTAACAGGATGACAGTGGAAGCCATGTTGTTGTTTTGTTTGTTCCCAGCCCTGACTATGGTCGTCGAGCGAGTCCGGCATGTTGTTCATCTAGTAGAGCTTGTTAGGAGTCTGAATTTAAGAACTTGTAGAGCTTGTTAGTATTACAATTGTAGAGCTTGTTACACTTGTAGAGCTTGTAAAGCAGTATGGTCTTCTGTATTGGAATGGATAGAGCTTGTATTATGTGATCTGGTTGCTCTTATTTAAGTATCATGTGTGTTTTTGTCTCTGAAAATCTAAATAATGCTTGAAATATGAAGAATATGAGTCTGAATTGATGGGACCCACTTACCACAACATGACAAATGGGAACCGGTTACTAGAACCTGAAAACTGGGACTCATCTGACTAGTGGACCCTTCTTTTGAAAAAAATAGAAAAACTAAATTCGTTTAGACAAAAAGGCCACAACCCAACAATAAAAAAGGCTGCAATATAGGGCTTGGCCCATGAACCCAACCAAAAATTGACACACAGAAAAAAACATAAATGGGCTGAATTAATGGGCTAGGCCCATGTAGAAAACCGAATTGGACCGGGCTGAATCTTGTGCCACATCAGCTTGCCACGCTGGATGCCTACGTGGACCGGGGAGGCTGCTAGTGACCAAAACGCCACAGTAGGAATATTTTGGTCGTAAATGTCCACGACCTTCTCACAGAGAAGGTCGCTATAGTCAGTTTACGACCCTCAGTTTTTGACCTTCTGTTTTTGGTCACAAAAAGGTCACAAATGAAAAACTATGACCTTTCAGTGACCAATAGTGGAGGTCACAAGATAGCATATTTCTTGTAGTGAGAAGCGATGGACTTTGGGTCGGTGTCCTCGCCTGCCATGTCGTCGAGGAGGTCGTGGACGTCGGGGAAGAAGTCGTCGTCTGGGAAGTAGACGTCGGCGACCGGATCGTCCGTGATGAAGCAGCCAGTAGTCGCGCTGAGCGGTCCCCAAAAACCTTATCACCCTTCTCCCGTACAGGACTCAAAAGGTGCGGTTCCGGAGGCCTACTATCCCGACCAGCGGTGCACGCCGCAAGCTGGGATGAGGAAGAACGTAACAGCAGCGCAGTGCTCAGGAACTTGTGGCGAGAGGAGGAAGAGTTTCTGGTGCGTCTCTCTGAGAGGAGCGACCTCCCTTTTATAGGAGCAAGAGAAGGAGGCGAGAGGCTGCGCCGGGAGCTGAAGGGAACGCAGGAGATGAAACGAACAGGCAGCAGCCGAAGAGGCGCGCCGTTCGGATTCAGTGTCCACTACAGAAAAAAAATGTTTTAGCTTCCGAGTGACCTTTTGTATACCCGTAGTGCGTGGCAAAAATTTAGACATCGGCTCGTCTCATTCCCGCAACCCGCGGCGCGGTGTGGCGTGGCGTGGCGAGGTGGGCGGCGGAGGAGGAGCACGCGTAGATGTCCCTCTTGTTATCATGCTCATACAAGTGGGGAAGGAGCCTCCCTTATAAAGAAGTCCAACTCCCTCTAAACTAGCAAGGTGGGACTAAACTTTAGTTCCACCTCTTGCCTTGCACGAATGGGCTGTGTGGGCCTCTAGGATTTATTAGGAATTTCTAAAACTACTATTGGGCTAGGCCCAAATAGACAAAATTCCAGCAATCCCCCACTAGATCCCAGAGGCACACAAAATTTGCGTTTGGTTCCAAAACACTGTTTTATATACCGGTACTGCAGTGGAGACTGTTAGGTTGAACTTCCACCTAGAACGCTATGCTACACTAGTAAGCAACTTGAAAAGTGGACTGGGCCTTGAACTGCAAGTTTTCTGCGAATCTAGCTTCACATAAAGCCTTGACCGATACGTGGCTACCGTGGGTCTTCCCCGCGGGTGGAGCTTATGCGTCATACTCCGTGACCTTTCATGAGTTTACTAGAGAGAACCCTACTCTCATAGATTGCGACGTTTAACAATCAGACTCATATAGGTGTGTTCTTCAAAAGATGTTCTGCAGGACAACATGTCTCCTTCAAAGAGCCACTTAGAACACATTAAGATATACATCAACCTGCCATGCAGATTAGGAGAGTATTGCATCTTCATGGAGTGGTATTTTAACAGTAGGGATACTCTCCTCCCAGTTGACCAACAGCTTGTCTTCCACATCTAATTCACGGGATCTCCGATGACAAAGAATAGGTTACCACTGTGAACAACTCATATTGTGGGTCTCATACCCATCTCCCTCGATGCATTATCTATCACATTACGTGATAGACCCTTAGTAAAAGGATCTGCCAGATTTTTAGACGTTCGGATATAATCCAATGCAATAACTCCAGAGTTTTTCATTTTTCTGATAGACTTTAACCTTCTCTGAACGTGTCTTGATGACTTACTTTAGTGATCACAGTTTGATTGTCACAGTTCATAAGGATACTCGGTACAGGTTTCTCAACTACCGGCAAGTCATTCAAGAGCCGGCGAAGCCAATCTGCTTCGACCATAGTTGTATCTAGTGCTGTGTGTTCTGCTTCCATAGTTGACCTCGTTAAGATGGTCTGCTTGCAAGACTTCCAAGAAACAGCGCCACCTCCATGAGTGAATACATATCCGCTCGTGGCCTTTATCTCATCAGCATCTGAGATCCAGTTTGAGTCACTATACCCTTCAAGCACCTTTGGGTGCCCAGTGTAGTGAATTCCATAATTCACAGTGCCTTTCAAATAACGCAAAACTCTCTCTAGAGCTTTCCAATGCACATCTCCTGGTTTTGAGACAAACCGGCTCAGCTTGCTAACAGCAAAAGAGATGTCAGGTCTTGTAGCACTGGCTAAGTACATAAGCGAGCCAATAATCTGAGAATACTTCAATTGATCTCTAGCAATTCTTCGATTCTTTCGAAGCAGCACGCTAGCATCATATGGTGTTGGAGAAGGCTTGCAGTCACTATAGCCAAAGCGACTCAAGATCTTTTCCACATAGTGAGATTGAAGCAATGTAATCCCACCATCATCATCTCTCAACAACTTGATGTTCAGAATGACATCAGCCACTCCTAAATCCTTCATCTCAAAATAGCGAGATAGGAAATCCTTGACCTCCTTAATAACATTCAGATTTGTTCTGAAAATCAGTATGTCATCAACATACAAGCAAAGCATAACTCCCTCGCCCCCACCATGGCGATAGTATACACATTTGTCAGCTTTGTTCACAACAAAGCCTGCAGCTGTTAAAGTTCTTTCGAACTTCTCATGCCACTGTTTGGGTGCTTGCTTGAGTCCATACAAAGACTTCAGCAACTTGCACACTTTCCCTTCCTGACCATCTATTACAAACCCATATGGTTGTTCCATATAAATTTCCTCATCCAACTCTCCATTTAGGAAAGCAGTCTTAACATCCATTTGATGAACGAGAAGACCATGTGAGGCAGCTAGTGAAAGTAGAACTCGAATAGTGGTCAGTCGAGCCACAAGTGAGTAAGTATCAAAGAAATCTTCACCTTCCTTTTGGGTATAACCCTTAGCCACGAGTCGAGCCTTGTACTTTTCAATAGTACCATTAGGCCTAAGCTTCTTCTTGAATACCCATTGGCATCCTATAGGTTTGCACCCATAAGGACGATCAGTTATCTCCCAAGTTTCATTCGCCAAGATGGAATCCATCTTGCTACGAACTGCTTCCTTCCAGTAGTCAGCATCTTCAGATGCATAGGCCTCTGAAATAGAACTGGGAGTGTTATCTATGAGATACACAAGAAAATCATCACCAAAGGACTTTGCAGTCCTCTGTCTCTTGCTCCTAATAGGAACTTCATTGTTCTCCTCCACAGGACTTTCAAAGTGTTCCATCGAAATGGCAGGTTCGGTAATTGTAACTGGTTCCTGATTCGATGAACTAGGCATCTCCTGATTAGATGAGGTAGCCATATCCTTCATGGGAAAGATATCTTCAAAGAAAGTCGCATCATTCGACTCCATGATCGTACCGACATGCATGTCAGGTACCTCAGATTTTACAACCAAGAATCTATAGCCAATGCTATGAAAAGCATATCCCAAGAAAACACAATCCACAGTCTTTGGTCCAAGTTTCCGCTTCTTTGGAATTGGAACATTGACTTTCGCCAAACAACCCCATGTTCGCAGATAAGAGAGTTTTATCCTTTTCTTCTCCCATTCCTCGTATGGAGTTATCTCTTTGTTCTTTGTGGGAACTCGATTTAGGACATGACATGCTGTCAATATCGCCTCCCCCCACCATGCCTTGGAGAGACCCGATGTGTCTAACATGGCGTTAACCAAATCAGTTAGAGTACGGTTCTTTCTATCGGCCACCCCATTTGACCGAGGTGAGTAGGGAGACGTCCTCTCATGGATTATACCATGTTCCGCACAAAAAGCATCAAATTCATTGGAAAAATACTCTCCACCACGGTCGGACCTAAGCCTCTTGATTTTCCGATCAAGTTGGTTTTCCACTTCGGCTTTATAGATCTTGAAAAAGTTCAAAGCCTCATCCTTAGATTTCAGAAGATACACACAGCAGTATCTAGTGGAGTCGTCAATTAACGTCATGAATTATTTCTTTCCACCTTTTGTCAAAACACCATTCATTTCACATAGATCTGAATGTATAAGTTCTAGTGGTGCAAGATTTCTCGTCTCCGAAGTCACGTTGGATTTACGAGGTTGCTTAGCTTGCACATACACTTGACACTTAGATCCCTTAACGGTGGTGAAACTAGGGATTAAGTTCAACTTCGCTAGTCGCGACATGCAACCAAAGTTAACATGACAAAGTCGTGAATGCCACACATTTGATTCACTATTGTTGCAAATATGATTAACAACTTTATTGCAAACGTCTGATAAGGATAAACGAAACAGGCCTCCTGACTCATAGCCTTTACCAACAAAGGTTCCATACTTGGATATTACAAATTTATTCGACTCAAAGACAAGCTTATAGCCATCTCTACACAGAAGAGATCCGCTAACAAGATTTTTATTGACGGAGGGGACATAATGCACGTTCTTCAGCCGCACGATCTTCCCCGAAGTAAACTTTAGATCAACCGTGCCAACACCACGAACAGAAGCACTTGAACCGTTGCCCATCAGCACGGTTGAAGTCCCTGCGGTCTGATAAGATGAAAACATGGAAATATCACCGCATACATGCACATTAGCACCCGTGTCAATCAACCAGTCAGGAGAATGACATACTGAAAGAATAGTGGGAAATATACCATACCCAGCATCCTTCATGTCAGTGTCTCCAATGACAACATTAGCGGTCTTGCCGCCTTTCCCAGGATGACGCTTGTCATAGCAATTAGGGCAACTAGGAGCCCAATTATCAGGATCTCCACACACATGACAAGCACCTTTCTTCTTGCCATTTTTCTTCTCGAAGTTCGTGTGTTGCACAGCCTTGTTCTTCCCATCAAACTTTGCTTTACCATCAAACTTGCCCTTGTTCTTGAATTTGTGGGACTGGAAGTTTTTCTTCTGTACCAGATTGGCACTAGATCCTCCCTCAATACCTTGAGCACGTGTGTCCTTTGCTCTCGCCTTTTCTTCCACATCAAGAGTGCCAATGAGATCCGAAACGGAAAACTCCTGTCTCTTATGCTTCAGTAAGGTAGCAAAGTTCCTCCACGAAGGAGGAAGCTTAGTGATGATACCCCCGGCAACAAACTTGTCCGGTAGGATACAATTGAAGTCTCAAGTTCTCTAGCAAATGACTGTATCTCGTGAGCCTGCTCAACCACGGAGCGCTCTTCAGTCATCCTGTAATCATAGAATTGCTCCATGATGTACAGCTCAGTGCCGGCATCCGAGACCCCAAACTTGGCCTCGAGTGCGTCCCACATATCTTTTCCATTGTCAATTGACGCATAAGCATCAACTATGTTCTCACCAAGAACACTCAAGAGAGCAGCCTTAAATAAGGTATCCATTTTCTGAAAAGCTTGTGCCTGTTGGGCATCTTGCTCTCCTTCAGGTTTGCCAAGAGTGGCGTCATAGCAACTCATGGTTTGAAACCATAAGAATGCTCTCACGCGCCACCTCTTATAGTGGATACCCTCAAACATAGGAGGTCTCATGGAAGCAACAAAACCATTCGAGGTAAATTGCCTATAATAAGGTTTTTTGATTGTTGGAAATATGAGCAATTTACTGAATGATTTTATTAACAGAAATACTAGATAAAACATGGCTAGTGTAGCAGTGATAAAATAAGCCATGTGATTTGACAAAGAGAAGGTAAACAGCATGTTTATATATGAGCCTGAGCTAAACACATCTAGAACAGACACTAGATGAAGTTGCTTATACGACATAGAACCTAACATACGTAGGGCAGAAACTAGAGCCAAGAACGGTAGCAGGACTTCTAACAGAAAGGGAAAGAACATGTACGGCACAGCAGCAGCAGAAGCACTGGACTTGGGGTCGGTGTCCTCGCCTGCCATGTCGTCGAGGAGGTCGTGGATGTCGGGGAAGAAGTCGTCATCTGGGAAGTAGTCATCGGCGATCGGATCGTCCGTGATGAAGCAGCCAGTAGTCGCGCTGAGAGCTCCCCAAAAACCTTATCACCCTTCCCCGTACAGGACTCAAAAGGTGCGGTTTCGGAGGCCTACTGTCCCGACCAGCGGTGCACGCCGCAAGCCGGGATGAGGAAGAACATAACAGCAGCGCAGTGCTCAGGAACTTGTAGCGAGAGGAGGAAGAGTTTTTGGTGCGTCTCTCTGAGAGGAGCGACCTCCGTTTTATAGGCGCAAGAGAAGGAAGCGAGAGACTGTGCCGGGAGCTGAAGGTAATGCAGGAGATGAAACGAACAGGCAGCAGCCGAAGAGGCGCGCCATTCGGATTCAGTGTCCACTACAGAAAAAAAAATGTTTCAGCTTCCGAGTGACCTTTCGTATACCCGTAGTGCGTGGCAAAAATTTAGACATCGGCTCATTCCCGCAACTCGCGGCGCGTCGTGACGAGGCGAGGCGGGCGTCGGAGGAGGAGTGCGCGTGGATGTCCCTCTTGTTCTCATGCTCATACAAGTGGGGAAGGAGCCTCCCTTATAAAGAAGTCCAACTCCCTCTAAACTAGCAAGGTGGGACTAAACTTTAGTTCCACCTCTTGCCTTGCACGAATGGGCTGCATGGGCCTCTAGGATTTATTAGGAATTTCTGAAACTACTATTGGGCTAGGCCCAAATAGACAAAATTCCAGCAGTAGTCAGGTTAGTTTGTCGGTATATAGTCATATTTGCCCAGCTTTCCTGCAATGTGTCATTTGTTGTATCTGCAATTTGTCGGAAATTAGTGCATAAGAAAATATTTGTCACATGTTGCATCTGCAATTTTTCGGAAATAAGCAAGAGTCTAAGTCTCGGTTGGACAAGAATCAATTACTGAGTTGTACTTGTAGTTAGCCAGTATACCTGCTATTTATAGTCTTGTAGCCCGCATGTTACAAACTCAGATCAAGCAAGGAAACTAACCCAGAACCGACACGGTCCTGTGAGCATCAAATTGGTGTGCCCTAGTGTTGTGTTGCGTGGATGTTTCGCCAAGTTGTGGCAACAGAAATCGATGTGGCTAGCTTGTACTAGCTAGCTCTCCCGTACACTAGTAGAAAAGGGGGCAATGGTCCAGGCAGGGCCAGCCCATTAGTCCCGGTTCAGTCCAGAACCAGGACCAATGGGAGCATTTGACCCGGTTCGTGAGCCCCGGGGGCCGGCCGGGCCACGTGGGCCATTGGTCCCGGTTCATCTGGACCTTTTGGTCTTGGTTGGTGGGACGAATCGAGACCAATGGGCCTCGCTCCTGGCTCTTCATCATTGGTCCCGGTTGGTGGCATCAACCGGGACCAAAGGCTGCCCTTTAGTCCCGGTTCATGCCAAGAACCGGGACTAAAGGGTTGATCCTCGTTGCGGCCAGAGTTTAGTCCCACCTCGCCAACCAAAGGGCGCTCACACCGGTTTAAGCCCCTCCCTCTCTGCCTTGTTAAGCTCCTCTCAAAATGAAAATAGATGCCCTTATACAGGGAATTTGACCTAAATTCATACTGAATTCTCTGAAGTTAGTAGAAATTTATTATGAATTTAGGTTGTATTTCTCTATAAGCGCATCTATGCTCATTTTTTTAGTGAAGTTAATCACAACTATTTTTTCTTCTATTTATTTCTGAGTAGTTTTTATATAGTTTTTTTCTTTTCTGCTATATTTATTTGTTTATATTTATTTCTGAGTTGTAATAAGTCATTAAAAATAAGCATCTATGCTCATTTTTTTAGTAAAGTTAATCACAACTATTTTTTCTTCTATTTATTTCTGAGTAGTTTTTTATATAGTTTTTTTTCTTTTCTGCTATATTTATTTTTTTCTATTTAGTTCTGAGTTGTAATAAGTCATTAAAAATAAGCATCTATGCTCATATTTTTAGTAAAGTTAATCACAACTATTTTTTCTTCTATTTATTCCTGAGTAGTTTTTTATATAGTTTTTTTCTTTTCTGCTATATTTATTTTTCTCTATTTATTTATGAGTTGTAATAAGTCATTAAAAATAAGCACCTATGCTCATTTTTTTAGTAAAGTTAATCACAACTATTTTTTCTTCTATTTATTTCTGAGTAGTTTTTTATATAGTTTTTTTTCTTTTTGCTATATTTATTTTTTTCTATTTATTTCTGAGTTGTAATAAGTCATTAAAAATAAGCATCTATGCTCATTTTTTTAGTAAAGTTAATCACAACTATTTTTTATTCTATTTATTTCTGAGTAGTTTTTTATATAGTTTTTTTTCCTTTTCTGCTATATTTATTTTTTCTATTTTTTCTGAGTTGTAATAAGTCATTAAAAATAAGCATAAATGCTCATTTTTTAGTAAAGTTAATCACAACTATTTTTTCTTCTATTTATTTCTGAGTTGTAATAAGTCGTTGAAAATAAAAAAGAGGCGCAATGCTCGTTAATTAGCTTCAAGCCTTTCGGAATAGTGTAAACTGCACTGCACATAGCTCCGTGCAGTCTACCCTATTCCTCAAGGCTTGAAGCTAAGCAACATGCGGGTCAGCATTGAGCCTCTTCTTCATCATCTCTGTACTCAGGGCTTACAAACCGCTGCGAGTGCCTCTCGCTTGGCGAGGTGGGACTAAGAAATAGCTGCAGAAAGAATCAACTAAAAAACAGCTGCAGAAAATAAATAAGTAATTAGACGGGTCCATTGGTACCGGTTGGTGGCCCCAACCGGGACCAATGCCCCTCTTTTGTCCTGGTTTGGGGCACCAACCTGGACCAAAGGTCTTTGTTTCCCGCCCATTGGGCTCTTGAAAAGATGGCTTTGGTCCCGGTTGGTGGCTCCAACCGGGACTAAAGGGTGCATTGGTCCCGATTTGCGCCACGAACCGGGACCAAAGCCATTGCTATATAAATAACACTTAGGAAAATTTCACAACCGCGCATCCCCACTTTGATCTCCTCTCCCCCGACGGCGGCGAATCCATCCTCGACGCCAGCAGGCTGCCCGAGCCAGCCCTCGCCCCGCGTCACCCCGACGCCGCCGTCCCCTGCCGCCCCGACGCCGTCGCCGCCCCGCCCTGCCCCGACGCCGCCGTCTCCTGCAGCCCCGGCCCGTCGCCGCCCCGCCCCGCCCCGACGCCGCCGTCCCCTGCCGCCACGGCACGCGCCGCCCCGACGCCGTCGCTGCCCCGCCCCGCCCCGCGCCGCACCTCGCCGTCGCCGTCGCCGTGAGCAACTTTTTATGATTTTTGTTAGAATTTTTTAGATTTTTTGTAGTTCATAGATTTTTTTTGTTAGATGTGTAGTAATTTAGATGTATAGTTCATAGATTTTTCTGTTAGATTTTTTTTCATATTGTGTAATTAATTTGTTCATATTGTGTTAGATTTTTTTCTATGAATAGATTTTTTTGGTGATATTATTGTTGAATATGCATGTTTGTATGTTCATATATATGCAAAGATCGAATATGTCAAATGTTTATGATTTTTTTCTGTTCATAGAATTTTTATGATTTTTTTTGTTGTAGTTTTGTTCATAGAATTTTAATGATTTTTTTGTTCGTATTTAGAAAAAGGAAAAAAATAAGAAAAGAAAGTGTTTAATATAATTAGTTAGAAAAATACTAGTTTATTTTAGTAAGTACTACTTTATTTTATTTATAGTAAGTGCTTTATATGTAGTTGAACTAGCTAGTTGATTTAATAAACTACTTTATTTTACTATATATAAAAGTAGTTTGTTTTTAGTAAGTACTACTTAATTTATTTATAGTAAGTGCTTAGTAGTTGAACTAGCTAGTTGATTTAATTAATAAAACTGTTTTATTTAACTATATATAGAATTAGTTTCCGCATCGACATCGGCGATGCCTATCCCGCATCCTCGTCGTCATCAACTCGACAGTGGAGGCCTGCTTGATCAGGGCCATGTTCGGGACTGGGCTCCGCCGGGCTGGTATTGAGAGGTGCTACCTTTCGGGGGACGTAGGTTGGTGAGGAGGCAGCCCGTTGTTGAACCGATCCTTGTTTGGTGGCTGTCGCGTGGGCCAGTGACGGTGCCGATGCTTCCGGACACCGCAGAGGTGGTACGTCACCGTGTCAGTGAGGAGGACGAGCACGTCCGTCGCTGCATGGTTGCATTGGAGGGCAGGTTCGACAATACCTGGCAGGTTCTTCAGGGATCTCGCTGGAGCTATGATCCTGTGATGGTTCCTTATCTTTGGGTGTCCACCGCCCGCAACGATACCCGTCGGGCGCTACGGCTCTAGTTGTATTAGTGATTCTATATTAGTGATAATATTCGACGATGTACGGACACCAAGAGATGATGTACTTTTGCTTATAATTATTGAATGCATGCTAATTTGAATACTACTTTATTTTATGATTTGGTTTTGCTTATTTTATGATTTGGTTTTGCTTATTGAATGCTCATATTGGAAAAGTTCTCCTTCATTCCCGTGTGTAGACAATTTGGTGTAATAATGCACTCGGGAATGAAAGGAGGAGCTACGTACATCACCAATAGTCAACCCGTGATTAATAATAATGATCTAGTTTAATATTTGAATTATGAACATAGGCCGGAAATGTCATACTCGGACGACGAAAACCGCCCGGGGGAGTGCGACTGGTGCCACGACGACCGAGGTATGTGCGACAGGTTCATTGAGCTGGACGAAGATCGGCGCTTCAGTATTAAGCTCGAGGAGACCTTCGATGTTCATACGGTATGCAACGTCGACAATAGTTTTTTTCGTAATTAAGCACGACTTCAACTATTTTAACGTGTATTTTTCATCTTTTCCAATTCGACTAGCTTATCTCATGCTATGCAAGACGCTATGTCTTGGAGATGATGGGTCTTGAAGACCATGAAAGTATGGAAACCAAAAAAATTATCCTAACTACCCATCATGGTGTGGATTTTCAAGTAAAGTTGTACAATGCTGAGAGTGTAACCCATTTTGGTTGCAAAAATTGGGAAGCACTTTGCAAGATGTATGGTTTTGATGAGGGTATGCTTGTCACCATGTATCTTGGTGATCATACAATCGTGCAAGAAAGACCTTCGATTTGGGTCCTTGTGGATACACCTCCCATTCTTCCCCATGTAAGCTTAACATAGTTATTAAGTAATTTATATTGTTTATTTCAAAATAGATGACATCTTATTTCCATTGTCAGCTTATTTTCATTCTTCAAAGAATGTGCGGAAGGTGGTAGACAAAACCCATTACACCGATGGCTTCGAATTAACTTATAGGGAGAAAATTCATCAGATCGCATTTTGTACTGATCTTGAGAATTACAATGTCTACAATCGAACTCCTCAACATTAGGGTCAATACGTGCCACTAGTGCACGTGTTGAACTACGGTAACTACCATGGGGATACCCTGGTAAGAGTTTTTACTATTACGACATCCGTGCATCTTTTTGCACACTTCTAAAACTAGTACATCATTGCTAACTACGAAGTTATTACTATGTTTGTCAACAGATAATCCCAAATGATTGTGTGCCTCATCTGATGTATACGCACGGTACCCTTCATGTTTTGAACATACAACCAGGTCTTCCTACGAATCTGAACTGTCCATACCTGGTTTCTAAAAAAATGGAGACATGACAATTAAAGAATGGAAAAAATGTATCAACAGTCGTAAGGAGCTTTTTGGAAGCAAAAGGCAGCGAAGCGCAAAAATTGGATACAAGATGATCTCCATTCTTCATAATGGAGAGTCAGGGTCTATATTATTTTATGCTATCTTACCTTAAGGGTGTTTAGGTCCTACCTGATACTGATGATCATGTGTTAAGAATAATTATATGTAGGGTTGAGTTCGATGACTATGAGGATGATGATCATATGACTTATTATTAATAACAAGTAGAAGTTGTATGATGCATATGATGCATGATTAGTAGTACTTGTTGTTATATATGATGATGTATGATGCGAGCATGCATGAGTTATTATATCAACGGGTGAAATGAACATAGCGGCAGTGGTAAACCAAGGATGAAGATATAAGAGAGGACACTTCTCTCTATTAGCTAGCTAATAACAACCTAAAAATAACCCCCAAAACCCCTAAAGCAGCCATTTTTTAAAAAAACATCTCCTTTTGGTCCCGATTGGTGACACCAACCGGGACCAAAGGACCCCTGCCTGGGCTCAGCGCACCGGCCACGTGGAGACACATCTGTTCCGGTTCGTGTTCGAACCGGGACTAAAAAAAAGAGGTATTAGTAACGACCCATTAGTCCCGGTTAATGAACCGGGACTAAAGGCCCTTACAAAACGGGACAAATTCCCCTTTTTCTACTAGTGGTATGTGCTTGCGTATTGGTGGAAACGCAGCCTAGCTACGCTACGCAGTGTAGTTTGTATACGGACTCGCACAAGCCACTATTAGGAACACTATTTATAACGACGGAATATGGAGTTGTTAGTAGTGTGGTCGCCAAAGATATATAACGACCATGATGCGATGGTTCTTAGCCGTTGTTTTAGACTCCATGGCTTAAATGGACGATGATTGCAAATTTTACCGGTCGTTATTCTTGTAATGACTGGATTGTGTGTCGTTTGTCAATTATGAGGCAATAACCATCACACTTGTACTCCCTTCGTTCCGAATTACTTGTCTTAGATTTGTCTAGATACAGATGTATCTAGCACTAAAATGAGGGAGTAGTATTCACCACAACTTTTTTCATCGTTGTTAATTTTTTGCATGGTTGACCGCAGTATCATTAAAGACCACTTTATATTTGTAAGGACCACTCTTTACCATTTTCATATTCTTCAGTGACCATTATATTTTGTATAACTTCCGGTCAACCACCTATAGAATTGTTAACAACCATTTTATGAAACATCATAAATTTGAATATTAACATCCCATTAATTTAGAAACAAAAGAATCTGAATAATGAAAGGATCATAGCCTCCTTTATTAATAAAAATGAGGTAAAATAACAAAATATAAACATACTTTTATGGAACTGAAATACCATTTAAGAAATTTGAGTCAAAAGCACACCTTACATGACCAGTCTATTTGCTCATATCTAATTGGAAAACGAGACAACTACAAAAGACAATATTTGTTAATTTTCAGTCGGGAGTGACCATGATTGTCTGAATGAATATCATTCTTCCTCGGCTTCCTAGGGACACGGTATTTTTTCTATGTATACACACATGTATCAAGTTTCCGGTTAATACAATTCTAGCATGAATAATGAAAATTTATCATGCAATAAGAAAATATAAAATAACCACTTTATTATTGCCTCTAGGGCATATTTCCTTCACTAGCCGCATCTTTCTGTCCACCACTCACAAGAGCATTGTCCTTGAACAAATCCCGCTTGTTAGAGGCCAGGTCATCCCACTCCGACTGTGTGAAACGAGGCTCAGTGCGTTGGTTGGAGTTGTCGGGGCAGCCGTCATCGTCCTTGGAAGGAGAAGGCCGAGGGGCCGGAGGAGGAGGTGAATCCTGGTTGGCCGCCCCCTCGACACGCACCCGGAGACGGAAACCACCAGAGGACGGGAAGACATCCACCGAGCCACACACACACAAGGGTTCAATGCACCACACCTTAATCCGAGCTGGACCCAGGACGAGCAGGGACTCAGGATCAACCTCGATGGGCTTGCGAATGAGGACCCCGAAGGCCATGAGGAAAGACGTGGTGCGGAGCGCAGGGGGAACATCTTCAACAAGAACCGAGACATCAGACAAAGGGGGAATGGCTTCAGAGCCTTTGGAAGCAGCCTTGACTGAGAATGCCAATTGGTTGAGGGGGAGAGTGAAGCTAGTGCATGATGAGATCATCTTAAGACTTTCTTAGGATGGAAAGACCGCAACGAATTCGAACTCTGGCAGCTGTCGGATTTGCCAATCCCAGCCGCCTCGTCCCACAGCTTGAGCTCATCTAGGAGGATTTGAGGGGAAATCTTCTTTTCTTTGACAAAGATGATACTGGCTTTAGAGAGGGCAGGAGCAGTAACCACTTGGGAAATTTCGCTGTCAAGCGCAAAGAAGGTGCAGCGTGGGAGCCCAAGGCCATAATGGACAAAAGACACTAGTAGAAAAAGGGCCTAATGTGAAGCTCATTAGTCCCGGTTTGTAATTGAACCGCCACTAATGTGACCATTAGTGCCGGTTCCGATGGCTAGCCAGGCGGCGCTCATTAGTACCGGTTCGTGGTGAACCTTTAGTACTAAAGACCAGTACTAAAGAGGTGGTAGCCTTTAGTATGAGTTGGTGGCTCCAACCGGTACTAAAGACCCCCACCTTTACTACAGGTTAGTGCCACCAACCGGTACTAAAGGGGTGCGCTGCCACCCGCAGTGCACAATGTTTAGTCCCACATTGCTAGTTGAGAGGAGCTCGCACTGGTTTATAAGCCCCTCCGCGCCTACCGTGTCGAGCTCCTCTCTAAGCAGGCCTTTGTGGGCCTATTGCAAGTCTTCTGCCCTGTGTGCCCTTCTAGGCCGTACGAGCCTGCATCCTGTCCCAACCGGAGGTTAGGTTTCTAGTCGTATGCAGGCTGTGCCGGCCCAGTAGGTGGGCTGTTTTTGTTTTATTTCAAAAAATATTTTAAAAAAACAGGACTAAAGGTCCCTCAGACCACGGTGTGCCTCATGCCACGTGGTGGCCCTTTAGTGCAGGTTCGTGCTGAACCGGGACTGAACATGGTGGCCCTTTAGTGCAGGTTCGTGTTGAACCGGGGCTGAACGTGGTGGCCCTTTAGTGCAGGTCCCCACACTTTAGTGTCGGTTGCAGAACCGACACTAATTAAAGGCCCCTACGAACCGGTAATATAGCTCCGTTTTCTACTAGTGAGAGGGAGGCGTTCGTCTGTTCTAGCAGCTACAGTGAGGTGGCCGTCCTCCCTGCAGATGAGGCAAGGGGGGGGGGGGGGGTTACAGCGAGATGGGAAGTGGCTAGGCCGGTGGAAAGTGGAGCAAGTGAGAATGGGGTTGGCAACTTGGTTGAGGGCGCGATGGGAAAGGAGGAGGTGGGGGAAGAATGTCGTCCCCTGAAGCCAGCGGGAGCAGATCCAGATCCGAATGGAGGGGAATGATGGCCCAACGCCCCAAAGCCACCACGGGGAGCTGGACGGCCAATGAAACGAGCCACAGCCGCAGGAGGACGGCCAGAGGCCTGCGCAGGAGCCGCTGAACTGCGAAGAGGAGGGGACCACGAGGAAGGGACCGTAGGGACAGACCCACCCGTCGCGGCCGCCTCCTACCAGGGGTCCGAAGGACGCGATGATGAACCACCACCAACACCAGAGTGACCCACGTCGTCAGAACCCAGAGAAAAGGAGACGGCTAGCTCCACCGCGGCCGCCTCCGCATGGGAGCACTCTTCATGCTGGAGCCACTCCGGCCCCGCCGCCCAGGCCTCGCGATCTCTAGGGACCTGCTTCCTTATCGCCAGATCAACTGGAGGTTAGAGCTCAAGGACGCCTCATACTCCAGATCAGCGGCCCCGTTGACCGAGCCCTCTCGCCCGCGCTTCAGGCCGGATATGGCCTCGCTGGAGGAGCCATGCGAGCGTTCCATTGTCAGGATTGACGTGAACGAGAGGGTGAGGGTGGAGGAGGAGTGTATTTGGAGTAGGAGCGGATGGGGAGACGAAAGCGACGCATATCTGAAGAAGAGGAAGGAAACCCTAGAAATATAATGGGGGGATGAGCCCCTACGGACCCATAAATACCCCGACTAAGCCAGGCCGTGCCAAGGGGATGGGCCAGAGACGGAACGGGCCAATGGGCCGGGGCCACCCGAACCCACGATCTAGCATAGGCAAAGTAGGAAAAAGAGAAAGAGAAGGAAGATGAGGGGGGCCCACCGGCCCATTGGACCCAACATGAGCAGGGACGGCGAACCACGGGCCCAGAAGCCACCGGTTCATCCAAAGCCAGATCTAGGGTTACGGGCACCGCCGATGCCGGTAGCGGCAAGAATGAGGTCGGAGCAGGAGGGGAGGAAGGGGGAGCAGGACACCGGTGAGCCAACGTCGCAACAGCAAGGACCAGGATCCAGGATGCCGTAGTCCGGCAAAGGTACAGGGAAATTACCAGAGGAACGCTGCCGCCGGGAAACGCGCACCCAGCCGCAGTCCCCTGACGGGGAAGGGGCAGGCCGGCCGCGACCCCTGGGCGCAAACTTGCGGGCACGCGACGACGAGACCCTGGGCGCATAAGGCAGCGCTGCCCGGATGGGGGCGGGGGCGGGGGATCCGCATCGGAGTCTAAGGCATCGGGGTTAGAGCCCGGAACTTGTTGGAGGAGACAAGAGGGCGGGGCAGAGCTGGAGGAGAAGCGACAGGGAGGACGGAGGGGAGGGGGAGCCACCGCGGGCAGGCAGCAGGGGAGCCAGCCAGGAGGGGCGCCGGCGGCGCGAGGGGAGTGAGGGCGCACGCCGTCGCAATCGCCCGAGCAGGAGAGGGAGAGAGGGCAGAGGGGAGGGGAGCCATTTCCTTCACAGCGGTGGAAAGTATGTATTCTATTGCTACGTTGCGTGATACTAAGTTAAACATCACTGAATTCTGGTCGGAAATTTAGGTATAAATCACATCACCAAGAGTACCAGAACATTAATTTAGTTATAATATGTCACATTATTAATATGTATTTTATGTGTTAATTATATTATAAATTCAAAAGAAAATTCTATGAGCACTGCACACAAACACGAAACTATCTTAACATTGTATCGTAGCTTTACTTTACATAGGACTTCGGAGACAACTTGAACATTCTCATGAAATTATTATTTTTTATTGGGGTGTCTTGAGCATCTGCCTAAGTTGTGACACTTTCATGTCCAATTTAGTAGCTATATTTAGAGCTACGACATATACATTAAGAAACTAGGAGTTTGAAAGGTATCATGTACGAGAATTCTGAAGAATAATTATATTAGATATGACTTGGTTGTCCTTTGGCGACCTCCAATTTTTGGTTGGGTTTAAAATGTCAGCTCCATATAAGTCCCTAGGGGATCGGCAAACAACAAATTTTCTCGGGTAGAGTGCATCCATATTGACAGACAGTTGGACACATAGGCGACTACATAATGAACAATCTCGCATACACAGAGGTCTATATAGTGTCTGACCATTAACTGTAGCTAGGTGTACCCGAGTTCCTCCCTGGGCTCAACGTTGCTCCTTGTTTGTGTGACTTATTGGACACCGTCCTAGTAGCTTCTGCCAAGTTGGAAGGCGGTAATGCACACTCTAGGATTTGGAGGCGTCGGGAACTCTTAGGGATACTGAACTTGGGCCTCTATGCTGTCTGGGCCCATGGGGAACGCATCTTCATCTGGTTGTGCAAACAACTAATTACAATTACCTTGACACAAGTGCAAAATAAGAGGGGTACTCCCTAAGGCCCTGTTCGTTTAATCCCCTCGCCACAGGGATTGGAGGGGATTGGGGAGGTTTGACGAGGATTTTGACTTGCAAGGGATTTAATCCCCTCCAATCCCTTTCAAACCTCTCCAACCCTGCCTAACCGAACAAGGCCTAAGGGAGGGATGGCATGTTGCATGCACTGGATGGCAACGAGCAGGGCACTGGGTGGCCACGAGCACGGGATTAACGTATCTTGAAGTATGCATGAAGGGCACTGGTGCAACTAACGATGTACAGTGTCATGCTGTGGCAATATAGAGCCGCAGGTCATCCACGTATCTTGAAGTATGCATGAAACCATACCACATTGGCGATAAGTGCACGTCCAGGTAGCATACTTCTAGCCAGCAGCCAATAGTCATTTCCATTTTTGGCTTGGCGCTTGTGTTTAGCTTTGGGTCAAAGCGAGGGAATACGGACGAGACTTGCCTGCTCCCTTCCCGTGCTCCCATCCGTGCTCCCGCGTACGTGGCTTGATTTGATTGGAAGAAAATAAGGCCCGATCCCATCCCCTGAAAATCAAGAGGGAGATGATTAGATTAGAAAAAAAAAGAAAAGGACAGCCGTAGGATTAAGTGGGAGCACGGATGAGAGCATGGAAAGGAAGCAGGCAAGCCGGATCTAGGAAATACTTGAGAGAAGTTGTGAATTAAGCACGAGGATGCACGTTTAATATGAAGGGAACATAAAGTAGGGCACACATGTTGCGTGCTCATCAAAACTATTCAACTTATGATGGAGAACTCGTCAACCTTTGTGCATCTCATCCCCACCAAAAACATACACTTTGAGAATTCCCCCCTGTCCGCAATGGTATATTTATTGTCACCTCCTGAAACCTTCCACAGAAAAATATCTTCAAAAACCAAGACACAATTACATAATACTGCCTTAATGTAAATATTTTTGTACGTATATAATAACATTGAATAAAATAAACAACTAGACATATGAGCAAGATACTATTTTTAATAGATCAGGCATGTTTCCCTTCCTCTCTGCCTTGGTTAGAATGCACACTTCCTTCGTCACTGTTTAAAATCTTAATTCTGACAGGACTACCTTCTTCCCACCTGGTCTCTTGACCCTAACTGCCTTGATCTTTTTCCCGAATCGGCATATGTTACTTGTATACTGCAGTGTACCCTGAATCTACTCCGAATTATTGAATTACGCTAGTAGAAAGAGGCTCATTTGTCCTGTTTCATAAGAGCATCACCAGCCGCGCCCCGAACAGGCACCCCCCCCCCCACCCCCCCCCCGCGAATTTTTAGTGCCGGTGGCCGAAAATTGGCCCAGTCGCATCACCACCCGACTGGAAGACTTTTTCCCTCCGTTTCCTCCCGCTCCCCCCCCCCCCCCCATCTTCTTCTCCATTCCTCCCGCCAAACCCCACCTCAACCCTGCCGTTCCACCCGCCATGCCGCCGAAGAAATACGTGATGCCGTGCGCCGCGACGGAACCCGCCGCCGCCGCCCTGCCGAAGTAAAGGAAGCCTAGGGCTCCGCTGTCCAAGCCCCCCGGCATGAACAATGCCGAGTGGAAGGCGGACGTGGAGCGCCGGGAGGCCGTCACCGCCGGTGTGACGATGTTTTCTTTTTTTAGTTATATTATGTAAACTCATCGAACATGTAATATATATGCCAAAGTTTGCCAAAATTTAGCCCGAACTTCGCCGAAATTTAACCCAACTTCGCCAAACGTTTTTTTGGATAAATTAGACGCGCCTGGGGGCGGCCCTGGGGATGGCGACTGGGGAGGGGGGGGGGGTAACTCACCCCCAGGCCGTTTTTTTGCGCCGGCTCGTCCCCAGTCGGCGATTTTAGGCGCCCCCTGGGGGGCCAACGGCTGAAGATGCTCTAAGGCCCATTAGTCCCGGTTCCGGAACCGGGACTAAAGGGTCGGTACTAAAGCCCCCCTCCCCTTAGTCCCGGTTGTGTTACGAACCGGGACTAAAGGCCCTCCACGTGGCCGTTGTCTGGAGCTCGACAATTTTTTTGAATTTTACTTTTGAAAAAAATGAATTTTTTTCTCGATTTTCAAATTTCTTAATTATTTGTATTTAATCTCTAATTACCCCTCATCATTGCTCAATTTAATCTCTAATCTCTAATCACCCCTCTTCATTCCAAATCGTCTAACTTCCCGGTCGGTCACCATCCTCTCACTACTCCAGCATGAGCACGCTTAACTTTCGAGTTCTATTCCCCTAGTTTCCAAGTATGCACTTGTTGTTTTCCTGACAATACTAAGCCGTCAATCCTATTAACTCTTAGGAGTTGAACTTGAGCATTAAGCATCGTTTGAGTTTGGAACTATTATTCTAAGAAACAATAATTATTTAGTAACACTAATATTTGTTGAATAAGTAGTTTGACCATAGTTTGACCATAGTTTGACCAAATTTGACCATAGTTTGACCACAATTTGACCAAAAGTCAAAAAAACTAAAAATAATTATTTATTAACACCAATATTTCTTGAATAAGTAGTTTGATCATAGTTTGACCATAGTTTGACCAGACTTAACGAAAAGTCAAAAATGCTGAAATTTGAGCATATATTTTCATCCTTTTAGAATTTGAGGATTCTAAAAATTTGCAAACAGGCCTACGGCGGTCAAAATCGGATGTGGATTTTCGTGCTTATTTTTTTGATATATTATGCCTTTTTTTCGACATCGTATGCAAAAGATATGGCCGTTTTACTTTTTCATAACACTTTTTTTGCAAAACATGTCCAAATTTAAGTTTTTTAATTTTCCTAACTAATAGATGTAGTAACATAACTACATGTCCAAACTGAAAAGGCGATCCAGGGGTGAGGGTGTGTGGGGGGGGGGGGGGGGGGGTGGTTAGAGTTTGAAAATGGGACCTTTAGCCCCAGTTTGAGACACGAACCGGGACTAAAGGGCATCACACCCTTTAGTTCTGTGCGTGTCTCAAACCGAGACTACTAAAGGGCACCGCACCTTTTAGTTCCGGTTCGTGTCTCAAACCGAGACTAAAGGTCCCATTTGAACCTGGACTAATGCCTTCCCGGCACCTTATCCGCTTGAACCGGGACTAATGCTCACAATAGTCTCGGTTCGTGATGCAACCGGGACTAATGTGTACAGGGAGTTGTGACCAAAGCCCTGTTTTCTACTAGTGTTATTCAAGTGGTTTGTACTCTATAGTAGTCAGGTCCTAAGAAATAGAAGGGCAAGTTTTTTTTTTAGAAAAGGAGGATGACCCCCGGCCTCTGCATCTAGGAGATGCATGCGGCCATTTTATTGATTATTCTGGAGGACCGTACGAAGTAGAACAAAAATATGCATGCCTGACTCCACCATCTTGGCAATCTGCCGATACTCCTATGCATATGATGAAGGGTGCAAGCTGGGCCACATATCCAGTCTCTCACCTAAGCCTAACATCTAAAGCCGGTGGCCCCGACCGAGGCATTTGCCAGGTCCAGGTCACAAACCGGTTCGGCGCACTCACATGTGTCGTCGCCGCCATCTTCCACTGATCCAACTTTAGAGCAAATTGATGTGTCAACCTTGGCAGGTCCTCCGCCATCGATGCCACCAGGACGCCAAACGACGAGCTCCACCTACGCAAGCCTTGGCAGGTCCTCCGCTATTGACGCCATCACGACGCCAAACGTCGACCTCCACGAACGTGAGTCCATCTCCGAGCAACGGACGTAGATCCATGCAAGGATAGGATCACACCACCGCCATCGCCCACCACCCGCAAGCGCCACCCAGCCCCAAGGTTCCCAAAGCGGCGCCTTCAAGAAGAAACGGCGCCATGAGCGCGGCCGCCTCCCAACAAAGTTAGGGCTTTCGCCCAGGAGACCTAGGGGAAGGGGAAGTGAGGAGATCAGTCCATACCGACCAGGCGTTGCCGTCGGCGCGCGGGGCTGGTCATGGCCGGCCAGGGATTTCACCCGAACTAGATCCCCGCCACCAGCAGCGCCTTCTGTACAGAACCGGCGACCAAGGGAGGCACGACCTGACCAGGCTGGCACGCACGCCAAACAGAGGAGGACGGAAGGCGCCAGATAGCCCACACCGGCGACCGACGATCAAGGGAGGCGCGACCCGAACAGAAGCCACCCCCAGCCGCCAAAGACCACTGGGATCCCGCCGCCCGCGTAGCCAGGACGCCAGATACACCGCCCGCGCGGCTACTCGCTGGAGCCCGCCGTGCCTCGCCAAAGGAGCCACCGCTCCAGATCCGGGACTCCTCACGCAGGCAGGGCAGCCGAGGACCCGCTGCCACCATCCTTGGTGCCCCGGGCTTGCCCGGCGGTTGCCTCAGGCGGCGGCGAGGAGGTGGGGCGAGGTGAGGAGGGGACAGCGGCAGCGCGGCTAGGGTTCCCCTGCCGCCGCTTGGGGAGGCGACGCGGGGGTCGCGGGAGGGGTTCACCTTTCCTAGTGGTTAGGTCGCGGAAGGGCAAGGTTTGAAGAACATTTTGGCTTTGCCATGTGCGTGCCTGTGATTTCACCATAGTGAGGCCACCACGACAAAAACAAGTTAGTTATGGGTTGGTATAGATGATCTTCTTCTTGCATTCTTCGGATGAGAGGGTAATTGCGGTTCAGGTGATCTATCCAACGGTACTTCCAATGTCAGACGCCCATGTACTTTGCTGGGGAGCTCTGAAAAAAGCTATCATTTGTAGCGGCAGTGGTAATTCCTGAATAGTGATATACAACTAATCAGTTTTATGTCCAACGATTGCTCACCAGACAAACTGGCTATCAGAATTGTAGTATGTATGCAGTTTAGACTCTAGTGTTGTATGACACCTTGTTTGGTTCATGTTAAACATCTAGCTGCTCGGGCCGAGCCCAATTATTCATCTCATACATCCCGATTTAGCTATCATCTTTCAATTTTAACAGTCACAGTGGTCCTACTTGGCCATACATACCACATCGATTGGTATCAGTAGGGCCTTTATAAACCATCAGTTGATCTCAGTAGTCAGTGCCCGATTGTGGTGGAAATGGTTATCTTAGGAGTGTGCGCGCGATCAATAGTTCCTCTGTTGCTAGATTACTAGACTTTGAGTTGTTCACGGTGTACATATATAGCATCAAGGGTGTAGTAGGATAGAATTGGGAGGTATGGGAACGTAGATGCGCAGGGCAACAAACTAATCGACATGGAGTGCACTCGAGCATTACTGCAAACCTACGCCACACAAATCAATTTGTGAAGAAAAAACGAGCAAAGGAGTGGGCATGCATCACGTTATTATCAATCTTTGAAGCACGATGCGGATCTGTCAATCTGAATCGGGGTCCATGGTCTCTGGCGCTTGGAATGAATTCAATGGTCGACTCACCGAACTTTGAACTACCAAGAAAAAGGAAATCATTGGCTCATCTGGACACATGTAGCAACTTGTTCCGTGTGCTACTACTAACATATCAATTAATGACCAATGATGCCACATGTCTCCTCAGTGGTGCGGCACACTGGGGGTTCATATGGACCTATGAGGAAGTAACTTTGCTGGTCCGAATACTTTTGAGAAGATACCACAAAGTTGTATAGTTTCATGGTCGCCCAAAAATTTGTAGTAAAATATAGGAGTGTCACTTTAAGACTGTACATGTTTTGAATTAATATGACACCGTCGTTGCTAGTTGATTGTCAAGCAGCTTATCAGGAGATGATTTTTCATTTGTACTAAATTTCAGATACACTTGCATGTAGCTATGTTCTTCCATTTGTTATAGAACATATTTGGCTATTATTCATGGGTTTCAAGTTGATTTGCGTAGACAATAGGGGTCAGACCTGTCAAATTTACAACAAGGTGATTTCCTTGTAGCCTAAAGGTGCATGAATTTTTTGTGGAAATTTTTTCCAATCTATTCATCAACTGTGAACATAGCAAAGACCATAAGAAGTAAAAATTACATCTCGACCCATGGACCGCCTATCGACGATTACAAGCACTGGAGCAAGTCGAAGGCGAGCCGTCATCATCCCCCCTCCCTCCTCAGAGCCTGGCAAACCTTGTTGTAGTAGACTCAAGATGGCAACGGGGATCAAACCCGCCGGGTTTTCTTTCCCGTCCCCGTCCCCGTGACAAAAATTCAAGCACGTCCCCATCCCCATCCCCGTACACGGGGAAATTTTTTTGCCCATCCCCGTACATTGGGGCAGTTCCCCGTTCGTTTTTTGACCCGCGGGGAACATGTCCCTATGAGTGATAAGCAAAAACAACAACAACAATTTAGCAAAACAACCATCTTTGTTTTTTTTGTTTGGGGGGGGGGGGGGGGGGGCGGGGCGGGGCTGGGCCTAGTGTTTAAATGCGGGAGTTTGGCGAGGTGGCAACTAGAAGTGAAATTTTCGAAGGAGAGAAGAAGGATGGTAGGGTTTTGGCCAGCCCAGGTCTATTCAGAGGCTCAGATGTCATTGGTTTCACGTCTTTGACGGGTTTCAGATGCGGTTAGTACTGGAATGGGTTTGCACCTACGAAACGTGATGGGTTTTAGATTTTACCTGTCAGCAAGCACGTGGGGATAGAGACTCACCCATCCCCGTACACTAATAGGGGTAAAAATCCGTGGGAATGCGGGTTTCGATGCCCTATTGTCATATTGATAGTAGACAGTCAAGAAGTCGTCGTGCTAAGGCCCTATAGGACCACCGCACCAGAACAGCAACCGCCGCCCATGAAAAGAAGCATAGACCTAAAGACACACAAACACTGACAAACGAAGGCCAGATCCACGTGGATCCAAAAAAGACAAACGCCGACCAAATCCCGTAAGATCTGGCAGAGACAAAGCTCCACACGCCCTCCTGTGACGCTAGATGCAGATGTAGCGGCGCGTCGATTTCCTTATTTCGACTGGGCCATTACCTTTCCTCTTGGGTTTTGCTGCACATCATTCCATTGCTGGACTTCAATGCTGATCCAAGGAGAGGAGGTCGAGGACGCAGACAATTTTTAGTTTTAGTTCTAGATGCTGGTAGTATCCTGCAGGGCCCCAAGCCGGGCTAGTACACTCTGTTCTGTTCTCTTACAATGTAGTACAATGGCTAGGTATCCCAGTTCGATGAAGATATTGCTATTTTTCCTACTCAAACAAGACCTTTATTGAGTGAGTAGGAGTGCAATCGGTAACTAGCTGGATAATCAGAGCACCTGAAGTGTTGTTTGATTTCTCATGTTCCTGTTGTTCGCCAACGGAAATGTTCCTGTTGTTATGTCATTTCATTAGTTCTTGTGTGCTTGCAGCCTTTTGTTTGTCACTGATTTGTACATCCTCTGTAAACTTTTATAAGACTTTTTTTAACCAGTTATAAGAATTTATAGACCACCACTAAATTAGTGATCTAGTTATAAGAATTTTTATACTACCACTAAATTAGTGATCTATGAAAAGTCTTATAAAAGTTTACAGAGGGAGTACTTTGTTTGCCAGTGCTGTAAAATCTGGTATCACTATGTGTATAGATGCATGCTATTGTCTATCATACACTTTTTATTCCTTGGATTTTTTATCAAACCTTTCAAGTGTGTTGCCGTTTATAAAAAATGGAAGCACTGTGTATCATCTATGATAAGAGATTCTATAAGAAAGTTTTTCATATTTGGTTCCTGGAAGGCTGGTAGATAACTCTGTTTTTTGGTAAAATATGCTCTTGCTTGAGGATGAATATGCTAATGAGTCATCATCAATAAGGTAATGAGAGAAAGTAGCAACCAGACCAGACGCCATAATTAAGGAATGACCGAATGTAGACTATTATGTATAGAAATGCTTGCTATCTAATATTCTTGATTGTGTATGGAGATGCCATCTAAGTATCAACCTTTGGATCATGGTTAATTAGATGTCTATTTGTTCCAATACATGGACTGCATTGGCTTTATTGCGCTACAGGCCATCTATTCTACTAAACGATAAAGAATATGGGAGCCAGACCAGTGGACCACATCATTGCAGTCCCACACACAAAAGCCCTTGCATCACATGTAGTACTTGTCTCCTTGCAAAAGGAGCCATCGATGTTGATCTTCAGATTGCTTACTCCATAGATCAGTACACATGAAAACAGTTTGCGTGCTCGTGCAAAGATGACTATAGGCGCACTTGCAGCAAAGAATCAACATTTTGCAAAGCACTACGGTAGAGGAAATGCCATCAGGCACATTGCTTTATAGAAATCAAAGGTTTACACCGGGGCAACCAAAGAGTACATGGCATCAAACTCTTATAGACAAGATACATATAGCGTTCACATGCGCATGATGAAGCGCAACGAAGACTTGCAAAATAAAGTGACGATATTACCACATGATCATGACGTTTTCCGGTTCACGCGAGGCCCAAGGCAAGGACAGCGTTAGGAGCGCCTACCATGGTGAGGCCGAGCCGTGGATGAGTGGGAGCTGCCGATAGCCTGCCGGAGCGAGTCTGACATCGAGCGGGGTCGTCCGATTTGCTACAGGTCGGGGGGCTTAGAGGAATGGTCACGACAGTGGACAAGGCGGGAACCGCTGTTGCTAAAACGGAGCAGGTGCTAAATCCTCCCTCCAATGGCTGCGTGAGTTGGTTTCGTCTGGTGGAACAAATTTTTATTTTAAAAGAAAGATACAGGGTTTCTTTCCAGCATAGCACCCTGTAAGTAAAACAACAGATACGACGCTGCTCATACCAATGGAATATTGTGCCACTTGCGTCGGGGTTTCCCATTCGTATTGGATGGCTCATTAGGTGTTTAATTATCATTTGCTTGTCTGCAGGTTAATTTGATGCATACTCGCGAAACAGATTCCAGACGGCATATTCAGTGAGAGAGAAATAGTGATACTGCAACTCTTTGACAATCCAGCCGCTGCCTGTGTTTTTCAGTTTTTCAGTTTTGCTAGAACTCATCTAGACGTGGGAAGGCCATCATGGCTAGCGATTTCTTAAACTAAAACTGGCATCACATTATCGACGAGTTTGGGAACCAAACAAGCCGGAGGACTCATCCATCCAACTAAAAGAAATCTAATTACAAAAACTGTGATTAGCTAGCACATGTGCCGCTTGATTAAAAGAACGTCACATCCACACATTCCACGAATATTGCTGCTCCATCTGTTGGAGTTGTGTCGAATATAGTGTACAAGGTAGGTTACAGTTGGACTTGTAGTTGTATCGTGTTTACATAGGATGTGGAGTTGTGTCCTAGCAGGACACTTGTATCCTAGGCCTCTCATATATAGCGGGGGTAGACACACGATGTAACCTATGCCAACATAATAGCACAGGAACGCAGGGGAAGCCGGCGGCATGTGCCGGCGTCCAGGGCGACCTGGTGCGGTATTGTGACGGTGTCACGGGGAGGAGCGCCCGTAGTCAGGCCCCGGGGATGTAGCCATATCGGTGAACCTCGTTAACAAATCTCGGTGTCGTGCCTCGTGTGATTGCTTGGTCCTCGGATGATCGACGGTATGCCTCGGATTTATTCTAACAAGTGGTATCATGAGCTAGGTTGTTCGAGGTCGCGATTGTTGATTCAAAGGACGTCGTGTTTAATCGATGGAGCCGCTGCGAGGGTTTGCCAGGTGCCTGCGGTGAGATCGAAGTTGTCCGATTGGAGGTCAGCGGAAAGATCAAAAGCAGTCAAAACGGTGAAAAGCAGCGACAGGTTTCGATCAAAGCGACGGTTGGGAGTAATCAGTAGGCCCCGGCATGAGCAGAATTGTCGACGAGATTTCAAGTCGTTGAGCGGCGATGGCGCAACGTGCAAGCAGTGGAGTCTTCAGGAGATCGATCGAACTAGATCGGTATGTCAGAGGCAGCAGGCCGAGCAAGCTGCGGGGACGCGCGGGCCAAGCGAGGCCCTAGTGCGGGCGACTCGCGCTGAAGGGCAGGTGGCTTGGTAAAGCACGCGTCTGCTAGAGAGGACCGTATGTGCGGCAGCCAGGCAAGTGGATGCGGTCTGCGATGTGGCACTTGGTGGAGGCTGTTTGGTACGTGGCCGTGGAGGCTGTTTGGTACGTGCCGGCTCAAGGAGTTGCCGATTTATGCTGCTGGTGTGCGTACATGGCTGAGATGACACGAGATTTGTTTGTGACAAAAAGAATTGACACAAGGGCTGAGAGTCAAGGCCGTGATATGCTATCAAGAAAGAAAATATAAGTCCTAAAGCTACGTACGTGTGATGAATCAGGAGTTTGAGCTAGCTTAGCTTTGTTTATCTGTGGCATGTTCACACGGGAAGGCTATGGAGGACTTTGCTTTGGTTTCTTTGTCGGTACATGTTTGTGTATGGATGGTGAAGGTCACGGTGGCGGCTTGAGTCTGGAGAGTGTCGTGCAGCCGGACAAGTTCGGCTGGGTCAGACTTGCCAGTCTGACGGATCGACGTGAGTCGGTTGGTACAGAAGACGGTGGTGGGATCGGCGACGACGACATAGGAGCGTGATGCTGATGGTGACCGACTTTTGGGGCGTGGAAACACGTGGCGCAGGCCTGAGGGCTTGTGTGGCTTCAGCAAGACTATGGCGCGGGAGCTTGAAGTCGATGAGGCGCGAGGGTGGACTGATCATCTACCATGGAGTCATGTTGAAGGTGGAGCTGGATTGAGGGGCTACGGTGTAAGGATCCTGAGAATCGAAGCCTATTCAGCAGGGAAAAGCGAGGGGCACGTAGTTCGGACTAGAGCCCAGTGGTCTGATGGAAGCGTGAAACTCGTCATCGGTCGGTGATGATCGATGGTACTCTGCAGTGGGGGTTGAGTGGTGTGGTTTCGCGACCCTTGAGGCTCGACCGGGACAGCGGAGGCTCGACGCGGTAATAGCGGCGAGGCGTGCGGTGCGCACGGGGCATGGAGACGGGCCAGGGCTCTGGTGGTCATACATGTGGTGAGACAACTGCGAATTTGACTCGGGGTGACTACAAGCAATGGTGAAATTCTTTCAAGTTTCAGACAGGCGGTCAAGAAAGGAGCGGTGATGTTGAGTTCAGGTAACTCTTATGTGTGACATCCAATATGTGAGTTGTTCACTTTCACGCAGGTCAGTGATCAGTGTGTGATGGCGTTGGACTGATACTCTGGAAGTTGGGAGCGCAAACTAGAGTAATGTGAAACTTAATTTCGCTTGAGTGTTGACTGTGGTCAAGAAAAGAAGGGACTACAAGTTGCAGGTGGAGTCATATGGAGTCTTTGGAGTAGCAGCGGTGCTCATGGGATAAGCTCAAGTCCAATGTACATGGAAGTTTGACGCATGGACAAATCCAGGATGGTGGAGTATATTCGCCAAGGTGGAGTTTGTTGTAGTTGTGTCGAATATAGTGTACAAGGTAGGTTACAGTTGGACTTGTAGTTGTATCGTGTTTACATAGGATGTGGAGTTGTGTCCTAGCAGGACACTTGTATCCTAGGCCTCTCATATATAGCGGGGGTAGACACACGATGTAACCTATGCCAACATAATAGCACAGGAACGCAGGGGAAGCCGGCGGCATGTGCCGGCGTCCAGGGCGACCTGGTGCGGTATTGTGACGGTGTCACGGGGAGGAGCGCCCGTAGTCAGGCCCCGGAGATGTAGCCATATCGGTGAACCTCGTTAACAAATCTCGGTGTCGTGCCTCGTGTGATTGCTTGGTCCTCGGATGATCGACGGTATGCCTCGGATTTATTCTAACACCATCCAACCATCTCTCCTAGCCAGAGCAAGAACCAATACCATCAAGCAGTCAAGACTCCGCCTCCACAGGCGGAAAGCCTAGCGAGTTGGCAAAGACTGGTCTGTCCCTCATTACCACATCGGCTGCATAGGGAATGTAATTGCACTGTGCCGCTAGGAAAGTGCCCTTGTCAACTGCAACCGTCCATCTCCTTCATTAACACAAAATGAAGCATCAACATTTAATTTCACAAGCCTGGGCTCCGGCTTCTTCCATCTCCCTTCTCTTGCAGCAATCATTCTAGAATTAGCCTGATGATAGTTGTTGGCTATAGCTAGAACCGACATGGGTCATCTACTGCCTGGGAGAGGAGTACCATTATGAGTATCTTGTCTCCAGTGTTGAGTAACAATTGTTGGTGCACATGTATCGTACTAGGGCTTTTACACTTTTGTATTCTCCGTGCCTCCTCTCTCCCCGTATAGTTGTATTCCTTGGAAGACAAGTAGAGGCCGGACCCCCTTGTACCTATATATGTGCTCATGCACACAATGAATCAATAGTCACCCATGAATACTTGTCTAACATGGTATCAGATATCGCGCAATCCTAATCGCTTCCGCTTTCCCCGCCGCGCGCCCCGACTGACGCCGCCGCCGCCGCCCTCCTCCCTGCCGCGGTGCCACTCCCTCCGCCGCGCTGCATCCCCCTTCTTCCCACCCGCAGTCGCACCTCTCCCCCGCCGCTGCCCTCTACCCCAAAACCCTAACCCTAGCCGCCACGTCCCTAATCCTCCCAGTCGCCGCCTCCCCTGGCTGCCACCATAGTCACCGACTTCCCCAGCCGCACCACCATCGCAGTCTTCTCCTACCCACCGTTGTCCGTTGCCCTGCCGCCATGAGCTCCTCGGCGTCCACCGACTCCAACCCCTTCGCCAGACCAGAACCCTCCGCCTTCGCCATCCGCGACCTCAATATCGAGGCCCGGGTTCCCATCTGCCTCGACAGCTCCAGCTCCTCCTACTACGCGTGGAAGACCTACTTCAACCTTGTCTTCAGCGAGTACTACCTCACCGAGCACATCGATGGCCCCATTGACGGCGAGTTCATGAAGGGCGATCTGGAGTGGTCTGCCATTGAGGCCACGCTCATCCGATGGTTATATCAAACCGTCTCGAAGGACATCTTCCACACGATCGTCGCCGAGGATGATGATGCTTGTGCTGTGTGGACCAAGATAACCACGCTCTTCACCGACAACAAACTTCAGAGCCTTGTTTTCTTGCAGCAGGAGTTCTTTGGCTGCCATCAGGACGACTCCACCATCGATGAATACTGCATGCTGCTCAAGATGCTCGCCAATGAACTTCGTGAAATCGGTGCCAAAGTCTCCGACGGCCTCATGCTTAGCACCCTCACCGCCGGCCTCAACGAAGACTTCAGCAATGCTGCTTCTAACCTCATTTAGTTGCCATAGCGCACCTTCCAGCGCGTCGTTGTGTACCTGAAGCTCGAGGAGCACCAGATGAAGAAGGTGAAACGGCAGGTTCAACACACCGCCCTCACCGCTGGCACCACCCGCGAGGGGCCCCGCTCCACCGGCCGCGCCGTCCCAGGCACGTCCTCCTCTGCGAACCAGTACTACCCGTGCGCCTCCGCAACAATAGCAGCAAGGCGGGGCGGGGCCCAGCATAACCGGCGCGGAGGGATGGCCGCCATCAGTAGCAGCCGCACTAGGACTCCGGGGGGGGGGGGGGGGGCTATCTGCAGCTATTTGCACCATGGGCTGTTGGCCAGAACCCTTGGAGGTGCATGCATACCACATGCCCGTCCCAAGGGCCCCCGCGCCGGGTCTCCTTGGCCCTCATCCCGCGGGCCACCAGGCCTTCCTCGGCGCGCCTCACCAACCAGCGGGCGCCAGCTACGGCGCCCCTCTAGCCCCACCGCCCAGCAGCTACGGGCAGCCCACCCCGGCGCCGCCCTACATGGCCCTCCCACCACCGGAAGTCCCCCCGGCGTGGGATCCCGCCCTCCTGGCTGCCCTGCACTCTGCATCGTCGCCGAGCAACTACAGTGGTGGAGCGGGCTGGTACATGGACTCGGGTGCCACTGCACACATGACAGCTCATCCCTTTAACCTAACCTCCTCTACAGCCGCTCACAAACCGACTCGTATGACCGTTGGCAACGGTTCTTCCTTACCCATTACTCATGTCAGTAGCACTAAATTTCCCTACACTTCCACACCCATCACTATGTCTAATGTTCTTGTTTCGCCTGAATAAGTCATGAACCTTGTTTCCATTCGTCGTCTTACTCGTGAGAACCCTCTTTCCGTTGAATTTGACGATGTTAGTTTTTCTGTGAAGGAAAACCGTACTCGGATGGTACTTCACCGTTGTGATAGTTCTCATGAGCTCTATCCTGTTCACGCCGGCGCCTCCACATCCACTCCAGTCGCTCACGCCGCCTGCGTCAACCTATGGCATGCTCGTTTGGGTCATCCCAACCCCACCGTTTTACATCAAATTCTTAGGACATTTTTCATTCTCATGTAATAAGCTCGACGATCATACTTGTGAGGCTTGCCGTTTGGGCAAGTACGTTCATCTTCCCTTTAGTGCATCTACAACTATTTCTACCTTTCTGTCTCAATTACTTCATAGTGTTGTTTTGACATCTCCCGTTGCAAGTAATATGGGCTACCTATACTACTTGGTGATTTTAGATGATTATTCTCATTATGTGTGGACTTTTCCTCTTCGTCGCGAATCCGATGCCTTAGCCACACTCACGTCCTTTTAATCATACGTCACCACATAGTTCGGTCGCCCCATTCTTGCACTCCAAACCGATAACGGAAAAGAGTTTGATAATGTTAATGTTCGTGATCTTCTCGCATTTCACGGCACCATCTTCCGTCTAACCTGTCCCTACCCATCCCAACAGAACGGTCGCGTTGAGGGCATCCTTCACACTCTTAATGACTGCGTTCGTACATTACTCTTTCACTCTATCATACCCTCCCGGTTTTGGCCTGGCGCTCTTGCCACCGCCACCCTCCTCATTAACATTAGTCTGTGTCATCCTCGTTGGAACTACGCCCCTCACCACCTTCTGTTCGGTGCGCCTCCGTCCTATCAAGGTCTGCGCATCTTCGTGCGCCTTTGCTATCCTAGAACCGCTTCCACTACCCCTCACAAACTCGCACCACGATCGCTCCCATGCATCTTTCTGGGCTACCCTTCCAACACCAAAGGTTACCATGCTATGATCCTGTCACTCACCACGTGTATACCTCGAGGCACGTGTATTTTGTCGAGATGGTGTTTCATTTCTTTCAGGTATCTCCGTCGGCATCACCCTCAGCGTCACCACCTGCGGCTCCCTCTTGTTGTGAGCCTCGGGCGCGACTTCCCGCCGCCTCTCCAGCTCGGCGGCTTCCGCCGCCCCCTGCTGCACCCAGGTCCGCGACTCCCTCCCATGAGGTCGAGTCCGACCGGGCATCTCTCTCAGGTGCTCCTATGGCTGCCGACGCAGGCGTGGCCGCCCCCTCCACTACCAACGTAGGCACGGTCACCGAGGCAGGCGTGGTCGCCCCCTCCACCGGCACTGGCACCCCTCCTGCTGGCTCACCTGCCAGCGCTCACGTGACCAGCTCGCCATCACCATCGCTCGTCACTCCGTCCGACCCGGTAGTGGCTCCGCCCCTTGACGTGATGAGCCGCGCCGCGCTGGTGTGATTCGACCAACCACGCATTATCCCTCGGACGAGTGCGCGTGCACGGCCTCGACATCGACGCCATCAACCATCCCCTCCTCCTCCCGCGAGGCCCTTCGGTATCCTCATTGGCTTGAAGTGATGCAGGAGGAGTTTGATGCTTTACAACGCAACCGCGCGTGAAATCTTGTTCTGCGACCCCATCAAGCCAACATCATCACTAGTAAATGGGTCTTTTGTCACAAGACTCGTCCCGAATTCACCGACACCTTTGCCCCTGTTGTCAAACCAGGCATGATCCGCACGATGCTTCAGCTGGCAGTTTCTCGAGCATGGCCTATGCATGAGTTGGATGTCTAAGGCGCCTTTCTACATGGTCATCTTGTCGAGGTCTTCTTTCAGCAGCCCACTGGTTTCGTCGAGGCCGATCCTTCCCTCTTCGTGTATCAACATGGAGCTGCCACTGCATATCTGCTGCTCTACCCGATGACATCAACCTGACGGCATATGCTCCCGAGCTTCTCAAGTGGATCACATCATGTTTTTGTGATGAGTTTGCCCTCAAGGACTTGGGGCCTCTCCATTACTTCCTGGGCATCGAGGTGATTCGCCGGGCTGATGGCCTCTTTTTGCATCAGCAGCGGTACCGATCCTTTGAAATCATTCTTTGCTATTAAAAGGAATTCCTCCTAACGTCGGAAACTCTTTTTGTTTGGGATCAGTCTTCCTCGTTCGTTCCCTTGATCGGTCACCCACGAGCTTCTCGAGTGCGTTGGTATGCTTAACTACAAGCCAGCTACTATACTGGTCGACACGAAGGCCAATCTCTATCATGGAGGGCTCTCCCGTGTCCGATGCAACGTTTTATCACTCCATTGTCGGTGCCTTGCAATACCTGACACTGACATGCCCTGACTTGCAGTATGCCGTTCAGCAGGTGTGCCTCCACATGCACTTCCCGAGTGACTCTCGCTGGACACTGGTGAAGCGTATCCTTCGGTATATATGCGGCACTATGTCCCTGAGACTCACCCGATAGCGTCCGCCTCCACCGATCTGGTCGCCTACTCTGATGTAGACTGGGCTGGCTGTCCCGACACTCGTCACTCTACCTCCGGATATTGTGTCTACCTTGGGCCCTCGCTGATCTCTTGTTCGTCCAAGCGACAAACCACGGTCTCCCGCTCGAGTGCCGAAGCTGAGTACCGGGCAGTGGCTAATGCCGTTGCCGAAAGCTCTTGGCTTCGTCAGCTGCTCCAAGAGTTGCTCTGTGACGTCCACCAGGCCACATTTGTCTACTGTGACAACATCTCCGTTGTCTTCCTCTCCACCAACCCGGTTCATCATCGACGAACGAAACATATTGAGCTCGATATTCACTTTGTTCGTGAGCAGGTAGCCCTTGGGCGCGTTCGGGTCCTTCACATTCGTACCGCCCAATAGTTCGCGATGTTATGACCAAGGGACGACCGACTTGTCTTCGAGGAGTTTCGGTCCAGTGTCGGCGTCTCCAGCAACGCTTCGACTGCGGATGGGTGTTGAGTAACAATTGTTGGTGCACATGTATCGTACTAGGGAATGTACACTTTTGTATTCTCCGTGCCTCCTCTCTCCCCGTATAGTTGTATTCTTTGGGAGACAAGTAGAGGCCGGACCCTCCTTGTACCTATATATGTGCTCACGCACCCAATGAATCAATTGTCACGCATGCAATACTCGTCTAACATCCAGATCCACTACAAGTACCCGCTTCCCACTGCAAGAACATGTTTCACATCCAACTCTGGCTTCAAAGGGATCGGTCTTGCTGGTGCCAATAGGTGATGTTCCATGACGACCGAACCCAACCGATCTACTACTTTAGCTTCATCAATTATGCTCAGTATTCCCAGTCGATTCCACAAGTCCCTTGCATGCTATATAGTCAGTACTCGGTTTGGCAGGGAAGGTTAGCCTAGCTGTGTGCCCATGATCAATAGTTTCTCTGATGCTAGATTGCTAGATGATCAACTATTCACGGTATATTTACGTAGCGTCATGGGAGTAGTAGGATTGAGAGGTGACGGGAATGTAGATTTGGGGGCCAACAAACTAATCCGCACTGGGTGTTCATCTTCATCGGTCAAAACCTATGCGAGACCGATGTGTGCGGGAAGTACAACATGCGGCGCCGACATTGCAGCAAGTTATTACCACTGGATTCGGTGGAGTTATCTTTGAACTCTGATTTAGATCCATCGATTTATACCAGGGTCCAACGTGGCTACCAATGCGAAGGGACTAGGTGACTGGCTCCCCGTTCTTGGAACGGACCAGAAAAAGGAAGGCGATATCGAACCTGGTCTAGGCCTGCAGCATGCAGCTCGCTCCTTGTACGTGCCGACAACTACAGCCGCAAGGACGTAGCGTTTGGCACAACGGAGACAATGACGAGAAGGTCGTGTCCGACATTGATGACACACAGCTCATGAATTCTCCGGTTTGCCAGCTCAGTTATTTTTTTAATTCAATTGCACCCCACTTCCAGCTGTTTTCTCGAATCATGAACCGGAGTCACTGAACCCCGTCAGATTAACTACTTAGTTTATGAACTCGTAAATAAATTATGTGTAGCCCCATCAAACTCGATTCATAGAAAATGAAAATCTGCTCAAGTGAATTGTGAACACAACAAATCGCGAATCTAGTAACAACACGTGGGACTACAAGAAATGAATGTTTTCGTATCAGATTCCACAAGAGTAGTTTACCTGCATGTTCTTCATCATCTTGAACAGCTGTAAAATGATCTGCCATCTCTTCCCATCTGTATCTGTAAATTTAAGTCATATATAATTCCTTTATTAATATTGCAGGGTTAAAATTAATAACAATCATAGCATATCCCGAAGCAAGGGAGTTTACTGATTTTGTTGTTTAACTTGACTTCAGGAGATTCTTGCTTACATTATTGTTCAAAGAAAAACTTAAACTACCATGTGAGATCCAAGCATAAAAACAAAACTCTAGACATTTAGTGTTTGATTTGGTCACATTGCTTACATATCAACCAAAAGGCTACAGAATTCAATATATCAGAAAGTAATAGTTATAAATTAGCTTCTCTTAGACATAAAGAAATAAGCATTACATTGTAGATATCATCTGTTACATGTTACAAAATTCCATACATATGGAAGTTACTGCACATGACTCTACTAAAAAGCTACAAACGACGGGATGTTATAGAGCATTTCCCTGCCTAGCTATTGTTGAATTCAATGGTTCCCCATTCCCTGCCTGACTCGACCTACCTACCTAACATGTATCCTTTTACTGTACAATGTGTAGGTCTGATGGCTCAATGGTCATTAGCTTAGCTAAAAGCAACACCACAAAGGCATAAATGATCTTCACATCAAGGGGCACTCTCGGATAACAGTTTATGAATGGCAATGGCATAGGGCCAAGTATTTTGATTAAACTATATATATTATCCAAGTGAGAGAGAGGAGCAAAACAGTGAAATTTAATAGATGTTCAGCAACCCTTGCTGAAAGAGAAATTCCAGAAAATTCGATGCTTGCGAGTTTAAGTGGCACTCGCGGTACATAAATGCAGCTAGAACCACGATTCTCATAAAATATACATCTTTCTGGCGTATCTCTAGTATTTAGTTTGTCATTGACGTATAACCAAGCAAAGTCTTTGAGTTTGGCTGAGTATTTAGATTCCTGGATCCACGAGGTAGGGGATATATCTCATGACATGTCCAATGATAATAATTTGGTACCATATGTGTCTAGACTAGTTGGATGCCGTGTGTTGCCACGGAACAAAAAACATACATAGAGAATGTGAGTGCTTGAAGAAATCTTAGCTACCTGTGAGTTTGAATGTTGGTTCCCTCACCTCTAATTACTCAGAAGGCATGCTCTGCACATGAAGGCAAGCGGAACCACACATCTATATTCCAGAGTGCAATTTTAGTTCATACTATGTTCTTGCCGTGACCTCTTGACAGTGGAGCCAACGTTGTATAGAATAGAACAACCAGAAATCTATCTTCGTGGCGTGGTTGTTGTTGCCAATGCAGTCGAAACCAGGCCGCCAGTGGCCAATGTAACTTTTTAGTTTTTATCAAAGGTCTTTATTGTTCTTACTTGTGTCATCATTTCAACTGATCTAATGTATTTTTTTTATTTAAAATGAACAAAATAGAATATTCACTCAAACACGAAAATATGAATAAATTTTATTTATTTTCTAAATACTAGAAGATAAGAAACAACAGTAATTAACCTACTTCAGCTCCTGATACCCCTCCTGATGGATTTGGCCACGCTGTGATGGTTTTTAATACTATAGGCCGTGAGCGGCCAAAATGATCCACCGATACGTCACTGTGCCGCTCCCATACAGAGCCATCCCGACCTTGTCAATGACAGGTTGACAACAAACAAGTCTTCGTGCACGTGACCCGAAGGACGCATACCTTGATGCTTTAGTCATCATTGTTGAACCCATGAATCATTCAGAAGTGACATATCTTCCTGTCGAACACACACGACGAGAAACCCTAACCCCGCTGATCCAAGGAAATGACATGAATGAACGACGGAGCTCCGTCGAGTCCATCCTCATGCCCTATCTCGAGGAGGATCGAAGCCCGGAAGACCAACTCAAAGATAAAGTGTCACCCCAACGAGGACTATGTAAGTTCGTAGATTAATTGTTGGCAGCCAAAACTAGTTCCAAAGATTAATAATTTGAGCTCCGATCATATCTTCACACTTCTTATGTGGTTCCAAAAGATTAATACGTTGAGCTTGTATGCACGTTCTGAAGATTAATTGTTGGCAGCCAACATTAGGTGCATCCTCCAACCATTCTTCACACTTTTTAGCCAGCTATGCATCTCCATAAGTCCCTTTGGGCATGCAAAAGAACAACTAGCGGCTGCGTGCCAAAACGACAACCTCTTCTCTTAGGTAGGATCCAAACGAATAGATAACAATACAACACAAAAAAGAAAGAGGGGTTGAGAAACCTAGCATATAAAGAGGTCACTCACCACCAACATATCTGATGAAATGTGCTCCAATGCCTTGCCTCCTCCCTGCTCTCAATGTTGTTCCTTATGTGCAACACTAGGCATACACGGAGGCATGGTGCGCCGAACATGATGCCAGCTTGCATTGCAGGGGTGGACAATGTCACCTAGCAATCTAGGCTTGGGAAGCGTTAGGAACACATGCATATGATGGATCCGGCTGTGTTGCAGTAGCATGGCAGGTTTCTCAATATATAGTCATATTTGCACTGCTGCCCAGGCTGGCGATAGGCCTCTAGAGGATTCAAGCACTAGCGTGTTACAATTACGTAGTACTGCAATTAGTGCTCAGACTGCATTCATCGTATGTTGCATCTCCAACTTGTTGGAAATTACCATGAGTCTAAGTCCAGGTTCGACAAGATCCAGTCACTTGTGTAACCTGCGGGTAACAAACACAGATCAAGCATGGAAAATCACAGGACTGACATGATCAAATCGTTGTTCATGCCCCCAGGTTGTGTCGTGTTGCTGTTTCACTAAGTTCTGCCAAGACAGGTTGATCGATCTGGATAGCTTGTAATACTAGATAGCTTCCCGTACATGCTCGTGTACTGGTGAAAAGGCATTGTATGTTCGCTACACATGTAGTTTGCACAGAGACTCAGCCGGTTCACAAGCCACTACAAGAAAATTAATTTTCAACGACGGTATATGCAGTTAAAAGTTTGATAGTGGTCAGTACAAATAAAAAATAATGGGCATAATCTGATGGTTCTCAGCCGTTTCTTTTGCGGGTTGTTATTCTTGTAATAGACTCCATTCTTTAAAGTAATAATGATTGTGTACATTTGCCGATTGTTATTCTTGTAACGACGGGATGGTGTGTCGTTGTCGACCTTCAGGCAATAGCGACCATAATTGTACTATTCATAGCCACTTTTTTCATCATTTAGAATATTTCCATGGTTGACTGAAGTCTCATTAACGACCACTTATATTAGTAATGACTATTCTATTTGTCACATTGTTAACCTTCAACGACCACTATATTTTATAAGAGAGCGGTTTTTCCTAGCTGGGGCTACGTGGTACCCTCTATCTCAGCCTTTCAATCTTGCCCATGTTTCATCGAGATGTGTGCGCACAGCAGATGGGGACAGAGGCTTATGCCTTAATCTTCTGGCGCGAGGTCTACGATTTTTCTAACGATGGGCGGGCCTTATTAGGCCACTGTTCACGACATTACCTGACCTGCGCCGCTACAGGTGGCCCGCTCACCTCTTTATTCCTTCCCCCGACCGACGCCTCTGTTCTCGTGCACAGCTCTCCTCTTCCACAACTCTCCTCTTCCCCGCCTCTTCCCCTCCGCCATGAACAAGGACACACCCGGCATGGTTTTGGACCTAGACGATCCTCCTAGTAGTTACAATAGCTTGGGGAAAATCACCACCGCCGGGGCGGAGGAGGGATTCACATGCGGAGGTGCTGAAAAGGAGGCGGGGGCAGAGCAAGGCGTCCCGGGCGCAGGAGTTGCTGACAAGGGGGCGGCGGTCGGTCTTGAGGGCTCATCGGCACTCTCGGCCGTGTGCCTCTCGTCCGGAAATCTCAGGTTCGTTCCAATCCCAATCTTCCAAAATTCGTTTCCCCCAAACTCTGTTTTTTGGATCAGTGTTATCTCCTCCTACAACTTGTATCAGATCTGGTATTGTGCTATCCTAAAGAACTTATTGCGTTTTGTTTTCCAGTAACGAAGTCGCCGATCCCCATCTGAATCCGAATCCGTTGATCTGGAAAGATTTGTCTGGTGGTTATATATGCCAAGATCCATCTGTTGACACAACTGGATGGAAACGAAGGTATTATGTGCTGATATTCCAGTGAATAACCAGCCATTTAGCATGCTGTTAGTATTATTTGAGTCAGATATGGGTGTGCACCAAACGTTCATGTTATTGTGAGCAAAAAAAAATTTCTGGTTGTATATGGTAATGATTGGGTCAAATTGTATAGATGTAAAAGCAGGTTCTGTACCTTTGTGATACTGGTCTGTGCTCGCTATGACGCTATGTATCAGAATTAACTGTAGGTTCCTAACCAGTTTTACTTAGAAGTCTTTCCATTGCCGATTTGCTGTACAGCAGTGCGTAGGATACAATCTAACAAACAAATGTCTTCGTATGCTAATAATGTCATTTTCCCATGCTCCAGGAAGAGGGCAGTTGATGGTCCAGATTGTAGACTTTGCCCCAGCCATATGAGCGCTATTGACAAATGTCTGTTGAACGCAAAGGACAGAGCACGACCTGAAATATTTGCTCCAGTTGAAGGCACTACTTTTGACTCATGTCAAGAAGCATATGAGTTGTACAACCTTTTTTCATGGGAGTGTGGATTTGGTATCAAACATGCCAAGACACGGCTTAATGGAAAATGGTACAGATCAATGCACGAGCTTGTGTGCCAAATTCAAACAAAGTTGGGATTTTGAAAAAAAACACCGATTTAAAAAAATGTTTGCCAAATTACCATGTTGTATCATAAAAAAAAGGGAAACTCATACTCTAATATCTATGTCATCCAACCATCCTCCTACCTATCACCCCCGTCAACAACAAGCAAGAAAAAAGTGAAGAAAAAATACAAACAAAAGTCGACTCTAGTCAGTTTGAGAAGGAAACAAATCGTCAACTCTAAAACTATCTCTTGGCGCTTCCGCACGCCGGGCACGGCGCGCACAGGCAGAGGTGCCGGCACGGCAGCAGCAGCACAACGGCCGCGCCGTCGTGGCACGCCTTGCGCACTCCTGTTCCTGTCGCCGGACGCTCCTCCAGTACTACCGGCGTGCCCACCTCCTCCTCCGCGCAGAAGCGCACCTGGTTCCCCACCTCCTCCTCCGCGCAGAGGCGCACCTGGTTCTCCCCCCGGCAGCACGCGTCGGCGTCGTCCTCCTGAGCGTCGCCGCTTCCACCGCCACGGACCGCCTGAGCGTCGAGCACCCACTGTAGGTCACCACGGAGCATGTTGGCCGTGGCCTCTTGGGACTGAGCTGCTTGCGCCTGCGCCGGCGTCGCCGCAACGGGTGCCGCTGCCGGCGACGGGTGATCGTGTCCGGCGTTGGCGGCATCGTCGACGCTGCTGCTGCCGCTGCGGCTCAGGCCGGTGCAGACCTCCGACAACTCCGCGAACGACGACAGGCTCGATTATAATACTGGGACAGCGCTGGACCTCTGGCAGCCAAGTGGGGCACGTGACCGGGGACAGCGATGGGTGTATAGCTGTAGACCTACGAGGGAATCAAATCCACTGTTCATCTAGCGTTACTAATCACTCTGTTGCTGCTGTTAACATACTGTGCTAGCACATATCTCAATGCGGCAACCAACGGCAGAGATACAGGGTACCGCGTAGGACGGGCTACAAAGAAACTTTGCGATTTTATAACCAGAATAACTTCATGTTCACCCACATGTAGATTGGTTAGCAAACACTTTATATATCTAGCCGAGAAAATAGACCTCCATAGCCTAACTTGTTCCTGGTGTCGTTGTTATGACCATATCAGAGAAAAATATAATAACGGAAGCTTGAGATGCTCTAAACGAGATGAACCAGGATCCTTGATGATTATGGGTGAGCATAAGATGAAATGAAGACCGAACCAATGCCGTAAACAAACCAAATTTTTCGATTTTCAAAGTTAGCATAATATATAAAAATATTTGGTTTGCACATTTGCTAACCGAATATAATTCGGTCGGTACCAATTTTTAGGACGGTTAACAAGAGAACCATCGCGAAGCTTCCCCGGCGCTCACGTGAGGCTAAGCGTGGTTTTTTTTTTCGCGCTAGCCACTGTGACAATGACGGTTTTTTTACATGGGCCAAACCAACCGCCCGCGTGCAAGGACCAAGCTATTGTGGGCTTTTTTCCCAGTGTGAGCCATGTGTGGTTAGTCCCCACGTACGTGCACCACTAGAAGTAGCAGAGGGCATAGGCCACATGGGATGCTGGTTAGAGCATCTCTAGCAGATCCCGCAAATCGCGGTATCCGAAATTTCCTTTACGGGAGATCACGGATGGCGAGAAAGAACAAATTCGATAAACACATACCGAGTAATTTAAACTAGTTGTTCGCGCCACATTACATCGCTAGAGTTCATACTAGCTTCAAACATAATAAAGACCTAAATCTTCGCGTCATCATCATCACAAGGCTTCTTGACATGGAGGTGGTACTCCATCAATGAGTTGGAGAGGACGAACGCCAGATCGTACTCCTCCTTCGCCGCCTCCACCCGTGCCGCCGCACCTTCTTCTCCCATAGTGACGCCTCCTTTGCCTCATACCATGCGCGCTCCGCCTCCCGGAGTTGCTTTTGTGCGGGCGAGAAGATCCTAAACAGCAAATCGAAGTTGCTCTAGGCTCGCGGCCTGCGCTGCGGGAGAGCACGCCACGCTCCCTCGCCTACACCTTGCGCCACTCCTCCAGTGGCGGGCAGAGGGACGAGCTGCCCGCCTCATCGTCATGGCGGCACTTGTGAGTCGGCGATCCACCATGGCCGCCGAGGACGCCTTGGCCACCCCTCCCGTGACCCGCGGTCGACATTGGTGCGAGGTTTGTGTGGCTACACGCGCGGAGGATGATACATGAAATGCTAGATGTGAACCCTAAAACGGGGCCGCTCCGGTATATATACGAGAATCTGGGGCGGTTTACAAGCCGCCCATACAAAATTTACTGACGGAGCCGTTTTGACGGTATCTGGTCAAGCCTTTTTTTGACGCGATCTGTAAATCCGTCAGAAAATGATGGGACAGCAAGCTTTTATGGGATCTGCTAGAGATGCTCTTAGTCCCACATCGTCCAGCAAAATAGAATCGGGTGAAGAGCTCGTCTATATAAAAGCGCAGGTGGAAGAAAGAGATGCAACTGAGATTCAGTCGGACGTTCTACAAAATATAGTATAAACTGTATACCGAACCGAAAACATAGATATCCCAATTTTCGGTTAGTTAATTTTTCATGTCTATTTTTGGTTTTCATCTTTGTTAACTGAATTTACAAAAAAAGCCGAATAGTAGAAACCAAAAATTCGGTTTATACGGAATGCCCAGGCATATAGATGATCATGCTAAGAAGGTGTATATACAGGCTGTTAGGAGATTCGATCTTTAATTTTAGACCTTATGGCTGGACTACCTGGGAGTCCTCTGCCCATTTGGACATTTTATCAATGAATGGATGAACAACTCACACCTGTTCAAGTGAGCGAGAGAAAATACACATACATGCCTTTTATGTTTACCTTTGTTTGGCTGCATGTCAACAGCTGTCTTGCCGTGAGCAAACACCAAGTTGGCACGCATGCCTTTTCTCTATGCACTGTCACACACATGGTGTCAATTCTTAATACTAGATAGATATTGGTGTCAAGTTGCTCCCATTTTGCCATGTCATGGACAAACAGAGATTTGGCTTGAGGTGTCGTTTATCAACCATGACTGACTGTGACTCTTCCAATGTCAACTCGAATACTTATATTTTGACCCCAAAAAGTAGTGCATTTGTTCACAGTTTTAGGTCACAGGTAAAAAGAGATATGATGAGCTTGAGAAGCAGCCTACACGTTCCGAAGATTAATTGTTGGTAGCCAGCATTAGTTGCTTCTCCTCCGACCATTCTTCACACTTTTTAGCTGGCTGTGGCATATCCGTAAACCCCGTTGGGCGTGCAAAGGATCAACTAGTGGTTCGATGCCAAAATCATAACTTCTTCCGTTAGGTAGGGTCCATAGGAATTGATGGATAATTCAAAACAAAAAAGTAAGAGGAGTGAAAAACCTCACATATATAGAGATCCATCGCCGCCAACATATCTTATGAAATGTGCTCCAATGTCTTGCCTCCTCCCTACTCTCAAGGTTGTTCCTTGAGTGTGCGTCACTAGGGCATGGTGCACCAAATGTAATGCCAGCTCGTATCGCGGAGGTGGAGAATGACACTTAACAATCTAGGCTTTGGGAAGCGTCAGGAAGACATGTATATGATGGCTCCATCCATATAGCACTAGCCTATGCAGTTTCTCGATATATAGTCATATCTGCACTGGTGCCCTGCCAGAAGAGACGCCCCTATTGAGGGTTCAACCACCTTTGTGTTAAAACTGGATTATACTGTAATTACTGTGAAGACTGCATTTGTCATTTATTGCATCGGCAATTTGTCCTAAATAACCACGAGTCTAAGTCCGGGTTGGAGAAGAATCAATCACTGAGTTGTACTTGTAGTTATATAGTATAGCTCTTTTTTTTAACGCAGAAAGTATAGCTGTTATTTATATTCTTGTAACCCGCGTGTAACAAACTCAGATCAAGCAAAGAACATAACATAGGATTGACACGGTCCTGCGACCATCAAATCGTGCATGGTCCCACATGTTGTGTCGTGTACGCGTTTTGCCAGGTTGTCCCAAGACAGATCGATTTGGCTAGTTTGTACTACTAGACATAAGACATTAAATTTCCAACACTACTTGCACCACTGAATTCTTCTTTTCTTTGAGTACCTGCTTTGCTAGCTCAGATGCTTCCAAGTGTGTATATATCAATGAAGAATTACTTCTTGCACCACTCCATTCAGATTTTCTTCGAGTATTTATTCCCTTGCTAAGATAATTCCAAATGTGAGCAGGTGGCTTCAAATCCTCAGCAAACAACATCTCTCGTGGTGGCGGTGGTTGGCAGGGAGGCAACAAAGGTAGCTACCATGGCAACCAAAACCAGAAGGGCAATGGTAGCGGTCCACATGGCAACGGGGGCTATGGGGGCGGCGGAGCTGCCGGTGGCGGCTCGGGTGGCTACACTAGAAGCGGCTATGGTTGCGGCGGCAACGCTGGCTGCACTGACACAAAAGAGAAAGAGGAGTGAGAAACCTCGCATATATAGAGGTCCATCGCCACCAACATCTCTTATGAAATGTGCTTCAATGTCTTGCCTCCTCCCTACTCTCACTGTTGTTCCTTGCATGTGCTTCACTAGGGCATGGTGCACCAAATGTGATGCTAGCTTGCATCGTCGATGTGGAGAATGACACCTAACAATCTAGGCTTGGGAAGCGTTAGGAAGACATGTATATGATGGCTCCATCCATAGAGTAGTAGCATGTTCAGTTTCTCTATATATAATCATGTCTGCACTGCTGCCCTTACTGGATAGACGACTCTGTAGAGGGTTCAAACATCAGTGTTTTTTTTTTCTAGAAATGGAGGCATGCCCCCGGCGTCTGCATCATGATGATGCATGCAGACATCTTATTAACAATCCAGAAAGTATCGTCATAAAAATCTTACAGCTCACAAATGGAGCAGAGCAAAGTAAAATAAGGAAAATTACATGCGGACAAAAACAACCGGTACGGTGATAAGAAGGATAAGCTCCCTAGACTCCTATCATGTTATGCGAGCGCCATCCGTACCGGTTGAATGTAATCCGAGCTACCATCTCCCATTGGTTGCACTCAGTAACCAAACGCTCCCTGGAGTCCATAAGAGTGAGTAAGGACCACATACAGATCCAAGTTGTATTTCTGAAGATAACCTGCAAAAAAGTTAAAGTGTGTTGTCTATTAAAAATCATGTCATTTCTGAAGTTCCATATAGCACATAATAGCGCACATATTTCAATCCGAATACGAACCACAGTAATCTTTTCAACCCCAGCTAACCACGTCCCAAACAAAGACGCGATATCTACTGGAGGATTAATATTGAAAGCTATATGAATTGTCCTCCAAAGTAACTTGGCAAGTGGGCATTCAAGAAATAAGTGTTGTATTGTTTCATCATGATCATAAAAACAACAGCACGAACTGCCTACCCATCGCCGCTTAATTAAGTTGTCCTTTGAGCGTATCTTAACCTTCCAAATGTGCAACGACCTTGAGAGGGGGCTAGAGTTAATCAGAACCATATAGAATGATTTCACCCTAAACATCCCATTCTTAGTTAACTTCCATTGTGTTGAATCTGGCTCGTCGGAGAGTTGAACTTCAATAAATCTCCGAACCAGGTGTATCCAGGCGGTCCATCTCTCACCAACTAACACACGTCTGAACTGGATGTTCAAGGGAATTGTTTGAAGAATGGTGCCTATGCTAATCCTCCTTACGTTGCACAATATTATAGAGGGTAGGATATTGGACGGCCAGGGGCGTCTCTCCTAACCATGTATCCTCCCAAAATCTTGTTGACATTCCATTGCCAACCAGGAATTTGACCCTACGAAAGAACAGGTCCTTCGTTTGCATTAGTCCCTTCCAGAACGGCGAGTCAGTCGGTCTCATGGTAACCTGGGCTAGTGTTTTCGAGTGCAGATACTTATTGCGCAGGATTTGAGACCATATGCCCTCCGGCTCTGTCTCTAATCTGTATAACCATTTGCTCACCAGTGTGTTACAACTACATTATACAGTATTTACTGCACACACTACATTTGTCATTTATTGCACCAACCATTTGTCCAAACTAACCATGAGTCTAAGGTTGGTCATAGTGAGAGTAACATAGGTAGTAACATCACATAAAAAAATGGTGAGGTGGCAAGTAGTTAATGTGAAGAGAGACAAATAAACTAACATAATATGTAACCATCACATAGCGCTTTCCAATGCAAAATGAGTCTACAGAGTAATAAATGAACACCTCTATCTTACCACGCATATGACACTATCCAATATGATGGTAGTAAATAGACTAGTAACATATGCATGCTAAGTTACTCCCCACTACGACGAGCCTAAGTCCATGTTGAACAAGAATCAATCATTCAGTTGTGGTTGTATTAGCTAGTATAGCGGCCATTTATACTCTTGTAACCCGCGTGTAACATACTCAGGTCAAGGAAATGAAAATAACACACCGCAGACACGGCCCTGCGACAATCAAATCGAGCATTGGTATATCAGGCAGCCAACAGCGAAAACATGCACTACTAGGAAAAGGGCTATAGATGGGATGGACACTAATGACGCACCAGTGAAGTAGTGCGCCACTACTATATACTAATGACGCACCACTTGCCGATGCACCATTAGTGTGGGAGACACTAATGGCGCACCAGACAAAAGGTGCGCCACTAGTTTTTTTTTTTTTCATTTTTACATACATACTAATGGCGCACCCGATTGAAGTGCGCCATTACTAGTTTTAACTAGTAATGGCGCACCGGCCACAGAGTGCGCCAGTAATGCATTATTTTTTTGCAAAACTACTAATGGCGCACCGTGTCACTGTGCGCTATTACTAGTTTAAACTAGTAATGGCGCACCAACTGGAGGTGCGCCATTAGTATATATATATTTTTCTTTTTTGCAAAACTACTAATGGCGCACCACATACAGGTGCACCATTAGTAACCAGGGTTACTAATGGCGCATTTGCAGGTGGTGCGCCATTAGTAACCTGGGACCCCAACAAGATATTTTGGACAGCCACACCTCCCCACTCACTTTCCCCACTTCATTCCCTCCACCTCCTTCTGCAAGCTTTCGGCTGCCTCCTCCTCCTCACCTCATTTGCACCATAGATTCATCAAAATTAAGTGGTGAAATTACCTTTTTTTGATAGGTAAGTAAGGGGAAAGCTATCTTCATGATGTAGATCTACTTTTTTTCTCCCTAGCTCACTCCAACAACGTGCACATGCACTTTTTGTGGCCTAGCTAGATCTATGTATGTTTGTGGTGTTGCATGTGTTTGTGGTGTTGCATATATGTTTGTGTTTGCAGGTACCGGTATTTGAAATGCGATAGTTGCCAATATTTTGCCGGAATGTTGATTCATTTCCGTTTCGGCGTGAATTTTGGCACTATGCATTCTTTTTGGTCCTATTTTTAGGGAAGGTCATGCCAAATTTTTTCTTGGTTCTAAAATATCATTTTGCTCTACCCCGCAGGCGACCATGGTCCGCACGATGACCGAAGGCATCGTGAATAGGTTTTTGAGCTCCGCGAAGGCCGAGATGCTTCAAAAGAACGAGACGGAGATAAGATGTCCATGTCAAAGATGCAAGCTGAAGAGCCTTATTGCGGACCCGGATTCCGGGCAGGTGCTGGACCACCTGCTCTTGCGTGGTTTCATGGATGGCTATCGGTTGCAAGGTGATGAAGATGACTATGAAGTCGTCCATGGGGGCCGAGCAAGAAATGAGAAGGGCAACAAGACAACCACCGCGGCGAGGGCGGGTGAGAAGACGAAGAATCTCCAGGACATGATCACGAGGGTGATGCTATACAGAGTCATCATGTAGAAGATGTCGTACATGATGATGAGGAAGATCAAGACGAAGGGCATGATCATGAAGATGAAGATGCCGGAGCAGACAAGGATGGAGGCTGGGTGCAGGACCCTCATATTCAAGAGGTGCTTCTCAAGCAGACGGATAACGCAAGAGCTGCCGCCCGAGAGAAAGCCAAGCTGGATCAACTGGAGATAGACGCGGTTACTCCATTGTATGAAGGATGCAGGCCCAAGGATACCCGCCTGAAAGTAACGCTCATGGCTCTGGAGATGAAGGTAAAACACAAAATGACCGACGCATGCTTCGACAAGAACATGTCATTCTGGCACGAACGTCTTCCCAAGGGGAACAAGTGCCCGACCAGTTTTGAGGAGGCGAAGAAAATCGTGTGTCCTCTGGATTTACCGCACATGAAATACCATGTGTGCATGAACAATTGCATCATTTATCGGGACGAGCACGCGGAGTCTACCAAATGTCCGGTGTGCGGCGTCACTCGATACAAGAAGAGGAAGAAAGCTCCTCGAAAAGTGGTGTTGTACTTTCCAATCACTCCTCGTCTGCAGCGGTATTTTGCGGACCCTAAGGTAGCAAAGCTCCTGCGTTGGCATGCGGATAGGGAGGAGAAGAAGCGGGAAGATGACGGAAATGATCCGGAGATAAATAAAAAAGACAAGATGCTGAGTCACCCTAAGGATGCGATCCAGTGGCAAGCGTTGAACTTCGAATACCCAGAATTTGGGAAGGATCCAAGGAACATCGTGCTAGGCGCGAGCACCGATGGAGTCAATCCGTTTGGCAGCCAGAGAAGCACACATAGCACCTGGCTGTGTTTGTGTGGATGTACAACCTTCCGCCTGGTTGTGCATGAAGAGGAAGCACATTCACATGAGTATGCTAATTGAAGGGCCGAAACAACCAGGGAACGACATCAATCTGTATCTGGGGCTGCTGAAAGAGGAGCTAGACAAGCTGTGGAAAACGCCAGCCAATACGTGGGACACGGCAGAGAAAGAATATTTCCCTATGAGAGCCGCACTTCTCACGACGGTGCACGACTATCTCGGTTACCGATATCTCGCGGGGGAGGTAGTCCACGGATTTTCTTGATGCGTAAGGTGCATGGATGACAAAACGTATCGCCAGCTAGATAGAGATCCCGGGTCTTCGAAAACCGTGTTCATGGGACATCGAAGGTGGCTTCACGACGATGACCCGTGGAGGAAACGCAAGGATCTGTTTGATGGTGTAACCGAACCCCGAAAACGCCCGCGTACGAGGAGCGGCGAGGAAATAGACGAGCTGTTGAAAAATTGGAAAGATTACCCACTGCTGGGAAAGAAGCAAAAGGCGCCAGAGCCGGGAAAGAAGCGAAAGGCGCCAGAGCCGCTACTGAAGGTATGGAAAATGAGGTCTATTTTCTGGGACTTGCCGTACTGGAAGATCCACCGTGTGCCTCACAGCCTTGATGCCATGCATATCACGAAGAACGTGTGCGAGAGTCTGCTTGACACCCTGCTCAACATGCCGGAGAGGACCAAAGATGGGCCGAAAGCAAGGGAAGACTTGAAATCAATGGGCATCAGGCAGGAGCTTCACGCTAATGATGATGATGATGATGATGATGATGATGATGATGAGGCGAAGCAGGACGCAGAAACTCGTCGCAAAGGCAAAAAGGCCAAGAAGACCGGAAATGACTACCCTCCCGCGTGCTTCACTCTAAGTCAGGAGGAGATCGAGCAGTTTTTCACCTGCCTCGTAGGAGTAAAACTTCCTTACGGTTATGCGGGGAAGATAAGCAGATACCTAGACCCAGTGAAGCAGAAGTTCAGTGGGATGAAGTCTCACGACTATCACGTGCTGATGACGCAGATACTTCCAGTTGCAATCCGTGGGATCATGGACGCGCACGTCCGTGAAACGCTATTTGGCCTATGCAACTTTTTCGACGTCATCTCTCGGAAGTCGATTGGCGTCAGGCAACTCAGAAGGCTACAGGAAGAGATCATGGTGATACTATGCGAGCTTGAGATGTACTTCCCGCTCGCATTCTTCGACGTTATGGTGCATCTTCTGGTCCATATCGTGGAGGATATCATGCAACTCGGGCCGACGTTCCTGCACATCATGATGCCGTTCGAAAGGATGAATGGTGTCATAAAAGGATACGTTCGCAACATGTCACGTCCAGAGGGAAGTATAGCCAGGGGCTTTCTGACCGAATAGTGCATCTCCTACTGCACGGATTATCTAGGCATCAAGAACCCCGTTGGTCTGCCCGTTAACAGGCACCTCGGCAGGCTCGCTGGATGGGGTCACCGTGATGGTCGCCACGAAATGCATGTCGACTTCGAGGGTCGACTCGCCGACTTTGAAAGAGCAAACCTAGTCGTGCTACAACACATAGACGTGGTCGATCCTTGGGTGGTAGAGCACAAAACCTTTATTGAGAAGACGTACACTGACCGAGGCCAAAAGAGGACGGACAGAGATATAAGCAAAGAGCACAACTCATGTTTCACGCGTTGGTTCAAGCATAAGCTTCTGCCGTACCCTTTACATGAGGATTCTTCCGCGGAATAACAACTCATATTCGCCTTGTCACAGGGCGCCGAGCACAACCTGATGACATATGAGGCGTACGATATCAACGGCTACACATTCTATACCGAGAACAAGGGCATGAAGAGCGATGGTTATCAGAACTCCGGGGTAACGATGGAATCCTACACCGGTAACGACAAGGACATATACTACGGAAGGATCGAGGAGATCTGGGAGCTAAGCTACGCTGGAGAGAAGGTCCCGATGTTCCATGTCAGATGGGCCAAGAGCGTCCTAAAAGAAGACCGGTATTTCACCACCATGGTTATACCCGAGGCTAAATCCAAGACCGCGGGCGCAAACGTCACTATGAAAAATGAGCCATGGGTACTGGGTTCCCAAGTGGACCAATCCTTCTTCATTACCGACCCGTCAAAGCCCAGTCGTGTTGTCGTGAGTAGAGGCAAAAGAAAGATCATCGGAATGGATGGAGTAGCCAATGAGCAAGACTTCGACAAGTACGGCGACCCGAAGATCGAACATGACGACGACGATGAAGTAGCAGCACACACCACAAGAAGAAGCAGGAGCACCCTACCTAAAGGACGTCCGTTCCACAGAAGAACTCCATTTGCGAAAAAGAAGGGCAAGATGATTGTGAACAGATAGCTAGCTAAGATCGATTGTATTTAAATCATAGTCTTCATTTCTCGATTGTATTTCATGGGCACTTTTTGATATCATGAATATTTTTAAATTTCATGGGCACCTTTTAAATTCATGAGGACACTCGATCTCGACCCCCCTCCATCTCGATCCCACCCGCACCCTCCCCCGCTAGCTCCACCGCCGCCGACGACCCACCGCAACCCTCCCCCGCTCCACCGCCGCCGACGAGCACCCGCCCCCCCGCACCCTCCCCCGCTCCACCGCCGCCAACGGGCACCCCCCGCACCCTCCCCCGCTCCACCGCCACCGCCGATGATATTTTCAAGTAACAAATTTGAACATATTTTAAAAAAAAGTATTACTGTTTATAAAAAAATATTACTGTTATGATTTAAACAAGTTTCAACATATTTAAACACAAATAAATATCAAACATCATTTAAAATGCACAAAAAATATTGGGGAGCCTGGGAATCAAACCCAGGACCTCCAGGTGTGTGTGCTGCGTGCCGACCAGTCGGGCTAGTGGGCGGGTTCTAATGTAGATAGGGTTAGGTGGTATATAACCTGACAAGTCGGGCTAGATTAAAACAAAATTCTAATGGCGCACCGAAGGGAGGTGCGCCATTAGAATAGTCGTACTTATGGCGCACGAGGGGGAGGTGCGCCACTAGAACCCTCCCCCCACTCCACCTATTGCCCTCGCACTGTGTCCTTCCTCCCTCCCTCGCCAGATTCCCCTCGATCGACCCCAACCGTACGCCACCGCCACAGCCGCCCACGCTCCCCCGCCATCCGCCGCCTCCGTCCGCCGCAGCCGCCCACGCACCGCCGCCGCCTCCCTCTCCCCTTCCTTCCCCTCGAGCACCGCCTCTCCCCCGAGCCCCGCCTCCCCCGCAAGCGCCGCCCCCTCCGTCCCCTCCGTCCCCTCCGTCCGCCGCGCCTACACATCCTAGGGTTTCGGCTCCAAGGTGGGTGGCAAGCTCGACAAGCCGCCTCCTCCTCGACACGCCGCCTCCTCCTCGACGTGCCGCCTCCTCCTCGACGCGCCGCCACCCGCCGCCTCCTCGACACCGGCACCCTCCTACGGCAGCCTGCCGTTATCCCACAGGTGATTCCTCACCTCTCCCCACTTCCCCTCCTCCCCCCTAGGCTACCTCCCGCGAGTACCACAGCCCTCTTCCCCCGTGTTCTAGGGTTAGCAAATTTGAGTGTCCTCTAGTGAGCCTCTCTTCAACTGTTTTTGCTGCTATTTGGTTCTGAAGATGAGTAGCAAGTATAGTAGGAAGATGATGCATAGTAGGAAGATGATGAGGAGCTACATGTTGTAGTAGTTACATGGCTATTTGGTGAGACATGCTAGTATGATGTGATGACTGAAAAGGTGATGTAGCATTATCTCCTACTAGATGTGTCCATGGGAATATATATGATGTTTTACAATTTATATTGCTGCATGGGCTTTAATTGATGAATTTTTTCTTATGAAACTGAAATTATTAACTCCCTCTGTAATTTGTAAGACATCCACTAATTTTCCTAAGTAATTGAGAAGAATTTATATACCAGAACATAATAAGAACCCTAATTAGTACAGTTTCCGTTAGCACACTGGTAAGATATAACTTACAACTTTACAAGTATCTCTAGTCAAGTCTGGTATTGCTTTTGCTTATATGCGGTAAATTTCTACACTTGATAACTAGTAGATCAGTAGTTTATATATTGTCACATTGACTAGGTTTCATACAAAAAAAATCCAGGTTACATAAATTTGTAATTTTATATTGCAATATTATATAGTGGTGAAAGGCTCAGCTCTGTCTGACTAATGCTATGCAATGTTATAAAATGGCATCCATTTTGGGCTGAAAAAATGTTATTTCATGAGTTGACAAACTATCTGCTAATACTTCTTCATTGTGAGTAGTTCCACTTTTAGTTTATAAGAAGTATACTATGCTTATAACTAAGCCAAATGTTTACATTATTCTTATTACTGTGCATGTTGTGATGTTCTAGACAGTTAAGTATTTGCAACCTGCTGCTAAACTAGATCATGAATATGTCATTGCTTTTCAGTGAGCTCCTAAGTGTACTATTATTCATTTATGATAGTTTGTGAAATACAAAAATAGATAAATTTAAGTTTGTAATGGCTAACAGCCACACATGTGAATCTGTTCTTGATACACCTTTTCCCTTTTCTTAGAATCATCATATACAAATTAGAACCTTTCTAACATCTGCATATTTCAGGTTTCCAAGGAGGTAAAGGAAGTGAAGTTCAGACAGTGCAGCAGCAGCAACACCTCCAAGGTGAGAAATATGTTCAGTTAGGTACAGTTAGCATCATGTAAGAAATGGCCATAATGTGCCCTGATAAGTATGTATTTTGTTCTAAAAATATATAGTGGACTGCCATGATAATGACATGGTCCTGTGTTTGCAAGCTGTCATAATCTTTAATTTACTTGACTTTGGAGCCTGCTAGTAGTTTACTTCCATGAGTTGTTTTATTGACATGGCACATTTGCAATGGAGTTTTATATATCTTTAGCCACTCTTCATTAACAGCAAGTCAGTTTTGTTTATAGTTGAAAGTAAGTGTGTGGTTTGAAATTTTGACTGTTGGGGCGTAGTATTGTAACTAGAAGACCATGTATTTTCAGAATTTAGCTAAAGATTTGGGGGGTAGTATTTCTGATTTTAGAGCACCTTTGCTGGATGTATTTTACAGCAGCTGTTGGAATCAAAACAATTCTTGTGGGTTGTCCAGTTAAGTTGAGTGAGTCATTAGAGGGCAGATAGAGTCACCCACACCAATTAATGTTTATGAAGAAGAAGAATAAACCTGTTGCTGCTGCTGTTATGCCTGTATTCACTGTTGCTGCTGCTGTACTTGTGATGATGTTGTACTTGTGATGATGCTACTTGTGATCTTCTGAAATGACCCATTGGCGACTTCATTATGCGGGGATAATGATTTTGCAGGTACCCCGAGAGGCCCTTGAGTTTGCCGGAATGTCGATTAACTTCCGTTCCGGCAAATTCGGGTACTCCATATGTCCTTTTTTCAACAAAGGTCATGCTGAAATTTTCCGTGAATTTTAGCATGACTTTGCTAAAAATCGGACATATGAGGTACTTGCTACTAATGCATGGGCCGGGGTATCTTAGTACTTAATTAAGTAGGATCAACTGCCCCTTTATTCTTGCTGCATTAAACCATAGGTGGCAATAGAGCCAAGTGATCAGGCCCAACTTAGAATTCTCCTCAGCATCGATAAACCCTAGATGATAAACCCAACATAGGTGGCAATAGAGCATTGGAGTTTAATGCACCCGGGTGTACGCCGGCCGGCACCTCGCCAGCAAGCGGCCCCTCCATCAGTTGCACGCCCGCCGTTGGCGGTGCCTCGACATTAGCCGAACTTGACGGCATCACGGTAACTAAGCCTCTCGGCCGATGACTTCATCTTCTTGCCTTTGACTGGGCATCCCTGACGCCCTATATATTTTCACAGGGCGCCGCCGACGTTCCTTGCACTCTTCTGCACTTCGTGGGCGGCGAGTTGGTCGATGCCGCCAAGTGCAGAATCGTTCAACCGGGCAACCCCATGTTCCACGGTAATCCGATGCCACCCACAGTGTATAGGATTGAAGTGGTCACTACTAGGAAACGGCCTACTAATGGCGCACCGGTTTTGCCTACTAACGGCGCACCACCAGTGCACCATTAGTACCACGCCACTAGTATTTTTTACTAATGGCGCACCAAGCAGTGCGCCATTAGTATGTAAGACCATGCGCCATTAGTGTGCCTCCCGGGGAGGCATACGTAACCATGTGCTTTGTCATACTAATGGCGCACTCGGTGGTGATGCGCCATTAGTATCCTTTGGCATACTAATGGCGCACCTGGAGGTGATGTGCCATTAGTATGAATAGTTGTTTTTTTACTTTTCTGATTTTTGCACAGGTTACAAAATATATTATTGGACAGAATATAGACAGCAGCACACAGCAACATCAGATTCATCGAATACAATAGAAGATTAGTCTCCGAATACAATTCATCATATTAGTCTCCGAATTTAAAAGACCGAACAAAGATAAAACATTAGAAGTCTCAAGACCGCGAGTATCGAGTTTGTCTTCACATTACAAGTCGATATCGATCATCTAAACTACCATCACATAGAAGAGAGCTACGGTCATCACGATGAGCATCATCGCGATCAAACTGGTCTTCATCCGGTTCCTCCAACGCTCCCTCCTCTCTCCAGCTAGATAGCGGGCGTATCTAGATTCGGCCTCCGCCCTAGTGGTGTACCCTTTGTAACTGTTATCGCTGAAACGGTGAACCTATCTCCGACACTCCTCCCAGTCGTCGTAGACTCCGGGAACCTTACCCTTGTACATGACATACGACGGCATCTCTATGCACAAGCCAAACAACAAACAATACATAAGCAATATGTAAGTATGCAACAAAAGGATCGGAAGAGAAAAGCAAGACATTAATAGCATGATTCATGGTCCTACTAATAAATAGCATCGATTACATCTAAGTTGAACGACTGTCCAAACCAAAGAGACATACGAATTCATTAAAGTTTAATTACAACATGAGCCAATCAATGTTTCAGAACTGCACATCACTACTTTCGACTCGACTCATCAGACAGGAGCGTGGATGAAGCCGCCGTCTGTCGTGATGGTCATGAAATCGCGGTCGTTGTCACCCTGCATTTGTAGCGTTCCATCTATCTCACTGTTGGACGTTTGATATCTGCGGAAGAACTGCCCCGAGGTATGAAGGACATCTTGATGGATGATATCCGCAAACTCCGACTGGATGCGAAAGAATTCTTTTTTGAGGTCCGCGTCCTGGGTTGCCGCCAAGGTCGCGGCCCAATCTTTGAGACCATCTGGTAGCAGAAGGTGATGTTGGTCCCATACGATCGCCCGCATGTGATGGAGGGTGTAGAAGGCATCCTTCTGACCGCCAGGCAGCTGCTTGACGCAGCAGAACTTCGTATTGTGTGAGAAGGTGTGCTTGCCGTACTTACAAACTGCCCTGGTGAAGGTGCCTCCAGATTTGGCGTAGCCGGGGAGAACATCATCAAGAACTTTCTTGACATTTGTGTAGTCTATCTTGGAGTTAGGGTTCGGGTCGAAATATGTGGCCATGGAATATTTCGGGCTTAAGAGGATGAGTGTGCAATGTGTGTCACTGCACAGAACATGGAATGTTAGAAAAAAAAGAACGATCGAAATCTAAGAAATCATATGTTACGGGGCGGTTAAGGGATGACTTACTAGGGAAAGTAAGCCACAAGGAAGTTATCCTTATCTGGGTTTGCCAGAATGACGCCTTCGAGGTGTGAACTCGCAACTTGGCGGTCCCCAGCGCTGCTCAAGTGCTTGGCACACATGTAGAAGGGATCGACTATCACGATGTCCGGGGTCTTGTCTCTAATGATCCGCATCTCCATACTCAGCGAAAACAGCCGAACGAATGTGTAGTGCAGCAGATGAAGGTTAAACATAGCAAAGATGTCATCAAACCGTAGGACGATCGTACCCCCGATGTCGCCACCCACAAAGCCCTTGCCCTCTGGCAGCTTGGCCATGAAAACCGGGTATGCCACATCATTCTCTCTGAGACGCCGCTTCTCCAAAGAAAGAACACTGTCGTGCAGACTCCGCATAGCACCGGTTGCAGCATTGAGCATATTTGGCGGTAGCATCGCCCTACCCGCCACATGCACCCTCCTCGAAATATCCTTAGGTGAAGGTGGCCCGTACTGAGCACGGATCGAACTCGGTGCCGGCTGGCTTGCACCGGTGCCCTTGTTAGTCTTTCGTTTCCATCCCTTCTTCTTGATCTCCTGTAATGGGACCGAGTTCTGTTCACAGACCGCCTTCTTGAGCGTGTTGGGGTTGATAATATTTCGCACCTCATCTATCTGAGGCTCGATGAAGGCGGGAGTTGGAGGCGTCTCCTGAGAACTGAACGCCAGACGACGCCTGTTGCAATTGGATTTCTCCGTCGTACCAGCTAGATCGCGGTCGTCTTGGTTGGGTTCTTGAGAAAGAGGCCCGCAGAACTCGTCAGCGTACCCATGTTCGGCAAAGTCCTTATCGACGTTGGTAATTGTACCGTCCTCGTTGTCGTCATCGTCCGGATCCTGTGCCATAGGGATGTCTGGATCCTGTGCCATAGGGATGTCTGGCAGGTCCGGTAGCATTGTGGCGTTCTTGCCATGGCTTGGCACCGGCACGACTAGCGGTCTTGTCTGTGGGGTGGTGTCCCTCGCCCCCAAACGAATCTGGCTCTTCGGCCAAAGCAGGGGCCAGTTTACGCAGGCGCTGATTGTCATCTCATCTTCATCGTCGGCCCCAGCGGGTCGAATCGGAGGTAACAGCTCGTCGCAGCCTGGCAGCACCCGAACCACTTGAACCCTATACACTATGGGTGGCATCGGATTACCATGGAACATGGGGTTGCCCGGTTGAATGATTCTGCCCTTGGCGACATCGACCAACTCGCCGCCCACGAAGTGCAGAAGAGTGCAAGGAACATCGGCGGCGCCCTGCGAAAACATGTAGGGCGTCAGGGATGCCCAGTCAAAGGCAAGGAGATGAAGTCATCGGCCGAGAGGCTTAGTTACCATGATGCCGTCGAGCTCGGCTAATGTCGAGGCACTTCCAACGGCGGGCGTGCAACTGATGGAGGGGGCGCTTGTTGGCGAGGTACCAGCCGGCATATACCCGGGTGCATTAAGCTCCAATGCCCGTGCCGGCGCCAGAGACACGAATACCACCTCCGCCGGAGACACCAATGGCACCGCCTGCGTGCTATGCGAGTTGCTGGCCGTGAAGCTGGGAACCGGGGGAGGCCCCTGTTGGCCGCCCGCAATCCACGTCGTCAGCCCATGAATCAACGTAGGCACCATGGCGTTGAGCTTCGTTCCCAGTTGTGGTTCCACTTGCTCTTGGAAAAGCTCCAGAATCCGCGCCACTTGTGCCTTGAGTGCTTCAACCTCGCGCGTCTGGCTTTCCGAGCTGGTCTTTTTCTCCTTCCGCCCACCAGCGGTATAGTATGACGACCATTTTGTGGACAAGCCTTTGCCGGCCACACAACCAGCTGACATCGGCTTAGTGAGCTTATCCTTGCTTTTCATAATGTTCAACGCCCTATTTAAAGGGGTGCCGAAAGGGGAGCTCTGAGACGACCCCGCGCTATTGCTTTCAGTGTCCTGCGAAAGGAACATGAACCATTTAGAAATATTGGGGATTAATTAGAGTGCAACCATATGGAGCTAATTACGTGGGGGTGTATTCCTTACCAGAACAAGCTCAAGCGCCCTGGTCTTCGGATCCGTGGTAAGCTCATTTGTTATCGGGTCCTCTTTGTACCGGTCCCTGACAAAGTTCCTGGTCTGCTTGTCACCGCTGTATTTCTCGAAGCGGGGCGGTAGGCCTTGCTCGGCACGCTCCGCGTCCTCCTTGTCCCATATAGGCTCCGCCACTCTGTAACCGCCGGGACCGAGTTTGTGTTCCCCTAAGTTCAACTCCCGCATTTCTTTCCCCCACTAACTTGATTCGGAGGTTGCCCTGCTCTCGCACTTGATCTTGAACTCCTTGTAGTCATCTTCGTTGATCGAAGGATTTTTCGCCTTGATCTTCTCATAACTATCATCGTTATCAATCATTCTCTTCATCGCGCTTCTCCAAGTAGACAGGGCCGTGCTCATCCTCGTGAGGGCGGCACTGTTCAGTTTATTCCTTGAGAGGCGTGTGTTTTCAAATTCGGCGGGGAACTTGTATCGTTCGTGCAGCTTCGTGAAGAGGAGGTTGCGCAAATTCCCGTGGTCCTTATGCCTAAGGTTCTCGGTGTTGATCGACATGGTGCTCTGGAGAATGCACCCGAGCGGAAGCGAGTACCCCTTGACTATATGGTTGGGCTCCGTTGGATGCCCGTCGGAGTCCACTTGAGTAAATTCCTCCTTGAGGGTGCGGAGCGCATTCGGGCGCCGGTCCTTCCTTTGCTTCTTCGGTTGGCTGCCATCTGTGTGTGCGTCGCCATCATCAGTGCTGGCATCCTCGATGGCACCATCAGTGGTGTCATCCCCGACGCCACTAGGGGTTGTGTAGTCACGATCGGTGTCTTTCGCGGCGTCCTCGTAGCGGTGAGGTTGTTCCTCCATCTCCTGGGACAGCTCCCAGAATTGCTTGCCGCCCGAACCGCCGGCCTCATCGTGGTTGGCCATGTTTCGCTCTAAATAGGAAAACAGTTTGGTCAAAAAGTTGGTTATTGTCAAGGAACAAGATCATGGTTTCATCATTTAGGGTTTGTCGACACCGAGGCATCCTAAAAGCTAAGCTTTTATCATTTAGGGTTTGTCGATGCCGAGGCACCCTAAAAACCTAAGCGTACATCATTTAGGTTCTCATCGACACCGAGGCATCCGGGGCAGCCAAGTTAAGTTTTCATCCTTTAGGGTTTATCGATGCCGAGGCACCCTAGGTTGGGGCTAATCACTTGGCACTAATCACTTGGCTCTATTGCCACCGATGTTGGGTTTATCATCTAGGGTTTATCGATGCTAAGGAGAATTCTAAGTTGGGCCTAATCACTTGGCTCTATTGCCACCTATGGTTTAATGCAGCAAGAATGGCGGGGCAGTTGATCCTACTTAACTAAGTACTAAGATACCCCGGCCCATGCATTAGTCGCAAGTACCCCATATGTCCTATTTTAGCAAAGCCATGCTAAAATTCACGGAAAATTTCAGCATGACCTTTGCTGAAAATAGGACATATGGAGTACCCGAATTTGCCGGAACGGAAGTTAATCGACATTCCGGCAAACTCAAGGGCCTCTTGGGTTACCTGCAAATTCATCACGACACAATGGTCGGAGACAAAACCCAGCAAACTAGCAAGATGATCATCATCTTTGCAAGACAATAGCTCAAGTTTTTGACAGTAGCCTCTGAAGAAAACAGCATTGCAACATTCAAGTTCAGACATACACACTGAACATTTGACCAGTTACAGTTCTAAGGAAAGGGAGTTACAGTTTAACATCATCAAGTAGTGTTACATAATATAGGTGCAAATGACAAAGGCTGACAGAGCGATAGATCATAGGATTAACAAAACTCAGAGACTACCAAATTTACGCCGACCTAAAAAGCAGAAATACAAGTCCTCAGTAAGTGTAAGAGAAGTGTACTAGAGCTGTAAACAGACTTAAAAAACCCAACTACTGGACATAGTAAATGATGGTCATTTTAACTGTAAAAAGAGTTCCACATGACAGTAGATGATGGAAAGAGCTCAAATACTAGTACAAAGATAAACTTGAAAGATGATCAACAACAGCCGTAGAGATACTATTGTGAAGCAAAATTTGACAAAAAGAGGAAATTCAGAACATGAGAGAAAAAACACTATTTTCATGACAGAACATGCTCAGGGCTTCAATTTGAAATACTACTGGAAGATAAGTAACTAAAAATATGTGGAAGTGGAGCATTACTACTCTACATTTTTAGTAACAACAATACATATATAGCAATTGGAAGCAAACAGATGTAGACATAAGATAAAAATGTAGTGCTGAAAGTTTAATGCTTACAAAAGACTTGCTGAAATAGTGAAAAATATGGAGTCACCAAGCTGGCTAAGAAACTCCCAAAGTCCACTAGCAAATCCAAGATATAATCCTGTTACACACATCATAACAATTTAAGATAATTAGGATAAGGATAGTAGGAAATGAAAAAGTAAGAGCTCAAAAAACAATCACAACAGAAAAATAATAAAAACCTAGTCCTAGAAGAAAATAAATCCTAAAAGAAAAGAAATCCTAAAATCTGGAGCAAGTCCTAGCAGTAGTAGTCCAACTAGATGGCCACCACTACTACTCCTATCACTAGAGTAATTTAGGTACACCCAACAGACCTTAAACTACTACTTCATCAATGATGACTCACATGGTACAAAAGAAGTTGAGTGGACCAAGTTACAAATCCAATAAGATTCTAGGATGTGAACCAAATGATTTGCCAATAAAAGGTACCAATGATATTGCAGGAATAGACCTTCCTAAAATAGGAATGATAATCTACTGTCAATAACCTTGGATACTCCATCCATTCTGATGATCTTCCTTTTGCCTCTCCTCACGACAACACGACTGGGCTTTGGCGGGTCGGTAATGAAGAAGCATTGGTCCACTTGGGAAGCCAGTACCCATGGCTCATTTTTCGCGGTGTCATTTGCGCCCGCGGTCTTGGATTTGGCATCGTGTATAACCATGGTGGTGAAATACCGGTCTTCTTTTAGGGCGCTCTTGGCCCATATGACACGGAACATCGGGACCTTCTCTCCAGCGTAGCTCAGCTCCCACATCTCCTCGATCCTTCCGTAGTATCTGTCCTTGTCGTTACTGGTGTGGGATTCCATCGCTACCCCAGAGTTCTGATAACCATCGCCCTTCATGTCCTTGTTCTCGGTGTAGAATGTGTAGCCGTTGATATCGTACGCCTCATAGGTCATCAGGTTGTGCTCGACGCCCTGTGACAAGGCGAATATGAGTTTGTTCTTCCGTAGAAGAATCCTCATGTAAAGGGTACGACAGAAGCTTCTGCTTGAACCAACACGTGAAACATGAGTTGTGCTCTTTGATTATATCTCCCTCCGTCCTCTGTTGGCCTCGGTCATTGTACGTCTTCTCAATAAAGGTTTTGTACTCTACCACCCAAGGATCGACCACGTCTATGTGTTGTAGCGCGACTAGGTTTGCTCTTTCAAAGTCGGCGAGTCGACCCTCGAAGTCGACATGCATTTCGCGGCGACCCTCACGGTGACCCCATCCAGCGAGCCTGCCGAGGTGCTTGTTGACGGGCAGACCAACGGGGTTCTCAATGCCTAGATAATTCGTGCAGTAGGAGATGCACTCTTCAGTCAGAAAGCCCCTGGCTATACTTCCCTCTGGGCGTGACATGTTGCGAACGTATCCTTTGATGACACCATTCATCCTTTCAAACGGCATCATGCTGTGCAGGAACGTCGACTCGAGTTGGATGATATCCTCCACGATATGGACCAGCAGATGCACCATAACGTCGAAGAATGCGAGCGGGAAGTACATCTCAAGCTCGTATAGTATCACCACGATCTCTTCCTGTAGCCTTCTGAGTTGCCTCAAGCCAATCAACTTCCGAGAGATGACGTCGAAAAAGTTGCATAGGCCAAATAGCATTTCACGGACGTGCGCGTCCATGATCCCACGGATTGCAGCTGGAAGTATCTGCGTCATCAGCACGTGACAGTCGTGAGATTTCATCCCGTTGAACTTCTGCTTCGCTGGGTCTAGGTATCTGCTTATCTTCCCCGCGTAACCGTAAGGATGTTTTACTCCTACGAGGCAGGTGAAAAACTGCTCGATCTCCTCCTAACTTAGAGTGAAGCACGCAGGAGGGTAGTCATTTCCGGTCTTCTTGGCCTTTTTGCCTTTGCGACGACTTTCTGTGTCCTGCTTCGCCTCATCATCATCATTATCATCATCATCATTAGCGTGAAGCTCCTGCCTGATGCCCATTGATTTCAAGTCTGCCCTTGCTTTCGGCCCATCTTTGGTCCTCTTTGGCTTGTTGAGAAGGGTACCAAGAAGACTCTCGCACACGTTCTTCATGATATGCATAGCATGAAGGCTGTGAGGCACACGGTGGATCTTCTAGTACGGCAAGTCCCAGAAAACAGACCTCGTTTTCCATACCTTCAGCAGCGGCTCTGGCGCCTTTCTCTTCTTTCCCGGCTCTGGCGCCTTTTGCTTCTTTCCCGGCAGTGGGCAATCTTTCCAATTTTTCAACAACTCGTCTATTTCCTCGCCGCTCCTAGTACGCGGGCGTTTTCGGGGTTCGGTTTCACCATCGAACAGATCCTTGCGTTTCCTCCACGGGTCATCATCGCGAAGCCACCTTCGATGTCCCATGAACAGGGTTTTCAAAGACCCGGGATCTCTATCTAGCTGGAGATACGTTGTGTCATCCATGCACCTTACGCATCCAGAAAATCCATGGACTACCTGCCCCGCGAGATATCCGTAACCGAGATAGTCGTGCACCGTAGTGAGCAGTGCGGCTCTCATAGGGAAATATTCTTTCTCTGCGGCATCCCATGTATTGGCTGGCGTTTTCCACAGCTTGTCTAGCTCCTCCTTCAGCAGCCCCAGATACAGATTGATGTCGTTCCCTGGTTGTTTCGGCCCTTCCATTAGCATACTCATGTGAATGTACTTCCTCTTCATGCACAACCAGGGGGGAAGGTTGTACATCCACACAAACACAGGCCAGGTGCTATGTGTGCTTCTCTGGCTGCCAAACGGATTGACTCCATCGGTGCTCACGCCCAGCATGATGTTCCTTGGATCCTTCGCAAATTCTGGGTATTCGAAGTTCAACGCTTGCCACTGGCTCGCATCCTTAGGGTGACTCAGCATCTTGTCTTTTTTATTTATCTCCGGATCATTTCCGTCATCTTCCCGCTTCTTCTCCTCCCTATCCGCGTGCCAATGCAGGAGCTTTGCTACCTTAGGGTCCACCAAATACCGCTGCAGACGAGGAGTGATCGGAAAGTACCACACTGATTTTTGAGGAGCTTTCTTCCTCTTCTTGTATCGAGTGACGCCGCACAATGCACATATGGTAGACTCCGCGTGCTCGTCCCGATAAATGATGAAATTGTTCATGCACACATGGTATTTCACGTGCGGTAAATCCAGAGGACACACGATTTTCTTCGCCTCCTTGAAACTGGTCGGGCACTTGTTCCCCTTGGGAAGACGTTCGTGCCAGAATGACATGTTCTCGTCGAAGCATGCGTTGGTCATTTTGTGATTTACCTTCATCTCCAGAGCCATGAGCGTTACTTTCAGGAGGGTATCCTCGGGCCTGCATCCTTCATACAATGGAGTAACCGCGTCTATCTCCAGTTGATCTAGCTTGGCTTTCTCTCGGGCAGCAGCTCTTGCGTTATCCGTCTGCTTGAGAAGCAGCTCTTGAATATGAGGGTCCTGCACCCAACCTCCATCATCGTCTGCTCCGGCATCTTCATCTTCATGATCATGCCCTTCGTCTTGATCTTCCTCATCATCATGTACGACATCTTCTACATGATGACTGTGTACAGCATCACCGTTGTGATCATGTCCTGGAGATTCTTCGTCTTCTCGCCCGCCCTCGCGGCGGTGGTTGTCTTGCTGCCCTTCCTCATTTCTTGCCCGCCCCCCATGGACGACTTCATAGTCATCTTCATCACCTTGCCACCGATAGCCATCCATGAAACCACGCAAGAGCAGGTGGTCCCGCACCTGCCCGGAATCCGGGTCCGCAATAAGGCTCTTCAGCTTGCATCTTTGACACGGACATCTTATCTCCGTCTCGTTCTTTTGAAGAATCTCGGCCTTCGCGGAGCTCAAAAACCTATTCACGATGCCTTCGGTCATCGTGCGGACCATGGTCGCCTGCGGGGTAGAGCAAAACGATATTTTAGAACCAAGAAAAAATTTGGCACGACCTTCCCTAAAAATAGGACCAAAAAGAATGCATAGTGCCAAAATTCACGCCGAAACAGAAATGAATCAACATTCCGGCAAAATATTGGCAACTATCGCATTTCAAATACCGGTACCTGCAAACAAAAACATATATGCAATACCACAAACATATGCAACACCACAAACATACATAGATCTAGCTAGGCCACAAAAAGTGCATGTGCATGTTGTTGGAGCGAGCTAGGGAGAAAAAAAGTAGATCTACAACATGAAGATAGCTTTCCCCTTACTTACCTATCAAAAAAAAGGTAATTTCACCACTTAATTTTGATGAATCTATGGTGCAAATGAGGTGAGGAGGAGGAGGCAGCCGAAAGCTTGGAGAAGGAGGTGGAGGGAATGAAGTGGGGAAGTGAGTGGGTAGGTGTGGCTGTCCAAAATATCTTGTTGGGGTCCTAGGTTACTAATGGCGCACCACCTGCAAATGCGCCATTAGTAACCCTGGTTACTAATGGCGCACCTGCAAGTGGTGCTCCATTAGTAGTTTTGCAAAAAAGTAAAATAAATAAATAAATATACTAATGGCGCACCGAGTCACAGTGCGCCATTACTAGTTTAAACTAGTGATGGCGCACTGTGACACGGTGCGCCATTAGTATTTTTGCAAAAAAAAGAATAAAAAAAGAATACAGTACTGGCGCACTCTCTGCCTGGTGCGCCATTACTAGTTAGAACTAGTAATGGCGCACTTCGCTCGGATGCGCCATTAGTATGTATGGAAAAATGAAAAAAAAATATTACTAGTGGCGCACCGTTTGTCCGGTGCGCCATTAGTGTCTTCCACACTAATGGCGCATCACCAAATGGTGAGCCATTAGTATATAGTAGTGGCGCATCACCTGACAGGTGCGCCATTAGTGCCCATCCCATCTATAGCCCTTTGGGTGCTGCCAGACTGCGATGAGCTGTTACCTCCGATTCGACCCGCTGGGGCCGATGAAGAAGATGAGATGACCCTCAGCGCCTGCGTAAACTGGCCCCTGCTTTGGCCGAAGAGCCAGATTCGTTTGGGGGCGGGGGACACCACCCCACAGAGAAGACCGCCAGTCGTGCCGGCGCCAAGCCATGGCAAGAACGCCGCAACGCTACCGGACCTTCCGGACGTCCCTATGCCGGACATCCCTATGGCACAAGATCCGGACAGCCCTATGGCACAGGATCCGGATGACGACTACAACGACGATGGTACATTCACCAAAGTTGATAAGTACTTTGCCGAACATGGGTACGCTGACGAGTTCTGCGGGCCTCTTTCTCAAGAACCCAACCAAGACAACTGCAATCTAGCTGGTACGGCAGAGAAATCCAATTGCAACAGGCGTCGTCTGGTGTTCAGTTCTCAGGAGACGCCTCCATCTCCCGCCTTCACCGAGCCTCAAATAGCTGAGGTGCGAAATATTATCAGATCCAACACGCTCAAGAAGGCGGTCTGTGAGCAGAACTCGGTCCCATTACAGGAGATCAAGAAGAAGGGACGGAAATTAAAGACTAACAAGGGCGCAGGTGCGAGCCTGCTGGCACCAAGTTCGATCCGTGCTCAGGACGGGCCACCTTCACCTAAGGATATCTCGAGGAGGCTGCATGTGGCGGGTAGGGCGATGCTACTGCCAAATATGCTCAATGCTGCAACCGGTGCTATGTGGAGTCTGCACGACAGTGTTCTTTGTTTGGAGAAGCGGCGTCTCAGAGAGAATCATGTGGCATACCCGGTTTTTGTGGCCAAGGTGCCACAGGGCAAGGGCTTTGTGGATGGCGACATCGGGGGTACGATCGTCCTGCGATTTGATGACATCTTTGCTATGTTTAACCTTCATCTGCTGCACTACACCATCGTTCGGCTGTTTTCGCTGAGTATGGAGATGCGGATCATTAGAGACAATACCCTGGACATCGTGATAGTTGACCCCTTCTACATGCGTGCCAAGCACTTGAGCAGCGTTGGGGACCGCCATGTTGCGAGTTCACACCTCGAAGGCATCATTCTGGCAAACCCAGATAAGGATAACTTCCTTGTGGCTTACTTTCCCGAGTAAGTCATCCCTTAACCGCCCCGTAACATATGATTTCTTAGATTTCGATCGTTCTTTTTTTTTAAACATTCCGTGTTCTGTGCAGTGACACACATTGCACACTCATCCTCTTAAGCCCAAAATATTCCATGGCCACGTATTTCGACCCGAACCGTAACTCCAAGATAGACTACACAAATGTCAAGAAAAGTTCTTGATGATGTTCTCCCCGGCTACGCCAAATCTGGAGGCACCTTCACCAGGGCAGTTCGTAAGTACGGTAAGCACATGTTCTCACACAATACGAAGTTCTACTGCGTCAAGCAGCCGCCTGGCGGTCAGAAGGATGCCTACTACGCCCTCCATCACATGCGGGCAATCGTAAGGGACCATCATCACCTTCTGCTACCAGATAATCTCAAAGATTGGGCCGTGACCTTGTCGGCAACCCAGGACGCGGACCACAGACAAGAATTCTTTCGCATCCAGTTGGAGTTTGCGGACATCATCCATCAAGATGTCCTTCATACCTCGGGACAGTTCTTCCTCAGATATCAACCGTCCAACAGTGAGATAGATGGAACGCTACAAATGCAGGGTGACAACGACCGCGATTTCATGACCATCACAACAGACGACGGCTTCATCCATGCTCCTGTCCGATGAGTCGAGTCGAAAGTAGTGATGTGTAGTTCTAAAACATTGATTGGCTCATGTTTTAATTAAAGTTTAATGAATTCGTGTGTCTCTTCGGTTTGGACAGTCGTTCAACTTAGATGTAATCGATGCTATTTATTAGTAGGACCATGAATCGTGCTATTAATGTCTTGCTTTTCTCTTCCGGTCCTTTTGTTGCATACTTACATATTGCTTATGTATTGTCTGTTGTTTGACTTGTGCATAGAGATGCCGTCGTATGTCGTGCACAAGGGTAAGGTTCCCGGAGTCTACGACGACTGGGAGGAGTGTCGGAGACAGGTTCACCGTTTCAGCGGAGGCCGAATCTAGATACGCCCGCTATCTAGCGGGAGAGAGGAGGGAGCATTGGAGGAACCGGATGAAGACCAATTTGATCGCGATGATGCTCATCGTGATGACCGCAGCTCCCTTCTATGTGATGGTAGTTTAGATGATCGATATCGACTTGTAATGTGAAGACAAACTCGATACTCGCGGTCTTGAAACTTGTAGTGTTTTATCTTTGTTCGATCTTTTGAATTCGGAGACTAATATGATGAATTGTATTGGCAGACTAATCTTCTATTGTATTCGATGAATCTGATGTTGCTGTGTACTGCTGTCTATATTCTGTCCAATAATATATTTTGTAACCTGTGCAAAAATGAGAAAAGTAAAAAAAAACAAATATTCATACTAATGGCGCATCACCACAAGGTGCGCCATTAGTATGCCAAAGGATACTAATGGCACGTCACGACAGAGTGCGCCATTAGTATGACAAAGCACATGGTCACATATGGCCCCCCGGGAGGCATACTAATGGCGCATGGTGTTACATACCAATGGCGCACTGTGCGGTGAGCCATTAGTATACCAGATACTAATGGCGCACCAATGGTGCGCCATTAGTAAAAAATACTAGTGGCGTGATAGTAATGGCGCACCGGTAGTGCACCATTAGTAGGCAAAACCGGTGCGTCATTAGTAGGCCTTTTCCTAGTAGTGAGGGGTGCCTATGTCCCGACCCCTCCTTCTCCCGTGCGGCGGTGCCGCGCCGTACTGGGGCAACCCCGCCGACCGCCTCCAGTCACAACCAGTGACCACCACCTCCCGCCACCGGCGGCGGTAATCCTCCTCGGCCTGCGGTGGGATCTAGGTGGTGGCATTTCTACTTCAGTTGGATCAAGGGCGATGGCGTGTGCCGGCGGTGACCAGGGTCGATGTGCTGGAGCCGGCGATGGCGAGATCTCGACGGCGGCGGCTAGGGCACCCGATCCGGGCCCAGATGGGCATCAAAGGGCCGCTCCACAGGCTGTTGTGCATCTCCGCTGATCCGGCGACGTCAAGCGGCTTCTGGGCTGGACCTGCAACCTGAGGACGTCGGGGGCTCCGGCCCTGGGAGCGGTGGTGGTGGCCATGTCCTTCGCCGGAGGTGGTCGACCTGACACTGGACGGGCAGATCTCACGATGCTTCATTCAGCCCCGGCTGCGAGTCGGGAAGACATAATTTGCGGTGAAAACCGAGCCAATGGCAGGCGATGGCGGCGTTCTTTGTCGTTACCTTGATGAAGGCATCATCGTGTAAGTACTTTCGACCCACTCGTGCTGCTCCGGGGGAAACCCTAGGATCTGTTCTTCCAGATCATAGGATGGCGGTACTATGGTGTCGTTTTCTATTTTTGGAGCATTGTTTGTGTAGCAACGCTCGAAGACAGAGGTAGGAGGTGGATCTGCTTCATCTTGCACGGAGCTTTCGGTGGAGATATCAAGGCATGTCTGGCCGACAGGTGCTACGATGTGTCATGCCTAGTCAGCAGGTGCTACGCATGACAGAACTTCGAGAATCTTCGCGTCTGGATGAACGAGCGCGGGGTGGTGGCGCCGTTGGGCGCCGTGGTGGCGTCGATGGATGGACGGACTAGCAAGGATGATGCGGATCTCTCTTTTGAAGATGGGTCAGCGGTCTGATGAAGATGGCGGCGTCTAGAATGTATGCATGTGATGTACGCTTTAAGTCTGCTGCACCAGCAGTTGGTTCCGATATGCTTTGTGGACCGATTTAGATATGGTTAGTGAGAGCACTCCATGTTATCGAGTTTTGTAGGTGTGATTGATGGCTTCGGGTGGCTTGATATATGTTCTTGTTACACCTTTGTTGAATAATCAATCAATCTATCTATCTATCTATCTATCTATCTATCTATCTATACTAATTACAGACTCTCTAGAAATTACCCCGTTAATTAGAAATTACAAGCCGTTCATCTGGTGGAACCAAAAATATTACGGTGTAGATCTGGCAAGAATATCCACGTTAGTTACTCCGTAAAAAAACTCGCGTTCATAAAAAAATAGCAGCCGCACGTCTCATGGAATCCAGTTACACGTGTAGATGTCCCACAGAAATCCATGTTGGTTAAAACCTCTGAAAAAACAACTACGTACTACTATTAACCACCAGATTATCCTAGGAATCATCCCTGCTAATTAGATCGCTCCAAGAAAGCACGCCTCCTCTCTTCCTCTCATGCACGCCTCCTCTCCAAATCTTGCGAAATCTCTCACATGCAGGGCATCTCTCTACCATGGACGATCTATACTGGCCGCTTCGCCAGTCTGCTGCCGTTGTCAATGCATCCCCTCGCTCTAATCAGTTCTCTTATCAGCATCAATGATGCTACAGGTCAGCATAGGTTCCTGGCTTCTTTCTCCATCTTCTCCCTCACTAACCCGGTTCTAGGCGCAGTCTCATCTTTCTATGATCGACATCGGCCTGCCGCAACACCGACTCTCCTCATCCCATTGACACTGCCTTCTGTTTCTCCTGAGGTAATCTCACTCCGCCGTGGATCAGTCGAAGTCCATTGCCGCAAAGATTTCTTTTGGATAGGTAAACTTTCCAGTCATAACATATCTTCTTTGATGATTTTCCTCCTATGGATGTTTATAACTCAATTACAAAATTTCGGGGGTCGGGGTCGTTTCAGCTGAATTGTCAATGTTCTAATAGCCAGTAAAATATTCTCTAAAATCTATAGCAGACTCCAGCATGACTACTCTTACCATTGTGCTCCCCTCCCACAGAGTCTTTCCATACAGCAGGTACACACGCCACAGTTCCTCTCTCCCTCCTACCTGGTTGGACTCCCACAATGATATACCTCAATCTCCCATGTGCACTTATTGGCCATGATTTACCCATAGCTCGGACCAATCAACGGCTGCATAGAAATTTAGCACACATGCATTGCTAGCCATTTCTTGCATCAGTTCATCCACTAAGATCTGCAAGGAGCAATACTGGAGTAAGTTTTCCTTTTTCTGTTGATTTTTATGATGTGCATCCTGCAGCTTCAGACTCGGTCACTAATGATCATGTACAGTCTAGGTTTCTGTTTTGGGGAGTTTCTAATGGCAGGCGTTCATTAGTTTGTTACGCTTCTTAGTGTTACGTATGTATTACCGCGATAGGTTTTGTAGTTGATAGTTAATCCAATTAGGGGATTCACTAGACCAAAGATGTCACGTGCTTCCGTTCAATGAACTCAAGCATCCCTTCTAAGACTATTGGTTAGGGGATAAGTATTTTTAGAGCATTACTTGGTTTGTTCAATCTACTTCTCTGAATTTCATTACAACCAAAACACTATGGTTCTATTAACTTGGATCTGTTCTTTCAGTTTTATGGTCACACAATGATCTAAAATACACGTGCATATCATAGGAGCACAAAACACGGAGTTCGGATGGTATCTTTTTTAATAGTTCTCTTTGCCTAATGTAGCGTATATGCATTTAGAAGGTCAATAAGGCGACATTGCGGCCGTATTTATTCGAAGCCACAAGGGACATTGAAAAATGATGCTCAAGTTACCTTCTTGGAAGTTCTTCTTCATACGCTTTTTACTACTTGGTTAATTTAATGTTGTTCCTTATCTAAATTTATGTACTAAATAATTAAGAACATATGTAAGTTGACTTATGTACAGTCCATGTATTCTATAGTATGATGCTGGTACTAGCTGCTATGTAATTAATACCTTATTAGTAACACCAAGAAACTGCAAATAAATATATGTACTCACTGCTTCCATGTTAACTTTAATAGACAAGGAAAACAGAACCCGCAATTTTTTTTTACTAGCACGCATTGTGTGCAGATAAATTTCAGTCTCTATTTCTTACCTTAAGCAGAAAATATGGCCTTGCGTGCGTGTATTTCCATTCTCATATAATCGTAAAAATCATGTCGTATACATGATCTAATACCTTATATATAAATGGAAGGGAGGAGCGTATTCCTAAATTAATTCTGACATCATCTTGGATAGACAGTGTCTTTCTTTTACAGAGACGGGATGGTTATGTAACTATTCCACGTATGACAGACAATCCAGCAGTTGTACAGAACTTTAATCTATTCATGGACGGTTTGATCAGCAGCATCGTAGTAATACTGTACAAGATGTATCACATGTGTAGCACCACTCGGATTATTATGAAGAGATCATTGGTATGTAAACATAGATTGATCTTGAGTTTCTGTATGCCAAATTTATCTCAGTTGTTTATTTTGCATGACCCAGTTAATGAAAATTTAATTTGATCGAATCAAAAAGCAGAGTAGGGAAGTCATTTTTTAATTCCGCCGATATTTTAATTAAAGGCAAACTTGGCTGAATTTTGTGCAACAGTACATTATTCATGGCAGCTCTTATTCTTTTCTATTTTCAGGTGAGGTCAATTTATAATGGATGGAAGAATAGGATGTTTGTCTATAACAATATATAGATTGTTGGACTTGAGATTGTTATGTCTTCATATGGAATGATAATCTTTTGATGTACGTGCACATGCTAGATTATCCATCACTTCCAGAATTAAATGAAATTATTTGTTCGTACACAAAATGATTTTGGTTGGAATCACTTCTGCTTCTACACTTCTGCTTCTACACTTCTGCAAGAATGCCATGATAATGTATTGTCCTTTCTTTCCAAATATTGATTGATGCAAATAGATCGCTTTGTCCTATCTATATATGAGATCATTTATCAATATATTTCCAAAATTTCCAAGTTAACACAAATCACTTTGGTAATTTTTCTATAATTTTCTTTTTTCAAAATAAATATTAGCTTCTGCGCGTTATTGTGTGCTGAATGGACTAATGGCATCAACCATATGAACAATATATCTTTAATAGCAAACGATGTATCGACATATTGTGTGAATCTCCTAATGCGTCCACAAAATCTCATCAATATCACATTTTTCATGCTGAACCATTACTCTTCGTGATCTTAGAACTACTTTTCTAGAATTTTTATTTTATGAATATGATATATTGATATCAAGTAATATATTTGTTTGCTGTTTCTGACATTGAGTGAGTGTATTTTGGTTGGTTGTATACCATGTTCCTGTTATTTCGACTTCTAACCATTGTTTGTACAGCTTTGTATTGCATTGGTGTCTTGGGTTCTTCTGTCTATCAAAGTGCTATTTAATATTTTTACGGTATGGTATTATCATGATGGTGCAAGGAGTAAGATAGCAGTCTGTCCCACATTCATTTCAATTACCCTCTTTTTAATTATTAGCTACAATGTCAGTTGATTTGACATCGATAATGATTTTTAACTTTGTGTGACATGTGCAAATGCATCTTCAGGTATGTGTAGCAGTGATCCATCTCTCCATGGAGCGTTAGTGTTGACCAAAATAAAGGAGAAATTACAAAAGGAAGACTTATGAGCATGCCTATGGTTGCTACGTTATCTTGCTGCATGGCATTCCTTCCAGTTGATTAAGTAATTTCATTCTAGCAATACTATGTGCTTAACTGAGTTCTTAATTAAATTCTTCTTTTATTTTATCACAAGTGCGTGTGGGCATCGATTGTTAAACTTTTCCTTCCCATTCAATGTCACAATGTGCAAAGTCACCTGAAAATTATTGAAAATACCAAAAAAGGTTATATTGTCTTGGTTATATATTCTTGGTAACAGATAGTGGAATTGTTGTTCGAGCAATAATTTTGATACATGTACCACAATTTCCATCATTTAAAGCAAGCTCACATATAACACTATTTTCTTTTAAACCTAGCCTGCGGGAAAGCACGGGTTGACGACTAGTAAATATAGATGGCCGTATGCATCAATTGATGCAGATGCCGGGTGTCATAACCCCCTTTTTCCAAAAAAAAAAAATCAAATCGTGCATTGCCCCCGGTGTGGTGTTGTGTCGCATACGTGTTTCGCCAGGTTGTTCCATGACAGATCCATCTGGCTAGCTTTACAAGCTAGCTATCCCCTACATGCCTGTGTATTCGCGGGATGACAGCCTATCTTCGTTACACACGTGTATTTTGCATACGGACTCGGCCGAATCACAAGCCACTATTAGGAAAACCATTTCTAACGACAGTATACGGGGTTATTAGAAGATAGACTGTGATCACTAAAGATCAATAACGACCATGATCTGGTCGTTCTGAGCCGTTGTTAGAGTAACAATTGTTTTCTTCTCCAAAAAGGGATATCCACTTCTTCTACATCATACGATGCACACAACCATTTTATTAAATGAAAGTACGTGTATGTATTGAGTACCAAAAGGTTTACAGCAAAACACAATCATCATGGTCGAAAACAAGATTACATAGATCATCCAAATAATCTACTAGTAGCTGAACAAACTCATGCAACCGCTTCCAAACGGCTGCACGCAGAGGCCATAGGTTCTGTGCTTTCACACGCTGCCGTGGTGACCACATACGAATTGACACTGTAGGTCTCAAAATATATTGCAATTTTTCTTTTTACAATTGATGATCTGTTAAAAGTACACCCATTCCGGCAATTCAAAATTTCCCAAGACACAATCCCCACACGCATTAAACCCTTCAAATTATGGTTAATACCTCGCAAACAATTACCAAAAATATATGGTACACTTGCTCATAGTGGTAAATTGAAAGTAACATGAATAGTACACCAACACAATTTAGCTAACAAATATGACTGGAATAAATGAGGAATCGCTTCCTCTTGGTCACAAGAACAATATGTTGTGCTACCCTGCATGTCCGTTTTGCAAGATTATCTTTGGTAAGAACTACCTGCCTTTGCAAGAACCACACGAAAACTTGATTCTAGAAGGGACTTCTGTTTTTCTGATATTCTTTCATCGAAAAGCAGACACATAATTCATGAAATCTAGACACATAGACTTCTCGGTGAAGACATCATTAATAGTCAACATCCATCAAAACGTGTTTGGCGTCTGAGTTAGATTGATCGACATCAAGCTACTAACTAAATGGGTCCACTTAGTCTATTTGTTGTCAAGTAAAGTTCTACATAATTGGATATTCAATGGGCTTGCCCCCAAAACAAAAGCTATCGAGGCCTCCTTACGGAACATAATATTGTAAAGGATCTGGTTTTGAAGAGCTAATGGAGTGTTCACCGACTATGTATCTTCCAAAAACTCGTCGGTTTGGCTATCACCACCCTTAAAGTAACATCGCATAAAAATGACCACTTGATAGAGGCGAAGGTGTCCCGATCTTTCGATGAGATGATAACTATCGATTTGGTGGAGTCGACTTTGATGATCCGACTACAAACGTGCATGACGTTGCACCTTAGCAATCGCTAAACCAACTTCGAGAGGTTATTGACCACGCCGGAGCACGATCAACCTGACCACAAAGGTCTATTCCTGTAAGCAATCGAAGAACAAGCAAGAATATGATAAAGCAATCGGAATATTGTGAATATGGATGAAGTATGATAATAGTGGGGATCCGAAAGTGGTCTTGGTCTGGTCGTTGGACACAAACGAAGTACACAAAGTTGTGTTGGCTAACTTTTAACTAAACAAATCACAAGTCTAAACGATGCCTTAAGGGCAATATTTATAGGGAAAATAGATGGGATTTTGTCCACCCTTGGCAAGGTGGGACTAAAACACCTCCTATGTCGTTTCCCCTACATTATGGACTCTAAAAATAGATTACATGGGCCTGGCCCAAAATAAGGTCGCGCCACACCAATAATAAACTATGGACGAAATTTATGAAAGGTCATCTTGTATATTTCATCCATCTTCTTGTATGTCATCATGGTGGCTTCAAAGTCGGGAAATCTCCACTTGAACCTCCGTTCTTGTTCTCTTCGCATGCACCTTCATCTCCGTGCTTGACCATGCTCAAATGTTCAACCTTCTTGTCCGTGCTAGGCCCTTCAATTGCAAGCAACACAAACGTATCTAAGTTAGGCAGCATCATATTCTCATGGACACTAGAAATATTACCAAGAAATGGAAGTACCTGATAATTTAATTGGCACATCTGAGCTCCAGCAACTGTTCTACGAGGTAAAACGGCAGGGGATATGGGTGTAACTGTGGTGGCAGTGTCCTCATCATCGAGTTGACCTTCATCATCACAATGGCAAACCAGCAGGCTTCGCATCGACTTGGGATAATGTTTCGGAATACACATATTTTTTGTGCAGCAACTCTTTCCATACACCTTCCTCGTTAAGCAATTTATGCAGCCATTTGTTGAGTAAGACATTGTTTTTGACTTTTAGGTTGTCAATACCCAACCGACCCTGATGCTTGGCCATACATAGGACAACCCATTTAGCAACTCTGTAGCTCCGCTTCTACCTCGCATTGCTAGAAGAACCTTTACCAGTAGAAGTCTCACTACTAGGAAAACGGCTATGGATAGGATTGATACTAATGGCGCACCTAGTAAGCAGTGCGCCGCTACTATATACTAATGGCGCATCGGTCGGAGGTGCGCCATTAGTGCGGTAGACACTAATGGCGCACCAGGCGCACGGTGCGCCACTAGTATTGATTTTTTTTTTCATTTTTCCATACAATCTAATGGCACATGGTACCGAAGTGCGCCATTACTAGTTCTACCAAGTAATGGCGCACCTTGTAAGCAGTGCGCCATTAGTATATAATTTTTTTTTACTTTTTTGCAAAACTGCTAATGGCGCACCGTGTATATTTTCATGGACACTTTTTGATCTCGATCTCGATCCCACCCGCACCCTCCCCCGCTAGCTCCACCGCCGCCGATGACCCACCGCAACCCTCCCCCGCTCCACCGCCGCCGACGAGCACCTGGCCCCACCGCACCCTTCCCCGCTCCACCGCCGCCAACGGGCACCCCCCACACCCTTCCCCGCTAGCTCCACCACCGCCGCCGACCCACCGCAACCCTTCCCCGCTCCACCGCCGCCGACGAGCACCCGGCCCCCCCGCACCCTCCCCCGCTCCACCGCCGCCAACGGGCACCCCCCGCACCCTCCCCCGCTCCACCGCCGCCGCCGATGATATTTCCAAGTAACAAATTTGAACATATTTTTCAAAAAAATATTACTGTTTTTATAAAAAAATATTACTGTTATGATTTAAACAAGTTTGAACATATTTAAACACAAATAAATATAAAAAACAGCATTTAAAATGCAAAAAAAAATATTGGGGAGCCTGGGAATCAAACCCAGGACCTCCTGGTGTGTGTGCTGCTTGCTGACCAGTCGGGCTAGTGGGTGGGTTCTGTTGTAGATAGGGTTAGGTTATAGATAGGGCTAGTGGGCTAGATTAAAACAAAATTCTAATGGCGCACCGGGCGCTGGTGCGCCATTAGAATAGTCGTACTTATGGCGCACGAGATGGTGGTGCGCCATTAGAATAGTCGTGCACTAATTAAATCCCCAATCTCTCTAATCTTTCCCCTGCCTCGTCGATCTCACCCGCCGCCCCCCGTGTTCGCCGCCCCCCGTGTTCGCCGCCCCCCTCGCCTCCTTCGCCGTCCCCGAGCCGAGCCCCGAAGCTACGCCCCCGCCCGCCTCCTCCTCTCTTCTCCCGCGACCTCCCCCCTACCCCCTCTCAACCGCCCCGTCCCCTTAGCGTCGCCCGCCGTCTCCCCGAACCCTAGCTCCGCCGGCGTCGGGGACGACCACCTCGTCGGCCTCACCAGGCCGCAGGCCCTCAAGCCCCACGCCGCCCTCGGCCTCGCCCTCTCCACCGGCGGCACCCCTTCCTCCGTCCCTGCAGCGCAGCAGCAGCAGTAAACAGCCTGCAGGTAAGATGATGATGGTTTTCCATGAGGTTATCGAGGAGCTGCCGGCCTGTGTTCATGCTGGTGGGGAGAATGCAGTAGATGATCTTTTTTTCGGCCTGCATTGCGCTCCGCTGCTATGAACTTTTGAAAGGACCACGCGACGGAAGCCACTCCAAGCTATTGTGTGCTTCTCTGAATGTTGTGTTTCTTCAGTTCTTTATCCATTCTTCGTTCCTGCTGAATGTCATGCTAATTTAGTTTGTTTTTGTTTTGCTCATCGGTAGGCAAAGCCTAGTGTTTGTTTTAGACATTTACTGAAACTGAACCAAGGAAATTTGGATTTCATAGTTACAGTTGCAGGAAAAAGGTCATATTATGAGTGAAATATATTTAAAATGTCTATTTAGTTCTATTTTCAGATATAACCTTGTAAGTAGAAACATGTATAACTCAAGTAAACCATACATCTAGTTAATATTGCACAGGCAGCAATGTTAAGTCTTACTATGAACCTAGCAATAAAAATGATGAAGCTCCTGTCAATTTTTGACATATCTTAAGTTCTTAACAAGACATGTTTGTCGTCTTTTAGCTAGTGTGATGAGATTTTGGTACCTGTACATTCCTTGTACCAACTTAGGCAAATAATAATTTATTTGTTTTTGTGACAGTTGGTTGAGCACATCTTCTAGCCTCTTGTGAATACATCTGGTGCAACGCTTCACCTCAGTCAGGTATATACTGCTTCAGTTTTGAGTGAAATCCTCTGCCATAGCCCTTGCCCCAGATGAAGTGAGCTATATATGTGTATGATGATCCTTCTTTCCTAAAAGTGAGATTGCCATATGTAGTTCAGAACTGACCTAGCTAAGGTTGTTTTCCTACTGAATGATGATATTATTATGATGATATTTTCCTACTGATTATAATTTGTACCTATGTACTAGCACTGTGTCATATTCTTCCATTACAGTCTATCGACGTCATTAACTCCAACTCAAGTGGGCATAATTCTCTGCAGTAGTATAGCACTTGCAGTAGTATGGCACTTGCAGTAGTGCGGGACAACAGTAGTTTAGTGCAAGTTTCAGTTAATTAGCTGGATTAAAAAAGATGCTTGGTGATCTGCAGAAGTAGGACAAGCAAATCTGCTTGAATATTTGTTTATTTAAAGTAAATGAACATTTTGCTGCTAGTGTACTGATAGTGTAATCTAGCTATTGTACTGATATTTATGTTTCTTTGAACATTTTACTATCAACAAAAATGATGTACTGCTGCTTTCAGTTAATTCAAATTAGCTAAAACCTTTTACTGTCAAATAGTGCTAATGGTTACTCTATGAAATAAACTACTCCATGTCAAATAAACCTTGCTAGGTGAATCTTGTTTGCATTAGGAGTAGTTGCTGGAAATTTACTGAATTTTGTTATGTGCTTTGTGGTGCTAGTTTGCTGGGTTTTGGCTCCGACCAGTGTGTCGTGATGAATTTGCAGGTACCCCGAGAGGCCCTTGAGTTTGCCGGAATGTCGATTAACTTCCGTTCCGGCAAATTCGGGTACTCCATATGTCCTCTTTTCAGCAAAGGTAATGCTGAAATTTTCCGTTAATTTTAGCAATACTTTGCTAAAAATAGGACATATGGGGTACTTGCGACTAATGCCTGTTATCATGCATGGGTACTAATTGGTCTCTTCTGCTGCTTATCAGAGATGGCGGGAAGCAGCCACCGCCGATCTGCGACACCGCAGTACGAGTTGGATGCTTCCGAGTTCTTCACTATCATACTCGAGACTTCAGTATCATCCATGACGCAGGTATATAAAACGAGAGATCTCCCCTTCACTCATTGTCCCAAACTGCAGAGGCTGCCTGACAGTTTTATGAACATGCTGATGGGTGAAGATCTGCCAAATAATGTGAAGCTGCGACAGGCCAGCAGCGGGTTTCGCAGGCAGTGGGATGTGCAGTTGGTGATCAAGAAGGGCCACATGTACTTGTCTCGTGGGTGGGAGAAGTTCGACCGTGCCTACGACCTGCAGCTGGGGTACTTCCTTCTCTTCAGGTACGACGACGACGCCAACATGCTCATCGTGAAGGTGTTCAACAAGACTATGTGTCGCATGCGCTACGCTGCCGATGATGATGCCGGTACGTTCTGCCTCTTCTTATTCCTCTACATTTGGCTTTGTCTCACATCGATTGTTAACGGTCATTGTTGCATTTTGGACAGGTAATGGGAGCAGCAGCAGCGATACTGGCTACAGCCGAAGCAGCAGCGACACTGGCTACAGCCAAAGCAGCAGCGACTATGGCTGTAGTGAAAGCAGCAGCGATTCTGGCTATAGCGAAAGCAGCAGCGATTCTGGTTGTAGAGAAAGCAGCAGCGATTCTGGCAGCAGCATAGACAACAAGAAGGATAATCCGTACTGGAGTGCGGGAGAAGAGGAGCAGAGTGAGGATGAGGAGCTGCAGGATGACGATGGGCATCAGGCTGAGGATGACCTAGCGCTGGTGGTGGCTGACCAATGGCTAGATATGGTGGTGGCTGACCATGGGCAAGAGATGGAGGTGGCTGAGGATGACCTAGCGATGGTCGTGTCTGAAGGTGGCCTCGCGATGGTGGTGGTGCCTGACAATGACCACGCACCGGTGGTGGCGTCGGCGATCCCACAGCTGGGCGACAATGACCACGCCAATTGTGGTAGAAGGCTACATCCCACTGCCTCCACTGCCTCCACCGCCTCGCCGCTCTAGGCGCATCAGGGAGAGGAAGGAGAAGAAGGAGACGAACAATGCATGAGAACTGAACTTTGTCAGGTATGTCAGATCTCCTATAGGTTAGCTATCCAAAATGATATATATATACTTAGTTACCCATGTTATCTCTAATATGCTTAGTTTCCTATAGGTTAGCTTCATTTTTACCTAAGTTGGCTCTAATATACTAACTTAGAGCTTATATGCTTAGTTTCCTATAGGTTAGCTCCAAAATAACTTATGTTAGCACAAAATGATCAAGTTTACATAATAAGCTTATAGTCTTTTTTTTATTCTTCTTCTTTTCTAAAATGACATAGGTTAGCTTCATTTTATCTAAGTTGGCTCTAATATACTAACTAAGAGCTTATATGCTTAGTTTCCTATAGGTTAGCTCCAAAATAACTTATGTTAGCACAAAATGATCAAGTTTACATAATAAGCTTATAGTCTTTTTCTTATTCTTCTTCTTTTCCAAAATGACATAGGTTAGCTTCATTTTACCTAAGTTGGCTCTAATATACTAACTTAGAGCTTATATGCTTAGTTTCCTATAGGTTAGCTCCAAAATAACTTATGTTAGCACAACATGATCAAGTTTACATAATAAGCTTATAGTCTTCTTCTTTTCCAAAACTCTTCTTATTCTTCTTCTAGTGTTCTTCTTCTTCTAGTATTCTTCTAGTCTTCTTCTTTTTCTTTTTCTAACTTCTTGTTTATCATTTTGCAGATTTGATTTAATTGACGGAAGCTTGCATGGATGGAGTGCTTCTTTTCCATTTGTGTTTTTATTTTGTATCAATGTGAAACTTTTGTGAATTGATGGATAACGGTGTTGGATGAACAATGTGAAACTTTTGTAATATGTAACGACGGAACTATGTGTTGGCTATGTATGTATATATGATGAAATTTGTGTGTTGGATATGATTGTTATATGGATGCTTGTTGTATATATATGTGTTGAATATCTCATATGTGAAATAGTGACCTGAGATTAAGAAAAAACAAAAAAATTAAAAAAATTGTTACTAATGGCGCACTACCATGTGGTGCGCTATAAGTATAGCAGATAATAGTGGCACACTATGGGAAATACTAATGGCGCACCAGTGGTGCGCCATTAGAATACCAGATTCTAATGGCGCACCACTAGTAAAAAATTCTAGTGGCGTGATACTAATGGCGCACTGGTAATGCGCCATTAGTAGGCAAAACCAGTGCGCCATTAGTAGGCCTTTTCCTAGTAGTGTCTAACATTTTTAACACCACATTAGGTATATCAAAAGAGGAGAGCATGAACATCGGTAGGCTAGTAAGAGCAACTGGTGCGCCAGTAAAAAAATTTAGTGGCGTGATACTAATGGCGCACTGGTAATGCGCCATTAGTAGGCAAAACCAGTGCGCCATTAGTAGGCCTTTTCCTAGTAGTGTCTAACATTTTTAACACCACATTAGGTATATCAAAAGAGGAGAGCATGAACATCGGTAGGCTAGTAAGAGCAACATAATAAGGGTAAGTCGTCCTCCATATGACGAAAGCTTACACTTTCAACTTTTTGTAACTTTTTGAATTTATTTTCCACTCCATATTAGTAAGCCTACCCTTATGAATGTGAATTCCAAGATACGTAACCGGAAGGGATCACACCACAGCCAAACGGTTGCCTTTACTGCGACTCCTCTTCTTTGGCCTTATCAAAACAGAACAGCTCACCACTACTACAAAAACAGCTATAGCCAATATGAACACTAATGGCGCATTGTACATGTGGTGCGTCATTATTAAATATTAATGGCGCACCATGTGTTGGTGCACCATTAGTGTGCAAATACTAATGGCGCAACACATCCACGGTGCGCCATTAGTAAAAATAAATTTAATTTTTTTCAAAACTACTAATGGTGCACCGCGGGATGGTGCGCCATTATTAGTTTAACTAGTAATGGCGCACCACTCCCACGGTGCGCTATTAGTAATTATGTTTCAATTTTTTTTCAATTTTTTTATGTTTTATTTTTTAAACTACTAATGGCGCACCGTGGGAGTGGTGGCGCACCACCCCACGGTGCGCCATTAGTAATTTGGCCCAAACATTCCACAGAATGCACCCCCTCCCCCCTCCCCCCCCGTGGACCGCCTTTTCAGTTTCAAAAAAAATAAAAGAAAATGATAGAAATTTCAAAAAAATAAAAGAAAATAAGATTCCCATGTGATATGTGGTCTAGTTGTTAGAAAAATTTACAAACATGAATTTTCGACTTTTTTGCAAAATCTCTCGAGAATTTGTAAAAATGGGCATAACTTTTCCATACGAACTCGGATGAAAAAGTTTTTTATATGAAAAATCATCTACCCGAAAAGTTACATCCGAATTTAATCGGGGGAACCCCGTTAAACATTTTCAAAATCCGCAAAAACCTAACAAAAAAAGATACGGGGTTTTTAAGATCTGGAGAGGCAAAAAAATTCAAAAAAAAATTCAAACTTACTAATGGCGCACCTGTCCATGGTGCGCCATTACTATCTTCCCGCCTTCAAAATTCAAAATAAATCAAAAAAATAAAAAAAGTTACTAATGGCGCACCTGCCCATGGTGCGCCATTAGTATCTTCCCACCTTCAAAATTCAAAATAAATAAAAAAATAAAAAAATTAGTAATGGCGCACCTGCCCACGGTGCGCCATTACTATGCCGTATATATGGCTGGGCGTGTACTCTCCTCCTTACCTCTTCATTCTTGTCCTCCACTCCACCTCTCCTCCACTCCATCTCCTCCTCTCCTCCACTCCATCTTCCCTTCTCTCCTCCACCATACTACCCTCCTCCTCTCCAGCGACCTCCTGCTCCTCCTCTCCGGCGACCTCCTCCTCCCTCCTCTCCTCCCCTCCCCTCCCCTCACGGTTTCTCCTCCCTCCTCTCCAGTGAGCTCCTCCTCCCTCATCTCCGGTGAGCTCCTCCTCCCTCCTCTCCAGTGAGCTCCTCCTCCCTCCTCTCCTCCCATCCCCTCATGGTTTCTCCTTCCTCCTCTCCGATGCTCCGGTGAACTCCTCTCTGGCGACCTCCTCCTCCTCTCCGGCGATGTAGGCGAGCGCCTCTGCGGTCACCTCCTCCTCCTCCTCTACGGTCACCTCCTCCTCCTCCTCTCCGGCAAAAGAACACGACAAAAGAACGTACAAGATCCAAAAATGGGAACAAAATTTGAAATAATATCGTGCAAAAAATGAGCAAAAAAAAAACAAGCAAAAAATGGGCAAAAAAATCGTGATCCAGATCCAAATTCAAAATTCAAAAATAGCAATGGCGCACGGTGGGGGTTAGACGGTGCGACACTACTGTTTTCCCGCCTTCAAAATTCAAAAATACTAATGGCGCACCATGGCCTATACTAATGGCGCACCAGTGGCCTATACTAATGGCGCACCGTGGCCTATACTAATGGCGCACCAATGGTGCGCCATTAGTATACCAGATACTAATGGCGCACCACTGGTGCGCCATTAGTAAAAAATACTAGTGGCATGGTACTAGTAGCGCACCAGTAGTGCGCCATTAGTAGGCAAAACTGGTGCGCCACTAGTAGGCCTTTTCCTAGTAGTGCACTCTTGTGGAGATTAATTTTCATACTCTACGATGTTCAAAAAGACAAAGGATCAACATATTAATCGCTTTTTGAAGGTCATGTTCCGTAAAAAATGATTGTGGCATCCGTATACTGGAGGATAAACACACCTCCATCAACCAAATGCGAAATAAGTCCCCCAACCAAACAATCCTCCTTCGGCAAATTTTATGACAATGGCCACATGTCCGCCATAATATTAAACAGTATTGGCGACATGTGGCCACCCTGCCTCAAACCATTGTAGGCTTGGAAACAATGAACAATGTCATCATTAATCTTAACTTCAACACTCCCGCCCTAAACGTAACAAGCCACTTGTTGCCCCCATTCAGTCGCAAAACCTTTCATGTGAAGAGCATGTTAAAGGAAAGACCACTTAACTTTGTTGTAAGCCTTTTCAAAGTCCACCTTAAAGATCACTCCATCGAGTTTCTTATGGTGGAGCTCATGGATCGTCTCATGAAGTACAACCACTCCCCCTCAATTGTAATAATTAATCATGATTAACGATGGGACGATGTGTCATTATCAATCTTGAGGCAATAAAAACCACAGTTGTGGTATCCACGACCACTTTTTCATCGTTAATAATTTTTTGCATGATTGACTAAAATTTCATTACCGGCCAGTTTATATTAGTAACGACCAGTCTCTTTACAATTTTTATATCCTTCAGCGGCCACTAAATTTAATATAACTTCAGAACCGCCTACGGAATCGTTAACAACCACTTTATGCAGTATCCAACATTTGAATATTAAAATCCTCATTAATTTAAAAACAGAAGAATCTGAATAATGAAAGGAGCATAGTCAACTTTATCAATTAAAATCATGTAAATTAACAAATTAAAACATACTATTCTGGATCTAAAGTACCATTTAAGAAATTTGAGTCAAAACACACCTTACAAGCATTCTCTACATGACCAATGTATTTGCTCATATCTAATTGGACAATGAGTTAACTACTAAAAGACAATATGTATTAATATTCAACCGAGGGAGACCATTATTGTACGATGAATGTCGTTGTTCATCGGCGATTACAATGCTTCATCATGCTTCCATATTATACGATGGACCATCAGTCCTACAAAACATTGAGTAATTTGAAAAAGTCAGTCCATGTAAATGATTTGGAACAATGTATAATAGCATATAAATTCAGTATATGGGAACAACTTACTTGATCATGCTGGCTTTCACGAGGGCTGTCATTTAGAGATCTACCATACATAAGACACTTAATTTCCAACACTTCATGCACCACGCCATTCTTCTCTTCTTTGGGTACATGTTTTTTTCTTACTCAGATGCTTCCACATGTGAATATATCAAAGAAGAATTACTTCTTGCACCACGCCAATCAGATTCTCTTCGAGTATTTGTTTCCCTTGGTAAGATAAGTCCAGGTGTGAACATATCAATGAAGAATTCCTTCTTGCAACAGGGTTCAGCTTTTCTTCGAGCACCATGCATTCCTCATTTCTCCACTAGCAAAACTCCCTTTCTTGATGGTTTTACAACTACCTAGCAACTCTGTTAAGTGTAGGCATGTATACTAGTTTAGCAGGAATATGATTGGGAGGTACCTAGAAGTTACGAACAATGTGTGTCAGGAGGCATTCTCACTCTAAGGCCAAGAGCATCTCTAGTAGATCTTCTATCCCAAAAGCCCAAAATCTCTTCCCTATCCCCAAAAAGTCAAAAATTTCAGGGATTAAACTTTTCTTCAGATAGCAGATCCCCTAAAACTTAATCCAACAAAAATGGGTAGATGCAATGACACGTGGGTCCCAACCATTTCTAGTATTGGTGCTCTGTCTAGCTATCGCCTTACCATGCGGATTGGTGCTCGAGCTCCAGCTATTTATTGGTTAGCGGCTAACATCTATTCTTCCTATCAATTTTTTTTGCGGATTCTGCCTATCAATTTATATGCAAATTACCATGAACAAATGCATTGCAGATCTCATCGATTTGAATATTATACATCCTTACCATTGTCCGCTAACAGCTACATATGTTTCTCTCCCAAATAGTGCCAGATCGATGCTAGTCAATCATCATGTACTATACCAATTAAAACCAAATAAGATTCATGTGTATCCAAATGGACCAAGAAGATGAAGCAGCAGCACCACTATGCTGAAACGCCAGCAGCATCCCAAACATATACACATCCACACCCGCGTGAAAGTTCAGGTAAAGTGCAACGCAGCAGTCTGAGGACTATGCTCGGCCATGGCAAGCATCGTGCACCCAACTGACGGGAGACCAACTGTCAGTTCTTGTTGCACCCAAGCGTCTGAGGCGTCCCGACTCCCGATCTAGCCCGGATGTAGCATAGTTCACTGATTTCCAGTGACGTCAACAAGGCACGTGTGTCGTACACTGCATCATAATCGAAGGGTCGCCGTATGCACTTCCTAAGTAGCACTGGCATAGATATAGTTTCTAGAAACACAGCTCACAAACTTTCTACCAGCACTCAGTTTGCACAACCTTAGTAGCACTACTCAGCATTTGTTTTCCTTGTTAGGGTGACCAGTACTATTGGATATGAGCACAAGGGCCTGTCCGGAGCCTTTATAAATCTTCCAGTTCTCCCATATACACGTACTCTTGGGACATCAGCACATGTCGCCCTTCTTCATGCGGATTAGCTTTCTAGCTTACCTTGATGTAGTTAATTGTCTGGCTTAACTACACCACATGATCAAGCAAGTCTTTCTTATAATCGATGTTCAATTAATCGTTACTTATGTAGCATCATGTTTGAGCACGTGTGGGACTAGGGGCCAGTTCTTTTGGGCAATTCTCCCAGAATTGACCCCCTCCCTAGCTTCTCCCAGAATTGCTACTCCATCCTTTTTTACAATTCCTAGCTAGTTAAGGTCTAATTAGCTAGGAATTGTAAAAAAAAGATGGAGTGGCAATTCTGGGAGAAGCTGTGGAGGGGGTCAATTCTGGGAGAATTGCCCAAAAGAACTGGCCCTAGGAGGTGGCGGGAATCAGGAAGTACAGGGCAACGAACTAATCCACACAATGAAGGAAGCTTGTGCTTGCTGACGACATACAACCTTGAGCAGGCTAGGAATAGCATGAATGGTACAAACAACTAGCATCACGGTGCTGCTGTCTTGAACGGAAGTAGGAACAAGCAACCCACACTTTATGTCCTTTGTGTTCTTTGATCTTTACTAGATGATGTGCAATGTTGGCAGCTTGCGTCCTTAAATTTAACTTGTTTCTACTTATTTGATAAGTGTAAGCAGTAATCAGCTTAGCCTACTGTCTGAGAGATGTGTTTAACCGTGAAGGTATGTTGGCACGTATTGACGAGGCGGTCTTCGTCTGCTTGGAAGACAATTGCTTGCCTTGTAGCGGAGGAAGCTTCTATGCGTAAAATCAAGAAGGTGAAGAAAGCTTTCAGGAGCATAGGCAAGAAGAGTGGCACCATCGGTAAGGCGTCTACGACTACTTAATGGATGATACTCAGTCTCTTCGACAACCATCTTGAATTGGCTCATCTCCATGGATTTGGTGGTGTTCGTGGTCTTCAACCTTGATTTCGTTGGGGGTTTGTTTGCGACGTAGTAGTGCGAGGGATCATGGATGCTGTTCGTGGTCATGGAGTTTCTTTCTTGGCGATTAGTCCGCATGTGGTCTTTATGTATTGGTTTTCACCTGGCTTTCGTTAATTAACCATACAATTCTCTTGTTCTCAATTAATCCATGAGGAAAATCTTTTAATTTCATTAACTATCTGGGAGATCGTTCAACGCAAAAATTACACTACCATTTGACATCAATGGCGAAACAGAAAACATTACACACATAGTGTTTCTTTTGTTCACATTCATTAGGTATCAACCAAGACGCAACACACTGCCATTTGTACTATCCTTAGATAAGTTTTAATAATGCACATGATACATTATCCTTACAGCAACATCAGAATGGGAAACCGTTTTTTTCTTCCAACAAGTCCTCTTGAACTCAACCACCTTTTGGCACAAACATCATAGCAAACTAAAACTGTCACTAGAGAACAAGAATTTTCGTATATTATCTTCGAACGGGGGTAGTTCTTAAAAACGACAATCTCCTTAAGCGACAATGTAGAAAAACATGTTTTGTGGCAAAGATGAGATGGTTCAACTTTTTTTTCCGGTTGCAATATTGCTTTCAAGGTCCGGTGTATTAATCCAATATAAGTGACATTCAAATAAACTCAGTCTTTTGTATTGTTTGAAACTTAAAGCTACTCTTGGCAATAACACGGCTCACAGCTCACCAACTTTCTAACAACCCCATCAGTTCGAACGCTACTCAGCATTTGTTTTTCTTGTCAGGGTAACCCATACCCTTCGATATGAGCACATGGACCTGTCTGAAGAGGAGGGCTGTTATAAATCTTCCAGTTTTTCCCGTCGACGCAACCTCTTGGGATATGAGCACATGTCACCCTTCTTCATGTGGATTAAAATTCCAGCTTAGCTTGATGTAGTTAATTGTTTGGCTTCCCTACACTGCATGATCAACCCAGTCTTTCTTGTACTAGATGTTCAATTGTTCGTTATTTATGTAGCATCATGTTTGAGCACGTGCGGGATTGGGAGGTAGAGGGAATCGGGATGGATAGAGCAGCGAATTAATCAGCACGACGAATGCAGGGTGTGCGTGCTTGCTACTCACATACAACATTGAGCAGGAGGAGAGTAGCTTGAGTGGTGCAACCAGCTAGCAAGAAATTACCAGATTGATCGGAAGTAGAAACAAGAAATTAACACTTTCTTCTATGAGATTCCACAAGAGGGGGTTCCTCTTCTATCTTTGTGTTCTTCAGTCGTTATTAGATGATGTGCTACATTAATAGCTTGCGCCCTTAAATTTAACTTGCTTCTATTTTTCTTGTAAGTAAGTAGTAATCAGCTTACGCTACCGTTTGAGAGATTTTTCAATGCGGAAATTATAATACAATTTGACATCAACGCCGAAACAGAAAACAGTACACATGTAGTGTTTGTTTTGTTCACATTTGTTAGGTATCAACCAAGAGGCAACACACTGCCATGAAACATACTCCCTCCGTCAAGAATTACTTGTCGCACAAATGGACTTATGTCTAGATACATCTATTTCTCTGACAAGTATTTCTGGGCGGAGGGAGTATTAGAAAGTAAAAGCAAAAAATTGGTTCTTAAGCATAAGGAAATCAACATAACATGCCAGTTATACCGCGTGTGTTACAAATCCTGGATATATGAACAATATTGCACATGACACCACTACAAAGTGGTAGACACGACATGATACAGTTGAAATCAATGGGTCCCAACTCCCTGCCCAACTGCCCCTACCAATCGAACATTTCACTTGACTTCAGCAAAGTCTTGCTTATAAACACAGTGCGGTGCATTTGATTTTAGCACTTTCATTATGTATTAGACAAAGGACCACACATGATGAGCATATCAAAAATAAGAGACAAGAGTTAGCTTCTTAAAATTTGACAGTTTTGCCAGTGTAATCATACTATGTTAGAGCTCTTATATTTCTTTACAGAGGCAGTACAACAATATTGTGCAGGTATGAAAATACTGCACCTAACATCTTTTCTGTTTGGGGAGAATCGGCACCTAACATCTAACACCACTACAAAGAGAGATAATGAAAATACTGCACTAAACAGTACTGAAAAGAAAACAGAGCAACCCTACATATAGTTGATATCAATGGTACAACCCACCCCCACCCCCTTCAGACTAACCACCTGAACACATTATAGACAATCATGAGAAGAGCTGTCCTCCACGGGCCCACTCTGTTCTTATCTTAGAGCAAAATGATCTTCACATTTGTGAACTTCTGATAACAGGATAAGAATTGCTCAGACCTGCGCATTTTCATTTATCTGTAGCGGCGGGTGGACTGGAATTTCAGGAATGGGTAACTTTTTCCTTTTTATCTTATCAAACATCATTGCTTGGGTCACTAGAATTAGCCCTGAGATTGAAGCAGGGTTCTGGAGCACGCATCTAGCAACCCGACACGGATCGACCATGCCAGCATCAACAAGGTCTTTGAGCTTGTCCGTCATAACAATGTACCCAAATCGTCTCCATCTCTTTTTGGTTTAGTCAAGTTCTCCCAAGACACTTGGTCCAATGAGCGTGAGAACGCCACAAAGGAGAAAATTGACCATGTGTTCAACAACAATGAGTGGGATGATTTGCACCCAAATTGCTTCCTCAAAGCGCTTGGTACTTCGGTCTCCGACCACTGCCCTATGCTCTTGGACCTTCATGCTGATCTCTATGTGGGTCGACGTTTCAAGTTTGAAGCCTTTTGGCCGCGTGCAGATGGGTTCATGGACACAGTGGCCACGGCTTGGCACCCGGTGCCCTCTACTGGCAATCCGTTTGTTGTTCTCGACAAAAAGCTTAGAGCCACGGCTAGGAAGCTGCAAGGATGGAGCAACCGTTGGATTGGGAACATTAAGCTTCAGATCGCTATGGCAATGGAGCTCATTTACAGACTTGACAGCGCATCAGACCACAGGGTGCTCTCGGCGGCGGAGTTCCAGCTAAGAAAAACTCTCAAGAGGAAGCTTCTCGGCCTCTGCTCGCTGGAGAGAGGCATTGCCTGACAGCGCTCCAGGATTCTGCACCTACGAGAGGGCGATGTCAGCACTGAATTCTTCTACAGGCACGCGAGGCAAAGACAACGGAAGAATATGATTACCGCCCTAAGAAAGGACGGGCAACTGATCACGGGCCATGATCAAATGGCTGTTGAAGTGGATGCCTACTATGAGAACTTGTTGGGTCATGTGGAGGCTCGAGGCGCAACCCTGCGGCTTCAGGACCTGGGGCTGCCGACGCGGGATTTATCTCACCTGGAGCTGCCGTTCACGGAAGAGGAGGTGGAGAAGGTGGTTAAGTCCTTGCCACCGGACAAGTCGCCGGGTCCGGATGGCTTCACCAACAGGTTCTTCGCTAGCTGCTAGAGCATCATAAAGTTGGACTTAATGAGGGCTTTGGATGTGTTTTATCGTGGTGACATTCGGGCATGCCTGCCATCAACAAAGCCCTAGTTTCTTTGCTGCCAAAGTTTGATGGCGCGGATGAGCTGCGTGATTTTAGACCGGTCAGCATGGTTCACGGAGTCATTAAGATTTTCGACAAAATACTGGTAACCAGGTTGGTGGATGACCTCCCGTTCTTGGTTGGCAAACACCAAAGTGCCTTTGTCAAGGGAAGGTATTTGCATGGTAACTTCATGCTAGTGCAAGGAACTGCCCGACGCCTCCACGCTCCGCGAGATCCCGCGGTGCTCCTCAAGTTGGACATCTCAAAAGCATTTGATTCTGTTAAGTGGCCGTTCTTGTTGGAGGTTATGCATACTATGGGCTTTGGCCGAAGGTGGATAGGATGGATTTGCGGATTGCTTGCTACTTCATCCACGCGGATCATGCTAAATGGGGTGCCGGGTATGCCCATCTACAACAAATGTGGTCTACGGCAAGGCAACCCGATTTCACCCATGCTCTTCCTGCTGGTCACGGAGCCGCTGCACCGCCTCTTTCAGTGTGCTTCAGAGATGCAACTGCTCACGCCTTTAGCTCCATCAGGCCTGCGGACTAGAATCTCCATGTTTGCGGACGACGTCATGCTCTTCCTCAAGCCCTATCGGATGGACCTGCGGGCATGCTCTTTGATCCTAGACATTTTTACTGCTGCCTCGGGGCTCCGCGTTAATCTGACGAAAAGCGCGGCGCTCCCGATCAGATGCTCGCAGGCCCAGATGGATATGGTCACGAACATCCTTCACTGCTCCATTGGGAGGTTCCCGATGAGGTACCTAGGCCTCCCGTTGACCATCCGCCGGCAGCCTGCGGCGCAGCTCCAAGGACGTGTCAATCACGTCGCGGCAAGCCTGCCCACATGGCGTGCATCAGCTCTGCCGGAGAGCGGCCAGCTGCTCCTCGTCAAGTCTGTCCTGTCGGCGATGCCAATCCTTGCGATGTTGGCTTTCGAGCTTCCGGCCAAGACGATGAAGGCTATCAACAAAATCCTACGAGGTTTCCTCTGGTGTGGCAAAACCGAAGCGAATGGGAGCAACTGTGCGGTGGCATGGCCGGCGGTTTGTACCCCTAGGTGGGCTGGTGGCCTGGGCGTGCCGGATATACACTGGATGAACATGGCCATGCAGGCCAGGTGGCCGTGGCTAGCTCGGACCTACAACTCGAGGCCATGGAGCGAGTTCACGATGCCAATACCTAAAGAAGCTACACAGTTATGCAATGCGGCAATGCATACGACGATCGGTGATGGCAGGGATGTTTTGTTTTGGGAGGACAGGTGGCTGGATGGCCTTAGGATCGAGGAAATTGCCCCCAAACATCCACTTCCGCATCCCTAAGCGCAGTCGGAAGCGGCTTCATGTCAATGAGGCGATAACAAGCGTATCCTGGGCACACGAGGTTGGCCCTGACATGGACGGGCCGGCGATTAGGGAATTCATGGAGCTGTGGACTCGTGCTGACGCGGTGCAACTCCGGGAGGGAGTGCCGGATGCAATCACCTGGGCGTGGGAGCGCAATGGGAGGTATTCTGCCGGCTCAGCGTATGCGGCCAAGTTAATGGGTCGAGAGGTAGCCCCGATGGCCACGGTGACATGGAAGAACGGTGCCCCCCTGCAATGCCGTTTCTTCCTATGGCTTGCTGTTCGCAACCGATGCTGGACCTCCGATTGTTTGGCCAGGAGGGGCCTGCCACACCAGGACACTTGCCCACTTTGCGACCAGGAGGAGGAAACGATGAACCTTATCATGCTACAATGTGCTTTCTCCAGAGGGTTCTGGTTCCAGATTTGCACGGCGTTGGGCAAGCCAGGATGGACCCCCGCACCTGATGACACACTGCCGGACTGGCTGCTCAACAAGGCTATTGAAGGAACACCGCATAAGGACCTGAGAACTATCATCATCCTTGCTCTTTGGGAGCTATGGAAACATCCCAACGGGATCGTTTTCGACGGAGATTCCCCTTCGCTTGCTAGACTAGTTTGTGGGTACCTTACTGAGGGTAGAACCTGGTGGACGGCGGGCCTCATGTGGGCAATGGACGAGACGTAGAGCTAGTCTAGGGTACGGTGGTGAGGGTGCTTTGTAGTGCCCTCGGTGGTGTTGGTGCGTTGTAACAACCCCGGTGGAGGGTCCCTGTACCCCTTTCTTCTTTAACACAAGATACGCATGCTATGGGTATTCGAGAAAAAAGTTCTCCCAAGACATCCAATGCACCATCCGCTAATCATCTTTCTCTCCCCTCCAAAATTCTGTAACAACAGTTTCGTATTTCTCACTGGTACCAAAGATTTAGTTTGCACACTCCCATGACACACTTACGGATAGCTTGAATCCTCATGTTGCATTCCCTTCTTCGGCTTTTCTTCTGGCTACTCTATCTTTCTCTATCTCGACAATGGAAAAGTTTAACATGGTCTCTCTTACCTCTTTTCACATGAAAGGCAGGAGTATATAATAGATTTGAGTCATTGATGTCATAATGCTACTTTCTGGGCACGGCTCTCACTGATATGCATATCGCGTCCGTTGTGTACCATCGTGATATAAAGAAAGTAGTTGGGGTGGGCCCACGGCAAGACTTTCGCGTGCTAATGCATTTACCTATTCTCATAGTCGTATACATGGACCGGCACAAAGACACTCGCACTGGCCTCTCCCGACCATAACAAACTTGTTACTCTGGATGTGTTTTCATGGACCGGCACAAAGACACTCGTACAATGTTGTTTGGAGCATTTGTGCCAAACAAAACCGATGGTGTGTGTAAATGCATGTGAACTGAAGAACTACACCAGAGACACCAGAGTGATAATCCATCGTGTGAATACATGTATGTACAGCAGGAAAATTAATATAATATATTCATGTGTAGAGAAAGGGTAAATTTGTAATAAAAATAGTAGTTATTTATGTCATGTAGAACGTATTCACATTGCACACTGGGATGACTAAAAAAGTTTCCATCACCCCTCTCGGAAATATGCTTTTAGTTTAAGTTGTCACGATACATTTTTAGGGGGAATAGTCCTTGCATTTTCGACCCTTTTTTTTCATTTGTGTATTTTTGACACACTTTTTTTGACGAATTCACCTAGCTTTTTTGTTTGTTTGAGGATTAGCTAGCGAACCATGTAACAAAGCAATATCATACCATTTATTTTATTGTTCTATGATATTTTGAAAATCATTATTGGCACCCCATCATCTTCTTAAGATTACGCCACAGTAAAGTACATGATCAATTTTCATGTCTTTTTCTTGCAACGACTACACAATGAAGTTATCACGGCGCACTTTTGGGCGCTTTACACTAGTCGCTGCACATAGCAAAATTAACAAGGTAACCCCTTTTTTGGTATTAGTGTGGTAACCGAAGCCGTCTGGTATAGCGAAGAAAAAAAAATGCATTAATGTTCAATGCTTTAATAACCGTGTTAGTTCTATTTTTCTGTTCACCGCCGCTCGTGGACATGCGGACGCCGTCCAATTGCATCCCTTGTCTGCTAATAAGGAGTTGACGTGAATAATAATATTGTGTCCAGTTTTCCCTACTGTTCCTACGAATGGGCATTTTGAAAGCAGAGCGCTAACACCAGTTACACGGTTGAAGTCCAGCATATGCATGTCAAAAAGCAAACACACATTAACAAGCTCGCACCAGCCTCCAAACCTAGTCAGCAAGGTGTGGACGCATTGAATGTTGTTGGTGATACACCTTTAGTTTCGACACAGCAGGCCGAACACACTGTTCGTCGTCCCAATCTTCCAAACCCCATAGGCCACACCGCATCTCAACCAGCCTCCGCCGCAGAAACAGCTACTCTCGCCGCATCGGAGCAGCGGAGACTGATAGAACCTCTGGATTGCTAGGCTAGATGATATGCGGTAAACCTACCTTCTCCAGAAGTTGATGAAATTGAGCCGGAGGCCATCCTGGTGCTGTGGCGCATGGCGATGGCGGAGAGTGGGCGAGGTGGTGGTGATGGCGATGTGTGGGCAGTGGCGGTGGTGGAGCTTCCCATCACTGTCAGCGCTAGACCTAGATCGGGTTGGGGTTTTCGGTGGGAAGCCTGGCAACACGGTGAACCTCGTACTGCGTGCCGCCGACACCCACCTCTTTATGTAGCGCTGCATGACAGGGGCCCTCCAACCATATTGCGGTTGGGCGCCCCCGATCAGGGCGAGGATCAGGGGTCCGGTGGGCCGTTGGGCCCACATGGGAGAGATAAACCTAACATTCTCCCCCTTGATCTCAACTTTTACTTTTAACCTTATACTTTCTATTTTATTTGTTTCATGGCATATTGGTACATAGAGCATGTTTCATCATCACAGCTTAACTGCCGATAGAATCATACAGCTACAACATACGTTTTGTTCATAAACAAATTATGTTCCTTTTGGGCCTATCCAGGAATCATAAGACTTTCCCTTAAACCCACGCCGGCTAAGTGTTCCTTGAACACATTGGATGGTAAGCCTTTCGTTAGCGGATCCGCAAGCATATCTTTTGTCCTTATATGCTCGAGACTTATAGTTTGATCTTGGATTTTATCTTTCACAACATAATACCTTATCTCTATTGTTTTGGCATCATTACTCGACTTGTTGTTGTGAGCGTAAAATACCGCCGGCTGGTTGTCGCAGTACATCTATAGTGGTTTGTGAATACAATCTACCACTTTCAAGTCAGGCATAAATTTCTTTAGCCATATCGCCTGCCCCGTGGCCTCGAAGCATGCTATGAATTCTGCATACATCGTGGATGATGCAACTATCGACTGTTTGGAACTTTTCCACGAAATAGCTCCCCCAGTGAGGGTGAATACCTATCCTGACGTGGATTTTCTATCATCTTTGTCCCCCCTAAAATCTGCGTCTGAATACCCTTTTATCTCTACGGAATCAGATCTCCTATATATTAGCATGTTGTCTTTCGTGCCTTGCGCCTAACGCAATGCTTTCTTTTCCATCTTCCAGTGCTTTATGCCTGGATTCTCTTGATATCTACCGAGTACCCCGGTGATAAAGGCTAAGTCAGGGTGAGTGCGCACTTGTGCATACTGTAAGCTGCCAACTACAGAAGCATATGATACTCCTTTCATTTGATCGATCTCGTACTGGTTCTTGGGACATTGGAATTTCCCAAAACTATCGCCCTTAACTATAGGAGCAGGTATGGCTTTACTCACACGCATATTATACTTTTTAAGAACCTTTTCTAAATATGCTTTCTACGATAGTCCTAAGACTCCATTGTTTCTATCTCGGTGAATTTCAATGCCAAAAACATATGATGCTTCACCAAGATCTGTTATGTCAAAATTCGAGGACAAAACCTTCTTGTTTCTTGTAGTAGACTAACATCACTGCTAGCAAGCAGAATGTCATCCATATACAAGATTAGGAAAATATATTTTCCATTTTTAAACTTTGCATAAATGCACTTATCCTCAATATTTTTTTAAAATCCAAAACTTTTAGTCGTTTGATTAAACTTTAGATACCACTGTCTAGAGGCTTGCTTTAATCCATAAATGGATTTCTTCAGGAGGCATCCCATATTTTCCTTGCCTTCCATGACAAAACCCTTGGGCTGTTTCATGTAGACATTTTCCTTTAAATCTCCGTTAAGAAATATCGTCTTTACATTCATTTGATGTAACTCTAAATCAGAATGAGCAACTAATGCCGTTATGATTCTAAAGGAATCCTTACATGAGATCGGAGAAAATATCTCATTGTAATCTATCCCTTCTATTTGTGTAAATCCTTTTGCCACGAGTCATTCTTTATACTTTTCTACATTCCATTTAGAGTCATACTTAATTTGGTAGACCCATTTGCAGCCTACTATCTTGGTTCCTTTAGGAATTTCCTCTAAGTCCCAAACATCCTTGGAACTCGTCGATTTCATCTCGTCTTCCATTGCCTTCATCCACATCGATGAATGAGGGCTTCTCATGGCTTCTTCATATGAGGTGGGATATTTTTCCATCTGAACCATTTCTGTGTTATAAACTTTAAAATCAGTAAAAATAGCTGACTTTCTTGGTCTGGTAGACCTTCTAAGGGCCTCAGTTTCTGGCACATTCTGTGCCTCAACTTCTGGCACTTCTTCTAAGATTTGCCGTTGCACCTCCCTTTCATGCTCAACAACGGGTTCAGTCGGCTCCTTGCGGACAGGTTCCGGGTCTACCCCCATAGTTGTCATGGGTGGAGTTGCAACTGGTAGAGAGAAAAATGGCTCCTGAATCATCGGATTAGGTGCATACACCCTCTTCTCCTGAAGATCAATTTTCCGAGCTACCAAGCTCCCCCTCATCATTTCGTCCTCTAAGAAGACTACATGTCTCGTTTCTACAAACTTTGTATATCTGTTTGGGCAGTAGAAACGAAAACCCTTTGATCTGTCTGGATAGCCAATGAAGTGGCAACTCATTGTTTTGGGATCTAACTTTGCAATGTTTGGATTAAACATTTTGGCCTCAACAGGGCACCCCTACACCCTGAAGTGTTGTAGGGAGGGCACCCTTCCTGTCCGTAGCTCGTACGGTATTTTAGGCACCGACTTGCTTGGTACTCTATTGAGAATGTGAATGGCGGTTTTAAGAGCCTCCATCCATAATCCGAATGGCAAGTTGGAGTAACTCATCTTGTTGCGCACCATATTCATGAGTGTACGGTTGCGCCTTTCAGCTACTTCATTTTTCTGAGGCTCGCCCGGCATTGAATACTGGGCTACTATGCCAGTCTCCTGCAAGAACATTGCAAAAGGTCCAGGGACTTGGCCATATGGAGAGTGCCGACCATAGTACTCTTCCCCACACGGTCGGACCTGACTATCTTTATTCTTTTATCATGCTGATTTTCAACTTCAGCTTTGAATATTTTAAATTTATGCAACGCTTCAGATCTTTCTTTGATTGGATAAATATATCCATAGCGAGAGTAATCATTTGTGAATGTTATGAACGAGTTATATCCATCCACACTTTTCACCGGAAATGGTCCACAAATGTCAGTGTGAATGATTTCCAGTGTGCCTGTGCTATGGATTGCACCTTCTTTATATAGTTTCCTTTAGTGCAATCTATGCATTGTTCTAAGCCTGAGAATTCTAACGGAGGAAGAATTTCACTCTTGACTAATCTTTCTATTCTCCCCTTGGAAATATGGCCCAAGCGACAATGCCATAATTTTGATGAGTTGAATGTTCTCTTTCTTTTTTTTTCTTTATTCGATGCGGAAACATGTTCTTTCACATTGCATATATAATAAACTTTTTCACGAAGTGATAACAAATAAAGCTCATCATGTAGTAAAGCACCACCCACATAAGCATTATTTAACCATATGGCACACTTGCCATGTCCAAAATAACATTCATAATTATCTTTGTCTAAACATGAAACGCTAATTAAGTTTCTATTACATGAAGGAACATAAAGAACATGTCTAAGTAGAATCTTGAAACCATCAGCTAACTCCAAGGAGATGTCGCCAACAGCTTCAGCTTCCGTTGAATTCCATTTGCTACTTCAATGCCTCTTTCTCTTCTTAGCGTAGTTTGGGTCGAATGGAATCCCTATAAACAATTTGCAACATGAATAGTTGCTCCTAAGTCAATCCACCAAGTGGATTTCAAAAACTGTGTGTACAAGGATTCATTAACTAAGGAAACAATGTTGTTGCCTTGCTTGGCCATTAAGGACTTCAGCCAAACAGCGCAGTCTTTCTTGTAATGCCCTTTCTGCTTGCAGTGGAGACAAGTGTCTTTGTCCACTGAGAAAGGCTGTTGCTGATGCTGATGCTGATAGGGGGCTTTTCCGTGCTTTGAAGGAGAACTTTTGTTGTTTTGATTGTAGTTATTTTTCTTGTGATCTTTCACATAGTTGATTCAACCACCATGTGAGGCTTTGAGTCTGTCCTCTTCTTGGACACACATTTCTATTGTCTTTTCAATGTCCCATGTTCCAGGTGACATATTATAGTTTACAATAAAAGTTTCAAACTCCTTTGGCGGTGAAGCCATGACCAGGTGGACTAGGAGCTCTGGTTTGATCTCCAGATCCTCATCCATGGGCTTTAGATTTGCTACCATATTGCTCATCCGGAGGATGTGCTCTCTTATTCCACGACTACCACCTGTGTAGCGTTCTGTCACCAGTTGCTCTAACACCTGGGTGGCATATATCTTTGAAGAGCCAGTGAACTGGCTCTTTATCTTTGTAAGCAACTCCCCTGCAGAAGTGCACTCTGCAATGGAGCCCACAATGGTGCTCTCGATTGTATTCTTTTATAAATGCCATGCACTTTTTGTTTATATTGACCCACTTTTGGTTTTCTATGAGGTAGGACATCTCCAAAGGAGCATAGTGCCCCCTCTTTTTAGACCATGCAACATCATCATCAGTGGCCTCTCTTACTGGCTCTGTGGGTCTGACCGGCTATGGTTCATCCATAAACCAGTCCAGATCAGTACAAATGAATGCCAGTTCAACTATCTTCCTCTACTCATTGTGGTTGTCACCTCTGAGTGTCGGAACTTCTTTTAGGCAACTCATCAAGTGAAAGCTACCTGAAATCACAATTTAAGTGACATCAGTATAACAATCATATGCATTAATCTAACATTGGTCAAATTAAACATACAATTGTCTATGCAACTAAATCTATATTAGCGTTGGGCACAATATTAGAAATAAATGCATCTTTAAATTTCAATAATAAAACATGATCATGTTATTAACAACGTTGGTCATATAAAATAACATAATGATATTCATTTTAATAATCACTTTAACATGCTCTTAAAAACATAATTGTTTATAAACTTTTATTTTCTTTGTGAAAGAGCACTAATAATTATTTATGCAGCGCAACAACATGAAATAAAATTCACGAACTTTTTACTTTCTACAGAAACTTTTCTATGACCGAATAAAAAATCATGAACTTTTTTTGTTCTACAGAAACTTTTACTTTATAAAATACATGAACTTTTCTTTTTCTTAAATTGTCTATTCTCTGAATAAACAGAATTAGCTGCAGCAGAGAAAAAAAATGCAGCTGTCCCGGCCTACCGCAGCCCAACCGCCCTTGGCTCAGCGCGGCCCAGCCGTGCGGCGGCGCCCGCAGCTGTTGGGCTCGGCCCAGCGCGCGTGGCTGCCCTGCCGCAGCCGTCCTCCTGCCACTACGGCCTAGAGGGCCCGTGGCTAGCTAGGGTTTGGCTCTAGGCCGTCGGATTCAATCCGACGGTCCAGCGCGCGGAGCGGGCGAACAAAAACACCCCCTCGGTCGATCTAGACGCAACCCTAGCACAATCTGCCCCCACACGCCTCTCTCGCTTGCTCTGGTGTGAGCACGGAGCTGCGCCCCGGCAGCCCTGTCCGGCCGCCGCCAGCAGCGGCGAAAGCCACCAGGACGCACGCATGTCCTCTTCCTTCCCCTTTCTCTTTCCCTTTTCTCTATCGCGGCGCTTGCTCTGGCCGTCGAGCCACCGCGCAAGAGCATCGGCCGCCAGCGACGGCATCCACCACCGCACCGCGCGAGCCTGGCCACTGTCTCTTCCTTTTCCCCCTCCATTTCACCCATCCCCCACCGCTTCCTACGACAGAGAGAGATAGTGGCGCGACCTGGGCCCTCCTCTGCTCCTCTGTCAGCTCGAGTGACAGCGGGTTTGGGCTGCGCCGGCCGCCGGCGACGAGGCCAATCAGCCACCGCGTTAGTTCCTCCCCTTTCTTTTCAAGTTCTCTGCTCATCCCCTACAACAATAGAGAGAGAGAGAGAGATCCGGAGACTTCTGATGCGGCGCCACCACTGACCCCTTTGTCGGCGTGCGCGAGCACCTCGAAGGTGAACGCGCCGCCATTAAACGGCTCAGTGGTAGTGCCCTTTGCCCCGTGGGGTGGTTCTTCGCCCGACACCTTGGCTTGCCGATGCGCGTCCGGATCGAGAGGAACGACGCGGCCTTGCGGTGGCGCTTTTTGCTGGTGAGGCCCGAGACCATAATCCGGTGAACTTTTGGGGTTTTTTGTTTGTTTTTCTCTGTACCCTGCTAGGGTTCTTTGGGGGGGGGTGGAATCTTTCTGTTCTTTCTTCTCTTACCATAAATATCACTAGAACCAAGTGGCATCTGATACCATTCATAGAACCTCTGGATCGCTAGGCTAGATGATAGCCGGTAAACCTACCTTCTCTAGCAGTTGATGAACTCGAGCCGGAGGCCATCGTGGTGCTGTGGCGTGATACGTATCCATCGTATCTATAATTTTTGATTGTTCCATGCCAATATTCTTCAACTTTCATATACTTTTGGCAACTTTTTATACTATTTTTGGGACTAACATATTGATCAGTGCCCAGTGCCAGTTCCTGTCTGTTGCATGTTTTTTGTTTCGCAGAAACCCAATATCAAACGGAGTCCAAATGGGATAAAAACGGACGGAGATTTTTTTGGAATATTTATGATTTTTGGGAAGTAAAATCAACACGAAAGTGTGTCCGGGGTGGCCACGAGACAGGGGGGCGCACCCTCCCCCCTGGCGGCGGCCTGGGCTCTCGTGGGCCACCCGTAAGGCGGTTAACTCTCTTCTTTTGGCGCAAGAAAGCTAATTTTATGAGAAAGATCTGGCAAAAGATTCACCCCAATCGAAGTTACAGATCTCCAGATATAAAGGAAACGGTATAGGGGTAGAATCAGGGAACGCAGAAACAGAGAGATAGATCCAATCTCGGAGGGGCTCGCACCCCTCCTACGCCATGGGAGCCAAGGACCAGAGGGTAAACCCTTCTTCCATCTAGGGAGAAGGTCAAGGAAGAAGAAGAAGAAGGGGGGCTCTCTCCCCCTTGCTTCCGGTGACACCAGAGCGCTGCCGGGAGCCATCATCATTACCGCGATTCATCTTCACCAACATCTCCATCACCTTCCCCCATCTATATTCAGCGGTCCACTCTCCCACAGCATGCTGTACCCTCTACTTGAACATGGTGCTTTATGCTTCATATTATTTTCCAATGATGTGTTGCCATCTTATGATGTCTGAGTAGATTTTCGTTGTCCTGGTGATTGATGAATTGCTATGATTGGTTTGAGTTGCATGTTTTATTATTGGTGCTGTCCTATGGTGCCCTTCGTGTCGCGCAAGCGTGAGGGATTCCCGCTGTAGGGTGTTGCAATGCGTTTATGATTCGCTTATAGTGGGTTGCATGAGTGACTGAAACACAAACCAGAGTAAGGGGATTGTTGCGTATGGGATAAAGGGGACTCGATACTTTAATGCTATGGTTGGGTTTTACCTTAATGAATCTTTAGTAGTTGCGGATGCTTGCTAGAGTTCCAATCATAAGTGCATATCATCCAAGAAGAGAAAGTATGTTAGCCTATGCCGCTCCCTCAAATAGAATTGCAATAGTGATTACCGGTCTAGTAACATAGTCAATTGCTTAGGGACAATTCCACAACTCCAACCACCACTTTTCCACACTCGCTATATTTACTTTATTGTATCTTTATTTAAACAGCCCCTAGTTTATGTTTACGTGCTCTTTATTATCTTGCAAACCTCTCCTATCACACCTACAAAGTACTTTTAGTTTCATACTTGTTCTAGGTAAAGCGAACGCCAAGCGTGCGCAGAGTGGTATCAGTGGCCAATAGGACTTGAGAGAGTATTTGTTCTACCTTTAGCTCCCTGTTGGGTTCGACACTCTTACTTATCGAAGGAGACTACAACTATCCCGTATACTTGCGGGTCATCAAGACCTTTTTCTGGCGCCATTGCCGGGGAGTCATAGCGTGGGGTGAATATTCTCGTGTGTGCTTGTTTGCTTTATCACTAAGTAATTTTTATTTGCTGTTCTAAGTTGTTCTGTATCTTTAGTTATGGATATGGAACGCAAAATACCAAAAAATTAGCTGTACTTGCTACTCATGAAGATGGGGTAACTCCTAAAACCCTCGATTCTCATCATGCGAAAGATATTATGTACTACTTTGATAATCCTGAGAAAGCCCCATTCAACTTTATAATGGGAGACACGTTGGATCAACGTGAATACTTTAGGGATTATCGCTCGACACAAAAAGGGAAACTATTATGGGATCAATTTATTATGTTGCGTTGGTATGCCTAGAATCTATGCTTGATATATGATATTACTTGTTGCTCTAGGATGGAGGCTCCACACCTCCCCTTTTCATGCAAATTAAACGATAATGAAACCTTAGCTTCCTATGCTAATGGTATATATGATTACTATGAGGTGGAACAAATAGAAGAATTTGTTGCTTTTATGGCTGCGTATGATATTGAAGATTTGTTTGAAAAGTATGAAGCTTTTGATGATGATGGTTATAGGCCGGAAAATCTTGCTATACTTGGATATTGCTATGAAAATTATGAATACAATTACTATATTAATGCTTTTATGAAGAAAGTCAACCCTGTCCAAGAAGAGACTAATATTTTACAGGAAGGTACGGAAGAAGAAATTGATGAAACTGTGAGCTCATTGGATGAAAAATATGATGAGGAGAGCGAAGAACATAAGGAGGAAGAGCGGATTAGCTACCCGTGCCCACCTTCTAATGAGAGTAACTCTTCAACTCATACATTGTTTGTTTTCCCTTCGTGCTTACCGAAGGATGATTGCTATGATGATTGTTATGATCCCGTTGATTCTCTTGAAATATCTCCTTTTGATGATGCTTTCTATGCTTGTGGCCAAGATGCCAATATGAATTATACTTATGAAGATGAACTTGCTATAGTTCCTTATGTTAAACATGAAATTGTTGCTATTGTACCCACGCATGATAGTCCTATTATCTTTTTGAATTCTCCCTACTACACTATATCGGAGAAGTTTGTGCTTATTAAGGATTATATTCATGGGTTGCCTTTTACCATTGCACATGATGATTTTGATGAATGTAATATGCATGTGCTTGCTGCTCCTACTTACAGTTATTATGAGAGAGAAACTTTATCTCCGCCTCTTTATGTTTCCAATATGATAAAATTGCAAGAAACTGCTTATACTATGCATTGGCCTTTACTACGTGTGCATGAATTATTCTTTTATGACATGCCGATGCATAGGAAGAGAGTTAGACTTCGTTGTAGCTTTATATATGTTACTTTGTGCTCACTACTAAATTACAAATCATTGTTAATTAAAATTGGCTTTTATATACCTTGGGATCCGGGTGGATTCATTACTTGAGCACTAAATGCCTAGCTTAATGGCTTTAAAGAAAGCGCTGCCAGGGAGACAACCCAGAAGTTTTAGAGAGTCATTTATTTCTGTTGAGTGCTTTTATATAGTTAAAAAAATAAAAAATAAAGAGGAGAACCCAAAAACTTTTCAAAAAGGAAAGTGAAACTGAGAAAGATAAGCATTGTTGAAGTGGGAGCTAGCCTTGAACTTTGTTCATGCTCACGGAAACTTTGTGAATCTTGATTACAGAAACTTTGCATCAAAAATATGTATCCCCTTGTAAAATTCCATTTTATTATAAAAATAATGTTCCAAGGTTTGCCTTTAGGATGTTTACAATGCTTGTTGGTTTGTACGGTGCAGGACAGAAACTTTGGATGTAGTGCGCGATTTTAAATTTTTATCTGGAACGTCAAACGGTTCTGATTCCTTTTGCAATGTCTTTATGTACAACTTATTTATTTTTCCTAATTTTGGTAGAATTGTTGGGCTAACATAAGTATGGTGGATGTTCATATTGCTACAGACTGTTCTGTTTTTGACAGATTCTATTTTTGATGCATAGTTTGCTTGTTTTGATGAATCTATCAATTTATATCAGTGGACTAAGCCATGAAAAAGTTATGTTACAGTAGATAAAATGAAAAAATAAAATATGAATTGGTTTGCAACAGTACTTAGAGTAGTGATTTGCTTTATTATACTAACGGATCTTACCGAGTTTTCTGTTCAAGTTTTGTGTGGATGAAGTGTCTAATCGAGGATGTCTCGATATGAGGAAAAGGAAGAGAGGCAAGAGCTCAAGCTTGGGGATGCCCGAGGCACCCCAAGTAAATATTCAAGGAGACTCAAGCGTCTAATCTTGGGGATGCCCCGGAAGGCATCCCCTCTTTCTTCAACAAGTATCGGTATGTTTTCGAATTCGTTTCGTTCATGCATTATGTGCAAGTCTTGGAGCGTCTTTTGCATTTAGTTTTCATTTTTCTTTTATGCACCATGCTGGTATGAGATAGTCCTTGATTTATTTATAGAATGCTCATTGCACTTCACTTAAATCTTTTGAGTATGGCTTTATAGAATGCTTCATGTGCTTCACTTATATCATTTGAAGTTTGGATTGCCTGTTTTTCTTCACATAGAAAACCGCCATTTGTAGAATGCTCTTTTGCTTAACTTATATTTATTAGAGCGGGGGCATATCTTTGTAGAAAGAATTAAACTCTCTTGCTTCACTTATATCTATTTAGAGAGATGACAGGAATTGGTCATTCACATGGTTAGTCATAAAATCCTACATAAACTTGTAGGTCGCTGAATATGATATGTTTGATTCCTTGCAATAGTTTTGCGATATAAAGATGGTGATATTAGAGTCATGCTAGTGGGTGGTTGTGGATTGTAGAGACACTTGTGTTGAGGTTTGCAAGTCCCGTAGCATGCACGTATGGTAACCGTTGTGTGACAAATTTGAAGCATGGGGTGTTTCTTTGATTGTCTTCCTTATGAGTGACAGTCGGGGACGAGCGATGGTCTTTTCCTACCAATCTATCCCCCTAGGGGCATGCGTAGTAGTACTTTGCTTTGAGGGATAATAAACTTTTGCAATAAGTATATGAGTTCTTTATGACTATTGTGAGTCCATGGATTATACGCACTTTTACCTTTCCATCATTGCTAGCCTCTTCGGTACCGTGCATTGCCCTTTCTCACCTTGAGAGTTGGTGCAAACTTCGCCGGTGCATCCAAACCCTGTGATATGATACGCTCTATCACACATAAGCCTCATTATATCTTCCTCAAAACAGCTACCATACCTACCTATCATGGCATTTCCATAGCCATTCCGAGATATATTGCCATGCAACTTCCATCATCATCATATATATGACTTGAGCATTTATTGTCATATTGCTTTGCATGATCGTAAGATAGCTAGCATGATGTTTTCATGGCTTGTCCGTTTTTTGATGTCATTGCTACGCTAGATCATTGCACATCCTGGTACACCGCCGGAAGCATTCATATAGAGTCATATCTTTGTTCCAATATCGAGTTGTATGTAAATAAAGTGTGATGATCATCATTATAGAACATTGCCCCATAAAAAAAAGAAAAAAAAAGAAAAAAAAAGGAAAGGCCAACGAAGCCTAAATAAAAAAGGGGGGGGGGCAAAGAAGCCCACCGAAAAAAAGGAAAAAAAGAAGAAAAAGGGGGCAATGTTACTATCCTTTTTCCACACTTGTGTTTCAAAGTAGCACCATGTTCTTCATATAGATTGTCTCCTATGTTGTCACTTTCATATACTAGTGGGAATTTTCATTATAGAACTTGGCTTGTATATTCCAACGATGGGCTTCCTCAAATGCCCTAGGTCTTCATGAGCAAGCAAGTTGGATGCACACCCACTTAGTTTTTTTTGTTGAGCTTTCATACACTTATAGCTCTTAGTGCATCCGTTGCATGGCAATCCCTACTCCTCGCATTGACATCAATTGATGGGCATCTCCATAGCCCGTTGATAAGCCGCGTCGATGTGAGACTTTCTCCTTTTTTGTCTTCTCCACATAACCTCCATCATTATATTCTATTCCACCTATAATGCTATATCCATGGCTTGCGCTCATGTATTGCGTGAGGGTTGAAAAAGCCGAAGCGCGTTAAAAAGTATGAACCAATTGCTCGGCTCGTCATCAGGATTGTGCATGATGGGAGCATTTTGTATGACGAAAATGAAGCATGGCCAAACTGTATGATTTTGTAGGGATAAGCTTGCTTTGGCCTTGTTGTTTTGAAAAGACATGATTGCTTTATTGGTACACTTGAAGTATTATTGTTTTTTATGTCAAATGATAGACTATTGCTTTGAATCACTCGTGTCTTAATATTCATGCCATGATTAGACATATGATCAAGATTATGCTAGGTAGCATTCCACATCAAAAATTATTCTTTTTTATCACTTACCTACTCGAGGACGAGCAGGAATTAATCTTGGGGATGCTGATACGTCTCCATCGTATCTATAATTTTTGATTGTTCCATGCCAATATTCTTCAACTTTCATATACTTTTGGCAACTTTTTATACTATTTTTGGGACTAACATATTGATCCAGTGCCCAGTGCCAGTTCCTGTCTGTTGCATGTTTTTTGTTTTACAGAAACCCAGTATCAAATGGAGTCCAAACGGGATAAAACGGACGGAGATTTTTTTTGGAATATTTATGATTTTTGGGAAGTAAAATCAACGCGAAACGGTGTCCAGGGTGGCCACGAGACAGGGGGCGCGCCCTTCCCCTGGGCGCGGCCTGGGCTCTCGTGGGCCACCCGTAAGGCGGTTGACGCTCTTCTTTTGGTGCAAGAAAGCTAATTTTATGAGAAAGATCTTGGAGAAAGATTCACCCCAATCGGAGTTACGGATCTCCATATATAAAGGAAACGGTGAAGGGGTAGAATCAGGGAACGCAGAAACAAAGAGATAGACCCAATATCGGAGGGGCTCTCGCCCCTCCCATGCCATGGGAGCCAAGGACCAGAGGGGAAACCCTTCTCCCATCTAGGGAGAAGGTCAAGGAAGAAGAAGAAGAAGAAGGGGGCCTCTCTCCCCCTTGCTTCCGGTGGCGCCGGAGCGCTGCCGGGGGCCATCATCATCACAGCGATCTTCACCAACACCACCGTCATCTTCACCAACATCTCCATCACCTCCCCCCTTCTATATTCAGCGGTCCACTCTCCCGCAACCTGCTGTACCCTCTACTTGAACATGGTGCTTTATGCTTCATATTATTTTCCAATTATGTGTTGCCATCTTATGATGTCTGAGTAGATTTTCGTTGTCGTATTGGTGATTGATGAATTGCTATGATTGGTTTGAGTTGCTTGTTTTATTATTGGTGCTGTCCTATGGTGCACTCCATGCTGCGCAAGCGTGAGGGATTCCCGCTGTAGGGTGTTGCAATGCGTTTATGATTCGCTTATAGTGGGTTGCGTGAGTGACTGAAACACAAACCCGAGTAAGGGGATTGTTGCGTATGGGATAAAGGGGACTTGATACGTTAATGCTATGGTTGGGTTTTACCTTAATGATATGCTTGCTAGAGTTCCAACCATAAGTGCATATGATCCAAGAAGAGAAAGTATGTTAGCCTATGCCTCTCCCTCAAATAGAATTGCAATAGTGATTATCGGTCTAGTAACATAGTCAATTGCTTAGGGACAATTCCACAACTCCTACCACCACTTTTCCACACTCTCTATATTTACTTTATTGCATCTTTATTTAAACAGCCCCTAGTTTATGTTTACGTGCTCTTTATTATCTTGCATATCTCTCCTATCACACCTACAAAGTACTTCTAGTTTCATACTTGTTCTAGGTAAAGCGAACGTCAAGCGTGCGCAGAGTCATATCAGTGGCCGATAAGACTTGAGAGAGTATTTGTTCTACCTTTAGCGCCTCGTTCGGTTTGACACTCTTACTTATCCAAAGAGGCTACAACTATCCCATATACTTGCGGGTCATCATGGCGCACGGCGATGGCGGAGAGTGGGCGAGGTGGTGGTGGCGGCGATGTTTAGGCAGTGGCAACGGCGGAGCTTCCCGTCACTATCAGCGCTAGACCTAGATTGGATCGGGGTTTTCGGTGTGGAGCCTGGCAATGCGGTGAACCTCGTACTGCATGCCGTCAACCCCCACCTCTTTATGTAGAGCTGTCTGACAGGGTCCCGTCAACCATATTGCGGTTGGGCGCCCCCGATCAGGGTGAAGATTAGGGGTCCGGTGGGCCGTTGGGCCCACGCGGGAGAGATCAACCTAACAGAGACCACTCAACCGCTCCCCTCCAGCCGCATACTATTTCTTGCATGTATTGTAGCTGGTGGTCATTCATACGACATCTTGCATAAGCCAGTCTCCCAAAATTTTGTAGGAGTACGCCTCTGCCAAAGTGTCAAATCACATCCCAATAGCAGGGTTTATGACCAGCCCTTCCCTTCTCTTTGTGAAATCATGGACCGACAACTCAAGGGCGTTGTTCCTTGTTGGGCACCACTCTCGTTCATCGTCAATTTTGTCAACAAGGGCCCTGAGAAATACAATCAACATTATATCTAAAGAACGCATGCATGGGTTTTGCTGGAGACACATGTTGCGATAGGAGATCCTAGTTCACTCGGGTCGCCCCCCGCTCGGGCGACTCGGGCTCCCCAACCCTAGCCGCCACCGGTGCCTAGCCCGTCCTCCTCCCCTCCTCCCGCCGCCGCCGAAGGACACTGTCGGCTTGCGCCCAGAGGCCGACGGCGGTGGCAGGGACTCTTCCTCCCTCCCGCGTCTCAGGGGTGGCAGGACACCAACATGCGTCGGGGTGCGGCTGATCTAGAAGCGACGACATTGGCTTCAACGTCGACGGCGGTCGGCCCTACCTCGGGCCACAGGCGGCTGCTGCGGCGGCTGGCCTGGATCGGGCAGTGAAGCGATGCGGTCTTTGGCGGCATGTCATCTGGCTTTAGATCGGCGGCGGCGTCGAGGGCCTGGCGGATTGCTTGGCGGCACCCATGGCAGATCTGTTCTGGCTAGTGTAGCCAGCGGTGGTGGTCATCTTCTTCATCGGCGGTGGCCAGCCAAAAGCTTGGTGATCAGATCTTGAGATCCATCATCTAGTCCCGGCTGCGAGTTGGGGAGACATGGTTGCCGGTGAAAACCGAGCCGACGACAGGCGATGGCGGCGTTCTACGCCGTTACCTTGATCAAGGCATCGCCGTGTAACTACTGTCGACCCACTCGTGCTGCTCCGAGGGAAACTCTAGGATCTGGTGTTCCAGATCGGACGATGGCGACACTGCGCTGTCGTTTCTCTCTTGGGAGCATCGTTTATGGAGCAACGCTGGAAGTCAGAGGCAGGAGGTGGAGCGGCTTCGTCTTGCACGGAGCTTCGGTGGAGATGTCAAGTCATGCCCGACTGACAGGTGCTACGCTTGGTCATGCCTGGTCGGCAGGTGCTACGCACGACAGAACCTCCAAGGACTTCAAGTTGTGTCGGCTGGTGATACTTGGTAGCACGACGCTGAGGTGTATCACTGGCAACCGCGACATGTTCAACTGTTTGCGCGCAGGGAGGAGGTGCCATTGGGCGCCGTGGTGGCGTTGATGATAGCTGGACCGGGCAAGGTTGATGAATCAGTACAGTTCTAAAGATGGAGCAGTGGCAGTTGGCGGCGGCGGCCTCTGAGAGCACGCCGGACCAGTGTGTGCCCCAGACCCGGCAAGTGGCTAGGTTGGGGTCTCAGGTCTTAGATGTTAGGCTTGGCTGCAATGTCTGTTTGGTATTAGGCCCAGACTATCTGCAGCCCTTCATCAACTGGATAGGTGTAGCGACAGTTTGTTGTTTAGACGGCGGCTTTAGTCTTACTGTTGTATTGATTTTGTAAGGTCTTGTTAGAATAATTAATAAAGTGGCCGTAGGCATCGCCTAGATGCAGAGGCCGGTGCTCATCCTCCTTTTCTAAAAAAATGGGTTTTGCTGGAAGAACATGAAGCATTTTCCATTCTTTTTTTTGTCTTACGCCATGGAATTAGCCGATGCATTATCTAAATGTAACACATAACATCTAGTAGGAACTTGACCTTAAAAAATCAACCAAAACATAATCTTTAAGTAGTAACTTGATCATTTTCCATTTTTTTTGGCTTACTAAAGTAGTGATCTAAACACTCATATATATATATATATATATATATATATATATATATATATATATATATATACTCTAAATTTTAATAGGATTTAGCATAGCTTAGGACATTTCTAACTGGTCCCTAAAAAATAGCGGAATATCAGATCGAGTAAACCTTAGTGGAGTATTTATACTCCACTAAGTTTTGGTCGGTTCTAGCCAATCCCGTAGACTTAGTGGAGTAAAACGTAGAATGTAGCCGCGTCTGGCGGCGGGGACCTCTGGCAGCCACGTCCAACCGTTGGGAGGCGAGGGGCGGCGGGGCGATTGGGAAAAAGAGGAGGCAAGGGAGGGGAATAGAGAGAGAGAGAGATTTTTTACTCTGCCGCCGAGCGGTGGAGTAAAAATAGGGAGATTTGTGGCCGCCGAGTAATTTGTTTACTCCACTATGGTCTATTAGGGATCGGTTAGGTCCTGGTTAGAGAAGTAGAACCGGACCAGTTATTGGAGCTCGGTTAGAAGTGCCCTTAGCAGCAACGTACAACAAAAGCAAACCACAGAACAAAATTGGTCTGTAATTGAACCATAACGTAGTAGTGATCATATATCTCTCTCGTAATTAATATAACAAAAAGGTCAATACCTTTTGGTCCAGCCAGAGGTCACCTCACCGGTGTTTGCGCATCCGCCTGTCTCACCAACGATGGCGCAGTCCACAGCCTCGTTGTTTTCGGCCGCTGCAGACTGTCCCGAGTCCCGACCGGCTACCAGCGGAAACTGTGCAGCCACCTCCGCAACGAGCGTCGGCGCAGGGCAGCCGGACGAAATATCAGACATGCAGGCCACCCCTACGTGAAACAATTCGCAAGAACGGGCTGGGGTGGGCCGCGGACGTTTGGCGAAGCCCACAGATCCATGCCCGCCGTCGGGAATCATGATGTTCTTCAAGCTGTGAAAGATTTTTGCCCCTAAAAAAAAGCTGTGAAAGATTTTTTCCGCGCCTATCCAAATGCATCTCGGAGTCTTGGTCCGGTGCGTAACACCTAAAACTTCGTTGAACTTGCAAACCTTTATCCGTCCGCCGCCTCCATGAAATCCATTGGCGATGAGACCTTGAGTCGTGACGTACGCGCAATGGAGCTAGGAGTAACTAAAGGAGGATGGAATAAGGTGTAATGCGCAGGGCGGCTAGCTTATACCCAGCTCATCTTTTTTTTCTAATAGCAAGTTAGTGATGCAATCCGGCATCAGCTCCATCGGACGATCCCACGCGGCGACCAGCGCCAGCTGTTTGTACCCGAGGGCGGTGTCAGCTGTGAGCCGGTACATGTAGTGCGTGCTTGGTTGCCTGCATATGGTCTAGCCTGGCTTGCACAGGAAGAACTTGGCCCGTTTGGTTACCTGCGTTTACTGTGCGGTCCGCATCGCACGGAACTTAAAGAACGTCCAGGCCAGGCCCAGAAAAAACGCCCGAATCGGCAGTAGCTCGAGAGCCTGGCTAGGGCGAGGCAGGGAAGGGCGACACGCTTCTCTTCTCCTGCGACCAGGGAGATGGCGTGAGCTCGCCCGCGTTGTCGAAAAATCGGCGGGAGAATTTCGGCTCACCTCCCCCCGAGTCCACCCCTATTTAGCCCCCTCCCTCACCGCCCAACTCCCACCACCATTCTCCCTCCCATCGAGCTCCCCGCCGGCGCGCATAGGCCCCGATGGGCAGGTAAGCGGTGCATCTTCATCGGCCGGCGGTCAATGGCGTCGGCGCTCCTTCACCGTCCGACGGTGATCTTCTACGACCGCCCCCCTCGTCCTCGAGCTGCAGCCGTGGCCTCTGTGAGTTCAACCCCCCTTTCTCTCTGTTCCTTCTAGCTAGATCTGAGCCGCAGCTAGGTTTTGATCTAGATGCATGGTTGATTAGTGGTCTGATCTGTGAGCTCATATGGTTGATTGCTATGATGTGGTTGTTATTTGTGGTAGGGCTAGATGTTGAGCATGTGGTAGGCTAGATTAGTAGTAGAGTTTGAAGCTGAACCTTGTGCTTGTGTTGATTTGTGCTTAGATCTATGATTTATAGCTATTGGTGGTCCATTTGTAGCATGTTATCTGTTGTAGATGTATGTTCGTGCTCATAGATTGTCTGGTATGCTTAGTATGACAGCGATGAACCATGTGCTTAGTATGATAGTGATGAAGCATGTCCTTGCTATGATAGTGATGAACCATGTACATGTGTGCTCCTGCTTTCATGGATTGTCTGGTATGTTGTGTGCTATGCTTACTGTCAATGCGTGCTACGATTGTAGGACATGATCATACAAACGCAAGATCTTAGTCAGGCCATTCTCCTGTCCGACAGCCAGTTTCCACCATCATTTGTCGAGGACTCGCAGCCTATGTCCGAGATGGCACCTGATTCAGAGGTGTTTGCGTCTGATTCCCTCTATGTGCCAGTAGTGCTTGTTGAGCCAACTCCTGCTGCTGCTGCTGCTGCCGCTGCACTCAAGATAGCAACATCAAAGGCAAAGAAGGATGGTAGGTCGAACAACATGAAGTGGTAGCCGTTCATGTCCACGTTCGTGTTGAACAAGATGTGTGAGCTCATCTCTAATGGAGTTAGGACTGACAAGGGCTTTAAGGAGGTGTACTTGAACACCATTGCGAAGCAGGTGTTCGAGTTCTGTTGGCAGGAGGTGTCTGCCACCCAACTTTACAACCACCTAAGGAAGTGCAGAGGTCAATGGATCCAAGTGTCCAAGCTGAGAGACCTTAGCGGAGCCTCATGGGATGAGAATATTTGATCCATAGTTCTGGAGGCAGAGCACTACGCTGGCCATGTCGCGGTTAGCTCACAGCCCTCTTCCTTTTCATACTGTCCACCATTGCCTACTCCTAATCGCAACTTACAACACTTGTGTTTCATTCTTAGGACCACTCAAGGAACGTTGAGTGCCTCAACACACCCATATAGAACTACAGCCAGATGCAACACATCTTCTCCTTCGGGCTGGCAACTGGGAAGCATGCCATGGGCTCGGTGGAGCCTCTTGGTTCTCCCATGCCAGACTTCCCTGGGACCCCGGACGTCGAGGTCCTTGATGGCCCTGAAAAGCCCTTCATGAAGCCCTTCGACAAGCCATTTGACCCTGTCCATGATAGGAGGAGCAAGAGAGGAGGCCTGATGGAGGAGGATATCAATGTCTTTTGCAGCATGACCGAGGCGGTGAAGGAGGTGGCAACAGCCATCAGGGAGTGCAAGCCCCTCGACGTCCACCCTGACCTCTATGACAATGTCATGACCCAGGGTGGTTTCAGCGACGAGGCTCTCATGGAAGTTCTTAGCCACCTTCTTGACAACAAGGCCTAGGGTGTTGGGTTCATTGCCGTGGCAGACGCTCACAGGGTGCTATGGCTCAGCCGGTTGGGCAAGCACTACTACTAGAGTAGTGCTGCATGATGGCGTGCATTATCCCCGACGCCGACGGCGGTGGCGACGCTGACGACAATGACGATGACGATGTACATTTCGTATAGCTAGGGCTGAAAAATTATTTGATGGTATGTATATTTTGGTGAGGTGGTATATACTAACTCCTCACGCTGATGGTGAACTTGCGGTGATAGGACGACACCCTCTTTTGGATGTGGTGGTAGGTTAACAACAAGGTAGTGCTAGGTAGAACTTGCTATGTTGTATGATCATGCATATTTTACTTCTTTTCTGCTCCATTGTTGTTTGTGTCCTGCTTTGCTTGCTACTTGTGTGCTCCATTGATTTTCTGCTTCACCTCTTGCTCTTGTGCATTGCTAGGGAAAGTGGAATGTTGTGTTCATCAGTAAGGCTCCAGGGGTTTACAGTTCATGGGAAGAATCTACTGCACAAGTGACGTCGTATAGCAACAGCAGCCATAAAGGGTTCAAGACTAGCCAGGCAGTAGAACAAGCTTACTCCGACTGGGTGCGAAAGCACGGAGGCAGCAGTATTGACAGTGGCAAGGTTGGAGGTGTCAAAGTGGAAGGCGCTAAGGTGGATCGTCAGTTTGGGCTGAAGCTGAAGAACTTCATCATTTTCTCCCAGTTCATCGCCATTGCTGTGTTGTGGCGTCGGTGTGCTAGGTGTGATCATTGAGAGTAAGCTCGCCAACTAGGGTACAAGGTAAGCACACTATGTACGCTATATGCAACCAAACGCCATGCTCATGTGCCGCTTGGGCCAATGTAGGCAATCAAAAAAAGTGCACTTGCGTATTACCTAATGCAGGGACCCTAGATGCAGGCAACCAAACAATTTGCCGATGACGCATTTGGGGCTGTTTTTGCTCAACCAGGCTGAGTTGAGATGTGTATGCAATGCCGTTATTGTTCACTACTGCAATCAAACACATGCATACTGTTTTAGTGCTGCTACGTGGGTGGAAACAGTTGTAGTTTCTGTTCAACAACTCGGATACACCGACTCATATATATTGTCCAGCACTCGTCTTCCCCGTACGCGTCTTTGCACCATGTTCATACAACTGGCCCGTGGTTCTACAATGTATTGTGTCAGAGACAATTTAACGACGACACCGACGACTGCTTGCATAACAATCTCAGTGCGTCCACTAGCGATTCAGATAACTTGACCCAAAGCAGCCGTGCTCAGAAATTCGCTTCGGTCTGAGTAACACGTACCTTCTTACCTCGCATGATAAAAGTAAAGGTAAGAGGGACCATATTAAACCTAATGAAACAATTATGTGATTCTTCAAAAACCTAACGAACATCATGTGATACTTGAAAATAAGGCAAATTTTGATAAAAATCAGAATGTGTCACGAATCTCAAAATATTGGGAGGGTGGATACAAGCATGGTATATCCATGCATGATAGAATAATGACTCACTCATGCAGTCTGACTGAGCTTAACAGCTTTGTACAAGTGCACCCTCATCCTAGATATTTTTGAATGAGCGTAATTCAAATATATGGCTCGACGTCTTTCTTTCTAGATCGGAGGGAGAGTAATCATCTAATCTCTACTCCTAATCTCTACTTTTAATGGAGCAGTTGGTGAATAGTCCGCGCGGTTTATTTTCGCTGGTTTATTTTCGTCATCCTCCCACCTCCGTTTTATTTTCGTCATCCTCCCACCTCTGCTTACTCGGTATCCTCTAAGCGAAAAAAAACCCTTCTTGGACTGGCAACGTGCGAACGAGCGAGCGAGCGAGCGAAGCCTCCAGGTGCCCTCGAGCGAAGCCAAACCAGATCCCTTCGCCGCCGCCCTCGCCCTCGCAGCCGCCGCCATCGCCCTGGCAGCCGCCGCCGATCCCCTCCCCATCTCCCTCCCTCAAACGCTAACGCAATGACCATGAGTGTGCCGCCCCCTGCTTCCACCCGTCTCGCGATGCGCCGCCGCCCATCGCGGCCACCTCCGTCGCGGCCGCCCCCGCCACCTCCCGTCGCGGCCGCCGCCCCAGCTCCAGCCGCGGCCGCCGCGCCCACGTCCCACCGCGGCCGCTGCCCTGCGCGCAAATGACCCCTTCCGCCGCTGATCTATTTGCTAGAGCCATATGACCATATGATCCCTCTACCACCTCATCTCGTGCTCCTGACATGCCGAGGGGGCGAGAGGAGTAAGAGAGCAGGGACGAGTGCGCAGAGGAGGAAGATGCCTGCCGTGAAGCTGCCAAGCGAGAAGACAGAGGAGGAGCGATACTTGCTGAGGCGGCCGAGATCGGGTACTACATCTTCTTAGATCTTCGCTGTCGTCTAGGTCAGGCCTCCCTCAGATGCCCTGATCCTCCATCATCAGGTTCTTCATCTTCTTAGATCTCACCCTTCCATACCCAATCGGCCAATCCTCTCGAATCGCATCTCACCTGTCTCTGGCGATGACTCCGGCTTGACATCTCACCTCTCACAGTATCCTCTCATCTCTCTCCCAGAGATGCCCTGCACTCTCCTCTCTATGTCTGCTAGCGGTGGCGGCGGCCGGAAATAGAGGGGACCAGTGGCAACGTGGAATGGTACCCAGGGGCGTTCTGGTACAGCGCGAGAGGAAGCAGATGAATGTGCCACATGTGAGAGGGAGAGGTCTGTAACGGTATCTGGTGGTGGCCTCTTGAAAAGAACCCAAGATTCTCACTAATATCCTGTAGCTTGCTATGTTCTTCGGGCTCTCTCAAACGACAAGAAGATGAGTTACAGCGAATTATACGTCTCACCCCATTGTTTGTACAATGGTATCCACTTTGAGTAGTAGTGTTGTGGGTTGTGGCTAACTGGCTATGTGGATTTGTCAGTGATTTTGCTAGCTTTGATGTGTTTCGGTTGGATGAAAGGGAGTGTGTCGGTGCAGGTGCGATGCATCCGATTGAGTATAGGAGGACCGAGGACATGTGGTGAGGCGTTGTGCCCTGTGGCACAACGACAAGGGTGCGCACAAGCTGACTAGCGTCTAGCTCCATGGCCTCATCAATGACAGAACCAGGTACATCGCCAACCATTCAATTTCCTCTGACTTGGAATGATGCATTCATGGATGATGGTGGCCTGCACGCTCCTTCACAGTTATTGATTAATCATAGCCATACATTGTTTATCATTTTCGTGCTTGCAAACAACTATGATGTAAACTGTAGGCACCGAAGACATCTCATCATCCTACTATTTTTATCGCACTTTTTTGAAATCTTCTGCATTCAACCCGTGTGAACTTACCTCCTGAATCATCTTACTTAGCAAATACGTATTTTCGTGCAACATTTAGGACGACCATTAGATCAAAGTATGGTACTGCAATTTTTTATACTGTTCCACAGATCGATGGCGTAGCTAACACTCTTAATTGTTCATAACATATATTCACATTTGCTCATTTCTGCATAAATTACTGAATTATTATCGGAATAAAAGATAACTTTGTGCAGTCATGATTTTTGAAGCAACCGTGTATTAGGATCTCAGAAATTACGCGCTTCAACATTACTAACTTACTTTCTGGAGAGATATCACCATTAATGATGTATTTTATACTGTTCAAAAGTTCCGTTGGTTTTGCACAAGGTGCTCCCCATAATTAAAAATGTATCCATCTTTGAGTAAAAGAATGGTGTAAGTAACTGCACCTATTTGTTAGATACTGGGTAAACAAGCTTGTCAATTTCCTCTCAAGAAATTGGCCAGGTTGCGCTCACAACTGAGCCATATCTACGATGCTCAATATGTTGTTGCTTTTCTCTCTGAATCCTCGTCTATGAGGACCAAGCATGACACGGCAGCGAGGAGGAGGATAAGAAAAATCTCGGAAAGCATGAAATGGGGAAGTTGGTGTGTGTTTGTAGAAGTTGAGCAGTTATTGTCCGAGAAAATGGAATAGCACATCTGCTGACCCATCCCTCTTTTCTGTTTCAAAAGTCCACATGAGTTCTATGCTATATTCTGATATTTTCATATACTATAATAGCTTTAGTGATTTATGTGACCACACAATGTTGGCGAAAACAGTAAAAATTGGCTTTTTAAAGAGGAACAAATGATCGTCAATGGTGTACTAAACCATGAGAGTACGGCGCCTTCTGTGTTGTGGACATGGCATGGGCTGTCTTCTGTGAGTGCCTCTGTAACGTTTGTTATTTTGCCTAACTTTCTGAAGTTAAACCGTCCTTCCACAAAGTTCCATCTCCTTGTTGAAACAAAGGTTCACTGCTGTGTTCTTGCTTCCATTCCGCGGTATATTGGAGTGTTTCATCCTAAAATATGTCTGGTTACATGACCACAAAGAGATAGAAGGATATGATGTGTAAGTTACCTTTCTGATACAACCACAATACTATGCTGCTATTATTATTCGAGTTCAAAGATTTGAGACTCTGGACTTTATGGTCCGTTAAATCAGTTTTATTAAATTAACTGAAAAAATAGATTAGCTCACAAGTATGTATACTCAGTATCTCAGGTTCTGCTTGCAGCTAATTTTTCTTGTAATGGCATCAGCTAAAATATTGGTATGATCGAATTGATAGAAGTTCTTTCAACATAGAAATGTATTTTCACTGTATAAATTTAGCAATTGCAGGTAAGACAGTAATGGTTAGAATCACAAATTACAAGATGCCATGATACCTGATGAAACTGCTATTGAAATTCGTACACTAATGCAGCATATTCTTTTGATTAGAAGCAAACGTGGACACTCAAAAAGAAGCTGGAAAATCAGGATTGGAACCCAACGAGGAAATCTGAAAGCATAGACCATGTTTAAGAACTGGTTGTTTTTGTTGTGCTATTTTTAAGAAAAAGGATTGTCTCGAAGGAAATGAAGCTTACCAACAAGGAAATTATGGTGAGGAGGCACTTTTATCCACCCTTGGCAATACAAAGGTACTCAACTCCAACCCTATCCAAGAAGCGGAATATATCATACTCTAGAGTTTGGACTTTAGACATATTTTATCCTTTTATTATACTCATGATCGTTTTGGAAACAGATGCAATGCAAATGTTATGTATTGTGCTTTTGCTTGTTCAAGGGACCTCCTGATGACACATGATGGAAACGGATCCGTGGATTAATTCAGATGGCATTAATTGGAGAGAAGGGATCTAGCTAGGTTTGCAATGGCATGTGTACTACCAAAAAATAACATCCTCAGGTTCTCTCCTGCAAATCTAAAGATCATGTTCGCAGAGCTAATAAATGTATATGGATTAAAATAAAGATGATGTGTATTCACCAATATATATGTATTTCCATCAAGAAATAAGTTTGGAAGAGTAGTAAGTACCACGACATTTTCTTTCATAATACCATGGTGTTTATTTGATAATGTGTTTCTATGAAATGCATATGTTGCTTTAATTTGCTCGTCCACGAACCCCTCAAAATTATCTGACAATCTGCTTATACAAACAGCTTTGAGTTTGGTGCACTCTATTGCTTTGTTAGGCTTGGTGGTGTATCAGATTCAGAGAATAATAGTCCCTCTGTCATCATATTTTTGTTTGTGGTAATGCATGACATTCAACTGTATGTAACAATATGGCAATGACTCAAGAGACATCGGATCTGCCTTCTTGGCTTAGGGCATCAGGGGTGGCACACGCGTCCCACTTGGTGGCGGTGACAGATCGGCAAGAACAAGGGTGGGGTTGTATTAAGGAGGAGAGCGGGGCGGTTGGCGAGGGACTCCTCCTTGGCGGTCCGTGGGGAAGTAAGGTGAGGTGGGTCTCATTACTAGAGCCATATGACCAAAAAGATGATAGGAAAGGCTCTTTCCAAGCATACAAGCATAAGGTCAAGTTTATTTCTTAATATAATTTGGCCAGTCTGAGACCTAGTACCTTTGTTCTGCATAGATTTCTCATACTAATTCTGCCATCGATTATGAGTGAAATCACCATGACATTTCCAAGCTTTGTCTTCGATGCTTGGGTCGATGATACCTGAAATTCTTGGGAGTTCTTTCGAATCAAAACAGTAGAATGTAAGCTTGTGGTGACTTTGTGAAGTTTTGGCATTGGACCGTTTGAAACTTTAGATTGACAGAGAGCTAGAGACCCTGGTGGTCTGAAGGATGTTAAATTTGAGAACACAAATTATTGTTGTTAAATAATATTTGCTTCCTTCATTTGGAAAAGTTAGCGTTGTTGGGAGTTTGATATTGCGGAGCTGGGAACCGGCGAGGTAGGCGACATCGTTGACGACGGCTGTCATGGCCTCCACTTGTACCCTCATGCAGGTGGACTGCTGGTCATTGATGGAGTCGGGATCATGCAGCAAAATCTATGATATTCTCTGGAAGCTGCAGGTAGGTCAGGCTGTTCATGAGGATCCGACGACGACCACCAAGGTATGCCCTCCTCTCCTTGCCCTTGGGCTGCCATCTCTGATCAGGTTGTAATCTGCTGGTGCAGTGTTGCTCTGCTTTGATTTGGGAATTCCTATGGGATCTATTTTTGATTGGCCAAAGCTGGTTTGTTTGCTGCCGTTTGGTTTAACATGATGCTATAATGCGCTACAGAGAGATATGTTATTCCAGTACAAGTGGCCGGTCAGTTAATTTGAGGATTTTTTGCCTTTTGTTCTTCAGGCCTATAGTGTGTGGTTTCATTCCGACAGTTAAAACTTGCATTGACTTGTTAAACTTCATGTGACCGGATCAGTAGGGGAGGATGATCGCATATGGAAAATACTGCTCCATGGTACTAAAATCTGTTATAGGTGTAGGAAGTCAATTCTAGGAAATCCTGGGATGTGCTCATGCATGCTTGGTCTGAACCTTTTCTTTTCAATCAGTTGATGAACCGATGACCTCAGATCATGCTGTATGTATACTCCACTACATACGGATAGCCCGCTCGTCGTATCTTGACATAGTGAAATCAACTTTGATCGATGGAGATGGATTTCTTTCCTGTTGGTGCAATTGTATGTTCACGTGGTTCTTTCAGGTCCTTTATCTCTCTAGCTTCTTGATGTTTTCCTTATCCGGTGTAATTTAGTTGCCATTTGTAATAGTCAAATTTTCATGTCAAATATGACTTGAAGATTTTCTATGCCAATTGACATGTCATTTATTTTCTAATTAACCTATCGTTGATGGTGTCTGATCTCCTTTCTGACATATTCCAAGAATAAGTTCTCATGTTCAGTAAATGCAATTCGGTTGATTATTCTGAATTATTGCATTAGGTTATTATGATTTAATTGTACTTAAATTTTGTTTTGCATAGGTATACAAACAACAGTATAACAACTCTAGAAATCTACATCTTAATACTGCCCTATTTTCGCGGATTATAATCTCCAGGCTGGAATCAACAAGCCCACATAATCTTCAGTCTTCCACAATTATGTTTTGCTTCATGTTCTATGATCAGGTTGTAATCTGCTGGTGCGGTGCTGCCCTGCTTTGATTTGGGGATTCATCTGGGATCTAATTTTGACAGACCAAAGCTGGTTTGTTGGCTGCTGGCTGGTGTCACATGATGGTACTGTGCTACGGAGACTCGGAGAGAGATGTTTTTCCAGCAATAGAAGTGGCCAGTTAGTTAAGCTGAGGATTTGTGCCATCTCTTCTTCAGGCATGTATCTTGTGGTTTCAGTCAGATAGTTAAAGTCGCATTGTCTTGCAACAGCGAGTGACTGCTGGGTTAACTGTTTGTGGTTTCAGTCGGATAGTTAAAGTTGCATTTTCAGTCGGACACATGTTTGTTGTTTTGCCTGCTTTTTTCTTGACTGCACACTCCTGCCGTTCGTTGTCGTGCAATGTTGAAGTTATTCATGGGGTGGGGTGGATGGAAGTTAGTACCAGACTAGCACTTTGGTTGTCCCTGTTTGGTGATAAAAAAGCTTTGACTGAATATTGAATCAATAATGTTTCTTTTCAGCAATCCTTCTGCTATTGCCACCGCTTCCATTCATCAAGATATCTGTCCATGCATATCTTCTTGATGACCAGACATAAAACCTTGGATTCCCATAAATATGTTAGGTACTCACCTGCGTTTACTGAACATATATGTACTTACATTCTTTTTTACTTTTGTATGCTTCAACTTCAGCTAACAATTTGCTGATAAGAAGCGGTCCCAACAGATTTTATGCATTCGAAAAGAATTCTAACTTCATCAAACGAATTAGAGGACCAACCGTAGGTTTCATGTACGTGTGAATCAGCAGACAAGTCTCATTCAACAAAGAAGATAATTGTGGGGAATTTTTGCAAGTAATATCCATCCGCGGATATTCTCAAAGACAGCGGCGGGGGGCATATGATGAAGGATTTGCCAACAAGGGGGTTATCGTCAATTATCCCGTTTGCTGAAGATGCATTCAAACAAGAAGATAATTATGGGGAATTTTCGCAGGTAATATCCATCCATGGATATTCTCAGTCTCTTGCTTGGAGAACCTTTTTTTGCCCCCTTGCTTGCATGTAAACATCAACCTCAAATTGTACTTGGTCATATTATCAGAATTGGAACAGAAAAAAGGGTGTAAAGTTGGTGTTACTTAGAACTTAATGATGCCTTTGTTCGATGCAAAGAATTTAATTTTTAAGAAAATCATTTTTAAGAAAAGGCTGGGACATCTATTGTTGTTTGTATTTTAGTGTTACAATGTAAATCATTTGTGGTAGCAAACATGTTAACCAGGGCGCAAGTATGTGATTCATGTTGTATTGTACTTAAATCAGTTTTTTAAGTCCACAAAACTAACTACATGCTTCATTTGGTTTTGTGTTTTCTTTTCGCTTTTTTTCTTTGTAATAGTGCTCGATGCGATTTTCAATATGAGCCATCTCGAGTCTGAAGTCCAAACCATGCAACCTCTTTCGGACTATGAAAATATGAGCCGCTGGGCTTCCTTCCAATTGGTTGGTGCCTCAAGAGGCCTCAAATAGGGTGGAAGACTGATTTGAGCTTCGGTTCTGTTGGCAAATCGAGGGGAGGAGAAATCAAAGTCATGGAGAAAAAATTCGACCCTAGAACCCATGGCCTCGAGTTGTGTGCATGTTTGGTGCGACAAATTGGCGCCCATTAGGCGGCGATTAGACACTAAGTGGTCATGCGGGGACATGTGAGGGACCCATCCTACCTCAATGGAAAAACAGTGGAACAAGTCCATGACATTTGATGTCAATTGCGAGAGGTAGTATCATGGACGAATGTATAGGGTATATTCCAGATCTTGAGCTATGGTTATTATTGGGCTAGGAACTTGTGTTATTTTTTTTCCCGTTGCAACGCACAGGCAGTTTTCTTAATAATATTAAATTCCTACCCTTCATAACTTGTATTTTTTGACGATAAGTAAGTACCTAAGTCTATGTTACGTTTAAGTTAAAAGTACAATGTTGATGTGGGCCATACATACACCGATTACTAAAGCGGTTAGTACTTAAATTGACCATCATGTCCTATGTGCCTTAGGGTTAAGTTTTAATCTCCACCATTGACTCTCTTAAGGTGGGTATACTGAAGCAGACCCCTTATAATTATGAATGGTTTATAAAGTTGAAGGATGAAACTTGAACGAACACAATGATGAGGTTTGTAAAGTGGAGCCAAAGACAAGTTCGAGTGAGAAATATGTACTTCTCTCAAACTATATTATCAGATGACGATGAGGGCCTTGAACACGATGAAAATGAGTTTCTGATGGTTCTATTTTGTTGTAGGCGAAGTCTTTAATTATAATTATCAATGTGTTTGTTTTTCTTAAGGACACAATGACATGCAAGGTAGGGGAAATTGAAGCCAAAACATGCAGGACGGCCGGGAGTGTGCCATTTTTTCTATGACAGGTTAGTGATTTTATCCTTTTTGTATTTTTACATTGCTAGGTACAGTAGTTTATATGAAATGATTTGTTAATGGCAGGGGGTGGTTCTTCTATCTTCATGGAATCAAGCGGTAGCACCAGATGCTGACATGCATGGAAGGTAGCAATATGTGTATTTGTATCAAATCATCCAAGAATGTGCTCTGAAATAAAAGTAACATGGAGCATACTCTAAAAATCAGTTTGGTTTGAGCCCACGCGATCAATCAAACTTCTCTAGCATGATAAAAAGAATGCTACAACATGAGTACTACAACAGAATCAGGTTGGTTTGAGCCAAGCAAGAGTACCAAAATCCTGACAAAAAAATTAAGGATGCAAACCTTGCAAGTCGAGCATGGGGAGCTCGACTTCGGGGCCGACCTGGGCGCAGGTGACGGGGAACTCGTAGCAGTGACGGACTACCAGCAGCGTCCAACACGGTGCTCCTCCTTGCAGGTCGATGGCGGCGAGGAGCGCTAGCGTCCGTCACCGCCTTTGTTGAGCAGGACAAGGCCGTCGTGCCCGCGCTCCTCACGCTCCTACTCGACCTCGCTAAAATAGACAAGTTTGGCTCGATCGTGGCACAGAGGATGCGGGTGAGAGGGAGAGGCGACGCAGACGAGAAGGCCCGGCAGCGATGCCTGAGGAGAAAGGCGGCGACACGACTGATTCGCCGAGGCAGGTGAGGGGAAGGTGCGTCGCCGCCGCGGGCTAGGGATTTGGTGGAGTGGGTGAGCGAGGGGAATGAGCGTGAAGAGGCGACTAAGCGAGTGAGCGAGGGGAAAAACTGGAAACAAAAGAAATGTTCACTTTTATAAGGCCTTGAAGATATTTCACACAAGATGCAAAGTAGCTCATTCTTAGACGAACACTTGTGTCCGGTGGAGTATGCCCCTTGTGTTTATTTTGTCCATTAACATCAGCCAGGCGAACACTTTATGTTTCATGATACACTTTGTCTTCCAGATCATTGTGATGTATGCGGGTGGCTGCAGTTCTCTGAAGAAGTTGTAGAATTTCTTGGGCCGAAACTAAACGTCTCCCCAACAAGTAATCCATTCATCAACCATCATTGGTTCCATGTAGAGATCATTCATATGATTCTGCAGACATGTTAATGGCTGCAGCGCCTCAGTTGATAGAGGGAGATAAACGTTTTCAGAAGCCTATGGCCTGTCTTGGAATTGCACTATAGAAATACCCCCCTCCCTTGTGAAAGAGAACATGTCTGGCAGGTTGTTGAAAGGGGGTTCGTCATTGATCCAAATATCTTTCCATAGAATGATTGTGTCGCCAGCTCTAGGAATGCAAGTTGTAACCCCTCTGTATATGTCCATGAACGAGAACACATCGTTCTATATATCTTTCCATAAAAGAATTGTGCAAAAATTTCTTAAGCGCAACAACTAGATATTAATTTGTAATAGAATTTTAGTTGGATCATCGCTCTATATGTATACATCATTAATTTATCATTCTTTATCAATTTACATTGCAAGTGAATTGGACTACAGTAAATACCCAATTGTGTCCATGCTATCTTCTTTCTACATGTGAAATTTGACATGCATTATGTTTACATAATTCCAGAAAAATATTTTCGTAGCACGTGGCAAGGCACCGACATTCCCATGCTATCTTATCTCTACATGTGAAATTAAACAGTCATTATGTTTATACAACTCAACAGCAATATTTCAAAAGCCCGTGGCAACGCATGGGCAGTCTACTAATTAAATTAAATGGCTAGCTAGTAGCGGGCTTCTTTCTGCTGCTTGCCGCTTAACTTCAATTTATTTATTTTAGAAAAGAAGGATTTACCTCCGTCCTCTGCATCTGGATGATGCATGCACTTATTTTATTAATTATTCAAAATGACCTTACAAAATTGTACATTAGTAAGTCTGAATCCACCATCTTAGCAACAACTGTCGGCACAGGACTCTGCGGATGCTATGTCTTGCCACCTGTCCCTATCGGACCTTTTCTTTCGTGCTGTGTCTTGGCACCTGTCCCTATCGGACCACTAGTAGAAAAGGGCCTATTGTCCCGGTTCATAAGGGCCTTTAGTCCCGGTTCTGGAACCGGGACTAAAGGGTCGTTACTAAAACCTCCCCCTTTCGTCTCGGTTCTTACACGAACCGGGACTAAAGGCCGTCCACGTGGCCGCTGCCTGGAGGTCCACCTTTAATCCCGGTTGGTAACACCAACCGGTAATAAAGGAAATTTTATGATTGGATTTTTGATTTTTTTTTTTGAATTTTTTTTTGAATTTCAAATTTCTTAATTATTTTAACCTCTAATCTCTAATCACCCCTCATCACTGTTCAATTTAACCTCTAATATCTAATCACCCCTCATCATTTCAAATCATCTAACTTTCCGGACGGTCACCCATCCTCTCACTACTCCAGTCTGAGCACGCTTAACTTCCTGGTTCTATTCTCCCTCGTTTCCAAGTCTGCACTTGTTGTTTTCCTCACAATAGTAAGATGTCAATCCTATTAACCCTCAGGAATTTAGCTTGAACATGAAGTCACACATTTCACTGTTTGAGTTTGAAACTATTGTTCTAAAAACAATAATTATTTAGTAACACTAATATTTCTTGAATAAATAGTTTGACCACAGTTTGACCATAGGTTGACCACAGTTTGACCAGATTCGACCAAAATTTAAAAAAACTAAAATAATTATTTACTAACACTAATATTTCTTGAATAAGTAGTTTGACCATTGTTTGACCATAGTTTGACCACAGTTTGACTAGATTTGACCTGATTTGACCAAAAAATTTTAAAAGATAAAATAATTATTTAGTAACACTAATATTTCTTGAATAAGTAGTTTGACCATTGTTTGACCATTGTTTGACCATAGTTTGACGAGATTTGACCAAAATTCAAAAAAACTAAAATAATTATTTAGTAGCACTAATATTTTTGATTCATTATTTAGTAACACTAATACTTCTTGAATAAGTAGTTTGATCATAGTTTGACCAGATTTAACAAAAAAAAAACTGAAATTTGAGCACAACTTTTTTCCTTTTAGAATTTGAGGATTCTAAAAATTTGCAAACAGTCCGTAGGCGGTCAAAATCTGATGCGGATTTTCATGCTGAATTTTTTAATATATTATACGTTTTTTCCGACATCGTATGCAAACGTGATAGATGTTTTACATTTTCCCTACACCTTTTGCAACACATGTCCAAATGTAAGTTTTTAATTTTTCCTAACTAGTAGATGTAGTAATATAACTACATCTCGAAGAATTTTATTTTTTGAATTTTTTTATCATTTTCTTTTGTATTTTTCAAAACTGAAATGGCGATACGCGCGCGGGGGGGGGGGGGGGGGGGGGGGTAGAGTTTGAAAATGGGACCATTAGTACCGGTTCGTGGCACGAACTGGTACTAAAGGTCTCAACCACAGGTTCGTGCCACGAACCGGTACTAATGGGCATCGCACCCTTTAGTACCGGTTCGTGGCACCAACCGGGACTAAAGGTCGTATTTGAAACGGGAGTAATGCCTGTACGGTGCCCTCGCCGCTCGAACCGGGACTAATGCTCACATTAGTCCCGGTTCGTAATGCAACCGGGATTAATGCTCTTTTCTGGCCGAACGAAAGCCCTGTTTTCTACTAGTGGACCTTTTCTTTCGCGTTGTGTCTTGGCACCTGTCCCTATTGGACCTTTTCTTTGCCGGCTCGACATACCACGTCATATGCCATGCAAGGACTATTGCGTGTACCACTCTTTTGTGGAAGGCGTTTCTTCCTTTGAATACCAAGATTTTTTGTCTTGCGGGTTTTGCTGGATCGCCTCCCCCCCCCCCCCCCCCCCACGGAGATAGAGGTGGCCAAGCGGCATGGGCCTAGCTATTGTGTGTGCCTCCTTTGTGGAATCCCTTAGTCTAGCCCACATATTCTTGACCACCACGCTGCCCTTTCATATGGAGCTTTGTCGTATTGCTTTCCGGCCTGAGTCGCAGGCCCCAGTCATGGGCGAGTTACTGAAAGCTCGGGCCAACCATACCGGTAGGAGCATATGCCTCTTTCGGTTACTGTTTGCGGTGATGAACTACAACTTGTGGATGACATGTACCAATATGGTTATTGAGAGGATCTTGTTTTGGCATGCCTCTGCCTATGTGTTTAAATTTCTGGCCTTCTTGAAGCACCGACTGCCACTCTTTAAGCAGTGGGACAAGGAACATCTAGGCGGCATGATTGTGTAGGCCGTTGACTCACATCAAATCCTACCCGTTGATTTGTCACCTCTGGGGACCCTTTTATCGCCTTTTTTCTGTTTGGGCATGTTTTATTTACAGTTAGACTAATTTATTGTCAAATATGAGGGGGGCAGGGGTTGTAGTAGCAGACCTTAGCAATTTTTTTTACATAATTACGTCTTATGATTCCCGCAGCAACTTTCTTATACCCGCATTAATTCAGAGCTGAAACAGACACGTCATCTTGAATGAATCAGGTTTGCAAGTTTTGAATAATCACTGCGTACAACCATTATAAATTTGGTTCTTGTCCAGAGCTAGACACCTTGTGTCCAGCTACAAAATGTTAATTCAATGAGGCACACTTAAAGTGAAGGAGGATAGTAGTGTTATGTTCCACAACCTATTTCTTCCATAGTGTGTCTCTCCCACGAATTTTTTTAGAGAAAAGAATGCAGGCGGACATGCATGCACCCTCAAAATTTTGCTCCCGGTGCTTGCCTCCTCTCCATATTGCTGGCACATATGTTGTGCTCTCAAACGGCAAACATAAACTCATGCCACCGGGCATCAACAAGCTGGAGAAAGAGAAACTATGGGCTTAGGAGGTGTCAGTACTCAGTAATGCGGATATAATTTTCCTTGATGTGCCTGATCGAGCATCAGTTACTCATAGCACAATCAGCGGATCTGAAGCTGTCTGTATGATGGGGGGAGAAAGATGGATGCCCGAGCCCGCTCACAGTTCGCCAGCAATGAGTGTTGCAGAGAGGTAGATGATGAGGGTGACGACGGAGACGCTAATTTCGTTGAACATTGGACAAAGTAGCTGAGCGCACCCTTTGTTATAAAGCCATTAGTGGAGACCATTAGTGCCGGTTCTGCAACCGGCACTAAAGGATGGAGACTAAAGGTCTCCCTCTAGTGCCGGTTCGTCACGAACCGGCACTAAAGGCCCACCACGTGGCACGAGCCCGTGCCGGGGGGCTGGGGGCCTTTAGTCTCGGTTCATTGGTTTATGATTTATTTTTCCTTTTAATCTAGTGTTTTTTATTTTTTATTTTTTATTTCAAACATATTTTACGCTACTATGTATTGTACACGTTATGCATATATATATATATATGTATATGTATATATATATATATATATATATATATATATATATATATATATAGGGAAAATGCATCCTACTACCGGGTGTAGCTACACCCATTTCTCATATACTACTATGTGGTAGTATATATACTATTTTATCATTTTTAGTATGTTCATATACTATATCTAAGATACTTCAAAGCGAGTTATGTGAAAAAATTGCATGTGAGCCCATGTTTTTATCATATTTGTGAAAATACGTACATATTTGTACGTAAAAAGAAGTATGCTAAAAATATACTATATACTACCTAAAAAATAGTATATATACTACCTAAATATTCTTACATACTACATACTACGCATACATACACTGCATCTATGACCTAGTTGAGCAAAAATCCTGTTGTTTCCTCTTGAATCGCTCGTACGCGATCCTCTGGTAGGAGCTGATCCCGCATCTCCCTCGTCTTTAAAGAAGGGGATCAATATGCATATATTAGTTATGTGTTTACATATTAGATAATGATATAAAAATTGTGAATAGTGTTCTGGCAAATGTACCCATTGGAGTCTTATCATTTTTGCTCCCTCAGACGCCATCATGCGAATGTTCTCGCAAATGTAGTATGCACATAAATTTGATATCGGCGCCTCCTTCAGGGCCTTTATGAAAATATATAATTCAATCAGATAATAATTAATTAAGTATGATAATGGTATTGAAACTAGAATTGAAGAGATGTGCAGATGTAACTAGAAGTACTTAATTATCTTGGGTCGCACCCATTTCAGCTGTTGTTTCCATTGGCCTTCAACCCGTTTGATGAATGTTTGCCAATCTCTGCCCACAGGCAATGAAAATGAATAAAAGAAGAGTTATTAATTAGTTGATATCAGGAAATGAACTAAAGAGGCCGACATATAGTTCGATAATGATTGTAATTACGTTTCAACCATCCCTCTCACAATTGCGTAGTCATTAAGCTCTTTAAGTAGTGAGTCCAGGACTTGCACTTTTTCCTCGTTAACTTCAATGATTAGTAGGATCCAGTGAAAACTGCATGCGCACACATTAGTATAATTAAGTGGGCATGTGCATAGCTTGTCAACTACACTTATTAACATCTAGTAAGCAAAAACAAAATTTGTAGTACAAGACAGTGTCACTCACCCGAAGTTGTAAGGAAATAGTATTTCTGGTTGGGTATTTTTGCACCAAGAACTCTACCAAGCTTTTCTCTATGTCTTTTTTATCCCATTCATGTGACCATATCTCTTGATTAATGGTATTTGGGTCAATGAACCCAATGCCATAGCATCCAAGTCTTTTCATTTCATACATCTTCATTCTACATAATAGCACAACAAAGAATATATAGTGAGGATAATTACAGGTAATGAACGAGCACTACAGCTAGCTAGAGAATTAAATTACAGAAAAAAAATCACTTACAGACAATAGCAATTGACGAGAGATTTGTCGAGTGCGTCTTGATTGAGAAACTGAAACATTTCTTCAAAATCAACCCACAACTCTTTTTTATGGTAGTAATACTCTGCCTTGACGTTCACCATGAGGGACTCTCGATCGGTAGTCTTTGCTTCTTTCGGGTACCATTGATGCAATTCATACATTCAAGTTGAGAGCTTCGGGATCTTCTTAGGCTTGACCATAGGTTGGCCGCGGACATATTTCCATTTTAGTTGCCCCTCTGTAAATGTTTCCATAGTCCTCGATGCCTAGGAGTTGTTCTACAGTGATACCGACCTCTTTAGCCTGCCTTCTATGATTGTCGGTTATTACCAGCTGCTGACCGGCGGTATTCACATGTGTTTGTAGCGTGGGGATTGATTGCACTACCTGTTCTCCCAGCTGGTGAATAGTTTTTCCGCAATTTTTTGCCAGCTGCTTGGCTTGAGCTCGACTCCTTTTTCTGTTCTTGATATGACTTCCTGATAGAGCGCTCATAGTCTGATTTCCTATGCTTGATAGCTGGTTGAGCATTATCAATGAAGTTTTGTATGACATGCTCAGGTATGATCCCCTTTGATGGCGGGGGTGGTTTCAGGCCAAAATGGGCCCTCAATTGGGCTTGCACTTTGGCTTCGTTTTCCTCGTCAGTCAGGTAGTAAGGCAACCTCAGAAGAGGCTTGATGCTTGGATCATATTTGAATTTCTTGCCTCCCATTGTACCGCTAGCTAACGTAGCTGCGACACCTCTCTTCCAGTGTTGCCGAGGCGGCGAAGACGGGTACGCGGTGCCTGACTTGGAGGAGGACTTGGCTGATGCGGTGCCAGAATTGGAGGAGGAGAAGTCGGCTAACGCGGTGCCGGACTTGTAGGAGCGGGATCAGTCTGCTGATTTGGAGGAGTGTGGGTCTGCTGAGGCGCCGCGGACTTGGAGGAGCGGGAGTCTGCTGAGGTGGGGCGTACTTGGAGGAGGAGCCGGCTGATGCAGTGTTGATGGTCTCGAAAAGATGATGCAATGGTTTCTCCATAGAATGATATGATGTACGGCCTCTCCCAGTGTGTGCTCGTCGTCACCTCCAGGAATGTCAAGCTCTAGCCCCGACTATCGTGCGACTACTCCATCAACCCCGACACGAGCATAGCCAGCTGGAATCGGGTTGCAATGGAAGGTTGCTTTAGGGGTATTTGTATAAGCATATCCTTCCGCCACCTTCATGGATATGTTCTTCATTTTAAAGTATAGCTCACAAGTTTTCGTAGCTATGATATCATCCACATGGTATCTATCCAGCAGTGCATCATCGCTCGGAGCGGAACCCACGCTGCTTCTCGGCATGGATGGGATGCTGCTATCCAATGCTAGATCCGCTAGCTACTGCCGCTGCTGAGACCCCCTTTCCTGGCTAAGTGAGTCGATCTGCTGCTGCTGCTGCCGCTTGAAAGTGAGTTCCAACTCCGCATGCTTTGATTCTACGATGCGAAGGCGGTCTGCTTCCTGCTTCCTCTGCTCCTCCTCCAGCTTCCTCTTCTGCTCCTCCTGCTGGTTCTTTCTCGCACGACTTCTATAGTCGGCGTTCTAGTCCGCAAACCCCTCAAACTACGGAACAACGCCTTTGCCTCGTGTTCTTCCCGGGTGTTTAGGCTTTTTCAGGGCGCGCGTAAGCTCGTCGTTCTCTCTGTTGGGCGTGAACACCCCTGTTCGAGCCTCTTCTATTACAACAAGCAGAAAACAGTAGGAAAACCAATGAATATGCATCGACTCCTTGATGTTTGCTTGAACTACGTCGGTATTTCCCCAAAGAGGAAGGGATGATGCAGTACATCAATGGTAGGTATTTCTCTCAGTGATGTAACCAAGGTTATTGAACCAATAGGAGAACCTCATAACACCACGTAAACAGCACCTGCACACAAATAACAAATAATCAGAACCCGACGTGTAAAAGGGGTTGTCAATCATTTTCAGGTATGACGCCTCAAGATAGGCAAATAACGTGAGATGAAAGTGGTAGATAGGATAAATAGATCGCGGAACAAATAAAGTACAGCAAAGTATTTTTGTATATTAATTTGATTTTATATATTATGAACTTCAGTTTCTTTATATGCCAAAACAAATTCACCAATTTGGAAACGTCTGTCAGTGTTAAATAATTAGGCACATAATAAGATGAAATCCCTTTACTTCCATTCATCACAATTTCGTGCCTAAAGAAAATCTTGGAGGCTATCTATAGTAGGCTTATTATGTTTTCCGGGTGCCATGTAGAATACTAAGAAAACATAATTTTAATTTTATCTTTTATATTCTTTTATGCTGAAGCTGTATCTAGATAACAAAAAATTATCCAAAGTGATTCTCCTTCATATAGACCAAACTATATTCTCGCTTCCATGAGACACACTATTTGAATAGTTTGCCTAACACGATGTCTCCTTTAGCAGATCCGTGCATCGCAACATGCAAGCAAATCAAATGAACGAGTGAAAGTTATATATCAAGCAAATCAGATGAAGGCGTGTGGACAAGTTATATATCTTATAGCCAATCATGTAGTTTACTTTTATGCAGTATGCAAATAGTATAAAAGTTATCTGGGGCTAATACTATGGCATGCTTTTGGTTTCTATCATACCAAACCTTGCTTAGGTATTTCATGTCACATTGTATAATAAATGTGCCCATGGCATGTAGATAGGGCAGTTTTTTAGATATTTTACGGGATGATTACTGTTGTGAGTATCTACCATCACCTACTCTTTAAGTAATATCAGATGTATTTCCATAATGACATATATTGAGTAATATTAGATGTTAATCAAAAAAGATTTATATCAGAGGTTTGATCATTGAACTTTTTTTGATTAATTTCTTGATACATTTCCATCCTGATGTAGTCTCTACATTTCCATCCTTACACACACACGCGTGTGGAAGTTGGGGTTCGGCAAGTAGCACCTCTTTGATTAAGTTGTCATGTTACATGTGCTAAACTTGCCTTCCTACTAATGCATCATGTGGTTTGATCTTACCTTCCTACTAATGCATCATATGGTTTGATCTTTCACTGCTTGGCCATATCGATTGGACCGGCACCCTCGCAGCAAGGCATGTTGCCGATCTGGTTATGGACATATCGATTGGACTGGCACCCTCGCGCCTTGGGCATATGGTTGTGCTGATGGACGTACGCAAAGTGGTGGCGCTGTCTGGCATGAGGGTGTCATTGACGACAGTTGGACCTGGCAAGATGAATGCGTCGATATCTCCTGAAGTTGGGACGGCGGAAGATTGTGGCGAAGTATTCTGGAGCGTGAGCATGCCATGCACGTTGATGTTCTGTTAGACAGGTTCGTGCTCTCGACTTGTCGTGGGGCAGCTTCGCGAGGCCACCAAATTGGATGGTCTGTGTTGATGCGAGATCAGGGCACATAATCATACGAGTAAGTGTAGTAACATAGATCGTCACAAAGCTTGCTTTGGGTTGATCCCTGTATTTTTGTCGTCACTCTATTGAATAATTTAACAAAAGATGGTTGTGTGCATTGCCCGATTTTAGAGGCCTGGAGTTATTTTCCTTTTTTTTCTAAAACAAGATTAATTGATTCATGCACACTTGTTATAGCAAGTACGCAAGTGCTACTTCGTCCATGTTTCCCATAAATCGAATGCTTAGAACGTTTTAAAGAAAAAAAATATACGGAACTATGGATGAATGAAATAAAAGGATGTCAGATTTCTTCTAATGGAATGGCACCCGGTTCAACTTTTTGCACGGAAGTTGAATGCTTTAATTAAAGCGTACAATGCAAGCTTGGAAAATATCAAAATTTATTTTCAACATCACACTTTGGTTCTATATATCGGTTGAAAATTCGATGAGCTACGCAGCGTGACTATCCCTCTTCACGCTCCGCGTGATTATATTCAGGTGGGGAGTCTCGCCCCTCCCCAACAATGGGTACTATCAATGCAGCGTGAGTAGGAAAATATTCTTTGTTTTACATTTTTGATATTATTTTTGTTTTACATTTTCGATATTGTACATGGCATACTAGCACATGCTTGCATGCGTGGCTTTATAATAGTGGCAGAAGCTAGTTCGGCCGATGCTGTGAGAAGGGGAAGAACCATTCGAGCTCAACAATATCAATCCAAAACCTAATGACTGATGGACACTTGATTGGTTGATGTGTTAGTTAGTAGCGTGGGATTGGAAGGTGACAGGAATCATGATGCGCAATGCCTTTTAAATGGTCGTACAAGTTTTACAGGTTCAGCGTGGCCAGCTAGCGCCAAATTAAGGCCAAGTGATGCAAGTTGCCAGGGGTGAACGATAGCCGGTCATCATGCCAAGGCTAGCAACATGCTGATAGAGGATGCACCAACGAAATCCTTCATCTTGGCAACTGATTATCTGCGAGTGCTACAACGCATCAAGTGAAGTACAAGCGATCACTCGGTGATTTCGGTTCCAGTTTGACCTCACTTTTTTTGCCACCGAGGCTTGATTTAGTCTCGTTGGAATAGTCGTTGGACTTGCCGTTTCAGAGCTTGCCAAGTGCTTGTAACAATGGCTTGCCATGAATTCCTTGCAGTTTCGCCTCGTCCATAGTATTCAGATATGAAATGTTCAGATCAAGTGTAATCTTCTCTGTAGGCACGCCGCTGTCAGACGACACATCTTGTTTCCCGATTACCTCAGTTCAATTCGAGCAGTTTGACTTGTCGACGTCTGCTTCTCAGGACTTTTCTGTCTGCATGTGTCGTGCCTACTCATGCTGATACAGCATCAGCAGCGGACTGAACAAGTGCAGTTCAGTATTCAGATAACTAAACTGCAATGTCGTGTGTGTTTAGGCCCTTTGGGCCAGTGTGTGCGTGTGTGGGCCGGAGGACATGTAAGGGTAGCCCATGAGGGGCCAACTACTTATGTACGAGACACCGATCAGATCGGCAGCGAGTGATGAATGCAATTCCATTTCCCTTCCTTCAAGTCCCTTCCTTTACCTACTCTGCTTCTCTCCTCCTCACCCCAATTCTAGATCGAGATCCAGGGCATGACAATTTGTTAATTAGAGCCTACTCAGAATTTTTTTTTCACCACCACTCACCGCCGCCGCTGTTCGCCGCATCCTCTCGATCAGGCGGTAACATCCACTGAGCTAGGTGCGAGCCGCCCCGGCGAGCTCGCGCGAAATACTACTCGGGGTTCGCTTCGGTCGGGGGCGCGACCACGGCGCCATCCAAACCCTCCGCGCAAACCCGCTGTGTGCTCGACGCGATGCCGGAGACCACCGACAAGATGCAGAGCCTCCCTGAGACCATCATCCGCCGCCTCGACGCCAACCAGAAGACCACTGACGAGCGCCACCAAGCGCAGATCGCCTACAACAACCAAGTCTCCACCGAGCTCAAGCATTTGGAGAAACAAATTGATCCGACGCAGGCATATGTGGATGAGGCCCGCAAGTCTCCCCCGACACCCGATGGCGCCAAGGCAAGCAACCCCGGCGCATTTGCGCCCGGGATGACGAAGACCTCAGGCTCCTCCCACCACGCGCCATCGCCCCCACCTCCGGCGCCCCGCCCACCACCACCATCACCGCTCTACACGGAGGGCGCTACCCAACTGCCGTTCGCCCGACTCGTCAACCACGGGCCGCCTCTGCTGCTCCAGAATTCGCCCACCGCGTACGAGCAGGGGGGCGAGCACTACACCAAGCCGCCCAAGCACAATTTCCTCCACCTCGACGGCGACGCTCCGCGCATCTGGACGGAGCGGTGTCTCTCTTACTTCGAGCTCTATAGGGTGCCTCAGCACAATTGGGTCACCCCCGTTGGCTTGTACATGGATGGGCTCGTGGCGATGTGGCTTCAGGTGTATCAACAGATGCATCCTGCTATGTCTTGGCCATCATTCAGAGCGGCAGTGGAAGCAGAGTTCGGACCTGAAGAATTTGAGGCCCAGATGCATCAGCTAGTTGAGCTGTGTCAGGCAGGGAGCGTGCAAGAGTACCGTCAGCAATTTCAGACCTCCATGTACCACCTACTGTCTCTATCCAACCTTGAGCACACAATTCTTCATCTCCCAGTTCCTCCTCGGGATGAAGGATGAATTGCGCTTGGGAATCCATCTGCAGGCCCCAACAAGAATCACTCGAGCCGCTGTTTTTGCGTGAATTCGGGAAGAAGAACTGGAGAAGCAATGACTGTCGCGCTCGCGCATAGTTCCAGTGGGCAGACCACCTCCGTCAGTAACAGTTCAGGTAGCAAATGGTCAACGCCTGCTCTGTACCAAGTTGGTGAAGCAATTAGCATGGCAAGTTCCCGGGCACACCTTCGGCACCGATCTCAGGGTGCTGCAGCTGAGCGCGTATGATGCAGTTTTGGGCATGGACTGGCTATCCGCCCATACCCCGATGAACTGTCATTGGAAACTGAAGTGGATCTCCTTTGAAACAGAGGGCAAAACAGTGCAGTTACAAGGGGTTCGCACCATAGATCTCTCCCCCACGGCTGAACTTGATGCTTATGAACTCCAGCGGATGGAAGACGCCAATGACATCTGGACTGTAGCACTCGTCACTGTCAAAGCTAGAGCTAAGGAGAACACGGTGCTAGTCCCCCCCCCCCCCCCCCAACATTCAGAAAGTGCTATCTGAATATCAGGATGTGTTTACAGAACCAACGGCGCTGCCTCCTCATCGTCAGTATGACCACGACATACATCTAGAGCTGGGCACCACGCCCATCAACACCAAGCCATATTGAGAAGCAAGTGCACGAGATGTTGCAGTCGGGCGTCATCGCTCACAGCATGAGTCCATACGCAGCACCGGTCCTGCTGGTGAAGAAAAAGGATGGGAGCTGGCAATTCTGCATCGACTATTGCCGCCTGAATTCAGCAATGGTGAAGAACAAATTCCCACTACCAATTGTGGATGAACTTCTAGACAAGCTCACAGGATCGCAATACTTTTCCAAGATTAACCTGCGCGCAGGGTGTCACCAGATTCGTATGCGCGAGGATGATGAAGCAAAAACTGCTTTCAAGACTCACCACGGGCACTATAACTTTAGAGTGATGCCGTTCGTCCTTTGCAACGCGCCGGCCACCTTCCAATGCCTAATGAACAACATGTTCGTCTGCTATGTCCGTGAGTTCATCATCATTTTCCTCGATGACATAGTGGTCTTCAGTATTGACCTGCAGGAACATGAGCAACATCTGCGCCTCATGCTCGAGCTAATCCGCGAGCACCAAATGTTCACCAAGGCGTCGAAGTGTCCGTTTCCCTAGAAGAGTATCGAGTACTTGGGACACATCATCTCTAGGGACGGCGTCGCCACCGACACAAGCAAGACGAGCTCTATGCAAGCCTGGACAGTGCTCTCCACACCAACAGAACTGCGGGGTTTCCTCGGTCTCACCGGCTGCTACCGCAAGTTCGTCCCGCACTATGGCATCATCGCGAAGCCTCTCATCCAGATCCTGACCAAGAAGGGATTCGAGTGGAGTGGCAAGGCCCAGCAGGCATTCGACATGCTCAAACAAGCCATGGTGAGCACACTGGTGCTAGCGCTGCTGGATTTCACACGCCCCTTCGCCATCAAGACAGACGCGTGCGACATGGGTGTGGGCGCGGTGCACAGCTAGGACGGCCACCCAGTCGCTTACCTCAGCAAGGCCCTGGGGGTGCGGAACCAGAAGTTGTCGACATACGAGAAGGAATTCCTAGCGGTCATGATGGCCATCGACAAGTGGAGGCCCTATTTGCAACGCGCCCCGTTCGAGATCGTCACCGACCACAAGAGCCTCTGCACGCTCGGCGATCAGTAGCTCGTGACAGAGCTTCAGCGCAAGGCCATGCCAAGATGGTGGGCCTGTAATTCACCTTCCTATACAAGAAGGGTGTTGACAATGGCACCGCAGATGCACTCTCCAAGGTTGGACACCTGTTGTCGCTCGATGCACTCTCAGTCTGCCAGCCGCAATGGTTGCAGGAGGTCGCCAACTCATATGAGACTGACCCAGACTCGCTGGAACTGCTGGCCAAGTTGGCGGTAACCACCTCAGATGACCAAGGACGCACACTTCAGAACGGCGTGATCTGGCAGCATGGACGTCTCTGGATTGGTGCCAACTCCGCGCTGCAGACCAAGCTCATCACCGCTCTTCATCATAGCGCGGCCGGTGGCCACTTGGGCGCCACAACCATGTATCATCGCGTCCGGAAGCTGTTCGCCTGGCCTGGACTGAAATGCGCAGTGGAGGATTTTGTCAAATAGTGCGCCATCTGTCAGCATGCCAAACATGAGCACACGCACCCAGCAGGCAAGCTCCAACCTCTACCAATTCCCACCGAACCATGGCATGATCTGACCATGGATTTCGTCGAGGGACTGCCCAAGTCTAAGGGGTCTGAGCCATCATGATGGTGGTCGATCGTATGACCAAGTATGCACACTTCATTCCACTTCATCATCCCTTCACCGCCACCCAGGTCGCCCGAGTGTTCTGGGAACACGTCATCAAGCTACAGGACGTGCATCACTCCATCGTTTGGAACCGCGAAAAGATCTTCACCAGTGCCATGTGGCGCAAGCTGCTCGCCACCACTGGAACCAAACTGCTCTATTCCATGGCGTACCACCCATTGATGGATGGCCAGATAGAACGCGTCAACCAGTGCCTCGAGATGTACCTACGGTGCGGTGCATGACACGCCTCGTCAATGGCGCAAGTGGCTTCCCGCAGCAGAGTTCTATTACAACTCCGCCACCACTCTTCGCTCAAGTTCTCCCTGTTCAAGGCGATGTATGGCAAGGAACCAAATCTGGGTGGCCTGCCACAGCTGAGCTCCACTCTGCAAGACAGCGCGGCATGCCCGAACTGGACTGGACCGTGCACACCGAGATGCTGCGCGTCTAAGATCGCTTCAAGAAACAAGCCAACCACCACCGCGCTGAACGCGACTTCGACATTGGCGAACAAGTTCTCCTCAAGCTCCAGCCATACGCACAGTCGTCGATCACCAATCGTCGGTGCCGCAAGCTCTCCTACAAGTTCTTCGGCCCTTTTGAAGTCAAAGAGCAGATCAGATCATTGGCTTATCACCTACAGCTTCCTCCGGACAGCCGCATCCATCCGGTATTCCATGTCTCCCAGCTCAAACCTTTCATCCCGGATTACACACCAGTCTTTGTGGAGCTGCCTCGCATGGCGGACCTCACCGGTGGAGAAACTGAACGTGTGGCCATCCTGGAGCGAAGGATGATGAAGAAAGGAGATGCACCTGTTGTTCAACTACGTGTGCAATGGGCTAACATGCCGCATTCAGCCACCACTTGGGAGGACTACACTGTCCTTCGCCAGCGCTATACATCATCAGGAGTGGACTGAACAAGTGCAGTTCAATATTCAGATAACAGAACTACAACGTCGTGTGTGTTTTGGCCCTTTGGGCCAGTGTGTGCGTGTGTGGGACGGGGGCCATGTAAGGGTAGCCCATGAGGGGCCAGCTACTTATGTACAAGACACCGATCAGATCGGTAGTGAGTAAATGAATGCAATTCCATTTCCCTTCCTCCAAGTCTCACCCTCACCTACTCTGCTTCTCTCCTCCTCACCCCAATTCTAGATCAAGATCCAGGGCATGACAACATGTTGGTAGCAGCAGGACACGATGCATTGCTACCATCCTCCAGGATTACTTTCTACAGATGCAGGTTCGTTCTGTCAATAATAAACTTGTTACTGTCAGTTTCGACAGGGTGCTTTGATTCATTTCAGTTCAGGCAGCAGAGCCTTGATTCCTTTTTTTAGAAAGTCATGAGAGCAACCCCCCCCCCCCCCCCCCCCCTATTCCATTTTTCATTCAAAACAAAACTAGAGCATGATATGTTACACGATTTCAAGGTTTCTACTAGGCTAGAGACTAAAACTGACGAGCCAATAGCCCTAAAGTGCAGATTATTACAAACCAACATCCCCTACTTATCTAAGAAAGTGCGAGTACATGGCCGAATCTCTCACAGACCAAACCATGAGCAAAGACCAGGTTCTAAAACCCCAGCATCATCTCATTGTTACTCACCATCGCCTCTAGCTCCATCGCCTTGTGGTATTCTCCACTCTTGATTCTCTTGATTGCTTGGACCGGGGACAGCGGCAGCTCTAGCGGAGTGATGGGGCTGAGTGTAGGCATGGTCTTGAAGAACTCGCTTGGGCTCCTTGGAGGTGAGCAGCGCCCTTGTGACAATTTACCAGAGCCCTCTACTTCCGATCCCAACGACATTTTTGTGAGTGTACCTAGGCTCAGGGCACCCTCAGTGTCCATGCGATCAGTCACTCCATAGTCAGCAAGGTAGATGCTATCTTCTGCAAGACGAGTTTCAGGCTTTCCAAATGTGGGTCCTTGAAAAGGACCATCCACTTCTTGAGAGGTAGATGGATCTGCCACCAAATTTGCTTAAGATCAGACCACATTATATTATTGAATATCATAGAATTTCTGTACTTCCAAATACACCACATTACACAAGCACATACTAAATTTAAAACTGAGTGTTTCTTATGTGCTGGCCAATATCTAGCAGCCGACAAGTAAGTACTGCCTAATTCAGAAGATAAAACATCCGAGATACCCGACCAGAGCTGTTTAGCAACTACACAGTGGAAAAGTAGATTATCAATAGTTTCATGTTCATTGCAAAATAAGCACTCTGGGGGTTTCACAATGCCTCGTTTTGAGAGATTATCCTTAGTCGTCAGCTTATTATGAGATAAAAGCCAGAGAAAAACCTGCACTCTAGGTGGGATAACTATAGACCACATAGAAGGTATAAAGACAGGTTGCACACCTCGAAAGTTAATCACATTATATAGCAAGCTAGTAGAGTAAATCCCGTTATTCTCATACTGCTAGATCAGAGAATTTTCCTCCATAGAAAGCACAGTACTTCTGATGATCTGCTCTAGACAGTACCAGTCCTCCATCATGGCAGCTGAGAAACTTCTCCTAAAAGTCATTTTTATATTTGTGCCATCCCAGGTCTCAGCTACAGTCGCCCCTTGTTGATGGCAGATAGTATACAGGGGCCAAAACTGTACGGACAAGGGGGAAGTGCCAAACCAAATATCTTCCCAAAGTCTAATGTTGTTACCATCTCCTGTTTTCCATCTATCCAAACTTCAAAGCTCTAGCAGCCCACATAACCCCTTGCCAAAACTTGGAGGTGTTTTGGGTGCTAGAGGCAAAGATGTTTGGACTCCTCTTAATGTACTCATTATCAACTATATCTCTCCAGATTTCCCCCCCATCCTGGGTGTACCTCCTCACCCAGGTTCCCAAGAGACACAGGTTAACATCCTTGATGTTTGGGATACCTAGACAACCATATTCTTTCTTCATACAGACCAGGTGACAATTAGCAAGGTGTAGATTCTTGTTCCCCTCAAAGTCACTCCACGGACAGTGAGCTAGCTGACTATCGATCAAGTCAAGTGCCCATCTAGGAAATTTAAAGGAGAGCAAGTATATAGGGATACTTGCAAGGCAAGTTTTAATCAAGGTAATCCTGGCAGAATAGGAGAGCAGTTTGCCTCTCCACCCTGCCATCCTCTTCAGTATTTTGTCAATAAGGGATTGTATGTCCTCTCTCCTAAGCTTGTCGTAATCGAGAGGGATACCTATGTATTTAATGGGGAATGTACCCACCGTACAGCCCAGGATATGTTGAAAGGGTTCAATCTCTCCCTCAGAGAGGCCTATTGGTATGATCTCACTCTTAGAGTAGTTAATTTTCATACCAGAGACGTTTTCGAAGCAGGTTAGAATGGTCTTGAGTTTAGCTGCTTTTTCTACATCATTATCTAGGAAAAGGATAGTGTCATCTGCATATTGTAAGCAGATTACCTCTCCAGGGATAAGATCAGAGCACAATCCCTTCACCAGGTCATGTGATGCAGCTTTGATTAGCATTCTAGTCAGCACATCAATAACCAGGTTAAACAACAAAGGGGAGTCAGGGTCCCCCTGTCTTAGCCCCTTACTAGTAGTAAAGAAGTTACCTTATACTCCATTAATTTTCACACCAGTAGAGCCTAGTTGAGTAATCTATTTTATCCAGTTAATCCATCTAGGGCCAAAGTTCCTTTTTTCTAGCACCTCATACAAGAAGTCTAGATTAACTTTGTCGAAGGCTTTCTCATAATCTAATTTAACCACTATCCCAGAATTACTAGAATGGACTATAGAGTGCAACACTTCATGTGCTGTAACTACACTCTCCAAAATGAATCTTCCTTTTGTGAAGGCGGATTGGTTGTTAGAGGTAAGAAGATTCAACAACTTAGCTAAGCTATTAGTCAAAACCTTCGTAAAAGTTTTGAAAATACAATTCAGGAGGCTAATTGGTCTAAACTTTTTCATACAAGTAGCATCTTTCTCTTTAGGGACCAGAGTGATCATAGCAAAATTAAGTCTATATATGTCAAGTTCCCCCTCAAAAAAATCTTTGAAGAGGGCCATTACATCCACTTTAAAGATCTCCCAAAACTGTTGGAGGAAGAGGAAAGAAAGGCCATCAGGGCCAGGGGTTCCATCTGAGTATGACCCAAAGATAGCATCTTTCACCTCTTCTCCAGTAAAAGGGGCTTGAAGGGATAAATTATCTTCATTCTTGATTTTTTTTTCTCCTTCAGAGAAAAAATCATCACTAAGTCTAAAATCATTCCTCTCTTCTTTTTTAAAAAGCTCTTTATAAAAAGAGGTGGCAATATCTACCATATCTTTAGTTTCAGTGACAGCGCCATCATGCCTTTCTAATGTGTGGATCAGGGTCTTCCTTCTCCTCTGGTTGGCTACTGCTTGAAAGTACTTAGTATTCCTATCTCCTTCTAATATATCTTTGTCCCTAGATCTTTGGTTAGCCTTAATCTCATCTTTCAGCCAAATCTGCTGAAGTTCTTGCATTATCTTTTTCATCTTATCAACCTCAAATTCAGCTAACTGCTCAGTTTCGGCCCTAATATGCAGAGAGTCATACTCCTGTGTGAGGCTGGTTTTATGCCTCCTAAGATCAGCTTCAATATTTCTACTCCAACCTTTAGCAAATTTCCTAAACCTCCTAGCTTTCACTTGCCATATATATGGATTTCTTTTCCTTAATAGGAGCTGTCCAGTTTTTAACAACTAATTCTCTGAGTTCTGCCCTCAGCAACCACCCTTTTCAAATTTGAAACTAGTGGGTTTTGGGGGGCAGTTCAAGCCAGAGTACCACAGGAGTGGGCTGTGATCACTTCCCACTCTGGGCAGTGCTTGAGAGCTACTTAAAGGGAACAAAGCATCTAGCTCTGTATTACAGAAAATCCTGTCTATGGTAGTCATAACCAAATTACTTTGGTTATTGGCCCATGTGAATTTTCTGCCAGACATCTTAATCTCTAAGAGACTCCAAATTTTATCCAGGCATTAAACGTATCACACCAGTGATGGTTGATGTTGTCATTACTTTTTTCATGTTTGTATCTAACTAGGTTAAAGTCCCCACCTATCAGGGTAGGTTGTTGATCATCTATAAACAAACTATGAAGTTCTGAGATGAAAGCATCTTTCCCCTCATAAGAAGGTGATCCATAAACACTAATAAACCTAAATTTGACCCCACTAGATCTAACAGTGAGATTACATGAGATACGGAGTTTAAAAGAACTCCAATTGTTCACTTGATATATATCAGCATCTACTCCTGCTAGGATGCCTCCGGCAGAGCCCTCAGCAGATAGGTGGTGCCAAACAAAGTTTATGTTATTGCTAATGGATTTCAAGAAAGCAGAAGAGAGCTCTTCTTTTTTCGTTTCTTGAAAGGTAATGATACTAGCTTTAGTTTTGCTGAGGACCTCTAATATGCATGTTTTCCTCCTTGGGGCAGTTATCCCCTAATGTTCCAAAAGAGGCAATTCATCTAAAAACGTTTTTCTTGGGGTGCTTGCCCCGTCCATATTTTGACACTTTTGTCCATATTCCACTGTAGTCTATATCATCACAAGTATCTCCACGACAGCCTTCAGGTGTATGTGGAGAAGTAGCGAGGGAGTCTAAATTTCGAGAAATACCAGTAGTCTTAGTTTCTTCAAGTGAAGGGCGCACTTCAGTTATGAAATTTCCTTGGAGGTCATTTCCAGAATTACCAGTAGTGTTATTTTCTCTTTGTTTTTTTACCATTAAGCTCCTTACCTACATTCGTATCCAGCCTAGCTGCTTTGCCAGGCCACTTGAAGTTCAAGATGGGAGAGGATCTGTGCTTTCTTCTCCTTCTAGTCCACTTTGCAGGTTTAGTCCTGCAGGAGGACATGGCATATATGTCCATGTTCTGTTCACTGACCAGCTGTTTACAACCATCTTATGTTGGACTTCTACTCTTGTTACTACACTGTTTTGTTCTCTGAAAAAGTAAATAGAGTAATTTGTTCATTGACAGACATATGATTTCTTCGGAACGTAGTTGTGGCTTTAGTGATAAGCTAGAAACCACGCTCTTTTGTGGACGCTGACATGGAATTGCCATGTTGCTTTCAGCTCCTACATCACGACTGTACTATGAACCTTCCCTTCCCTTGCTTGCGGAAGAATTTCAGGTGCTATGGGAGCACCTCAGATTAGGTGCTCCCGTGTGACCTTTGCCGTTGATCTGACATCCAACAATCGACATCAATGTTTGTGCACATGTGCATAATTATGGTATTCCTCGGGAGATTTTCTGCAAACATTGATGTTGACCGTTGGACCTTGGGATCAACGGCTGAGGCCACGCGGGAGCACCTAATGTGAGGTGCTCCCATAGCAACTGACATTCCCCCCCTTGGCTGGTGGATTCGATGTGTTTATTTGGAAGCAAAGTTCTCATTCTTGCCCTTTTCTTGTCATGTGGTGCTCCGGTCCAGGGGATGGGTGTGTCAATATTCAGTCGGATAAGGGCCAATATGCATGGTTGGTGGCTGATGACCGGTTAAATTTTGGCGGAGCGGATGGCTAAAAGTAAATAACTATAATGAGTACACGGACGACGATGAGTCTTATGTTCAAGGGGAGAGGGGAAAAAGGGGGGTGGGAAGAGGGGGTGGGATCACAAAAGAGGTATTCAATGGTGAATTTAAGTTGTAGAGTAGTGACTAATGTAGGCGTGTGGGGCATGCATTGTGAATTTGTTATATGGCAACAACTACTATACATTGTCGGTGGGTGCATTAGGGTTTGGTAGAGTAAATTGCAGAAAACCACTAGTTTGAAGGTTAGGTTTGCGAAAAACACTACGTTACAGTTTTGTTGCAGAAAACATCATGTCTTCAGTAATGGTTTTACAAAAACCACTGATCGGCGGATATGGCTTCGCTAAATGAGATTATGACAGAGTGGCCCACTAGTCAGGATGACGTAACACAAATTTCTCACGCCGTTACATTAAACATTTTGCTCGACATGGAGCCCACTTGTCTGTGTAACACTCCTCTCTCCCCTTTCAAAAAAAACCTCATCTCTTCACCATTTCATCAAGCACCTTGCGTGCAGCACACAAACCGGCGGAAGAAGTGCCCTACGGCTGCCGTTGCGTGCCTCAGCCGAGCGCCGGAGGTAAGGAGAATGCGGTGGCAGAGGGTTTGTGTGCGGAGACGATGCAACCGGCCGGCCATGCGATGCAAGACGCCGCGGGAACGATGCATGGTGCAGCTGGTGTTGCTCACGACACAGCCAGGGCGGGAATCAACCAGACCAACGGCGTCCTGCAGGAGGTCGAGGTACGGCCTCACCTGTCGCGGGAGACGCAGGTGTGCTGCTTGCTGCAGACGCTCGTGTGAGCTGCAGCATCGCCGGCTGTGGACACGGACCGAGTCTGAGGTTCAGGTGTGGAACCGGCGGATGCCCCGATCCCGACCAGATCTGGACGAACTAGACGGCGTCGAGGTGATTCCCGGCGTTGAGAATGTGCGGTGGTAGTTGGTCCGGGTGGCCGAGCTCCCACTCCACCATGACCGACACACATCGGCCATCTCACCGGCGCGTGGCGGAAGGCTGCTACTCGGCCGAGGGCAAGGGTGGGACGGCGGCATTCGCTGCCTCATCCTCTATGCAGCAACGTGATGGCGGGCCTCTGCCCTTGGCCGGGCATAGGAACGGCCGCGGGCTTCTGTGCCGACCGGGGGCAGCAACGACGACGGCGGCCGGCCTCTGCCTCGGCCGGGATAAGCTAAACTAATGGTTTATCTTTTATTTTATTTTCCAATGACAGGTGGACCCCATAGGGCCACAGGTGATGATAACGCTAACAAACATCACCGTTACATGTGAGATGTTAAGCGGTGACACATCAGCCTGACTGGCGGGCCTTGTTTGTCATAATCATACTTTGCTAACCAGATCCGTCGATTAGTGGTTTTTGCAAATCAATTACACAAGACGTGGTGTTTTTTGCAACAAAAGTGTAGTGTAGTGTTTTTCACAAACCTAGCCTTCAAAGTGGTGGTTTCGTGCAATTTACTCGGTTTGGTTTGAAAAGTAGAGTGTCCATGTAGGATGCCATGATTGCCGACCAAATATCGATGAATTTGTGCGATTAGCTGGAAACGTCTTGCCTGTTGAGGCTGACGGGTACGTGTTTATATAGCGGGGCGCACCTCCCGTACAGCGCATACAAGTTGTTTAGATTACAGGACATATTTAGGGAGAAGAGATAGAACTCGAGGAGAAAGAAATAACTCAACTAAGTCTATCTATCTCTATCCTAACTACCTCCAGGTGCGGTTCAAGATGTGCGCCAATGTTGTGCCAATGTCACGTACCATATGTGTTTGACACCCTCCCTTAATCACAACTTCATCAAGTTGAGATTATGCTTGAAGTTCTGAAAGCTCTTTGTAGGCAAGGGTTTTGTGAATCCATCTGCAATCTGATCCTTAGAATGCACAAACCGAATATCAAGTTGTCTTTGAGCAACTCTCTCTCTGACAAAATGAAAATCTATCTCTATATGCTTTGTTCTGGCATGGAACACAGGATTAACAGAAAGATAAGTGGCACCAAGATTATCACACCACAAGCATGGGGCTTGTTTGCTCTTTACACCAAGCTCTTTCAACATAGACTGAACCCAAATGATTTCAGCTGTGGCATTTGCTAGTGCCTTGTACTCTGCCTCAGTGCTCGACCTAGAGACAGTAGCCTGTTTGCGTGCACACCATGATATCAGGTTAGGTCCAAAAAATACTGCAAAGCCTCCCGTGGAACGCCTGTCATCCAGGCAGCCTACCCAATCCGAGTCAGAGAATGCACTGACAAGAGTAGAGGATGACTTGCTGAAATTCAGACCTATACTCAGAGTATGTTTAACATATCGAATGATACGTTTTGCAGCTGTTAAGTGAACAGTGGTAGGTGCATGCAGAAATTGGCAAACCTTGTTGGCAGCAAATGAAAGATCAGGCCTAGTAAGAGTCAAGTACTGAAGAGCTCCTACTAGACTTCTATATTTTGTGATATCTTCTGGACTCAAAAGTTTACCTTCCACAAGTGATAATTTTTCTGAGCTTGATAGTGGTGTGAGAGAGGGTTTACAACCTTGCAATCCTGCCTTTCTGACCAAATCAGAAGCATACTTAGCTTGAGAGAGATGAAGTCCATTTGAATGCTTCTTTACCTCAATCCCAAGAAAGTAGTGCAAGTCTCCAAGATCCTTTAATGCAAAGTCTGCACTTAAGTCTCTTAACAGCCCTCTAATTGCTTCATCAGATGAACTGGTTACAATTATATCATCAACATAGATGAGAACAAATATGCATGTATTGGATTTGTTATAAATGAACAATGATGTGTCTGACTTAGAGGGAATAAATCCAAGTGTTTGCATCTTATGACAAAGACGTGAGTACCACGCCCTTGGAGCTTGCTTCAATCCATATAAAGCTTTATCAAGTTTGCACACATAGGAGCGAGTTTTCTTACTTTCAAACCCAGGAGGTTGTTTCATATACACTTCCTCTTACAGAACACCACGGAGAAACGCGTTCTGTACGTCAAGCTGCCTGAGACTCCATCCCCTAGAAACAGCAATGGACAAAATGAGACGAATAGTGGCTGCTTTGACAACAGGACTAAACGTATCTTCATAGTCTATACGATACCGCTGTTTGAAGCCTTTTGCAACTAGTCTAGCCTTGTAGTGATCAATAGTTCCATCAGATCTCCTCTTGATCCTGAAAACCCAGTTGCAATCAATCAAGTTTTTACCTTGCTGTGGGGGAACCAAGTGCCAAGTCTTGTTTTTCTTTAACGCCATGTATTCTTCATTCATTGCCTTTTTCCACTTGTCATCACGAAGTGCTGCATCAAGGGTTGCTGGCTCATCTGGTTCTCCTGTAGAACAGACCAAACCATATTTGGTTACATGTTTATAATTTAAAGGTTGAATTAGCCCTTGTTGAAGCCGTGTTCGTTGTGATGGTGGTGCAGTAGAATCCGCAGCCGCAGAAGATCCAGAGGGCTGCCTGGACAGATCAGCAACAGATCCCGAGGGGGATCCTGCCGCAGACCCAGCAGCAGCTGTCGCAGCGGCTCTAGCGCGCGCAGAACCGGCCGGATCTTCTGTGGTCGCTGGCTGAGACGCCTCTTCAAAAACTGGCGCAGAAGATCCCGTGGCGGGTGCCCGCTCATCATGGCGCAATGATGATGCAGTGGAGTGGGTTGGCGCGCCGGTTGGCTGATACGCGCCAGCGGGACCGGCTCCGGGTCTCACGTCCGCACTGGCCCGCCCTGATTGGTGCCGCTGATACGTGACAGGACGAGCACCGTACCGCGTGCCTCCTGGAGGGACCCGCATGTCGGGGCTGGCCCGCATGTCGGTTGTGGAGGCGCGCGAAGCGGGTGGAGCGGCGCACGCGCCTGCGCCTGGCGGCTCTGCGCCATCGGAATCCGAGGCGGATCTGGTCCACTGTTGTGCTGCCGATCCCGAGGTGGATACGATCTGCTGCTGCGCTGCCGATCCCGAGGCGGATCTGGTTCCTGGTGCTTGGTCTCCTGCCATGGGACACATGAGATATGGCCCAAATTTTTCCATGTTTTGATTATTTTCTTCACAACCTGCTCCTGTTTCATCAACACAAGGCTCATGCAAGGTGTTAGATGAGTTAGTCAGCGAATGGTCATCAATATTTTGTCCCCCTTGATCAAGACTAGTGAGATGAGGGGGTAGGAGGAGAATTTCTTCTCGAAGTAGTGCACCAGCGTTGGGGTGAAGATCGGCAAAAGGAAACTTAGTTTCATCAAAAACGACATCACGGGAGATGTACACTCGTCCGGTGGAAACATCTAGGCACTTGACCCCTTTGTGCTGAGCACTATAACCAAGGAAGACACAATGTTTTGATCGAAACATGAGCTTTCGGTTGTTGTAGGGATGAAGGTTGGGCCAACATGCACACCCAAATACACGAAGGGACTTATAGTCTGGTTTGGTGTGGAGAAGTCTTTCTACTGGAGTTTCATTGTGAATGACACGACTAGGGAGAATGTTGATGTTATGAACTGCAGTTAAAAATGCTTCATCCCAGAACTTTAGAGGCATGGAGGCACCAGCAAGAAGAGCAAGACCAACTTCGACAATGTGTCGATGCTTGCATTCCGCTGACCCGTTTTGTTGGTGAGCAAGAGGACATGACACTTGATGGGAGACACCAAGTGTTTGGAAGAAGGAGTTTAACTTTTCGTATTCCCCTCCCCATTTTTACTGGACAGTGATGATTTTGCTGTCAAATTCTCGCTCAACGAGTGCTTGAAATTTTTTGAACACTTGAAACACGTCGGATCGTTTCTTTAAAAGATAGATCCAAGAGAATTTGCTAAAATCATCAATGAAGCTAACATAGTAGGAGTGTCTACCAACAGAAGTAGGAGCAGGACCCCAAACATCCGAAAAACTTAATTGTAATGGTTTGGTAGAAACACTGCTGGAAATAGGGTAAGGCAACTGATGACTTTTAGCTTTCTGACATGAATCACAAATTGTCTCATTATGACGCTCACCAACAAACGGGAGATTATTTTTCCTAAGCAATTTTTCAACTAAAGAAAAAGATGCATGTCCTAAACGATCATGCCATCGTGTGGATGAAAGCTTGATAGCACCACAAGCATATTTATTTGGTCTTCTAAACTCCGGGATCAACGGATAGAGGCCACCGATGCATCTACCTCGATAGAGAACCGTCCTCGTTGCCTGATCCTTGATCAAAAAGAAGTAAGGGTGAAATTCAAGGAATACATGATTATCAAGGGCAATTCTATGGACAGAAAGAAGACTTTTGTTGGCACTTGGAACATGTAGAATTTTTCTAAGATGGATGTTATGATGAGGGGTACGAAATATTGAATGACCAAGGTGACTTATACTCATACCTTCTCCACTAGCAGTGTGGATTTGATCCTTGCCACGGTACTTCTCCTTCATGGTCACTTTCTCGAGCTCGTTGGTGATGTGATTGGTAGCACCACTGTCGACGTACCAGTTCGTGTCGACACCATATGAGCCATCAGCCGCCGCAGCGACCTTTTCTTCATCTTCACTACAAGAAATATGTCAACTTATGACCTTCTGTCAGTGACCCTGGAAGAATTGGTCATAGATTTATGACCATTTGAGACCAATTGGTCAAAAGCTGTTCGAGGGGCTCCAAACCCTAAACCATTGCGACCATTTTGGTCAGAAAGGTCATAATTTCCTTACATGAAATGGTCATAAAGCTAACAGTGCTAGTTCGCTGCCTTATTTCTAGTTGTTAACGACCAATATAGATGGTCATAGACTTGTAAATTGTGGTGGGTTGCTATGACTAGGCGCCACCTCATCAGTTTTGCCTATGTGTCATGTCCATGTGGCAGTTTTTGCCCTAGGTTGTGAAGCAACCTATATTTCTGTCATTCCCAAAATTCCCAAAAAAATCTCATAAATTCTTTGGGTCATATCTTCGTCAAATATGTAAAAGCCTTCCTTGCCTAGTTCAAAAATAATTCAAAAATATTCATTTTCCTATTCTGTTCAGAGTAACAGTTTGTGAAGGAAGTACCACTTTGGCATGTCCAAATAGTATCCATTTTCTACAATGCTTTCCCATGCCCAAATAACCATCCTCCACCAAATGCCAGCTCAATCCATTCATTATTTTGAGCCGAGCTTCGACATTCGTATTTATGTCCAATGTGGTGGTTTGCAAAGCAAGTACCACCTAGGCTCCTCCTTTTGAGCTGAAAATTTGTGAAAACGGTCTTCTTAGTAACTGATCATCCTCAGCCAAAACTCACGCCCATTAGCTATGTACATTTCCCGTACCGCTAATCAAACACTTGGCTGCTAATTCATGTTTGAGCATCGATTGGTCTCCTCGTGAGAATCTTATGTTGTAATTTTCTTTCTAGCACCAACCTGGGGAGTGCCCAACCCACTAGACATGCCTAGGCCGCCCAGAACACATGGCAACGCCACGGTCACGCGGTGACCACGCGACGGGCATGCGAGTTTACGCGCTCTAGAGTTGGGGCCCTCGGCCACCGCCCAAACCTCGACGTATCGCCACCAAACCATGTATTTATGATTAAATAGGTCCTTATATACCTAGAAATGATTTTTGGAAAAAATAAATAGCAAACTATGAGGCAGCTGCAGTTCAAATTTGACCCGCTTCCAACTGATTCGGCAGAAATTTGTCTTTTTCACGAGAGGTGGATCAAATTTTTTTACACCAGACCATTTTTTCAATTGTACATTAAATATGGCCTAGTATTTTATAAAAATGATTTGGTCCAATTTTGCAACAATTATTTGGTAGTTCCTTCACAAAAAAACCTCCTTTCGGGCACTCGAAAAATGGAAAATGGTTTTTTCGTCCAACGAAAATGAAAACTTCCTTAGGCAACATTGTTTGCTATTCCAATATGCACCCTTGTGCACAATATAAGATTATTTGAACAAACTATGCCATGAATGTGGCCATAAGATTGATCATTTGGCTTGATAGCTCATTTCTGAGAACACTTTATTCAAAATAATTACCGTATTACAAGTTTATTATTTTTCCTGGAAACTTGGTCACATATAATGACACAATGCGAAGGTTTTCCAATTTTTTGATTTTTTTTGAATATTTTATGCCCGTTTCAAAATGCGGTCAAAATGGCGGGCTTGACCGTTCCTAGCTAGTGGTTGAATCTTGGAAAACTTTTGGTGTTTCTCTGATTAAATAGATACTTATGTACCTAGAAATGATTTTTTAAAAAATAAATAGCAAACTATGAGGCAGCTGCAGTTCAAATTTGACCCGCTTCCAACTGAATCGGCGGAAATTTGTCTTTTTCACGAGAGGTGGATCAAAACTTTTTTCACCCAACCATTTTGTCAATTGTGCATTAAATATGTCCTAGTATTTTAGAAAATTGATTTGGTCCAATTTTGCAACAATTATTTGGTAGTTCCTTCACAAAAAAACCTCCTTTTAGGCACTCGGAAAAGGAAAAATGGTTTTTTCATCCAAAGAAAATGAAAACATCCTTAGGCAACATTGTTTGCCATTCCATATGCACCCTTGTGCACAATATGAGATCATTTGAACAACCTATGCCACGAATGTGGCCATAAGATTGATCATTTGGCTTGAAAGCAATGAATCTTCAGAGATGGTAGCTCATTTCCGAGGACACTTTTTTTAAAATAATTTCCGTATTACAAGTTTGTTATTTTTCCTGGGAACTTGGCCACATATAATAACACAATGCGAAGGTTTCCTAATTTTTTGAATTTTTCTGAATTTTTTATGCCCGTTTCAAAATGCGGTCAAAACAGCGGGAATGACCGTTCCTAGCTTGTGGTTGAATCTTGGAATTTTTTTGGCTTTCTCTGATTAAATAGGTACTTATGTACCTAGAAATGATTTTTGGAAAAAATAAATAGCAAACTATGAGGCACCTACAGTTCAAATTTGACCCGCTTCCAGCTGAATCGGCGGGAATTTGTCTTTTTCACCAGAGGTGGATCAAAACTTTTGACACCCAACCATTTTGTCAATTGTACATTAAATATGGCCTAGTATTTTAGAAAAATGATTTGGTCCTTTTTTGCAACAATTATTTGGGGGGTCCTTCACAAAAAAACCTCCTTTCGGGCACTCGAAAAATGGAAAATGGTTTTTTCGTCCAAAGAAAATGAAAACTTCCTTAGGCAACATTGTTTGCCATTCCAATATGCACTCTTGTGCACAGTATGAGATCATTTGAACAAACTATGCCATGAATGTGGCCATAAGATTGATCATTTGGCTTGAAAGCCATTGATCTCCACACGTGATAGCTCGTTTCTGAGAACACTTTTTTAAAATAATTGCCGTATTACAAGTTTGTTATTTTTCCTGGGAACTTGGCCACATATAATGACACAATGCGAAGGTTTCCCAATTTTTTGATTTTTTTTGAATTTTTTATGCCCGTTTCAAAATGCGGTCAAAACGACGTGAATGACCGTTCCTAGCTAGTGGTTGAATCTTGCAATTTTTTTGGTGTTTCTCTGATTAAATAGGTACTTATGTAACTAGAAATGATTTCTGGAAAAAATAAATAGCACACTATGAGGCAGCTGCAGTTCAAATTTGACCCGCTTCCAACTGAATCGGCGGAAATTTGTCTTTTTCACGAGAGGTGGATCAAAACTTTTTTCACCCAACCATTTTGTCAATTGTCCGTTAAATATGTCATAGTATTTTAGAAAATTGATTTGGTCCAATTTTGCAACAATTATTTGGTAGTTCCTTCACAAAAAAACCTCCTTTCAGGCACTCGGAAAATGAAAAATGGTTTTTTCGTCCAAAGAAAATGAAAACTTCCTTAGGCAACATTGTTTGCCATTCCATATGCACCCTTGTGCACAATATGAGATCATTTGAACAACCTATGCCACGAATGTGGCCATAAGATTGATCATTTGGCTTGAAAGCCATGAATCTTTAGAGATGGTAACTCATTTCCGAGAACACTTTTTTAAAATAATTGTCGTATTACAAGTTTGTTATTTTTCCTGGGAACTTGGCCACATATAATGACACAATGCGAAGGTTTCCCATTTTTTGATTTTTTTTGAATTTTTTATGCCCGTTTCAAAATGCGGTCAAAACGGCGTGAATGACCGTTCCTAGCTAGTGGTTGAATCTTGGAATTTTTTTGGTGTTTCTCTGATTAAATAGGTACTTATGTAACTAGAAATGATTTTTGGAAAAAAATAAATGGCAAACTATGAGGCAGCTGCAGTTCAAATTTGACCCGCTTCCACCTGAATCGGCGGAAATTTGTCTTTTTCACGAGAGGTGGATCAAAACTTTTTTCACCCAACCATTTTGTCAATTGTGCATTAAATATGTCCTAGTATTTTATAAAATTGATTTGGTCCATTTTTGCAACAATTAGTTGGTAGGTCCTTCACAAAAAACCCTCCTTTTGGGCACTCGGAAAATGAAAAATGAATTTTCCGTGCAAAGAAAATGAAAACTTCCTTAGACAACATTGTTTGGAATTCCAAGATGCACCCTTGTGCACAATATGAGATCATTTAAACAAACTATGCCATTCCAAAATGCACCCTTGTGTGAAATACACAAGAGAAACAAATAGAAAAACACAACTACATAAGCTTGAAAAAGTATTTGATGTGCTCCACATGTGCTATGATTGTGAATTATAAAATTGATGTGCTCCAAATTGATGCACCGGCGGAGCTCGACACCCACCCCCCAAGCGCCGCTGCTCCACCCTCTCCCGCGCCCCTCGATCCCAGATCCCCATCTCCAAGTCACCCTCTCCCTCCCTCAGATCTCGATCCGCCGCCGCCCACCATCGACGACCCTCACCATAGACGAGATCGAGCTCCTCCCTCCCTCCCGTTCTCCCCTAGCCTTATCCACTCCGAGCCAACCAACCACCCACAGAGAGTTCCACGGTTGGTTTAGGGTAGCAGCAGAGATGCTGTGGTCCAGATCGCGGGGTGGTGACTCGGCGGCCGGAGAGCGGACTGCTGGGTGTCGCTCCGGCTGCTCTCTCTCCGTCAGCGCCACTCCTCCGCCCCACGGTGGCGACCCGAAGCCGGCGCCGATGGACAGCGCGGTCCGCAATGCGTCCACGGGAGTCGACATCCAGTACCGAGGACGCGGGCTGCACAGGCATGGCATTCCGGTGGAGGTGAGCCGGCCCACGGCAGCCGATGGGTTCGAGGAGGTGAGCGTGGCGCGCGACGGGTACCACCTGCTTCCTCCGCTGCCGCGCCACCCGTTGCTGATGCGGGGTCAGATGGCGTCCGCGCGGGCAGGGTCCGGGCAGTCGGCAGTGTTCTGCCTCCCAGCGGTGAACGGGCTGGTGGCGTCGGCACCGACAGGAGGGCGAGCAGGCGGCGGCTCGCCATCAAGGTCACCCCACCCCCTCTTCGATCTGCTCTTCCTCCTTTCCCTTCCCTTCCCTAACGCGCGCCATTTTCTTCCTCATGCAGGCAGGAGGCCGGCAACACGGTTGTGATGACACCAGCGTTCAGCGCGAACAATCCCTGCTCGATTCAGCCAGGCTCGAGATACACCCATCCCTCGGCTGTGCTGCTTTTCCCCGACTTAGGTAAGGCACTCAAAGCCGTCTTCCACTCTCTCTGCTCGAGCTCGCCAGGCACACCTAACTAGATTACATCAAGAAGGTCCTCGGCGAGCAAGAGCAGCACATGGTCAATTGCTTAGGCCAAGACATCTTACACTGTTTGCCTAGCTAGGTGTAGAACACATTGCTAATTATGTGCAAGTTCAGTAAAATATTGCTGGATCTGCTGGACTGAACTGCATCCACGTACATAGTCAAGACAAACCCTTGACCGCCCACAGAAGAAGTGCGAAAAAATTACATGAACAACCCAGATCCAGTGACACATTGCATTACGCCAGTCTCGATGTGCAATCATATAATATACTCCAAGCATCACACGGTACACTGCAAAATGGTCTATACTCTTTTCTGAACTAGGGGACTCTGACTGAAGTGGGCTAACTGAAACCGATTTCCGTTGCCATCATACAACATGTGGTCTATACTCTTTTCTGAACTCAGTGACTCAGACGGAAGTGGTGCTAAATGAAACTGATTTCCACTGTGTTTCAGGCGCTGAGCAACGGGAGATATAAGAGAGTGTGGCACCGCACCGTGGTGAACTCAGACAGGCCGAGGATGTCAATCGCCTCCTTCCTATGCGCCATGGTGCTGCTTCTCCCCGACTTAGGTAAGGCAATCAAAGCCGCCATGGGCACACCCTCTTGTCTTAGGTTTCGTCTGGTTAACCATCGGTGTTAATTACTGCTGCTCATGAGCCTTGTAGTATCGTTAGTGATTCTGGGAATTTATGTACTGATGTGCTGCTACTTTTGGAATTATTGCCTGGTGTATGTCTGAACAGTACTGATGCGTTTGCAGTGCGTGAGTGTTTTTCTTTTTCTTTTTTGACATCTTGTTTGTGGTGCCTGAATCTATACTGCTCTGCTTGGTTATCGTATAGTCTAGTAGTATATATCCATTTGCTGTTACTGGATTCCATGTCTAGTGTTCTTTACTGTTCAGATGCTTTCATCCATTCCGGCTGTACTTTATGTGCATACTTGTTCTACTAGCAAATTCTCTGTAGGAAGTAGTTCAGGCTGCTGTGATGCGAAAATGAGACATATGTGGCATTGCCATTTTTAAGCTTGCATGCTGTAGCTAATTTACCTGTTGATCAAATATACACATCCATATCCCTGCAAGTAATATTTACATCCCTGCATATATCTGCATATCATCCATTGTGATCGTACTTTATGTGCATAGTTAGCATGTCCATATAGTGGCACCACCGCAGCAGCAGGTAGCATGTCCATATCCACCTCCCTCTCCCTCTGCTCCCAATCCTTTTTATTAGAATATACTGTGTACATTCTGAACCCCATAATGTGACACAAGTATATGCACATGCTATGGTTTAAGTGTTGCTAGTGTATGGTAAATAGGTTGAGCACCCACCGCTATTTGATGCTATTTTGTTTACGATTCTGTTCCTCTATGCATGTAATCTCCAGATCATGCTCAAGCATACACACACGGTTGATTTGCATGGAATGGTTACTACTAACTAAAGAAGGAAGCAGACTTCTTCACATAAAGGAAGACGTCTGTTTTAGTAATATAAACAAATAAAAAAGATTGTTTGCATACAATTAGATCATTCTCACTTATTAGTTGATGAGTTCAAAGTATGTAGAATTTTTAGTTCTCTGGTTATATTATAGTCAGAACTATACTGTGTGCATGATTTTATCCATTGCTAGTACTATGGATAGAGCTTTGTGTGTAATCTGGAGTTGTTCTTGTTATTGTTCTATCCATTTTATTGTTCTATCCATTTTATTATACTGTGTGCATGATTGTTCCATTGCTGTTGCATGATTTTATCCACTGTTTGCTCCAAATTGGGAGCTTGTTCTATATTATTCTATAATGAATCAGCTAATAATCTGGAGTTGTTCTTGTTATTGATTGCTGGTACTATGGATAGAGCTTTATGTGTTTATCATTCTATAATGAATTGTCCTTTACTCCATTTTACTCCAGTTTTTCTAATTCTTAGCTGATTCATGTAACAGGGCGATCATGGAAGGCATGCAGTCGTTCTGTTAGCCCAGTCTTGACTATGGCCGTCCAGTGAGTCCGGCATTTGATCTCTATCGAAGGATCTCCATGTTGAAGAAGAAAACACTTGTAGAGCTTGTAACATTACTTGGAGAGCTTGTAAAGTACTGTAGAGCTTTGCATTTGTAGAGCTTGCAAAGCATTGTATATGTTGAGCTTGTATTACGTGTCATTTGTAGAGCTTGTAGTGAATCTGGCTATGGTTATTTGAATTATTATGTGTGCTTTCTGCTTGCCTATTTAAATACCGGTTATTTTCTTACTATGAAATTCAAATATGATGTCAAATTGAAATATGAAGAATCTGAGCCTAATAGCTGGGACCCATTTATCAGAACCTGACAAGTGGGACTTGTTTGACTAATGGACCCATTTCATAAAAAAAGAAAACTAAAACTGCTGGTACAAAAAGGCCTTGGCCCAGAAAATAAAAAGGCCGAATTGTAGGGCTTGGCCCGTGTAGTTCACCAAAATTAATATGAGAAAAAAACACAAATAGGCCGAATTAATGGGCTAGGCCCATGTAGAAAACCGAATTGGACCGGGCTGAATCTTGTGCCACATCAGCTTGCCACGCTGGATGCCTACGTGGCCTGGGGAGGTTGCTAGTGACCAAAACGCCACAGTAGGAATATTTTGGTCGTAAACGTCTTCGACCATTCCAGAAGAAAGGTCGCTATAGTCAGTTTACGACGGCCAGCTTTTAACCTTCTGTTTTTGGTCACAAAAAGGTCACAAATGGAAATTTGTGACCTTCCAGTGACCAATAGTGGTGGTCATAAGTTGACATATTTCTTGTAGTGCTTGTGAATCATAGTCATCCTCCTCATACCTGTACCAGCAGTCCTTTGCTGTATGCCCGAGCTTGCCGTAGATCTGGCACCGAGGACTGTCTGGACGGTTCCTGCCGCCGCCGCCAGCTCCGCGTCCGTGGCGGCCTCGGCCACCAGATTGAGGTGGCGTGGCGCCACGGTTTCCGCCACCACTGGACCTGCCTTGTTGCGAGGAGAGCCACGGGAGCGAGTGCCGCCGCCCCGCCCACGAGTGGCCACGTTCGCCGAAGATTTGAAGCCGCCGCCGCCGGTCCCCTGGAAGTGATCCATGCGCTGATCGAAGTTGGATAGCATGGCAAAGAGTTCATCAAGGGTTACCCCGGTTACGCGAGCGTCGAGGGTGGAAACCAGGGGCTGATAGTCGGCGTTGAGACCATGGATGATGTAGGAGGCGAGTTCGTCGTCGGGGATCGCCTTGCCTGCGGCGGCCAGCTCGTCGGCGTAGCCGCGCATGGCGGCGAAGTAGGAGGCGACGGAGAGGTTCCCCTTCTGCGCGTTGATGAGGGACGTGCGTATGTTGTTGATGCGGCTGGCAGATTGGGACGAGAACATCCCAGCGAGCGTCGTCCAGAGCGCGCCCGCGGTGGTGACCGTGGTCACCGTGAGCAGCACCTCACGCGTCAGGTTATTCAGCAGGTACCCCAAAACCTGCTGATCCTCCCGGACCCAGATTGGGTGGAGAGGGTTGGGCGATGATGAGACCTCCTTACCGTCCTTGGTGGTGACGAGGAGTTTCTCCGGCTCCGGCTGAGTGCCATCGACGTAGCCGTAGACGCCGGCGCCGCGAAGCTGAGTGATGACTTGCGTGCGCCATAGCACATAGTTTGTGCGAGTTAACTTCTCGGTAACTTGGCCGCTGAGGTTGGTTTGGGATGCACCGGAGGTGGAAGACATGGCTAGGGCTAGATGGAGTTTGCAGGGAGCTACGATGGGAAAAGGATAGCTCTGATACCATGTGCGATTAGCTGGAAACGTCTTGCCTGTTGAGTCCGACGGGTAAGTGTTTATATAGCGGGGCGCACCTCCCGTACAGCGCATACAAGTTGTTTAGATTACAGGAGATATTTAAGGAGAAGAGATAGAACTTGAGGAGAAAGAAATAACTCAACTAAGTCTATCTATCTCTATCCTAACTACCTCCAGGTGCGGTTCAAGATGTGCGCCAATGTTGTGCCAATGTCACGTACCATATGTGTTTGACAGAATTTACTTTGAAAGTAGCAGACATAGTACTACCAAGGGTACACGTTGCTTGGTACCAATCCATCAATTCCACGCCTATTTGAAGATAGGCAAGAGCGAGCCCTTTTCACATTTCCCTAACACGGCACACCTCACCTTGAGCAAACATTCTTCTGTAAATGGTTACAGATGCTAGTCACGTTTCCTTACCTGAATCGCCTTCTGACACTAAGTAGGCTTCAGAGGCAACATGAACAGGTATGTGTGAGTGTTGTGTGTCGTCAGTTCCACCCTTTGTATTGTCAGTTGTACTACTGACCTAGTTTCCTCAAAGGAGAAATGACAACACGGATGCATTCTCACGTACGTTTGCGAAGTGTTTTCAGTACTACACAAGCAACCACCAGCTAGCTAGTTTAATGTTTTCGTTCGAAATTGTGTCCGTATTCAAATCGACAGTTTGTTTGCGATGGCAAAGACATTTATTTAAATTAAATCAGTGCATTTTCAACTACATCTTGTTATTTAGAATTGTGGACGAGTTAAAAGAAAGTATAAGAATATAGCACCAATCGAAATAAAAAGATACCTTTTCTTGGTAGAGGTAGCTTGAGAGCTTTCATTAAAATGACAGTATGTGAAGCATCATAAATTATCAAAGATGCACAGACGAGCTCACTCCCCTTACTGATATTTGTATTTAGTGAGTGCTACTTACATCTCATGGATGAAAAGTGCATACTAATTGATAGGCCTTGTTGATGCACACGAGAGGTTGTATGGGGACAATTGACCATCCATGGAGGTTTTCGTTACGAGTAATGTTTATGCATGGGGGCAATTTCTAGCTGCCTGCAATGAACCTACACACTATATGCAGTTGATGCAGTCACAACACATGGAATGTCTGTTACGAGAGGAGTTGAGTTGGCAAATGAATTGGGTCCTCACCGTATCATTCTTGAATCAGATTGTTTGCAAGTTACAGAAACCTTCCAGGCGGGAGGATGCTCTCGACCAGCTGCCCCTTAATTCTATGAGGATATTTGTGTCCAGGTTTCATCATTCAACACAGTAAAATTTATCTTTTGTAATAGGGATGCCATGTGTTGTACATTTCTTGACATCGTGGTGCTCCGGTCTAGGGGAGGGGTGATGGAGCGGAGCCGTCACCAGTGTGTACCAATGTGCGGTTGGATCAAGTTCAGTATATGGTCGGTGGCTAATTGAGAGCACGCGTAAAAGATGGGTCCATGACGAGGGAGAGGAGATGCAATGGAGAAGTTGTGGAGTGGTCATTGACTAATTGAGAGCGCATGAAGGCGCAAGGAGTGTGTGGAGCCAATTCATGGAGCATGCATGATGACAAGGCAACAATTGCTGTAGGCTGTGGGTTGTTGGCGCCGCCTCCTCCCGGCGCCGCTCTTTCTTCTTCCTCTCATCTCTCATGAACACACACCATAGAGAAACTCTGCACTGACACACACACACACACCAAGGAAGAGCACAAGAGCTTTGCGTAGAGGCCCTGCCCCTTGGTGTAGACACGATGGCTACATCTTTCCACAGCCCTCTCAGCCTCCTTCTCATTACTCAAAGGAAGTATTTATACAAAGGACTCACACGCACTAGCCAGCCATCACGTCCGGCCACCAGGCACGCCCTAAACGGCCGCCACACTCGGCCACTACTCCAACTACCTACATGCATGCATGCCCACACCCAGGGCGTGGCCAGCATCCTCCTATAACGGCCAGCAACAGGACCTGAATGCCATGCAAAGCACACATACGTGGCTAGATACTAACAAACTAACAGATTGAGCTGATCCTACGCCACAGCTCCAAGCCTCCAACTGATTCATCCAACGTGACATAGACGCACGCAACACAACTAGACGTGGTTTACCCTAACATACTCTCCCTAAACCACGATCTTGCCGTCGCCGGAGTTGTTGGAGCTCCTATCATTGTCGTCATGGTCGTGACCCAGCCCGCGGACCCGACCCGGCGCATCGACGTCAGTCGCACCGCGACGGACCCGACCTGGCGCACTCGCCGAGCTCCATCTCCGCCGGCGACACACGCCTGGCGTCCCTCCGCGCCCCGCACGTCCCGCGCGCACCCGACGCGCCCGACGAGCCCGACCGCACCAGTGCGTCCCGCATGTCCCGCGCGCATCCAACGCGCCCGACGAGCCCGACAGCACCAGACGCTCACCGCGTGTCGCCTCCGCGTCCTCCATGGCAGCCGCTAGCACAAACGCCGGAAGGATGTAGCCGAACTCGAGCACGGACTCGAGCACCACGGCGACATACGCCTCCTCCCAAGTCAACCGCACACTCGTGCGCGCGCCCGCGGTCCCGACGCGCCCGACGCGTCCAGTGCGCACCCATAACACGCACCGGTCGCGCCCAGCTCGCCGCCGCGTCTTATTGCCCTGCACCGCCGCGGCCTCCATGCCGCCACGCCGCGCCACCGCAGCCTCTGCGCCACCACGCAGGTCTGCCGTGGCCGCCGCGGCTCCGTGCCACGCGCCTCCACGGTTGTCGCGCCGAGCCGCCGCGACCTCCTCGTCTCCGCGACCACCGTACTCTTCGCACGCATGACATCACACCGCACTTCTGCGGACTCTCCGCGCGTCGCCGTCGCCACGCACTCACCGTCGCCGCGCACTCGCCGCGCGCCGCAGCCGATGCCTCCATGTCGCCCGCGCACGCCCCGTCCGCCGCGGACGCCACCGCGCGCCACGGCCGCCCCTCGAACCTTGTGGCTCTGAATACCAATTGTTGGCGCCGCCTCCTCCCGGCGCCACTCTTTCTTCTTCCTATCATCTCTCATAAACACACACCATGGAGAAACTCTGCACTGACACACACACACACACCAAGGAAGAGCACAAGAGCTTTGCGTAGAGGCCCTGCCCCTTGGTGTAGACACGATGGCTACATCTTTCCACAGCCCTCTCAGCCTCCTTCTCATTACTCAAAGGAAGTATTTATACAAAGGACTCACACGCACTAGCCAGCCATCACGTCCGGCCACCAGGCACGCCCTAAACGGCCGCCACACTCGGCCACTACTCCAACTACCTACATGCATGCATGCCCACACCCAGGGCGTGGCCAGCATCCTCCTATAACGGCCAGCAACAGGACCTGAATGCCATGCAAAGCACACATACGTGGCTAGATACTAACAAACTAACAGATTGAGCTGATCCTACGCCACAGCTCCAAGCCTCCAACTGATTCATCCAACGTGACATAGACGCACGCAACACAACTAGACGTGGTTTACCCTAACATGGGTGACTGGGTGCATTGCAGTTTGGTTTGGAATGTAGAGTGTACATATAGGATGCCACGACTCCCGACCAAATATCGACGAATTTACTTCAAAAAGTACCTGACGTGTTAGTACCAAGGGTACTTGTTGCTCGGTACCAGTCAATCATTCCCCCGCCTATATAAGACATGCGAGAGAAAGCGCTTTTCTCATTGCCATAACACCGCACACCTCAAATTGAGAGAACATTCTTTTCTCAGTGGTTACATATGTTAGTCTCGTTTTCTTAGCAGAACGCCTTCCTGCACTAAGTAGGTTTGAGAGGCAGCAGGAACTTCTATCTGTATCTAGGGGAATGTATTCGGTGCACACGCACTTGTGGTGCTACCAGTGCACCGGATGCCATAGAATATTTTTTTTTAATCCGAAAAAAATATAGCACGTTAACGCAACATCAATGTATGATGTCACAAAATTTCGTAAAAAAATTTGAAATATTTTTTAAATACAAAAATGACAAATTTGACATCTCTCTGCCACTGATTCGTCCAACTATGGTTCGTGGTTTGCTTCGTTGTCCGTGTTGTTTCTGTTGTTTGCTAGTATCACCTGTTTTTGTAGCTCCTAATTCTTGATGGATCTGTTTTTACGTGCAGATGAAATTGGACTTTTGCTTGGCCTTGAAATGCGACGGTGTCGGTGTTGACGTCAGACCCGTATGGGGAAGCGGCCTGTTGATTGCGCTCGAGGTTATCTTTATTTTTCTGATGTGTTATGTATGATGGTGCATTTTCTTGTGTCTTTATGTTATGGTCTAGGTGTATTCTTCATGGGGCTGTCAAACCTTGAGTGCCTATGGGCTTCCGGTTCATCAACCGTATCACCGCCTCCCTCGAGGCCGCCGAGCTCGCCTAATCTTTCTGAAAGGATGATTGCTACATGAGGTGCGATTTGTTATGCTCCTCTCCCTCAAGCTATCTCTCTCGCTCAAGTTCCACATCTGTTTTTATATACTTCTTAGCATTGTTGTCTTGCATGTGCTTCCTCCCCCACCCCTAATCCACGCCTCTTTGTCAGCTGATGATCCATGTGATGAGCACTGGTTTGGAGGCGGGGCTCTATGTCGCCAGCACGGAGGACGAGGTTAGGCGGCAAAGGGGGGAGGACAGGCTGCGAAGGCGGCCAACGGCATGCTCGCGCCCCATCCTTGGTCTCCTGGGCTCTATTTATGGTGTATCGATCCACCTCTCTCCCGCGTTTTCATGCATGCGATTGTAGGTTAGTCTTCATCCCTTGCCTTTGTTTTTCAGTGGTTCTTTTGTGGATGGTTACCTTGGCGATTTGATTTCGCTGGGATGAATTGGATTAAATCTATTTTTTGGTATCCGAAATTACTTCAGGTTCATGACGAGAACGGTGGATGTGTGGTGGCCAGACCATCTGCCTCAAGCGGACGCATGTGGTGGATTCTTTTCTAATTAATTTTGTTTTCATTTGAATATAAAGTCAGCAAACTATACAACAGTGAGCTCCATTATCCTATTACAGTTGGGAGTTAACAAAGCTGATAGCTGAAAACGTGATGAAATACAGTTGTAATAATGTCATATATATTTCATGAAATAAAATATCCACATTATTATCACTATATGGTATGTTTTGGTCAATAATCACACATATGCAAATATGTACAGTCTAAATTATACAAATGTGTTCGAATCCCTATTTGGAACTCTTGGATTTCATGGAAATCTTTAAGGAATTTGACGAAGTAATCCAATTATGGCAAGATTAAAAAACCGGGCCTTATAAGTCTCGAAGTTGGTCATTGTGGTTCAGCAACATTGACAATGGAACCAAATAAAGCTACTTGTCCTTGATCCTGCCAATCTTTATATGATCTTTGAACAATTTAGTGAAGTATTAACAATGGCGTGTTACACCTATTCGATTGCACTAAAACACTAATTCTTAATTAGTGATCAATCACATATTTAAAGTTGCATATTATGTTTTGCATATTTAAGCCTCTTGTTAGCCCAATATGCATGCTACTCTTTCATGATAATTGTGCACTGCTACTTGTAGGAGTGATCTTACTATAAATTGGTAGAGATCAGTACAACTAATTATGTTCATCAATCTTAATTAACCAAAAGTGAAGTATTAATGCTCACATTATGTTGTTTGATTAAAATTGATTACATTTTAGTATTGGTTCCATTTTGGATTAACAAATTAGAAGAAAGTGGATCAAGACTACACAAACAATAGAAATACCTAAAATCTGAAACCCTAGCAAAATATCCCTGTTTGGATGAACCACATGCAGGAATCAGACAGTTTGCTGTCTGGGACGTACAGACGGCTAACCCGCCAATATAGACGGCAAATATTTGCCATCAGTCAACTGACGGCAAAGTTTTCTCGGCAAATCCTAAATCGGCAAAGAAACACTTTGCCGTCAGCTTTTCGTCGGGTTGACGGCAAAGTGCCATCAACCGGATGGCAAAAAGAAGCGAACTAACATAACTGCGAGTTTCCAGAAAATATGATGCTTGCGGGTGTAAAGGACACTCAAGGTACATAAATGAAGCTAGAAACATGATTCTCATAAAAGTTGCATGTTTCAAGTATATCTCTAGTATTTAGTTTGGCATTGATGTGTAACCAAGAAACATCTTAGAGTTTGGCTGACTATTTAGATTTCTGGATCCACAGGGTAGGATATAATATTGTTGGCGCCGCCTCCTCGCAGCGCCGCTTCTTCCTCTACCTCTGACTATTCTTCCTCTCGTGGTTTCTCTCAAACACACACCCATGGAAGAAACTCTCAGGAAACACACACACACACACACACACACACACGTACAAGGATAGCCCCAAGGTCTTTGCGCTGAGGCATTCTTCCTTGACAGCACTAGCGCTACATTGTTTCTCCACAGCCCTCTCTGCCTACTTTTCATTGACTCAGAACACACATATATATACACAGGAGGTAGACACACTCACTAACCTGGCCACCACGCTCGGCCACTAAACCAACTAATTCCACGCACTAACTAACTACTGCATACACGTCCATATCCAGTGCGTGGGCAGTGTTATCCTCAACGGCCACACCATTGACCATGCATCTAACTAACTAATGCATGCAGTAACAAACTAGCAAATCTTCTCTAGTTGACTTGTCCAGCCGCCCTAGCCTTCCGCGCCTCTTTGCCGTCTCTCACGGCCATGTTGCATCTCACAACACTATGGCATCACGCCTCGCCACATAATGCAGCCGCGAGCATCTCGCCTCCATCGTGCGCCTTGCCGTGAGCTTGCCGGATGAGTCCCTAAACTGAGCTACATGCACAACCAAAGCAAACTACAAGATATCAAGATTACCGCTAACAAATATATCATGACGTGTCTAATGATATTAGTTTGGTATCATATGTGTTTATAGTGGTTGGATGACCGTGTGTTTCAACAGAACAAATAACATACATGGGGAATGTGAACGCTTGAAAAAATCTTAGCTGCCAGTGAGTTTCAATCGTTGTTGCCCTCGCCTCCAATGGCATCCTCCGTGCATGAAGGCAAGGGGAACCACACATCTATATTGAAGAGTGCAATTTTAGTTCATATTGTGTTCCTGCCATGACCCCTTGACAGTGGAGCCAACATAGTATCAAATGAAATTCCCACAGCTCTGTCCCCGCTTTTTGTGTGGTTATTGTTGCCAACGCGGTCGAAAACAGGGAGACAGTGGACAGTAATGTAACTTATTATTTTTTTGTCAAAGGTCTTTATTGTTCGTGCTTCTGTCGCCATTTAAACCGATGTAATGTATTTTCCTTTTAAAAGAACAAGATAGATTGTTCACCAAAACATGAGAATATGAATGAGATTATATTTATTTTCTAAATACAAGAAGATAAGAAACAACACTACTTAACCAGCTTGGGCTCATGATACCCCTCCTGATTGATTTGGCGAGGTTGTGATGGTTTTGAGGCCGTGAGCAGCCAAAACGAGCCGCCGACATGTCACTGGCGCCGCTCCCCTAGCAGAGGCAGCTGACCATGTAAAAAATACCAAGTTAAGGTAGTACGTTCTATAATACTATGTAAAAATCTTTGTCCAAAATGCTCCAAATTGTTTGTGAAACCTTTTTAATTTTCTTTTGGTTTATTGTATTAGGCCTAAAAATACACTCCAGATCCCAATTATGATTTTTCAACCCTTTTTTGTCCACTATTTCATAAACGCGTACTTAAAATTTCAATTATATCCATTATATGCCTAGAAATGTGCTTAATGACTTCAATATAACGAATGAATCATAATGCCTAATTTTAACACAGAGGATGACATAGTGTATGTTGAGTGTGGAAACATTTCACGATCAAATGATGAAGGAAATTTCAATTCACTTTCAAAGCTTCGCATTCACTCACGAAACCACAATTCTTTCTTGGAGATATTCGGTGTAGAGGCATGGTACACGCCAACTTTTATCAAACGTTCTCAAAAAAATTTCATGGTACATGGAGATCATGTCTTGACACCATGCCAAGTTTAATGTTTTCAGAATTTTTTCAATATTTTATAGAATAAAAACACGACAAAATTCATGTTTGTGGTTGACTCTGGCCACAAAGATCTTGGACATTTGATTTTATTTTATGTATAAAACATACAAATATGCTCAAAATCCTAAATGTGATTTTCGGGCCTTTTTTTTGAACTATTTCATGTGCACGTGGTTCAAATTTGAATTAAATCAATAAAATGCCTATAAATGCACTTAATGACTTCAACATAACAAACGAACCTTGAAAAATGTGGTCAAGCGGTGAAGTAAATGTTAATTCGCAACTCTTCCTCGGAGATGGTCAGCATACATGTGGATTTTTTTGAAACATTCTAGAAAAATCTAAGGTCAAAGGATGAAGGAAATGACTTTGGACCTATCGCAGAAACCATTTTTCTTGAAGAGATCACACAAGTTACAAAAATCATATGCAAAGATTTTCTGGACAAAACATGTGTATGACAACGCACACGTTTGCCTTTTTTTAATTCGTTTGCAATGATATGCTATATCACACACATATTTTTTTTGTCAAAATTATGTGCAAGGCATGACACATAGTTACAGTTTTATAAACGTGTGCAATGATAGGCTACATCGCACACCCATCTATTACAAAAACCATGTGCAAGATATCACACACGTTGTTTCAAAACTATGTCTGATACTGCAACATAACACACTATTTTTGAACTGTGCGTGATGTGTACATGCTGTTTTTGTCTAGCGTGTGTGATACGAGGGGGTTAAAAGTAAACACCATTCTGCACTAGTGTTTCTTCTAGAATGAACAACTCTGAAGTTTAGAGGACGACATGTACAAACGTTCTTAATTTGTGTGATGTACCACGGACTTGAATGGGAAGTAAACTCTATATCAACAATTCATTATGGTTGGTGGTAACAGTTTTGGAGAAGAACCATTGAAATACACAAAAAAAGCTGTTGAAATATGTGAATGCAAACAGCCAAGCCGCCTTTTAAAAGGAGCATCCAGCAAGAACACATACGTACACTGGTATCCTTTGCCCGTGTCCGGTTTCTGCTTCACACTTCCTTTGACTCAATTGGTTTTTACCTTCGAAATAACAATAGCAACTCTCTTGCTTTGGTGGAACAGATACTGTTGTAATAGGATTGGGAGGTATCATGAAGCCATACACAAGTTCATCAATGCTTTCAGGCTCTAAGACGAACGGATCACCAGCTTACGCCGCATTTATGTCATCAGGCGACACATGACGAGTGCACATCAGCGTGGTGTTGACTTTCTGCATTCGTCTACACAAAGAAGGTTGTAGCCCTAGTAGACTCATGCATGGTAGCCGATTAGTACCGCTTTTGAGATCGTATAGCTGCTGATATGCAGCTATAGTCTCTCCGTGGTAGGCTCCGCCTTCAAGTGTCATATGTAACAAATAATTGGACAAAACCAGATCTTCTCTTGCTAGCTGGCTATGTTAATACATACTCTCAATTTCGTTCATAGATGTTCGAAGTGCCATTCTTCATAAATAGAGCACTAGGACGAGAAACTAAATATGCCTGTCCGAAAGCCTTTAATTTATCATGTTTATTGTTCTACTTTTATACTTCTTGCAATGGCAAAGCTTCTATATTGGTGCAATTGCACTTTAATGGTGGGGCACAAAGTTGGCTACAACTTCTGTTCAAGGAAAAATCTTTATCTTTATCTTTAATCTTAAACTACTAATAAAGAAAATTGGGTTTTTGGTCGTCCGTCATGGTATTTTACAGAAAAATTCCTTTGTTTCAGAGAATTCAACCCGCACTCCTGTTTTAAGTAAGAACGCATAGTTTTTTTTTCATATTTTACACAAAAGCCCCTGTATTTTCTTAAAATCAACCCGCCATCCGGATTTAAGTCACACCCAACCGTTATTTTACATTTTTTTGAAAACCCCCTGACCTTTTAGGCAATTCATCCACGCATCATATTTAAGTCAAACAAATGATTTTCTAAATTATCCATATCTTTTAAACCGTAACTCTGATTTGAACAGGTTATATATGAAATTTGATTAGAAAAATATGTAAAATATGAATATATGATTAATTTTACCTGTTAAATATTTTTAAATATTATTTTGGAAGATATTTAAGTCAAACAAATGATTTTCTAAATTATCCTTATCTTTTAGACCGTAACTCTGATTTTAACATGTTATGTATGAAATTTAATTAAAATAATGTGCGGAATCAGAATATGATGTTAATTTAACTTGTTAAATATTTTTTTAAATATTGTGTTGGAAGGAAACTTATAATTTATAGCGCACGATCCATTTTTTTTTCGTACCGGCGGTGGTCCGGATTGTAAATAAACACCCCACTATAACCATATGGTAAAAGAAAACATCGATAACAACACATGCATACCTCTGAAAAACGTCCCAGCGAAAAACAACAGATTTCTCATCGCGAGAGTGAGAAAAACCGAGAGAGAGAGAGAGGGAGGAAAGGGTAGAGAGAGACGCCTTAGGATTAAGCATATTCAATCAGCTACATTACAACACGGAAGAGCATCCCGAGGTGTTCTAAAATGCCTCTAGAGCCCACGAGAATGCCTTTAAACATAGCAACCTAATATCATAGCTCTTATTTATTTATTTCTAATTATATACTAAATTATAATTATTAATGGGCTGCAATTTGTTTCATGGTAGGCCCAGACTGGACAGCGCTAGCAGGGCCAGACTCCTGTTTTGCTGTGTTCGTGAAATACGGTGCACACTCCTATTTAAGGAGGCCGGAATTTCTCTCTGGGAGAAGTATGGGACTAAACTGGAGTTAATAATTAGTCATAGTTTTCGTTCACATCACCGGACAACAGCGGCAATACGCTACTACCGCCTACTGATGAAACTTAATTAATTAGCTCCGACTGTTCCGCCTAAGATAGCATGCATGTATAATTTTGGTTCCGACAAGTAACAAGAAGCAGACACGGGCGACTCCGGCGAGCCATCATTGGCGGCTATATTTTCTCTAACGAGACGTATGGGCAACACCGGCGAGCCGTCGGCGGCGGCTGTCCTGTATTTTCTCTAACGAGAAGCAAATGGTGAGCGATTCAGACTAGCTATGGGCAGCAACTGTCACTAGTAGAAAACAGGGCTTTCGTTTAGGCCAAATAAGCCTATTAGTCCCGGTTCAGTCACAAACCGAGACCCAGGGGCACTGGTCCCGGTTCGTGAGGCAAGGAGGCCTGCCGGGCCTCGTGGGGGCATTGGTCCCGTTTCGTCCGACCCCTTTGATCTCGGTTGGTGGGATGAACGGGGACCAACGGGCATCGCTCCTGGTCCACCATCATTGGTCCCGTTCGGTGGCTTGAACCGGGACCAAAGGGTGTCCTTTAGTCCCGGTTCAAGCCATGAACCGGGACCAATGATGTGCCTATATATATCCCCCGCCGGCGAGCAGAGCACTCGGCACTACTTTTTTTTTTCTTGCCGGCGAGGGAAGGGCTTTGTGGTGCTCTAGCTCACCTCCTATGCACATGAGGTGTTCGATGGAATGCCCGAGCCACACTACTTAAGCTTTCTCCTCTCCAATCTCGACCTCCAAGCTCCATTTTCTTCAATATTTGTTTAGGTTTAGCGGTCCGTCACGTCCCGTCCCCGTCTTCACCGTCGTTGATCGCCTGTGCCGATCTCCTCGCCGGCACCACCGTGGTGAGCCTCTTGTTCTTATCTTCTTTCTGAAAGGAAAAAATTCTTACTTGTATGTTTAGATAGATATTTGTATAATTTTCTTACTTTTATTGCTTCTTATTATATAGTGTGATAGTTTTGGTATCCGCCCCCGTCGGCCCACGTCCTGTCTATGATTCGGATGTGGTATATATTATCTTTGATAACTATTTGGTTCATTTATTGTTTATGACAATTATGCCGACCAACGTGACATAGATTTTATTTATCTAGGAGGTATGTGAACTGGAAATTCCAACTGACCCTATTGTCGAGAGGTTAAATTTAGTTGAAGAAGAAAACAATTTATTGAAGGAAAAAACATAAAAAATTAAGGAGGAGAAGATGATATTGGAGTTGCATATTGCGGATGTTGTCGATGATCACAAGATCAAGATGGATGCATTGCGCTTGAAGATTAAAATATGCCATTCATACCGAGGCTTGGTATCATTATGCCGTTGGATCAATTGTTACCTTGGTTGCGATTATGATCGCATTTGTTTTCGCATTGAAGTGTTTTATATAGTTTCAATTTATGGTTTAATTAATTAGATGCTCTGTAGAGCTATATGTTGTTCAATGAGAACTATGTATGTACTTTGGTTTTAATGTGATGATGAACTTCTATTAATTTGGTCACTTAATTATCTATTTATGATGTTCTGTAATGGTTTTTGACACACTTAATTATATATAATGCACGCAGATGAACCGATAACGGATGTACGGTGACAGACACACCTCCGAGTACATTAAGGGCGTGCATAATTTTCTCGATGTGGCTGAGGCAAACAAGCAGAATGGTTTTATGTGTTGTCCATGCCCTATATGTGGGAATACGAAGTCTTACTCTGACTCGAAAATCATTCACACCCACCTGCTTTATAAGGGTTTCATGCCACACTATAATATTTGGACCAGGCACGGAGAAATAGGGGTTATGAAGGAAGACAACTAAGAAGAAGAGGACGATGACAACTATGTGCCTCCTGAATATGGTGATGCTGCAATGGGGGAAGCTGTTGACGATCAAGAGGAACCAGACGATGTGGCCGATGATGATTTCCGCCGGGTCATTGTTGATGCAAGGAGACAGTGCGAAAGTCAAAAGGAGAAGCTAAAGTTCGATTGCATGTTAGAGGATCACAAAGAAGGTTTGTACCCCAATTGCGAAGATGGCAACACAAAGCTCGGTACCGTACTGGAATTGCTGCAGTGGAAGGCAGAGAATGGCGTGCCTGACAAAGGATTTTAGAAGCTACTGAAAATATTGAAGAAGAAGCTTCCAAAGGATAACGATTTGCTCGACACTACGTATGCAGCAAAGAAGGTTGTATGCCCTCTAGGATTGGAGGTGCAGAAGATAAATGCATGCCCTAATGACTGCAGTCTGTACCGTGGTGCGTACGAGGATTTGAACGCATTCCCGGTATGCGGTGAATTGCGGTATAAGATCAGACGAGATGACCCTGGTGATGTTGACAGTGAGCGCCCCCGGAAGAGGGTACCTGCAAAGGTGATGTGGTATGCTCCTATAATACCATGGTTGAAACGCCTGTTCAGAAACAAAGAGCATGCCAAGTTTATGCGATGGCATAGAGAGCACCGTAAGAAAGATGGGAAGTTGAGAGCACCGACTGACGGGTCGCAGTGCACATAAATCGAGAGAAAGTACTGGGAGGAGTTTGCAGGTGGAGCAAGGAACGTATGGTTTGGTTTATGTGCGAATGGCATTAATCACTACTGGAATTAGGGATTTTGCCGTCTGCCAGTTCTTTGTCGTCCGCTAGCGGACGGCAAAGAAGGTCTTTGCCATCAACTACCAAGAAAGCAGACGGCAAAAAACTGGCAGACGGCAAAGAAGGTCTTTGCCATCTGCCATTTCTTTGTCGTCAGCTGGCTGACAGCAAAGAGGGAGGTGGGACCCACTAACGATCTGATTAGGAAAAACTTAATGTCACCCCTCTTTGCCGTCCCCAGCAGACGGCAAAGATAAACAAAAAGCGGATGACAAAGGCGGGGCTGACAGCAAAGGCTAACCTAACTAACGGTCGAGCCCCCTGCCCGTTACTCTCTCTGTTTCTCTACCTCTCTCCTCCCCGACGCCCACCACCCGATCCACCAACCGCGCCGCCTCCACCGCCCGCCGCCGCCCCAGCCACCACCCCCGCCCCCGCCACCCTGCCGCCCCCCCACCCGCCGACGCCCCGTCGCACCATAATATCCCGCCGCCCCGGTGCCACGGCACCCCGTCGCATCATCGCCCGACCGTCTCACTGCCCCGGCGCCCCGCCGCCCCCCACCCGCCCACCACCCCGGCGCCATCGTCGCCCTCGGCGCCACCGTTTTCCCATCACCCTCGCCTCCCTGCCGGCTCTGCGCCGCCCCTCAATGCACCTTCCCGAGCTCCACCGCCCCAGAGTCCTGGCACCCCCGTCGCCACCCGCCACCCTGCCGCCGTGAAACCACGCCCCCATCGGCTCCGGTGAGTATTTTTTTCGGTTTTTTCTTTTTTTGCTTCTTAATTGTTAGTGTTAGATTTAGTGCTAGATATGTGTTAGTGTTAGTGTTAGATTTATTGTTAGAAAAGAAGAAGATTTAGTGTTAGTGTTAGAAAAAAGAATATGTAGAAGAAAAGAAGAAGAAGAAGAAAAGAAGTAGAAGAAGTAGAAGAAGAAGAAAAGAAGAAAAGAAAAGAAGTAGAAAAAGATGAAAAAAGAAGAAGAAGAAAAGAAGTAGAAGAAGTAGAAGAAGAAGAACAGAAGAAAAGAAAAGAATTAAAAGAAGTAGAAAAAAGATGAAAGAAGAAGAAGAAGAAAGGAAAGAGGAAGAAGAAGAGAAGGAAAGAAGAAGAAGGATAGAAGGAAACACCCCGACCCCCTGACCCCGACACCCCGACCCCGACACCACACCCTGACACCCCGACCCGACAACACACCCCGACACCCCGACCGCCTGACCCCCTGACCCCCTGACACCGACACACCGACCCCGACACCAGACCCCGACACCCTGACCCCCTGACCCCCTGACCAAGACACCCCGACCCCGACACCACACCCTCACACCTCGACCCCGACACTACACCCCGAAACCCCGACCCCCTGACCCCACCCCGACACCCCGAACCCGACAGCACACCCAGACACCCTGACCCCGACACCACGACCCCGACATGACACCCCAACACCCTAACCCCCTGACTCCCTAACCCAGACACCCAGACCCCGACACCACACCCCGACACCCCGACCCCGACACGACACCCCGACCCCCCGACCCCGACACCATACCCCGACTCCTTGACCCCGACACCACACCCCGACACCCCGACCCCGATACCACACCCCGACACCCCGACCCCATGAGCCCCTGAGCCCGTCATTGATTATAGTGATGATGATGATTATGCATTTATTGATGATGCTGATCGAGATTATTAGTAGTGTCAGGTATTCAATTTTTTTATGTTGTACTTCATGATGATACACTTAAGTGATATACATATTATTATTCATGTCGGTATTTTTTTTATGTTGTACTAATTTTGTTTACTCTTTTTCATGGCAGGTGTTGAAAGATGGTGGGCGCTGGTCGGGAGCGCTCCGAGGCCCCTTCTTCGTCGGCGCGTGGTGCGAGGTCTTCCATTCCGCACGCACCTCTCTGCCGAGTGTTGTTGGACAGTATGGCGACACCGCCGGGCCCTTCTTCGTCGACCGCGGTGCTGAGCAGGGGACAAGGTAAGAAGAAGAGAGGAGCTGGAGCACGTGGTCGTGGGAGAGGAGGTAGGGTGACTGCCAGGGTGCCTTCCTCGCCGCCACCCCCAGCTGTTTCACCCGAGCACGTGACTGCTAGGGTGGACTCGTCCGAGGAGGAGGCTACACGAACTTCGGTCCACGAGCCTCCGGTCGACAGGCCTTCAGGCCACGAGAGTTCGGCCCACGAGACCCCGGAGGAGCACACGTTTGGATGGGGTACCTGGTCGGATCAACCTGAGGGGCCGAGTGGCCATGCTGATGATGGCGAGGAGCCGACTGATATTTGAGGAGGAGGGGGCACCGTCTACCAGCGTGGTTGTACACGGCTCCCGTCTGTGCCGGCGACCCGCAAGCAGAGGTGGTTGATTTTCCCTGATTGGGAGAGGTAAGTGCATTTAATCTTTTTGTACCCTTCTGCATTCACGTTTCTTCAAATATCTAATGCATTAGCCTTGTCATGCTGCAGGGGTTGGGACCACCATCATAGTGTCTGCCGGCCCAATTCCATCCTTGGAGTTCTTTGTCGGCAAAACTTCCTAGGGTTTGTCACGTTGCCTAGTGAGGGTCGGCTTCCAGAGCTTGGATTGAGTTGGGAGCACTACTTGGCTGCCTCGGCCCCGCCACGTGAGATTATCGACGGTGTCTTGTGCAAGACGAGGGCAGACGTGGTGATTAGAAAGTTCTGGGTAATTTCTCCTTTACATAATTAAAAATCTTCAACTGGCTAGTTATTAATTGTTCTAATCAATATTGTCTCATTTGATTGTAGACATTCTACAGGTGTGAGGAGGGATACAAGGAGGAGGCGGCAAATGTTATCGATAACGTCTGCAAGCGCCTACTAGAGAACTTACGGCACGAGGCTCGGGTGCAGGCTGCTCGAGACTACTACGCCTCGCGTGGTATCAAGAAGACCAAGACGGCGTGCCGCGAGAAGTTATTGAGTAAGGAGGAGTACATGAAGGTAATTCTTAAGGCCTTGTACTTACTCCCTTCATTTAATAACTCATAGCCGTAGCGCTCAAGATTCTATTTGCTAAGTTAGGCCCCTCCGAGAAGTTATTGTTGGGATGTGTTGGTCAATGAGTGGTGCTCAAAAGAATGGCAAGCCCTCCACAACGAGGCCAAGGACAAACATGCCCAAATGGAAGGTGTGCCACACCATCAAGGCAGCTCCAACTTATATCAGTTCGGGCGGAACTGGGTATGTGGTTTGCGTCATGATTCATGCAATTCATTCATCATGCTATCTTTAGCCCTTTAATTACTAATTTACATTGTTTCTCTCTTTCAGACACGCTACAATAAGGCGGATAAGGTGCCAGAGGTGTACGACCTATATGCCATGGCCCACACTGCCTCTTACAAGAAAGTCAAGGCATTCTCTCCGTCTGACCTCGATGATCCAAAGAACTTCGCCAACATCTCCTCCCACAACAAGATCGTGAAATATAGAGATCAAGGGAAGGCGAGGAAAGGGGAGGACTTTAACCTGAGCCAGGGTCCCATTGATACAGAGCTGCTAATGATATCTGGTCGCGGGAGGTCCCATGGCTCCATAGCAATGGGAGATGGACTTATCCGTTGTCCTAGCACTCTGCCGGAGATCAAGGCGCGCCAGTCGAGCTCCACTCCTGAGATAAGGCCTCGTGAATGGCCAGTCCAACTCGCCTTCAAGGTTAGTTATACGTACTCACCTATCTTTCTCCATTACATTATGTGCGCTTCCATCAATGATTACAAATGGTAACGAGGAGTGGTGTTGCAGGCTGCTATACAGAGTGAGAGAGATAGAACGGAGAAACTTTTGGTGGAGGCGGCGGAGAGGCAGCGGGAGTTGGAGGAGAGGACGACAAAGATGTTGGAGGAGGAGAGGGCACGGAATGACATGCAGGCAAGGGACATGTACGAGCTCCTTGTGGTAAGTTTCTTCTGCACATTAGCCAAAACATTCATGTAGTGTCTTTCTCATTAGTAACTAGTATGACTGAGTCGTCAAAACCAAATGTGCATTCTGTGTGCGAGAAGTCCGGTCAGACCGCTCCGCCCATGCCAGTGATTGCTCCTGGGACCATGGTGAGTTTAATTTGAATGGACATTACTTGCTAGTCTTAACATTTGAGTGTCATCATGCTAACGAGACATTGGAAATGATCTTTGGTGTAGCGTAACTCCAGACAAGCATCGCACGATCCTTCTCCAGCTACCGGCACGAGCTAACCAGCTACTACACCTCCATGATCACGTTAAGTGTCTATAGTGTTTTGCTTAACAAATGCATAAAGACCTAGACTTAGCTTTATTTCCTCCAATGTGCTTACCATAATGACCTAGAGTTAGCTTCTTTTCCTCCAAAATGACTTAATAAGCTTACTGACCTCCAAAACCATCCACTTTACCTAAGTTAGCTCTAAAACGATCTATACTTAGCTTAATTATGTCAAAAATGGCATAATTAGCTTAGTTAGCTCATAAACAATCCATTTTACATAAGTTAGCTCTAAAATGACCCATTTTACCTTACAGCTTATAAATGATCCATTTTATCCAAGTTAGCTCTAAAATGACCCATTTTACCTAGATTAGCACCTAAATGATCCATTTTACCTACATTAGCTCTAAAATGACCCATTTTACCTAGGCTAACTCCAAAATGACCCATCTTACCTAGGTTAGCTCTAAAATGATGCATTTTACCCAAGTTGGCTCTAAAATGACCCATTTTACCTAGATTAGCTCATAAATGAGCCATTTCACCGAAGTTACCTCACAAACCATCTATTTTACCTAGGTTAGCTCCAAAATGACCCATCACACCTAGGTTAGCTCTAAAATGAGGCTTTTTACCTAAGTTAGCTCATAAACGATCCATTTCACCTAGGTTAGCTCTAAAATGATGCTTTTTACCTAAGTTAGCTCATAAATGATCCATTTCACCTAGGTTAGCTCTAAAATGATGCTTTTTACCTAAGTTAGCTCATAAACGATCCATTTCACCTAGGTTAGCTCATAAACGATCCATTTCACCTAAGTTAGCTCTAAAACGATCCATTTCACCTAGGTTAGCTCCAAAATGACCCATCTTACCTAGGTTAGCTCCAAAATGACCCATCACACCTAGGTTAGCTCTAAAATGATGCTTTTTACTAAGTTAGCTCATAAACGATACATCTCAACTAAGTTAGCTCATAAACGATCCATTTCACCGAAGTTAGCACAAAAACGATCCATTTCACCTAAATTAGCTCATAAATGATCCATTTCACCTAAGTTAGCTCATAAATGACATATACTTCTTGTTCTAGTCTTCTTCTTATAGTCACCTTTTTTCTAACTTTCTTATTTGCTATTTTGCAGATTTCATTCACTTCACGGAAGCTAGCTTGCTATGATGGAGTGCTTGGTTTTTCTTTCATTCTCTTGAAGTATTCTTCTAGCTTGCTATCTTGATGAAACTTTGCATTGTGATATGTATGGATGGAACAATGTGTATGTGCAACTTGCTATGTATGAATGGATGGAACTATATATGTATGTACGACAAAACTTATGTGCTGGATAAGTCATATGTTTGCTGTTAAATAGCTCTATGAAATATAAATATATATACATATATATATATATATACATATATATATATATATATATATATATATATCATATATATTTGTTGTGAAAATTGTTGGATTAAAAAAACCCTAAAAAAAGAGGCAATGCAGGATCTCTGCCGTCAGCCACTGATGGCAAAGCCACCTTTGCCGATAGCCGCGGACTGCAAAGAAGCCACACGGCTGTGCTTCCTGGGGGGGGGGGGGCTGACCCATTTGGTCAGTTTGCCTACACCGGCGGACGGGAAAGAATAGCCAAATTTGCCTACAGCGGCAGACGACAAAGGTCTGTCATGCAGTGAGGTCCAGCTGACGTCATTCAGCGGCGGCAAAGACCGGATAATTTTTGCCGTCAGCAGCGGACGACAAAGGCTGTCGTTAGCCACCTAACGGACTAACAGCGTAATTATTGCCGTTTGCTTTATTTGCCGTCAGCTGCTGATGGCAAAGGCCCCTTTGCCGCCAGCCTCAGAAAGCAGACGGCAGAGTAGATCTTTGCCGATCCTTACTTTGCCTGAGCCTTTTGCTGTCCCCGGCAGAAGGCAAAGGCCTTTGTCGTCCGCTGTTCCTGCCTTTGCCGTCTGCCGTGGTATACGGCAAAGTAGCTGATTCCTGTAGTGAATCCTTTTGGGGAGTAGAGCAGCAATCACGACACCTGGCCCGTGACTCTATTAGTTGAAGAACTTTTACAATTGTTGATTGGAAACGGTGTACGTGCGTGGGATGAGCACAAACAGGAGGAATTTGACCTGCATGCGTTGTTGTTTGTCACCATCAATGACTGGCCTGCTATCGGTAACCGTTTAGGACAAACAAACAAGGGATACCACTCATGCACGCACTATTTAGATGACACAGAAAGTATATACCTGGACAAATGAAGGAAGAATGTGTACCTGGGGCATCGTCGATTCCTTCCGGCCAACCATCAATGTCGAAAGAAAGACAAGAATTTCAAAGGCAAGGCAGATCACCAGAAGAAGCCCGCCATGCGTACCGGTCAATGATTTAAAAGTAATCTTCGGAAAGGGTCCCGGCGAACTATCTGTTCTGAATGACGATGAGGGATGCACACCCATGTGGAAGAAGAAATATATATTTTGGGACCTATCCTACTGGAAAGACCTAGAGGTCCGCTCTTCAATCAACGTGATGCACCTGACGAAGAACCTTTGCGTCAACCTCCTAGGCTTCTTGGGCATGTATGGGAAGACAAAAGATACACCGGAGGCATGGGAGGACCTGCAACGTTTGCACGAAAAAGACGGCATGCCTCCTGATGTCTACTGCACAACCTTCTTCTTGTAGATGTTGTTGGTCCTGCAGGTGCACAAGTTTGTAGGACAGTAGCAAATTTCCCTCAAGTGGATGACCTAAGGTTTATCAATCAGTAGGAGGTGTAGGATGAAGATGGTCTCTCTCAAGCAACCCTGCAACCAAATAACAAAGAGTCTCTTGTGTCCCCAACACACCCAATACAATGATAAATTGTATAGGTGCACTAGTACGGCGAAGAGATGGTGATACAAGTGCAATATGGATACTAGATATTGGTTTTTGTAATCTGAAATAATAAAAACAGCAAGGTAACTAATGATAAAAGTGAGCGTAAACGGTATTGCAATGATAGGAAACAAGGCCTAGGGTTCATACTTTCACTAGTGCAAGTTCTCTCAACAATAATAACATAGATAGATCATATAACAAGCCCTCAACATGCAACAAAGAGTCACTCCAAAGCCAGTAATAGCGGAGAACAAACATAGAGATTATGGTAGGGTACGAAACCACCTCAAAGATATTCTTTCAGATCAATCTATAAAAGAGTTCGTACTAGAATAACACCTTAAGACACAAATCAACGAAAACCCTAATATCACCTAGATACTCCATTGTCACCTCAAGTATCTGCGGGCATGATTATACGATATGCATCACACAATCTCAGATTCGTCCAACCAACACAAAGTACTTCAAAGAGTGCCCCAAAGTTTCTACCGGAGAGTCAAGAACGTGTGCCAACCCCTATGCATAGGTTCATGGGAGGAACCCGCAAGTTGGTCACGAAAACATACATCAAGTGGCACATCATATCCCATTGTCACCACAGATAAACACACAAAGACATACATCAAGTGTTCTCATAAAAGACTCAATTCGCTAAGATAACTTCAAAGGGGAAACACAATTCATCACAAGAGAGTAGAGGGGGAGAAACATCATAAGATCCAACTACAATAGCAAAGCTCGGGATACATCAAGATCATGCCATAGAGGGAACACGAGAGAGAACATGAGAGAGAGAAAGAGTTCAAACACATAGCTACTGGTACATACCCTTAGCCCCGAGGGTGAACTCCTCCCTCCTCGTCTTGGAGAGCGCCGGAATGATGAAGATGGCCACCGGTGATGGATTCTCCCTCTGGCAGGGTGCCGGAACGGGCTCCTGAGAGGTTTTTGGTGGCTACAGAGGCTTGCGGCGGCGGAACTCCCGATCTATCTTGATTTCTGATGTTTTTATGGTACGTAGGTATATATAGGCGAAAGAAGTCAGTAGGGAGGTGCTCGAGGGCCCACGAGACATGGTGTCGTGACCTGTAGGGGGTGGGGCTATCTCCTGGGCACCTCGAGGATCTTCTGACTTGATCTCCAAGCCTCCTGGATGATAATATTCCAAAAAATCACGTTGCCGAAGGTTTCATTCCGTTTGGACTCCATTTGATATTCCTTTTCTTCGAAATACTAAAACAGGCAATAAAACAGCAATATTGGCTATGCCTCTGGTTAGTAGCTTAGTCACAAGAATGATATAAATGTGTAAAATAAAGCCCATAAACATCCAAAAGGGGTAAGATAATAGCATGGAACACTCAAAAATTATAGATACGTTGGAGACGTATCAAGCATCCCCAAGCTTACTTCCTGCTCGTCCTCGAGTAGGTAAATGATAAAAACAGAATTTTTGATGTGGAATGCTACCTAGCATAATTCTCAATGTAATTTTCTTTATTGTGTCATGAATGTTCAGATCCAAATGAATACAAAATAAAAGTCCATATTGACATAAGAAATAATAATACTTCAAGCATACTAATCAAAGTAATCATGTCTTCTCAAAATAACATGGCCAAAGAATGTTATCCCGACAAAATCATATAGTCTGGCTATGCTCTATCTTCATCACACAAAGTATTTAATCATGCACAACCCCGATGACAAGCCAAGCAATTGTTTCATAATTTAATAATCTCAAACTTTTTCAACTTTCACACAATACATGAGCGTGAACCATGGACATAGCACTCTATGTGGAGTAGAATGGTGGTTGTGGACAGGACAAAAAAGAGAAGATAGTCTCACATCAACTAGGCGTATTAACGGGCTATGGAAATGCCCGTTGATAGATATCAATGTGAGTGAGTAGGGATTGCCTTGCAACGGATGCACTAGAGCTATAAATATATGAGTGAGTGAAAGCTCAACAAAAGAAACTAAGTGGGGTGCATCCAACTTGCTTGTTCACATTGACTTAGGGCACTTTTGAGGAAGCCCATCATTGGAATATACAAGCCAAGTTCCATAATGAAAAATTCCCACTAGTATATGAAAGTGACAACATATGAGACTCTCTAACATGAAGATCATGGTGCTATTTTGAATCACAAGTGTGGAAAAGGAGATAGTAGGATTGTCCCTTCTCTCTTTTTCTCTCATTTTATTTTATTTTCTTTTTCTTTTCCTTTTTTTCTTTTTTTTTCTTTGGCCTTCTCTCCTTTTTTTTCTTTCTGTTTTTTTCTTTTTTTTCTTTTTGTAAAGTACGAAGTCTCATCCCGACTTGTGGGGGAATCATAGTCTTCATCATCCTTTCCTCACTAGGACAATGCTCTAATAATGAAGATCATCACACTTTTATGGATTTACAACTCAAAGCTAGAACAAGATATGACTCTATATGAATGCCTGCGGCGATGTACCGGGATATGCAATGAATCAAGAGCGACATGTATGAAAATTATGAAGGTGGCCTTGCCACAAATACAATGTCAACTACATGATCTTGCAAAAAGCAATATGACAATGCGTGTGATATGAACGTAACGGTGGAAAGTTGCATGGCAATATATCTCGAAATGGCTATGGAAATGCCATAATAGGTAGGTATGGTGGCTGTTTTGAGGAAGGTATATGGTGGGTGTATGGTACCGGTGAAAGTTGCGCGGCACAAGAGAGGCTAGCAATAGTGGAAGGGTGAGGTGCGTATAATCCATGGACTCAACATTAGTCAAAAGAACTCATGTACTTATTGCAAAAATCTAGAAGTCATCAAAAACCAAAGCACTATGTGCATGCTCCTAGGGGGATAGATTGGTAGGAAAAGACCATCGCTCGTCCCCGACCGCCACTCATAAGGAAGACAATCAATAAATAAAATTGTGCTCCAACTTCATCACAAAGCGGTTCACCATACGTGCATGCTACGGGAATCACAAACTTCAACACAAGCATTCTTTAAATTCATAATCACCCAACTAGCATGACTTTAATATCACTACCTCGATATCTCAAAACAATTATCAAGCATCAAATTGATCATAGCATCCAATTCTTTTCTATGATAGTTTTTATTATACCCAACTTGGATGCTCATCATTCTAGGACCAACTTTGTAACCATAGCAAATACTATGCTATTCTAAAAGACTCTCAAAATAATATAAGTGAAGCATGAGAGACTAGCAGTTTCTACAAAATATAACCACCGCCGTGCTCTAAAAGATATAAGTGATGCACTATAGCAAATGACAAACTACTCCGAAAGATATAAGTGAAGATCAATGAGTAGTCGAATAATTGTGCAACTATGTGAAGAGTCTCTAACATTAAGGAATTTCAGATCTTGGTATCTTATTCAAACAGCAAGCAAAACAAAATAAAATGACATTGCAAGGATAGCACAACTCATGTGAAGAAGCAAAAACTTAGGCTCAACCTATACTAACCAATTGTTGAAGAAGAAAGGTGGGATGCCTACCGGGGCATCCCCAAGCTTAGATGCTTGAGACTTCTTGAAATATTATCTTGGGGTGCTTTGTGCATCCCCAAGCTTGAGCTTTTGTATCTCCTTCATTCCTCTCATACCATGGTTTCTCTTTTTATCAAAAGCTTCATCCACACCAAACTCAACAAGAACTTGTGAGATAGGTTAGTTTAAACCAATGCAAAACCTTATCATATTATACTGTAAAAAATAACTAAAATTATTATTCCACATTGAATACTAAATGTCTCTGCATATTTAATACTCCTATCCTCAAATAGAATCATTAAACAAACAAACATATGCAAACAATGCAAACATAACAGCAATCTGCCAAAACAGTACAGTCTGTAAAGAATGCAAGATTCATCATACTTCCCTAACTCCAAAAATTATGAAATAAAATTACCACTACAGTAAATTTATCAGAGCTCATTATGCAAAAAGTTTCAACATTATATAATGCTATGAATTTTCTAGAGAATTTATTCAACAGCAGTAAACTTTCTGTTTTCAAACAGCAACATGTATACTAGCAAAATAAGCATGGTAAAGGCTATCATTGACTTTTTTATTGAAAATAAAGATGAAAAACATTATTCTAACTAACATCAAACAAACACTAACAAAAGAAAATGATGCTCCAAGCAAAACACATATCATGTGGTGAATAAAAATATAGCTCCAAGTAAAGTTACCGATGGACGAAGACGAAAGAGGGGATGCCTTCCGGGGCATACCCAAGCTTAGGCTCTTGGTTGTCATTTAATATTACCTTGGGGTGCCTTGGGCATCCCCAAGCTTAGGCTCTTGCCACTCCTTATTCCATAGTCCATCGAATCTTTACCCAAAACTTGAAAACTCCACTACACAAAACTCAATAGAAAACTCCTAAGCTCCGTTAGTATAAGAAAATAAAACCACCACTTAGGTACTGTAATGAACTCATTCTAAATTCATATTGGTGTAATATCTACTTTATTCCAACTTATCTATGGTTCATACCCTCCGATCTACTCATAGATTCATCAAAATAAGCAAACAACACATAGGATCTGTCAAAAATAGAACAGTCTGTAGTAATCTGTATCAAACGTATACTTCTGGAACTCCAAAAATTATACTAAATTATGAAGTCCTAAGAAATTTGTGTACCAATCCAGATCAAAAAGAATCAGACCATAAGCACGTTTCTGTGAATTAACAAAACCAATTTACTGGGTGCAAAAGTTTCTGATTTTCAGCAGGATCAACACAACTATCACCGTAAGCTATCCTAAAGGTCTTACTTGGCACTTTATTGAAACAAAAGCTATAAAACATGATTACTACAGTAGCATAATCATGTGGACAAACAAAAACTTTAAGGGTAAACATTGGGTTGTCTCCCAATAAGCGCTTTTCTTTAATGCCTTTCTAGCTAGGCATGATGATGGCAATGATGCTCACATAAAAGATAAGAATTGAAACATAACGGGAGCATCATGAAGCATATGACTAGCACATTTAAGTCTAACCCACTTACTATGCATAGGGATTTTGTGACCAAACAACTTATGGGAACAATGATCAACTAGCATAGGAAGGTAACACAAGCATAGCTTCAAGAATATAAGCACATAGAGAGGAAACTTGACATTATTGCAATTCCTACAAGCATATATTCCTCTCTCATAATAATTTTCGGTAGCATAATAAATGAATTCAACAATATAACTAGCACCTAAAGCATTCTTTTCATGATCTACTTGCATAGAAAATTTACTACTCTCCACGTAAGCAAAATTCTTCTTATTCGGAATAGTGGGAGCAAACTCAACAAAATAATTATCATGTGAGGCATAATCCAATTGAAAACTAAAATCATGATGACAAGTTTCATGGTTATCATTATTCTTAATAGCATACAAGTCATGATAATAATCATCATAGATAACAACTTTGTTCTCATAATCAATTGGAACCTCTTCCGAAATAGTGGAATCATCACTAAATAAAGTCATGACCTCTCCAAATCCACTTTCATAATTATAATCATCATAAATAGGAGGCATGCTTTCATCATAATAAATATTCTCATCAAAACTTGGGGGACTAAACATTTCATCTTCATCAAACATAGCATCCCCAAGCTTGTGGCTTTGCATATCATTAGCATCATGGATATTCAAGGAATTCATACTAATAACATTGCAATCATGCTCATCATACAAAGATCTAGTACCAAACATTCTAATGCATTCTTCTTCTAGCACTTGAGCACAATTTTCCTTTCCATCATACTCACGAAAGATATTAAAAAGATGAAGCGTATGAGACAAACTTAACTCCATTTTTTTTGTAATTTTCTTTTATAAACTAAACTAGTGATAAAACAAGAAACAAAAAGATTCGATTGCAAGATCTAAAGATATACCTTCAAGCACTCACCTCCCCGGCAACGGCGCCAGAAAAGATCTTAGTTGATGGGGTGTGAGTGAGTGCCCTTTTACCTAGCCTCCCCGGCAACGGTGCCAGAAAAGAGCTTGATGTCTACTACACAACCTTCTTCTTGTAGACGTTCTTGGGCCTGCAAGTCCACAGGTTTGTAGTACAGTAGGAAATTTCCCTCAAGTGGATGACCTAAGGTTTATCAATCCGTAGGAGGCGTAGGATGAAGATGGTCTCTCTGAAACACAATTCATCACAAGAGAGTAGAGGGGGAGAAACATCATAAGATCCAACTACAATAGCAAAGCTCGGGATACATCAAGATCGTGCCATAGAGGGAACACGAGAGAGAACACGAGAGAGAGAGAGATCAAACACATAGCTACTGGTACATACCCTCAGCCCCGAGGGTGAACTACTCCCTCCTCGTCATGGAGAGCGCCGGGATGATGAAGATGGCCACCGGTGATGGATTCCCCCTCCGGCAGGGTGCCGAAACGGGCTCCCCAGAGGTTTTTGGTGGCTACAGAGGCTTGCGGCGGCGGAACTCCCGATCTATCTTGATTTCTGATGTTTTTAGTGTACGTAGGTATATATAGGCGAAAGATGTCAGTCGGGAGGTGCTCGAGGGGCCCACGAGACAGGGGGACACGCCCTGTAGGGGGGCGCCCCCCTATCTCCTAGGCACCTCAAGGATCTTCTGACTTGATCTCCAAGCCTCCTGGATGATAATCTTCCAAAAAATCACGCTGCCGAAGGTTTCATTCCGTTTGGACTCCGTTTGATATTCCTTTTCTTCGAAATACTGAAACAGGCAATAAAATAGCAATATGGGTTGGGCCTCCGGTTAGTTGGTTAGTCCCAACAATGATATAAATGTGTAAAATAAAGCCCATAAACATCCAAAAGGGGTAATATAATAGCATGGAACAATCCAAAATTATAGATACGTTGGAGACGTATCACCTCCAAAGCAGTATGAAGGTCCTGCCAGCTACGCTCTTAACAAAGAAGAGAAGGAAATCTTCTTTGAATGCCTGCTCAGTATGAAAGTCCCGTCTGGCTACTCGTCGAATATAAAGGGAATAATAAATATGGCAGAGAAAAAGATCCAGAACCTAAAGTATCATGACTACCACATGATTATGACACAACTACTTCCGGTTGCATTTAGGGGGCTTCTACCGGAAAACGTTCGATTGGCCATTGTGTAGCTATGTTCATTCCTCAATGCAATCTCTCAGAAGGTGATCGATTCAGAAATCCTACCAAGGTGAAGGAGTGATGTGGTGCAATGTCTTGTCAGTTTTGAGCTAGTGTTCCCACCATCCCTCTTCAATATCATGACGCACGTCCTAGTTCATCTAGTCAACGAGATTGTCGTTCTGGGGCCTATATTTCTACATAATATATTCCCCTTTGAGAGGTTCATGGGAGTCCTAAAGAAATATGTCCGTAACCGCGCTAGGCCAGAAGGAAACATATCCATGGGCCATCAAACAAAGGATGTCATTGGGTTTTGTGTTGACTTCATTCCTGACCTTAAGAAGATTGGTCTCCCTCAATCGCGGTATGAGGGGAGACTGGGTGGAAAAGGCACACTAGGAGGGGACTCAATAATATGTAGGGACAGGCATTCTTGTCTCAAGCACACTACACGATTCTACAGAATTCTACCTTGGTGACCCCGTATGTGGATGAACATAAGAACATTCTGCGCTCCAAACACCCGGACCAGTGTGACGACTGTATTACATGTGAACACATCAGGAGTTTCGGTAGTTGCTTCAAAACACGTCTCATTTGTGACAACACTATTTCTAATGACTTGTAGTCGTTGGCGAGGGAACCATCTTCGACTGTAATGACTTACAAAGGGTACGAGATAAATGGGAATACATTTTACATGATCGTCCAAGATCCAAAGAGCACCAATCAAAAAAGTGGTGTCGACATTGATGCAGCAACCAAGAGGGGAAAGGACACATATTATGGTTACATAGTGGACATATGGGAATTTGACTATGGATATGATATTAAGGTCCCTTTGTTTAAGTGCAAATGGGTCAATCTATCAGGAGGCGGGGTACAGGTAGACCCACAGTACGGAGTGACAACAGTGGATCTGAACAATCTGGGGTACACAAACAAACCATTCATCCTAGCCAATGATGTGGCGCAGGTTTTCTATGTGAAGGACATGTCTACCAAACCGAGAAAAATAAAAGATAAAGAAGCGGGTACATCCTACGATGAGCCAAAGCGCCAGCTAGTTCTTTCTGCAAAAAGAGACATCATGGGATTGGAGGGCAAGACAGACATGTCTAGAGATTATGAAAAGTTTGATGAAATTCCTCCCTTCAAAGTCAAGGCTGACTCAAGCACCCTGTTAAACGATGAAGACTTTCTATCAACAACTATTATGATGATGCTTTTGATCTAGAATATCACTGCAGTTACATGTGAACAAATGAAATCCCTTTGTAACAGATGAGTTCTCGTCCGAAACCCTCATACTTCCAAGGAGGTTGTTTGTTTTGTACAGGAAGTGCATCCAGTTTTTGTCGTAACCATCTCAACTTTTTAGCACATTCTATGTGGGTGAAATGATGATACCATGCCAACTTTTTAACATTTTTAGAGTTCATTTGTAGTGCTTTACAATTTAAGGGTCATTTAGCTAAAACAATTTAGTATATGCATGAAAAATCCCGAATGAAGTCAGAGAGGGTTGAAAAATGATGATGTGGCTTTGAATGGTGCATTTTGAACACACAAAAAGTCTGGAGTTCAAATAAGTTCAAAAAAATGGAATCCCTTTGTAACAGATGAGTTTCGGTCTGAAACCCTAATACTTCGAAAGAGATTGTCCATTTTGCACACGAAGTGAATCTAGTTTTTCTCGTAACCCTCTCAACTTTTTAGCACATGCTATGTGGGTGAAATGATGATACCATTCCAACTTTCAACCTTTTGAGAGTTCATTTTTAGTGCTTTTCAATTTTAGGATCATTTAGCTCAAATAATGAACTAATAGCAAAAAGAATGAACTAATAGCAAAAAGAATGAACTAAAAATAATCAATTAAAATATTCTGTTATGATCAACTAAAACAAAACTATAGTATCCTTCAATAGAAAAAAGAATCAACTAAAAACATTTATAAAACTCCAATAGCAAAAGGAATCAACTCAAAAAACTTTTATAAACCTCTAGTATTATTGAAACTAAAATTATATAAAATTTATGCAACCAAAATTATCAAAGTATTTTCTATTCAAAACATTAAAAGCAAAAAGAATTTTCATATAGAAATTTTTTGTTAGAAACTTTAATAGCAAAAGAATAATCATAATGAATTTTTGTGTTAGAAACTAAAATAACAAAATCTGTTTTTGAAAATTATGATAAAACATAGTAATATTAAATAGCAGGAAAAAGAATCACTCAAAAATCTATTTTTATAGTAAAGTTATTCAAAAACTAGTGCTTCACACAAATTTCAAAAAATTCAAATTTAAACTATTCAAATTGGAAAACAAATGGCACTAACAGAAACTTTGTAATTTTTATTACCTAAAAGCAAAAGGAACTAAAAATAAAGCAAAAAACAAAAGAAAATAAGTAATTCAAAAAACAAAAAAAACTGGAAAAAATTAAAAAAATGCCACCTACTGGGCCACCATGGCTTGAATACGACTAGAAACCCAACCATGGGCCAGGATTCAGGCCCGCAGAAGACCCAGTAGGACCATCAGGCATAACAGTGTCTGATTAGGCCCGTAAACCTGCAATGGAGAGGAGCTCGAGAGGGGTGCGGTAGTGGGGCTTATAAACCACTACGCGCCCCTCTCAACTAGTGAGGTGGGACTAAAGATTTTGGGCACGGGTAGCATGAGGCATTTGGTCCCGGTTGGTGGCACCAACCGGTACCAATGGTGGGCATTGGTACTGGTTCGTCGAACCGGTACCACTGCCCACCTTTGGTACTGGTTGGTGCCACCAACCGGGACCAAAGGCCTCTGTTTCTTTCCCTTTGGGCTGTTGAAAAGAGACCTTTGGTACCGGTTGGTGGCACCAACCGGTACCAAAGGGGGGTATTGGTACCGGTTGGTACCACGAACCTGTACCAATGCCCAGGGTATATAAGAAAACACTTAGCATCTTCGACAAAATCCAACACTTCTTCTCCCCGACGCCCCCTGCACCTCCTCGTCGCCGTCGCCGCCCGACACCCCTGCTCCACCTTGTCGTCGCCGCTGCCACCGACGATGTCAGGCTGCTCGCCATCGCCGTTGTTGCCGCCACCGCCACCCCTACCCCCTGCTCCTCCTCGTCGCTGTCGCCGCCCGACGCCCCTGCTCCACCTTGTCGTCGCCGCCACCACCGTTGTCGTCAGGCTGCTCACCGTCGCTGTCGCCACCGCCTCCGATGCCCCTGCATGCCCCAACGCGCCGCCCACGTGCCCAGCTGCCCCCTGTGAGCACCAGCCTTCTCCTGCGCCCATCCCTGCCCCGCCGGCACCGGCGCCGGCGCCGCCGCCGTGCCCTTCTGTCATGCCCCTTCTTAATTTTTAGATGTTTTTAGATGCTATTTTTAGATGTTGTTAGATGCTATTTTTAGATGTTTTTAATTAGATGCTAGTTTTAGATGTTTTTATATCTTTTTTAGATGTACTTGGTTAATTTTCTGTAGTATATATAGATATATAGATGTTGTTAGATGTGTTTGTATATATATGAAAACTTGGTCAATTTTTTGTACTAGATGATGATGATGATGATGATATATGAAAACTTTTTTAGATGTATATATATGATGATGATGATGTAATTTTGTTCGATGATATATGATGATGTAATTTTTCTCGATATATATACCCCCTCCCTGATAACTTTGACATGAGGGGGGGGGGTCGATATACCCCCTCCCCAATAACATTTTTTTCTATGTATATGTCGTCGTTGTCGATATACCCCCTCCCCGATAACTTAGACCTGAGGGGGAGTCGATATACCCCCTCCCTGATAACATTTTTTTCTATGTTTATATTGCCGTTGTCAATGTACCCCCTCCCCGATAACTTCGACATGAGGGGGGGACGATATGCCCCCACCCCGATAACATTTTTTTCTATGTATATGTCGTCGTTGTCGATATACCCCCTCCCAGATAACTTCGACATCAAGAGAAGAAGAAGGAGAAGAAGAGGAGAGGAAGAAGAGGTGAAAAAATAAGAAGAGGAAGAAGAAGAAAAAAAAGAGGAGAAGAAGAAGGAATAATGGAAAAGAAGAAAAAATAGAAAAAAAATTATATTTTTACTTCTTCTCATCTATTCCTTCTTCTTCTCCTCTTTTTTTTCTTCTTTTTTTCTTCTATTTTTTCCTCTTCTTCTCCTCTATTTTTTCTTCTTCTTCCTCTTCTTATTTTTTATCAGGAATGAGGGTGTCGGGAACTAGGGTGTCGGAAACTAGGTTAGAGGCTCGAGGGTCGCCGAGGGGTCGAGGGTCGTCGAGGGGTCGAGGGTCAAGGGTCGTCTAGGGTCGTCGAGGGGTTGAGGGTCGTCGAGGGTCGATGGTCGCCGAGAGTCGAGGGTCGAGGGTCTAGGGTCGTCGAGGGGTCAAGGGTCTAGGTTCGAGGGGTAGAGGGGTCGAGAGTCGAGGATCGCCGAGGGATCTATGTTTGCCACTATTAATATATCCATCTCTCATGTTTGTATATTAATTTCCATGTTGTAATATTTGCATAAACTTTGGATGAACAAAGAGACATTGAATAAGAAGAGATATTGGGGGACATAATCTGTGACAGAGGTGATGTCTTGTTGTTTCTCTATGAACTCGAAGAAGGTCAGGAAGGAGAGGAAGTAGGCTACGGTGATCAAACAATGGAGGACGAAAGTCATGATCATGATGGTGGCTCCGGCTCCGGTGACTGAACGGCTCCGGTGACTGAACTTGAAAGATGTCACCAAGTTCCATTGTAGAGGGGGTGCTGGAGCAGCTGAAGATGCGCGGTGAGGAGGCCGTTCCTCACGAGCCACCGGGGCCCTGAGCCTCGGGAGGCTCTAGGAGCCCAGGCGGTTCCTTGATGGCCGGCTTCATCTCCGCTAGGACTGCGTGGTGCCCTGCCTCTTGAGCCGCCAGAATGCTCCGCAGGTGTAGCTTGTGGATGGCAGCCGTGTTCAGCAGGCTGTAAGGCATGCGAACGTAGCTGTGCGGCGGACCCTCGCAACGTCCCACGCACGAAGGCTAGAAGTGCTCCTGAGATGCGGCTCGGTTGATCCCTGGGATGTCCATGCAGATTCACGGCCCGCCATCCTCGCCTGGATGGGGAGCCACGCCAGGCATGCGGTGATCGCCGCGCATGGCCCTTGCTTCCTGAACGTCCTGAGCGGTCTCGGTGATGAATTCCTGAACGTTGGGCCTTCCTTGCCCCGTGCCTTCCTGAGGGAAATGTGTCGCGAAGCACGCCTCCAAGTGGTTCCCGAGCACCTCCCTCGTGTTGTTGGCAAGGTCTGAGGCCCTCTAGAAGAGAGCCCCCGAGTCCTGCCCGAGGAGGGCGCTGGGTGCGCCTTCCTATGCGATGGAAGCAGGCGCCCTGTGCACAGGCGCTGATCCTGACGTGGCACCACCCGAGATGCCGACCTCCTGAGGCCTCGGGCGAAGCGGTTGCTTCTTCTTCTTGGGGATGGCCTCCGGAGGGTCTCACCTTTGTTGCCTGGATCCTCGATTGATGCCACTTAGAAGGCACGCTCGAGGGAGTACACCACATCTTTCTCTTCGCAGGGAACCGTGATGATTCCGCTACTTCCTGGCATCTTGAGGACGTTGTAGCCGTGGTGGGTCACTGCCATGAACTTGGCCAGGGCTGGGTACCCTAGGATGGCATTGTATGGCAGGTGGATGTGGGCGACGTTGAAGTCGATGAGCTCGGTGCGGTAGTTGTCATGTTTGGAGGCGACTAGGGGGATGCGGTGAGCGATATGTCTGAATGACCCCGCATTTCTCCGTTGTTTATCCTGCATATAGAATCTTGGGCGGGCCCCAAAGGTTGTAAGAGCATTTTGGGGAGGGGATGCCCCTCATGTAAAAATATTGTTGAGCTGAATATATGCTTCTATGGGCCTAAGTGTTCAGCGGAGAGCTTGCCTTTGTAGTTTACCGTTAGCTGGGTCAGGTCCTGTACCAGCTTGCGAGGTCATGAGCTTCCGAGAATCCCCTGAGGGACCTGCCGACCCTGTCGAGAGGGCCTCCCGAGAGCGGATGCCAGCCGTAGTACGGCATGCGTGCTGCGCACGTGCGCTTAGCCCAGCCTCACCCGCAAGGGGCTCATGAGTGGGAGGCAGCCGGTGCGAACTTCGAATTAAATCAAGAACCAGAATGCGAGAAATCACACGACCGAGAAAAGTCACCCTCCCCACACACAAGCGAAAATTTAACTCCAACTTAAATCCGAAGCGAGGAAGCACAACTACACAAAGGGAATCCAAAAGCAAATGCCCGTGATACGTCTCCAACGTATCTATAATTTTTTATTATTACATGCTATTATATTACCCCTTTTGGATGTTTATGGGCTTTATTTTACACATTTATATCATTTTTGGGACTAACCTACTAAGCGGAGGCCCAACCCATATTGCTGTTTTTTTTTTCCTATTTCAGTTTTTCGAAGAAAAGGAATATCAAACGGAGTCCAAACAGAATGAAACCTTCGGGAGCGTGATTTTTGGAACGAACATGATCCAGAGGACTTGGAGTGCAAGTCAAGAAGCAGCCGAGGCTCCCACGAGATAGGAGGCCCCCCCTGTAGGGCGCACCCCCTATCTCGTGGGCCCCTTGGGAGGCCACCGACGTACCCCGAAAACATCCAGGGGCACCACGAAACACATTTTCCACCACCATAACCTTCTGTATCCGCGAGATCTCATCTTGGAGCCTTCGCCGGCACTCTGCCGGAGGGGGAATCGACCACGGAGGGCCTCTACATCAACATCCTTGCCCCTCCGATGAGTTGTGAGTAGTTTACCACAGACCTACGGATCCATAGTTATTAGCTGGATGTCTTCTTCTCTCTTTTTGGATCTCAATAGAATGTTCTCCCCCTCTCTTGTGGAGATCTATTTGATGTAAACACTTTTTGCGGTGTATTTGTCGAGATCCGATGAATTGTGGGTTTATGATCAAGTTTATATATGTATAATATTTGAATCTTCTTTGAATTCTTTTATGTATGATTGAGTTATCTTTGCAAGTCTCTTAGAATTATCAATTTGGTTTGGCCTACTAGATTAATCTTTCTTGCCATGGGAGAAGTGCTTAGCTTTGGGTTCAATCTTGCGGTGTCCTTACCCAGTGACAGAAAGGGTTGCAAGGCACGTATTGTATTGTTGCCATCGAGAATAACAAGATGGAGTTTATATCATATTGCTTGAGTTTATCCCTCTACATCATGTCATCTTGCTTAATGCGTTACTCTGTTCTTATGAACTTAATACTCTAGATGCAGGCAGGAGTCGGTCGATGTGTGGAATAATAGTAGTAGATGCAGGCAGGAGTCGGTCTACTTGTTATGGACGTGATGCCTATATACATGATCATGCCTAGATAATCTCATAACTATGCGCTTTTCTATCAATTGCTCGACAGTAATTTTTTCACCCACTGTAATACTTATGCTATCTTGAGAGAAGCCACTAGTGAAACCTATGCCCCCCGGGTCTATCTCTTATAATATTTGCTTTCAATCTACCTTTATTTTTTGCATCTCTATTATAAAATACCAAAAATATATTTATCTTATCATACTATCTTTATTAGTTCTCACTTTCGCAAGTGGCCGTGAAGGGATTGACAACCCCTTTATTGCGTTGGTTGCGAGTTCTCAGTTTGTTTGTGTAGGTGCGTGGGACTTTTGAGGAGCCTCCTACTGGATTGATACCTTGTTTCTCAAAACTGAGGGAAATTCTTATGCTACTATCGCTGCATCACCCTCTCCTCTTCGAGGAAAACCAACACAAGCTCAAGACGTAGCAGGCCGCGTTCGGCGCCTAGTCTAGTCTTCGACGTCTTCTCACCAGCGCGGAGCTAAGTGCTGCCACTGGGCGTGGGAGGGAGCCCCCGAGGCCCAAGGGCGGCACTCCTAAGACTCTGGGGCGTGTTCAGCCCCACTCATTATTATGTGAGAGTGTCACGGGCGCCGAGCTTTACAGGCACTGGGCCTTCTTCACAGGCACCGGGCCTTGCTTCATATCGCCAGACGAGGGCCCCGCCTTGCGCCGCCCTCTACCTCCATTGACGGCGACCGGAAACCAGGACAACGCCAATGATGGCAAAGGTGACGCCAGCGGCGCCCTCGGCGACCACGGGTCCTCTGCCGGGGGTAGGCTTCGCAGCACCTCCCCGGCAGAGGGCCTACCTCTGGGGGACGTCTTGCTCCGAGCTCCGTGGGGAGGGGCCTGGCTCCCGGCCCCTCTCCTGCAGCCCCCAGTGCGCTCCTCCTGGTAGAAGGGAGGCTGCCGAGCTGGGGCAGCCGCCAGCTGCTGCAACCTAACCCTCCTGTGACCCATGGCTAGCATAATCTTGCTCCTGAGGAATTAGTGGTACCCGGTAACTGCTGCTGTCGGTGCGGTCGGTGAGGCTCCCTTGAGGCACCTGGAATGGATCGGCTTTTGGCGTCTCTTCTTCCCAGTCTGGCCCGAGAAATGAGCCAGGGTCCTCCTCCAGTGCGTACTCCCGCTCCACCATGCGTGGCACGTAAGCCTCCAAAGCCGCCGCCTCAAATACCTTGCCGTACTGCCCCACGCTCCACGTCACTCGGCCTAGCACACCGTCTTGAGGATGGTAGGGCAGCAGCCCACCCAGGCTGTAGATGGCAGTGCGCATGCCCTCGTTCGCCTGTGGCGGCGCTGGAGCGACCTGGCGTTTGGCGCCAATGGTTGAGCCGGTGTTGATTTAACCTCGGGGCGCGCTCGGGGGCGCACTGGCGCGGAGAGGTCAGTCGTGTGGTCCGGCTAAAGCTGAGGGTGCAAGCTGGAAGCAGAAGGGCGGTGCCCCTGAGGATGTGGCGTCCAGGAGCTCGGCAACACGTTCCAGCAATGCGTCTCGACCGCTTTCCATCAACCTACATCGCAGCAGCTCTCGAGCCACCATGAGAGCGGATCTCATGTTTGCTTGTTCCCGCCGGGAGTGCGGCGCCGTGGCCGCGGCGTGGCTTGAGGCCCTTGCAGCTGCCCGCACCTGCCGCGGGGTAAGGGCGGGCGGCGCGTGACCGCGCTGCCCTCGCCCCGTGGCATTCTGTGGCGCGCGAGCCACCTGGGGCGTGGGGTTTAAGTCTTCTTGGGCAGGCGGCGTGGCTCGGGCTGGCTAGGCCGCCGGACGGTCGGTGCTGGTCATCGGATTATCGGACATGGATGCGATGAAGCGACGGGACACGGATCAGCGGAAGCAAGGCTTCAGCGCACCCCTACCTGGCGCGCCAAATAATGTCGAATATCGGGTTCCGGCAAAACCCTTAAGGTTCGAACTCTGGGGTGTGCACGAAGATTTCCCCCTACCGAATCTCGCTCTCAGCCTCGCCGTGATCCTGATACGTCTTCAACGTATCTATAATTTTTGATTGTTCCATGCTATTATATTACCCCTTTTGGATGTTTATGGGCTTTATTTTACACATTTATATCATTTTTGGGACTAACCTACTAACCGGAGGCCCATCCCATATTGCTGTTTTTTTGCCTATTTCAGTATTTCGAAGAAAAGGAATATCAAACGGAGTCCAAACGGAATGAAACCTTCGGGAGCATGATTTTTGGAACGAACCTGATCCGGAGAGCTTGGAGTGCAAGTCAAGAAGCTCCCGAGGACCCCACGAGATAGGGGACCGTGCCCCGCCCCTATAGGGCGTGCCCCCTGTCTCGTGGGCCCCTCAGGCGGCCACCGATGTACTTCTTCCTCCTATATATACCTAGGTACCCTAAAAACATCTAGGAGCACCACGAAATACAATTTCCACCGCCGTAACCTTCTGTATCCACGAGATCCCATCTTGGAGCCTTCGCCGGCACTCTGCCGGAGGGGGAATCAACCACAGAGGGCTTCTACATCAACATCCTTGCCCCTTCGATGAGTTGTGAATAGTTTACCATAGACCTACGGGTCCATAGTTATTAGCTAGATGGCTTCTTCTCTCTTTTTGGATCTCAATACAATGTTCTCCCCCTCTCTTGTGGAGATCTATTCGATGTAAACTCTTTTTGCGGTGTGTTTGTCGAGATCTGATGAATTGTGGGTTTATGATCAAGTTTATCTATGAATAATATTTGAATCTTCTCTGAATTCTTTTATGTATGATTGAGTTATCTTTGCAAGTCTCTTAGAATTATCAGTTTGGTTTGGCCTACTAGATTGGTCTTTCTTGCCATGGGAGAAGTGCTTAGCTTTGGCTTCAATCTTGCGATGTCCTTACCCAATGACAGAAAGGGTTGCAAGGCACGTATTGTATTGTTGCCATCGAGGATAACAAGATGGGGTTTATATCATATTGCTTGAGTTTGTCCCTCTACATCATGTCATCTTGCTTAATGCGTTACTCTATTCTTATGAACTTAATCCTCTAGATGCAGGAAGGAGTCGGTCGATGTATGGAGTAATAGTAGTAGATGCAGGCAGGAGTCGGTCTACTTGTTATGTACGTGATGCCTATATACATGATCATGCCTAGATAATCTCATAACTATGCGCTTTCCTATCAATTGCTCGAGAGTAATTTGTTCACCCACCGTAATACTTATGCTATCTTGTGAGAAGCCACTAGTGAAACCTATGCCCCTGGGTCTATCTCTTATCATATTTGCTTTCAATCTACTTTTATTTGCATCTTTACTTTTTGTATCTATATCATAAAATACCAAAAATATATTTATCTTATCATACTATCTTTATTAGATCTCACTTTCGCAAGTGGCCGTGAAGGGATTCACAACCCCTTTATTGCGTTGGTTGCGAGTTCTCAGTTTGTTTGTGTAGGTGCGTGGGACTTTTGAGGAGCCTCCTACTGGATTGATACCTTGGTTCTCAAAACTGAGGGAAATACTTACGCTACACTTGCTCAAGACGTAATCTCAAGACGTAGCAAGAAGGATTTCTGGCGCCGTTGCTGGGGAAGTCTTCGATCAAGTCAAGACATACCAAGTACCCATCACAAACCCATCTCCCTCGCATTTTCATTATTTTCCATTTGCCTCTCGTTTTCCTTTCCCCCACTTCACCCTTGCAGTTTTATTCACCCTCTCTTTCCCAATCTCCTCCTCTCTTTTTGCTTACCTTCCTTTGTGTGCTTGTTTGCTTGTTTGTCCTTATGGCTCTGCCCAAGGGTCCTGACCACCTTCTCAGAAGGATGGATGAGATTGAATCGAATATTAGAAGCTTTATGAATTTGCAATTTGAGCACAATAATTTCTTTAAAAAAGAACTTAAGGAACAAAAAAGTTTTTTGGGGTTTATGAACAAAGAGCCTGATGATATGAATAAAGAATTTTATGGTGTTAACGCTCAAATTACCCGGCTTGAAAATGCTATAGCCAAAATTTCTGACAAGCAAGCAACCTTAGTCAATAAGATGGCTGCTAAACCAGAATTTTTTTGAGAAAATAATGATGAGGATCTTAAAGTTATAGATGCGTCTCCTATTAGATCTATGTTTTGCAATATGAATTTTGATGATTATGGGACTGATGATGAATCAACTTTGCCTAGAAGGCGTCCCAAGAATTCGAAATCTTTAGATCTTGATGCTAAATTTAGTAAAAGTGAGATTGGAGAATCCTCAACTTCTAATAACATTGAACCTACAATCTCGGATTTCAAGGAATTTGATTATGATAATTGTTCTTTAAAAGGTTGTATTTCCTTGTTGCGATCGGTTGTTAATTCTCCTCATGCCTATAGTGAAAATAAAGCTTTTAGCAAACATATTGTTGATGCCTTGATGCAATCTTATGATGAAAAACTCAATTTGGAAGTTTCTATACCTAGAAAACTTAATGATGAGTGGGAACCTACTATAAAGATTAGAATTAAAGATTATGAGTGTTTTGCTTTGTGTGATTTGGGTGCTAGTGTTTCCACGATTCTGAAAACTTTATGTGATATTCTAGGTTTCCATGATCTTGATGATTGCTCCTTAAATTTGCACCTTGCGGATTCCACCATTAAAAAGCCAATGGGAAGGATCAATGATGTTCTTATTGTTGCAAATAGAAATTTGGTTCCCGTAGATTTTATCGTTCTTGATATAGATTGCAATCTTTCTTGCCCTATTATTCTTGGTAGACCTTTCCTTAGAACGATTGGTGTGATTATTGATACGAAGGAAGGGAACATTAGATTCCAATTTCCATTAAAGAAAGGCATGGAGCACTTTCCAAGAAAGAAAGTCAAATTACCTTATGAATCTATCATGCGTGCTACTTATGAATTTAGTGCCAAAGATGGCACTCGTTAGATCCATATTCACTTTTTATGCCTAGCTAGGGGTGTTAAACGATAGCCCTAGTTGGGAGGCAACCCAATTTTCTTTATGTTTTTTGTTTTTGCTCCTGTTTAGTAATAAATATTGCATCTACTTTCTGTTTAGATGTGTTTTTATCTTTTATTTAGTGTTTGTGCCAAGTAGAACCTATAGGATAACCTACGATGATAGTTGATTTGATTCTGCTGAAAAACAGAAACTTTGCGCGCATGAATATAATTTTGTTAAATCACAGGAACGTGCTTTTGCGTTGATTCTTTTTGCTGCGTTCAATAGAAAATTTTTCCAGGACTTCCTATTTTGGTAGGACTTCTAGAGTTCCAGAAGTTTGCGTTAGTTACAGATTGCTACAGACTATTCTGTTTTTGACAGATTCTGTTTTTCGTGTGTTGTTTGCTGATTTCAATGCATCTATGGCTAGTAAATTAGTTTATAAACCATAAGGAATTTGAAATACAATAGGTTTAACATCAAAATAAATAAAGAATGAGTACATTACAGTACCTTATGCGGTGGTTTTGTTTTCTTTCACTAACGGAGCTTATAAGATTTCCTGTTGGGTTTTGTGTTGTGAAGTTTTCAAGTTTTGGTTAAAGCCTTTATGTACTATGGAATAAAGGGTGGCAAGAGCCTAAGCTTAGGGATGCCCAAGGCACCCCAAGATATTCCAGAATAGCAAAAAGCGTAAGCTTGGGGATGCCCCGGGAAGGCATCCCCTCTTTCATCTTCATTCATTGGTAACTTTACTTGGAGCTATATTTTTATTCGATACATGATATGTGTTTTGCTTGCAGCGTCGTGTATTATATTAGTGTTTGCTATTTACTTTACCACAATCATCCTTGCTGTACACACCTTTTGGTAGAAGCCTATTTGATCAGAATTTGCTAGAATACTCTATGTGCTTCACCTATATATTTTGAGCTTGATAGTTTTTGCTCTAGTGCTTCAGTTATATCTTTTAGAGCACGGTGGTGTCTTAATTTTGAAGAAATTGCTAGTCTCTCATGTTTCACTTATATTATTTTGAGAGTCTCTTAGAACAACATGGTATTTGCTATTATCATAAAGTTGGTCCTAGAATGATGAACATCCAAGTTGGGTATAATAAAAACTATCATAGAAAAAGAATTGGATGCTATGATCAATATGATGCTTGATAATTGTTTTGAGATATGGAGGTAGTGATATTAAAGTCATGCTAGTTGAGGTGATTATGAAAAGTACTAGTGTTTAGGGTTGTGATTCCCATAGCATGCACGTATGGTGAACCGCTTTGTGATGAAGTTGGAGCATAGTTTTATTTATTGAGTGTCTTCCTTATGAGTGGCGGTCGGGGACGAGCGATGGTGTTTTCCTACCAATCTATCCCCCTAGGAGAATGCGTGTAGTGCTTTGGTTTTTGATGACTTCTAGATTTTTGCAACAAGTATATGAGTTCTTTTGATTAATGTTGATTCCATGGATTATACGCACCCTTTCACCTTTCCACCATTGCTAGCCTCTCTTGTACTGTGCAATTTTCGCCGGTGCCATACACCCACCATACTCCTTCATCAAAACAGCCACCATACCTACCTATTATGGTATTTCCATAGCCATTTCGAGATATATTGCCATGCAACTTTCCACCGTTCCATTCATATGATACGCATTACTTTTGTCATATTTCTCTTTGCATGATCATGAAGTTGACATTGTATTTCTAGCAAGGCCACCTTCATAATTTTCATACATGTCACTCTTGATTCATTGCATATCCCGATACACCGCCGGAGGCATTCATATAGAGTCATATCTTGTTCTAGCTTTGAGTTGTAAATCCATAAAAGTGTGATGATCTTCGTTGTTAAAGCATTGTCCTAGTGAGGAAAGGATGATGAAGACTATGATTCCCCCACAAGTCGGGATGAGACTTCGGACTTTACAAAAGAAAAAATAAATAAGAGAAAGGCCAAAAAGAAAAAAAAGAAGGCCAAAGAAAAAAAACAAAGAAAAAAATATAAATAAAATGAGAGAAAAAGAGAGAAAGGACAATGCTACTATCTCTTTTTCCACACTTGTGCTTCAAAATAGCACCATGATCTTCATGATAGAGAGTTTCATATGTTGTCACTTTCATATACTAGTGGGAATTTTTCATTATAGAACTTGGCTTGTATATTCCAATGATGGGCCTCCTCAAAAGTGCCCTAGGTCTTCGTGAGCAAGCGAGTTGGATGTACACCCACTTAGTTTCTTTTGTTGAGCTTTCATAAATTTATAGCTCTAGTGCATCCATTGCATGGCAAGCCCTACTCACTCACATTGATATCTATTAATGGGCATCTCCATAGCCCGTTGATATGCCTAGTTGATGTGAGACTATCTTCTCCTTTTTTGTCTTCTCTACAACACTACTAGGAAAAGGCCTACTAATGGCGCACCGGTTTTGCCTACTAATGGAGCACTACTGGTGCGCCATTAGTATCACGCCACTAGTATTTTTTACTAATGGCGCACCATGTAGTGCGCCATTAGTTTTGCCCATAGTGCGCCACTAGTGTCTGCTATACAAATGGCACACCACATGGTAGTGCGCCATTAGTAACAATTTATTTTATTTTTATTTTGTTTTTTCTTAATCTCAGGTCACTATTTCACATATGAGATATCCAACACATATATATACAACAAGCATCCATATAACAATCATAGCCAACACACAAGTTCCATCAGATATACATACATAGCCAACACATAGTTCCATCGTTACATATTACAAAAGTTTCACATTGTTCATCCAACACCGTTATCCATCAATTAACAAAAGTTTCACATTGATACAAAATAAAAACACAAATGGAAAAGAAGCACTCCATCCATGCAAGCTTCCGTGAATTAAATCAAATCTGCAAAATGATAAACAAGAAGTTAGAAGAAGAAGAACAAGACTAGAAGAATACTAGAAGAAGAAGAACACTAGAAGAAGAATAAGAAGAATTTTGGAAAAGAAGAAGAATAGGAAGAAGACTATAAGCTTATTATGTAAACTTAATCATTTTGTGCTAACATAAGTAATTTTGGAGCTAACCTATAGGAAACTAAGCATATAAGCTCTAAGTTAGCATATTAGAGCCAACTTAGGTAAAATGAAGCTAACCTATGTCATTTTGGAAAAGAAGAAGAATAAGAAGAAGACTATAAGCTTATTATGTAAACTTGATCATTTTGTGCTAACATAAGTTATTTTGGAGCTAACCTATAGGAAACTAAGCATATAGGCTCTAAGTTAGCATATTAGAGCCAACTTAGGTAAAATGAAGCTAACCTATGTCATTTTGGAAAAGAAGAAGAATAAGAAAAAGACTATAAGCTTATTATGTAAACTTGATCATTTTGTGCTAACATAAGTTATTTTGGAGCTAACCTATAGGAAACTAAGCATATAAGCTCTAAGTTAGCATATTAGAGCCAACTTAGGTAAAATGAAGCTAACCTATAGGTAACTAAGTATATATATATATATATATATATATATATATATATATATATCATTTTGGAGATCTGACATACCTGACATAGTTCAGTTCTCATTGTTCTTCTCCTTATCCTTCCTCAGTCTGATGCGCCAAGAGCGGCGAGGCGGTGGAGGCAGTGGGATGTAGTCTTCTACCAGAATTGGCGTGGTCATGTCGCCCAGCTGTGGGATCGCCGGCGCCACCACCGGTGCATGGCCATTGTCAGGCACCACCACCATCGCGAGGCCACCTTCAGGCAGGACGGGCACGACCATCGCTAGGTCATCCTCAGCCACCTCCATCCCTTGCCCATGGCCAGTCACCACCATCTCTTGCCCATGGTCAGCCACCACCATCTCTTGTCCTTGGTCAGCCACCACCAGCGCTAGGTCATTCTCAGCCTGATGCCCATTGTCATCCTGCAGCTCCTCATCCCCACTCTGCTCCTCTTATCCCGCACTCCAGTCCGGATCATCCTTCTTGTTGTCTATGATGCTGCCAGAATCGTTGCTACTTTCGCTAAAGCCAGAATCGGTGTTGCTTTTGCTATAGCCATAGTCGCTGCTATTTTGGCTGTAGCCAGTGTCGCTGCTGCTGCTCCCATTACCTGTCCAAATGCAACAATGACCGTTAACGATCGATGTGAGACAAAGCCAAATGTAGAGCAATAAGAAGAGGCAGAACGTACCGGCATCATCATTGTCAGCGTAGCGCATGCGACACATAGTCGCGTTGAACACCTTCACGATGAGCATGGTGGCATCGTCGTCGTACCTGAAGAGAAGGAAGTACCCCAGCCGCAGGTCGTAGGCACGGTAGAACTTCTGCCACCCACGAGACAAGTACATGTGGCCCTCCTTGATCAACAACTCCACATCCCACTGCCTGCGAAACCCGCTGCCGGCCTGTCGCAGCTTCACATTATTTGGCGGATCTTCACCCAGCATGTTCATAAAAACTGTCAGGCAGCCTCTGCAGTTTGGGACAATGAGTGATGTAGCAAACAACAGATATCATAATGAGATGGGTGAAGGGGAGATCTCTCGTTTTATATACCTGCGTCATGGATGATACTGAAGTCCCAAGTATGATACTGAAGAACTCGGAAGCATCGAACTCGTACTGCGGTGTCACAGAGCGGCGGTGGCTGCTTCCCCCCCCCATCTCTGATAAGCAGCAGAAGAGACCAATTAGTACCCTTACAACAGATCATAAAACATGCATGATAACAGGCTATACTGAATGGCCAATTGTACTGGTCTATAAATTAGGGTAACAATGACACAGAAGATGGGAGCACCTAGTACACATTAGCAAAACAAAAAGGTACCACGCTTGAAAGGAAAGACCACTTGGCTCTATTGCCACCTATGGTTTAATGCAGCAAGAATAAAGGGGCAGTTGATCCTACTTAACTAAGTACTAAGATACCCCGGCCCATGCATTATTCTCAAGTACCCCATATGTCCTATTTCAGCATGAGCTTTGCTGAAAATATGACATATGGAGTACCAGAATTTGCCGGAACGGAAGTTAATCGACATTCCGGCAAACTCAAGGGCCTCTCGGGGTACCTGCAAAATCATTATCCCACCCCCGCCCTGCTGCAACCCCACTACACCTCACAATATCATCACGACACGATGGTCGGAGACAAAACCCCCCAATATCATCACGACACGATGGTCGGAGACAAAACCCAGTAATATATCTTCTAGCCATGAAACCCTACCCTGATTCTCCTTTCTTCCTCTTTTTTCACTTAAACCTGCAAACATGTAGGGAAAGCAATTAATACAAGGCACAAAAATGGCATGCTATGTAGCCTTAATGCTACAGAACATATGAAATACATGCCAGCAATATGTATGATATAAACTCCAATAATTTTTGAATAAAAACAGTAGCTAAAAACAGTAGCAAGCAAGCAATTCATTTGACTAACTATTTAAAACAGTAGCAAGCAAGCTATTTTCATGGCTGTGCATGGCTCACTTGATACCATGCATGGTTTATTAATTCATGGGAAACTAGAAGAGACCTGGTCTCTGTCTCTACCATTTGGTGGCGTGAATTAGTTAACACCGTAAACAAAGATATTGTTTTTGCTAGAAAGCAAGCAAGTATATAAACAGCTCAAGCAAGCTTCCTGAAGAATATTAACAAATTTATCTGTACCAATGAACTAAATCTATCTGTTACCACCTCTCAGCTTCTTGCCAAAGAAGATCAGAGGAAGCATATCAATGAACTAAATCTATCAGTTTTGCTGAAAAAATAAAGCTCTAACAAAAGTGATTTTAGCACCCAGATACAAGCATATGAAGCAAATTTTATGACAGTATATACAACAACTTATCCTCTAAGCCAAAACAACTTTGTAAAATCCAGATGCAACTTCTTGAGCTAATTTTGAGCAGAACTCCTTGAGGAACTAGCAGCAAGGAGTGGCCGGGAGGAAAAATACTCTGGAGTGGACAGCCATTAATCACCACCGTCCTCTCTCTACAACTCCAGCCTGCCTGCTTGCCAGGATCTCTCTCTCTCTCTCTCTGGAGTTTCTTCTAATCACTAATAAAGCTTGTGTCAGTCTGGAGTTTTGGGCACTTGACAGTCCTTTTTTGGGCAAGATTTGTTCTCACTGGGCACATGGGCATGGAGGAAGCTATTGCTAGCTGGGAGCAATACATTAGTACACTAATAGATGGGCATTCCCCATAGTTTTGTGATTCTTGTGCCATATTTGATGCAGCACATCTGATAAAGACAATTGCTTTCTGGAAAGGCGGCTGCTGGCTCTGTCTATAGGGGAGAATATGTATATGCGGCACCTGTGTCTGCAGGTTCTTTTTTTAGTTCCTTTCCACAGTAAGGAAGCTGCCATCTGGATCAGTTCTACCCAAAAAGGGAACAAGGAATTAGGAGATTTTTAACTAATTTAGAGTGATTTTAGTCACATCTTTCCAGAGTAAGAACTTGAAGTGGATCATTTTACAAAAAATAGGAGACATATAACTTAGAATATTGTTAGTCTCGGGAGGTGAAGATTAATGTACCAGTACCTTTGATGTGACATAAAACATTGGTATGAATTTGGATAATGTGGCTAGTTTGGGGTGAATCAAAGCTGCGTAAGATATTGTCTATGCCAATTTCCCAAGCACAACACTGATTAGCTTTGCTAAAGATGTTTGTATCATGAAAGAGGAGGAGCGCTTTGGCTATGTATGTTTCATGTAGCAGACTGCCTCAAATCATTCAGACACATCCTATGTGTGCCATTAAAGTAGATAAAGACCCTAGCAAGCTTACATAGACCCTAATGTTAATCTGGTTCCTTTCACTTTTGGACGAGAAACCACATCGCATGATCTACACCTTCTTACCCATATGAAGCTGCACATGTTTGAGGTATAGTGTTTACTAGTGAGACCAAATCCTAAACACCACCTTTCGCTCCATTAAATCCTACAGTTTCAAACCCTTTTTTAGCTCAAGAACTCCTAAATTAAGCCCCATTCTAAACAAAATCATCGCCATGCCTACATAGGAAGATGGACACTTGCTACAGAGCAAGAAGATGGACATGTCCGGGAGGGATTTGACCTAAACCTAGCAAAAGAGAGAAGAAGCGGGCATGGCCGGGAGGGAGGAGAGGAGGAAGAGAGGAGAAGAGAGGCAGAGGGAGGAGGGCAATGAAGATTACCTGACCACGATGAGGTGGTGGCCGGAGCGGAGACGACGGAGGGCAGAGATGGCGAGCTTGGGGGAGGCGGGGAGATCGCGGGCCTCTTCTCTTGGTGGACGTGGGGCCTCCTCTCCTGGTGGACGTGGGGCGGCGCCGAGGCTCCAAGTCTCCGGCGGCACCGAGGGTTAGGGAAGGAGGTGAGGGAGGCGGCGCTCGCGGGGGAGGCGGGGCTCGGGGGGAGGCGGGGCTCGTGGGGGAGGCGGCGCTCGAGGGGGAGGAAGGGGAGAGGTAGGCGGCGGGGGCGCATGGGCGACTATGGCGGACGGAGGGGGCGGCGGCGTACGGTTGGGGAATCTAGCGAGCAGGGAGGGAGGGAGGCCACAGTGAGGTGAGTAGGTGGTGTGGGGGGAGGGTTCTAATGGCGCACCTAAACCTAGTGCGCCATAAGTACGACTGGTCAGGTTATATACAACCTAACCCATATCTAAATCAGAACAAGCCCATAGCCCGACTGGTCAGCACGCAGGACACACACCAGGAGGTTCCTGGGTTCGATTCCAAGGCTCCCCATTTTTTGTATTTATGCATTTAAAATGTTGTTTGATATTTATTTGTGTTTAAATATGTTCAAACTTGTTTAAATCATAACAGTAATATTTTTTATAAAATAGTAATAATTTTTTAAAAAATATCATCAAATTTGTTATTTGAAAATATTTATGAATATGAAAAAATATCATCAAATTTATTATTTGAAAATATCATCAAATTTGTTATTTGAAAATATAATCAAATTTGTTTTTTTGCAATTTTAGTTGCATTCATTTGTGACGGTGGAGCGGGCCGGGGAGGGTGCGGGCGAGAGGGTGCGGGTGGTCGTCGGCGGTGGTGGAGTGGGGGACAGTGCGGGTCGGGGGTCGGCGATGGCGGCCGGTGGAGCGGGGGAGGCTGCGGTGGGACGTCGGCGGCGGTGGAGTGGGGGAGGGTGCGGGGGATCAGTGGCGGCGGTGGAGTGGGGGAGGGTGCGGGCCGGAGGTTGGCGGCAACGGCCGGTGGAGCGGGGAAGGGTGCGCTGGGACGTCGGCGGCGGTGGAGTGGGGGAGGGTGCGGGTGGTCGTCGGCGGCGGTGGAGTGGGGAGGGTGCGGGCCGGGGTCGTCGGTGGCGGCCGGTGGAGTGGGGGAGGGTGCGGTGGGATGGCGGGTCGGTGGAGGGTGCGGTCGGCGGCGGCAGCCGGTGGAGCGGGGTGTCGACCCTGGTTACTAATGGCGCACCAGCTTCTGGTGTGCCATTAGAAGTTTTGCAAAAAAAAGTATATATTCTAATGGCACACGGTGTGGCCAGTGCGCCATTACTAGTTTGCACTAGTAATGGCGCATTGTGCCACGGTGCGCCATTAGAATGTTTGGAAAAATTAAAAAAAAGTGTTTCTAGTGGCGCACCATGTTCCTGGTGCGCCATTAGTGTCTTCCACACTAATGGCGTACCGAAACATGGTGCTCCATTAGTATATACGAATGGCGCACCACCTGATAGGTGCGCCATTAGTGTCCATCCCATCTATAGCCCTTTTCCTATTAGTGCAACCACCATTCTATTCCACATATAGTGCTATGTCCATGGCTCATGCTCATGTATTGCGTGAAAGTTGAAAAAGTTTGAGATTATTAAAGTATGAAACAATTGCTTGGCTTGTCATCGGGGTTGTGCATGATTAAATACTTTGTGTGATGAAGATAGAGCAAGGTTGTCAGAATCGCGATTCTGTTATATGATTCTACGACTTTACGATCCAAACTAACCCCTCTGATTCTACGATTTTACTTCATAGAATCTACGTTTCTACGATCTTGATAGTGAAGATTCTACGATTTGCGATCCTACCATCGGAGCTCCGATCCGATTCAAAATCACGATTCTGACAACCATGAGATAGAGCAACGACTAGACTATATGATTTTGTAGGGATAACTTTATTTGGCCATGTTATTTTGAGAAGACATGATTACTTTAATTAGTATGCTTGAAGTATCACCATTTTCATGTTAATATGAACTTTTATTTTCTATCATTTGGATCTGAACATTCATGCCACAATAAAGATAATTACATTATGAATTGTGCTAGGTAGCATTCCACATCAAAATTTTCTTTTTTATCATTTACCTACTCGAGGACGAGCAGGAATTAAGCTTGGGGATGCTTGATACGTCTCCAACGTATCTATAATTTTTGATTGTTCCATGCTATTATATTATCCCTTTTGGATGTTTATGGGCTTTATTTTACACATTTATATTGCCTATTTCAGTATTTCGAAGAAAAGGAATATCAAACGGAGTCCAAATGGAATGAAACCTTCGGGAGCGTGATTTTTGGAACGAACCTGATCCGGATAGCTTGGAGTGCAAGTCAAGGAGCTCCCGAGGACCCCACGAGATAGGGCCCCCCCTGTAGGGCGCGCCCCCTATCTCGTGGGCCCCTCGGGAGGCCACCAACGTCCTTCTTCCTCCTATATATACCTACGTACCCAGAAAACATCCAGGAGCACCACGAAACACAATTTCCACCACCGTAACCTTCTATATCCGCCAGATCCCATCTTGGAGTCTTCGCGGGCACTCTGCCGGAGGGGGAATCGACCATGGAGGGCTTCTACATCAACATCCTTGCCCCTCCGATGAGTTGTGAGTAGTTTACCACGGACCTACGGGTCCATAGTTATTAGCTAGATGACTTCTTCTCTCTTTTTGGATCTCAATACAATGTTCTCCCCTCTCTTGTGGAGATCTATTCGATGTAAACTCTTTTTGCGGTGTGTTTGTCGAGATCCGATGAATTGTGGGTTTATGATCAAGTTTATCTATGAATAATATTTGAATCTTCTCTGAATTCTTTTTTGTATGATTGAGTTATCTTTGCAAGTCTCTTCGAATTATCAGTTTGGTTTGGCCTACTAGATTGGTCTTTCTTGCCATGGGAGAAGTGCTTAGCTTTGGGTTGAATCTTGCGGTGTCCTTACCCAGTGACAGAAAGGGTTGCAAGTCACGTATTGTATTATTGCCATCAAGGATAACAAGATGGGGTTTATATCATATTGCATGAGTTTGTCCCTCTACATCATGTCATCTTGCTTAATGCGTTACTCTGTTCTTATGAACTTAATACTCTAGATGCAGGCAAGAGTCGGTCGATGTGTGGAGTAATAGTAGTAGATGCAGTCAGGAGTCGGTCTACTTGTTATGGACGTGATGCCTATACACATGATCATGCCTAGATAATTTCATAACTATGCGCTTTTCTATCAATTGCTCGACAGTAATTTGTTCACCCATCGTAATACTTATGCTATCTTGAGAGAAGCCACTAGTGAAACCTATGGCCCCCGGGTCTATCTCTTATCATATTTGCTTTCAATCTACTTTTATTTGCATCTTTACTTTTTGCATCTATATCATAAAATACCAAAAATATATTTATCTTATCATACTATCTTTATTAGATCTCACTTTCGCAAGTGGTCGTGAAGGGATTGACAACCACTTTATTGCGTTGGTTGCGAGTTCTCAGTTTGTTTGTGTAGGTGCGTGGGACTTTTGAGGAGCCTCCTACTGGATTGATACCTTGGTTCTCAAAACTGAGGGAAATACTTACGCTACACTTGTTGCATCACCCTCTCCTCTTCGAGGAAAACCAACGCAAGCTCAAGAGGTAGCAAGAAGGATTTCTGGCGCCGTTGCCGGGGAGGTCTTCGCTCAAGTCAAGACATACCAAGTACCCATCACAAACCCATCTCCCTCGCATTTACATTATTTGCCATTTGCCTCTCGTTTTCCCCTCCCTCACTTCACCCTTGCCGTTTTATTCGCCCTCTCTTTCCCAATCTCCTCCTCTCTTTTCGCTTACCTTCCTTTGTATGCTTGTTTGCTTGTTTGTCCTTATGGCTCTGCCCAAGGGTCTTGACCACCTTCTCAGAAGGATGGATGAGATTGAATCGAATATTAGAAGCTTTATTAATTTGCAATTTGAGCACAATAATTTCTTTAGAGAAGAACTTAAGGAACAAAAAAGTTTTTTGGGGTTTATGAACAAAGAGCATGATGATATGAATAAAGAATTTTATGGTGTTAACGCTCAAATTACCCGGCTTGAAAATGCTATAGCCAAAATTTCTGACAAGCAAGCCACCTTAGTCAATAAAATGGCCGCTAAACCAGAATTTTTTTGAGAAAATAATGATGAGGATCTTAAAGTTATTGATGCGTCTCCTATTAGATCTTTGTTTTGCAATATGAATTTTGATGATTATGGGACTGATGATGAATCAACTTTGCCTAGAAGGAATCCCAAGAATTCGGAATCTTTAGATCTTGATGCTAAATTTGGTTAAAGTGAGATTGGAGAATCCTCAACTTCTAATAACATTGAACCAACTATCTCGGATTTCAAGGAATTTGATTATGATAATTGTTCTTTAAAAGGTTGTATTTCCTTGTTGCAATCCGTTGTTAGTTCTCCTCATGCTTATAGTCTAAATAAAGATTTTACCAAACATATTGTTGATGCCTTGATGCAATCTTATGATGAAAAACTCAATTTGGAAGTTTCTATACCTAGAAAACTTAATGATGAGTGGGAACCTACTATAAAGATTAGAATTAAAGATTATGAGTGTTTTGCTTTGTGTGATTTGGGTGCTAGTGTTTCCACGATTCTGAAAACTTTATGTGATATTCTAGGTTTCCATGATCTTGATGATTGCTCCTTAAATTTGCACCTTGCGGATTCCACCATTAAAAAGCCAATGGGAAGGATCAATGATGTTCTTATTGTTGCAAATAGAAATTTGGTGCCCTAAGGTTACCTAGACGAAATCACAGCACAAGAGACACAAGATTTATACTGGTTCAGGCCACCGTTGTGGTGTAATACCCTACTCCAGTGTGGTGGATTGCCTCTTGAGCTAATGATGAACAGTACAAGGGAAAGAATAGCCTCCTGAGGCGAGGTGTTGTTTTACTAGGTGGGTGGTTCTGCTCAAGGTGAGATTGGTCTCCCTTCCCTTGGTGGTGGCTAGCCCTATTTATAGAGGCCTTGGTCCTCTTCCCAAATATTGAGCGGGGAGGGATCCAAGAACGGCCATTTTGAAAGGGGACAACTAGTACAATCTATCCTGACTAAAGGTGGTCTTTGCCTGCCAAAGGCTCTGGTGATGACACCGTCTTGGGCTCCACGATGACCTTTGTCTTGCCATCCTGCTGGTCTTGGTCTTGTTGCACCGATATGGAAACCTTTGCCTTATGCCTTGGTACTCCGCGCCTGCGCTCGCCCCTTTAGCACCAAAGGGGAAACAAGGACACTGCGCGCGCCGGTGCCTGCTGGCCTTGGTCGTCATGGCTTGTGTCACAGGAACCTCGCGAGGTGCCCCTTGCCTTGATCTCTCCGCCTCCCTCGTGAGCCTGCCTGATGAGGCCGCCCCTGAGGAGGCCTCTGTCGTCCGCCCCGCGAGGCTTGGCCCCTTGCGAAGGTTTTGAGTGTTTGGCCGATAAAGACGGGCCGCACTGGGCCGCAGGTAGAGCCATGCCTCGGGCTGTAGGCAGGCAAGTCTAGGGACCCTTGTTCCCAGAACGCCGAGAGCACTGGCCAGACCTTCAAGGACTTGGTTCTTCGGGGTTGGGGGATCTTTGGACTCTGAAACAGGGAAGTGCTACTGGACGGACTAGGAACTTGCAACACCCATCACGAAGCTTCAGAAAGCAATCAAGGAAGTGCAGGAAGGGATGCTCGTTTCCAATAGAGAGAACGATGAGCTCACAAGGGCCCTCGGGAATCCTGAGCACCCTGGAAGAACACGAGGCACGCCAGGCGCCGTTGCGTGGAAGGTTGGGTTTCCCAAAGCAGGAGGTTACAAGACCCAAGAGAGAAGTAGGAAAGTGGAGCAGAGCAAACTGCAGCAGCTTAAGGCAAGGGTATGAAGGGCATAGGAACGACAAGATGTTGAGAACCAACTACGAGATCGTGCCCAAGAAGCTACCCCAGAAGCTACCCCGCCATCTCAGCGGAGAAGCAGCATGGCTTCCAGCGAGCTTGTTCAGCAGCCTAACTTGATGAGCTGCCCCACAAGATACCCTGTGGATTTTATCACGGGTTCACACTAGTGCCACCTTATAATGCAATGGCTTCAGCTCAAAGTCAAGGCGGCTGTCGGCTCTGTGTTCTCTCCTTCACCCGGAGCAACTTTTCACTATCGTCCAGTTCCACAAGGCTATGTTGTTGTGATGGTGGACGAAATAATAGAGGGATTTGAGGAGCTCCAACTTGAGCACCCTACAGCTAATGGGGAGACTCAGCTGGGTGTTGCTATGAAGACTCCATGTGTACGGCGGAAGGAGCACATCAACTTTCTGAACTTCACACCACCTGCGAGTCAGCTGGGAACTCCGCCTCCTTCGCCTCCTCCTCCTCCGACGATGAGTGATCAGGGCACTCTGCCTCCTGCTCCGGCGCGTGAGGGCAGCAGTACTGCACCTTGTTCTCCGCCCGCTCCGGTGCATCCAAGTAGCCGGCCTCCTCCTTCGCTGCCTCGTAAGCGACGGCGGAACACAGACACCGCCGCTCCGGCTGCTCCGGCGTGTCGTAGCAGTCCGCCTCCGGCTGCTCTGCCTCTTAAGTAACGAAAGAAGACAGTCGCAGCCGCTCCAGCTACTCCGGCGTTTACCAGTACAGCCAAAGATGGAAGGCAATACAGATTCGGTCCATCGTCTCTCAAGGCTTTAGACAAGTTACGATACGAGATGACCGTGGAGGAAAACGAGCAGATCGTTCAGGCCCAAGTCAAGGACTTGTTTGAAACGAAAAGAGCTAAGAAACATCCACCTCCGGAGGAGAAGATTGATACGATGAAAGCGAAGCGCACTGCCAATGCCCTGAAGCGAGCACCACCATGTTCGCCGGATAACAACCATCTCCGTTGTCTTAAAAAGATAGTGCAAGAAGCGCACCAGTCGGGAACTACTTCAACTGACAAAAGGTTAAAAGAACAAAGAAGTGGGAAGAAAATTCCCTAGCTCAGAGAACAGGAGAACCAGTCATCCCCCCCCCCCTCAAGGTGTCTAGCGATATCGTGGCAAATCAGCCGCTGCTGTCAGGTTTCACTATTAATGATTACCTGCCCGACGATTTTGAATTTGAAACAATGGAGGTGGACTGATTCAAATGCCATTACGGGAAGCCTCTCGTCAAAGATACTCTTGCTCTAACAATGCTGATGCGAAGATTCTATGACTGGTACATGAAAACCTGCAGAGAGTCTGGGAAGGATGCTTTGTTGATGCTGATTAAAGAGGACCACGACTTCATTGGCCAAGAACTGTTAACTGTTGATTTTGACGAGTTTTACCAGTTCTACAATCAAAATGCCCTCAACAAATCACTTGTGGCTTGCTACTGTCTGTAAGTACTACTTTTTGTAATTAAGTCTCTGTATATATAGCTCAGCTCTTTCATTGCATGTATATATAATTATCCTCACTATATTATGCAGATTGAAGATCGTTGAATGCAGAAAAGCACAAATCTATGACATTGGGTTCATTAACCCAAATGTCATACATGAATACACGGTCAAAAAATCCGAAGAGATCGAGGACAACTTGCTCAGATTGTTTCTCAAAAATCAAACTAAAGATAAAATACTCTTTCCTTACAACTTCAAGTGAGTGTTACTGTCTTGTGCATATTCGGTTTCCCTTATTACTCGAGGTTATAGTCATGTAACCGATGAGTTGTGTATGCGTGCGCAGCTTCCACTTTATTCTCCTAGTGATTAAGCTTGGGAAGGGAGAAGTAACCGTCTTAGACTCGAGAAGAAAAATCCCAAAGACTATGCGGACATGACTAGAATGCTTCAGAAGTAAGTTCAAATGATCATTATCACACCATATCGGCAACTTTGTTCATTTCCTGATATCAAGTATTTATTTTCTTTGTCTGACAGAGTTTGAAAAAAGTTCACAGCAATTTGTCCGAGACTGCTGACCTAGCTGACATTTAAACAACTGAAAGTAAGTACTACTACCTAGTTCCGCGCATCTCCCATTGATTGTAGCCAGTTTCATCAATAGCATTTAGCATGCTTGCTTATCAGTTTGATTGACCTCTATTTCTTGTAAAGTGCTTGTGGCAGGAACAAGGAAATAATTTATGTGGAAAATACGTTTGCGAGTTCATCTAGAACGAGACGGCCAAGAATAAGCGGGGCTACGCTGAAAAACAATATCAAGTGCGTAAGCAAAAATATTCACAATTGTATTTTATTACCATCATTTGTGTTGAGTTTCATTCATACACATGTATTGACCCTCTTCTTGGATTTAGATCTGGCAGCTGCGGGATGAGCTCCTACCACATGATCGCATAAAAGCAGTTCAAGAGGAATTGGCGGGATTCTTTCTTGACCGCGTCATCAAGAAAGCCGGAGAATACCATGTGGCATTGACTTTAGACTCTAAGGATTGTAATAGATCTAACATTGTATATATGTAGCTAGTAGTATCGGATATATATACGACAACTTGTTGTTCGACCAATCTCTCGTAGAAGGAGATGTCGATCACTTCTCTCTGTATATGTTCATGACGATCTTCTCTACTTAATGGTTTTCTTCATTTGCTTACTAGCTAGCTAGTGTGTCGAGTCCTCTCTATACTTATAGTACGTAGCGTTGACCAAGGCTAGATATAAGAGAGGACACTTCTCTCTATTAGCTAGCTAACACAATATATGAAACCCCTAAATTAACCCTACAAAACCCCCAAAACCACCCCCCCCCCTTCTGAAAAAAAAACCCGAGCCCCTGAACTGCTGACGCGTGGAAACCTTTTGGTCCCGGTTGACGGCACCAACCAGGACAAAAGGCCCTCCTGCCTGGGCAAGCCGCAGCGGCCACTTGGAGCCCCATCTGTCCCGGGACTAATGGTATTGGGCTTTACTACCGACACTTTAGTCCCGGTTCGGCAACTGGGACAAATGGGCCGCATGAACCGGGATAAATGGGTCGAACGAGAAGCAGATGGCCGAGTCCAGCGAGCCGTGTCTTCGTGTGTATTTTCTCCTCGGCCCAGCGTTTGAATCTTCGATTCGCAGCATGTTCTCACCGCCGGCCTGCGGTGGCTAGCTTGCATCATCTCAAATTTTCAAGGTTTCTCCACGCCGCCGACGCTGCAACTGGACGATAGTCAACTTAACTTCCCTGCAAGATTTGGAGGTGTTTTTCAAAGTCGCCTCAAAAACTCTATCAATACGAGGCATTGCTGAAAAACGCCGCCAAAGCGGCTTCAATCTGAGGCGTTTTCCTATAGTGCCTCCAAAGCTGCATCAATCCGAGGCGTTTTTTCTATAATGCCACCTTAAAGCATGATTTTGAGGCATTTACAAAGTGCGGTTACAAAAGCGCCTTTAATTAACCACCGTGGTGTAGTGAGCTATGCCTTCCAGACACTCCGGAAAAAGAAAAACCGTGCAGTGTCTTTGATGTATAATGACTTTTAGTGCTCCCTCCATTACTCAAAATGAGGCTCTGCATTTGTCGCATGTCAAACATTGGTAGCTTTGAGCAATATCTTGATCTAAATATTTAGAGTTGTTGAAAGTGTGTATATTCATTTTTTATATTTTGAAATACTTTCAAAATACTAATACTTTGCTGCTCCACAGGGATGACAGTACCAACTAATAATACATTCAAGAATCAAGTCAAGGAGAAAAGAATTACGACAACAAACTGCATGATTGCTAGACAAAATAGTGCTCTAAGAAGGATGGAACAACCCGTCGCAATTTTGCATTCAGGACAACTGCCATTGAGAATTTGGAATGCATGAAGACAAAATTATTCATGCCCAATCATTAAGCGCAAGAGCAACTACACACGTGTTTGGTCGTCCATGTTTGCCTTCGATCGAATGCTTGCTATGTTCTAAAGTTGTATGAATTGAATAAAGAATACAGGAGAGAAGATATTTTATCTAATTTGGAAAGACGTCGGATGCTAATTATTTGCACGGAAGTGGAGTGCTTTTATTCAACAATGCAATGCAAGCTTTGGATGTTAAATTTTATCTGATATGCTCAAAGGGGTCGCTTCACTTAACTCATCGGCATCAAGTTAGCCCGATTGGTCATCTCGTGAATCATATAAAGACTTTTCTTTATATGTACAAAGTTATACTAAGTTTGAGACACTTATTTTAAGACGGATGAAGTAAATAGCATCAGCCAGGTATGTAACTCTTCCCATGCCAATTTGGGCACATATTTTTGAGAGGTCCACACACTTTAGCTTGAAAGGTGTCTAGCAATCTGAACATTAATTACTAGCTGCCGCTTTAAATTTGTGAAGCGTGCGTACGTGCACTCCCCCTAAATTTCTTTCAAAAGGGCAATTTCGTTCATACATCCACATAAATCCTTAATAATGCCTTGGGACGACGGTTATGCGCTGTCACAGGCATGACAGCTACATTTACAGAAAGCCGGTGTGTCCTGTTTGTTTTGGATTCTAAGACCGGATTCAGCTTCGCTAGTGACGCTGAATCTGGAATCTGAACATATGGGAGGACATATTGAACCAGACCGATCCCGTGCACGCCACGTTGAGGAATGCCACGTCCGGCTCCAATATGCTATCGCAAGGGACGCATGGGAGGACATCTTGATCTTGGCACCGTACTTGTCGGCGTGCCGGAGACGGCACCATTCTGACACGGCGGTGGCATCAGTACCCGACGACGACATGCATTAGGGACAGTTAGAGCAACTCTAACGGGCCGACCATAATAGACGGTGCATTTGTCCGCTTTATGTCCGTTTGGATCGGCCGCCCGCCCGGCCTTCGCCCTATTTTGCATTTGGGTCGGCAGTGCGCCAAACGCGTTAACCCATTTTCACGCCCGCACTCAAATTTTAAAAAAGACCCGCGGCCATAGATCATGCCAGCGGCCATGTCTCATGCCAGGGCCGGCATACATTGCCGGCTTCAAAAAATGCATCACACAATTCATGCTGGCGCACTCGCCAGTGGCCGACACACATGCCAACACACAAAAAGGGGTGGGACTTGAGTTCGACCACGCCATCACGGCCACGTGGTCATGCCAGCGCACAAACCAGCATACAAAAAAGAAGGCGCTCGCGGCCATGAGATCACTCGTCGGTGAACTTGAGCATGTCGGCCCGCATTTTCTCGAACCATGGCCTCTTCCTTGGCGACACGGTGTGGAGATCCACCTTCATGATCTCCACAACGGTCATCAGGCTTGCGAGGGCCACTTCTTTGGCCTTGGTTTTGGCATTGGCGGCCTCGATCTCGAGCATCTTCGCTTGCTTCTCCGCCTCCAACTCAAGCATCTTGGCTTGCTTCTTCGCATCCATCTCTAGCCTCCTCCTTTGGATCTCCATGACGGCATTCATTTGCTCCTTTGGCATCCATGAGCTCGTCCTCAAACAAAGGCTCCAGTTCGATGTCGCACTCGTCTCCTTCCTCTTGCCCGTAGTCATTCGAAAACTCGTGGTCAAGTGGGAAGCCGTCCAGGTCCATGCTGATCTGATCACGCATGAAGGCCAACTGATCATAGCCAGCGCCCGGCGTGAACACCCTGCGGCCGTCATGGCTTTGTGTTTCGTCGGGGTCATAGACAGCGGCCGGCGCACCACCCTCGAAGATTAGGATCTGCATGTAGGCCTCGTCGCCGGCGGCCGGCATTTTGTCGAACAGGTTGCGGGCGTCCGGTAGCATGTCGGACGGCATCTGCCGCACGCGTTTTCTCCCGCCTCCAGATGACGAGCCGCCGGCTACAGGCGTGGCGTTGAGGTCGATGGGCGCGAGCGCGAGCGTGGAAGGCGCCACCACGCTCACGTCGAGCGAGCACTCCCCGGAGAGGCGCGAGGCCTACGGATACACGTGGAAGCCGGGGATCGTGGTGCATGCCGACGCGCGTGGCGAGTCTGGCAGCACCATCCGAGGGAACGCGGACGAGCCGGTGCTTGCCGCGGCAGCCATGGCGTTGTCGAGGCCGTGCTGGCTAGGGTTTAACCCTAGCATGTAGAGTGCCTCCCTCGTTGCCGCCGCTACGCGGGCGTTGGTGACCTCCAGCTGCGTCGCGGCGACGACGGCGGCAGCCGTGACGGCTTCACCCCTCGCGTCCATGGCGTGCCTCTGGCTCTTCCTCTTTGCCGACTCTGCCGCCCGCTGTTCGGGCGTCAGTGCCTTCTTTGGCTTGGCCGCGGCAGCGGTTTTGCACGGGGCACGGGGCTTGCCTTTGCCGGAGGGGGCGGTCTTGATGCCAGACGACGCGAGAGAGGCGAGGCTAGCGGCGGCGTCGAGGTCGAGGTCGTTGTCCATGGCGGGTGGGAGCGTGCGCGGGTGGGAGGGTTTTGGGGAAAATGGGAGGAAATGGTGCTTGCTGCCACCGACCGGCGGGCCTGGGTAGAGGAGTAGGCGCGCGCGCATCCGTCACGTGTCCGCGTCGACGCAAATCCGATTCAAAATTACGCCGGGAATGGGTCGCCCGCGGACGAAAAGCGGACGCTCGTCCGTTTGGGTTGACACGTTGGATCGACTTTTATGTCCGCGCCGATCCAAACGGACGCCAGCGGACGAAATGGGTTGCCCCGTTGGAGTTGCTCTTACACGTTCATAGAGCCTCACGTGAGCAACAATCCAAAAATTACAGGGACCTTGACGGCTCAAACGGTCAAACCTCGACTAAAACATGACCCGTCGGAACCATCACGAGCTAGCAGGCAGCCAGGTCCGCGGAGGCTGCCATGGCCAAAACCGTCACATACATAGATAGGTCACGACGAGGGTTTTTATTTTGAAGCACACCTTTTTAATTATTTCTTAATGCCTAGGGGTATGGACCGATTTCGACGGTCGATGTGTTTAGTGGGTGTAGCAAAGCAGAAGTCTAAATTTGTTATCCTCCAAGTTTACCCTTCACTAGTTGTCATCTACATAAATAAGCCCCTCGGCAATACTATGTCGGGCCGTTGGTTACAACTACTTTCCTGCTTTCCTCCCTGTTCTAAATATTGATCTTTGTGCTTTTTTTTAAAAAACAAGGCAAAAGGTTTGCCATTTCATTAATTAAGAGCGAGAGTTTTAAACATGGCCCAACAAAGGGCGAGAAATACAAAGGCCATCACCCTCGCGGCATAACAAAACCCAAGTGCTTAGCACCCGCTAAAACCCACAAATTGATTTCATCTTTAATGTTGCGCACAATGATTGTTAAAGGAGTCGCGGTGTTGCGGAAGACCTCGCATTGCGTTCCTTCCAAAGCTCCCAGGAGATCAACATTAGCATGGAGGACATGGCCTTCCTTGAATGACCTCTAGCTTGCGAGACACCGGTCCACCACTCGTCGACGCTACCCATCGTGCTCCAGTCTCGGGGTTTGACATCCCGTAGGCCAAGCCAATCAACAATAGCACACCAAACTCTCACCGAGAAGCGGCAGTGAAAGAGGAGATGTGTCAACGTCTCTTGAACTTGCTTGCAAAGAGGGCAAAGACCACAGTTGGGCCATCCGCGACGAACAAGCCTATCCGCAGTCCAAACTCTCTTCTGAATCACAAGCCACGCAAAGAGTTTGCATTTTGGGGGTGCCCAAGCTATCCAAACAGCAGCGTACATAGGCGAAATGGTGCGCCCCTCGAATTGAGCTTTGTAGGCCGAGGACATGGAGAACACTCCATCAACAGTGAACTTCCAAGATATCTTGTCGGGGACGTCTGGGGTTAAATGGATGTTGCTAAGCTTCTCCCAGAGGCAAACAAACTGTTAGATGTGCTCAAGGGAGAGTCCCTGTTGGGTGTGAATCTGGTCACCCAGAAATTGTTGTGCAAAGCCATTTGAACCAAGGAATTTTTCTTATTGGAGCAGTCGAAAATCTTGGGAGCAATATCTTTAGGCCGCAGCTCATTCTACCAAGAGGACTACCAAAACAGGGCCTTCGCACCATTGCCGATGGTGACTGTGGTGGCAGCAGCAAAAAGGTCTTTGTCGCGCTTATTACAAGGCAAATCAAGACCGAACCAAGCCTTTGGTGGATCAGACCAAGCAGGGAGCTCAGCAGGTAATAAGGTTCCCAATAACTTTGCCTCCCAATTAACTTTGCACTTGCCTCCCGAAACCTTATCACAGCCCGCCCAAAGATAGGCACGGCGAAGCTTGTCAATATATTCCAGAACCACAGCAGGCAGCTCAAGTGATGTCATGTGGTAAATGGCGATTGCAGTGAGCACGGCTTTTACCAAAACTCCACGTCCCGCAGAGGCAACATGCTTTCCAAGCCAAGGGGTGAGCTTGGCAGCAACTTTATCTTTCAGAGGCTGAAAATGAATCGCCCGAAGGCGATTAACCGAAAGGGGCAGCCCAAGGTATTTCATTGGGAAGGTCGTTCTGCTGGCCGGAAAAGCTTGAAGGATGTTGTCAAGGTCCACACCCCTGCAGCAGATTGGCGCGACGCTACTATTTTGACAATTGGTGATCAAGCCGGTGACCTCGCCGAAGGAGTGGAACGTGGAAGCTAGAAACTGAATGTCATCCTTGACCGGGGCCACAAAAATGGCTGCATCATCCGCATACAGTGATGCTCGGGTAGTGGGGGATCTTCTCCCAATCGGGTGCAACTTTCCTTGTGAAGTGGCCTTGGCGAGAATATGATGTAGCGGGTCAATGGCGAGAACAAAGAGCAACGGGGAGAGAGAATCCCCTTGCCTCAATCACTTCCCATGCTTGATCGGGTCTCCAGCCACCCCATTTAGCAGCACCCTTGAGGAGGCTGTGGAGAGAAGGATCGAAACCCACTCTCGAAAGCGAGCAGGGAAGCCATTGTGACGGAGCGTGTCCATGAGGAAGTCCCATCCAACCGAATTGAACGCCTTTTTGATGTCAAGTTTGAAAAGCAAGGTAGGTGTCTTGCTTCGATGGTGTCTCCTGGCAAGGTTCCGGACATATAAGAAATTGTCATGGATACTATCCTCCTTGATCTAAATATTGATCTTCGCTTGCATTATGCACTGAACATTGTGGCGGCAGACAGCATTATTGGAGTTGTGGCCCACCACCTAGTTTTGTATAGTTCATGTAGAGGCCTTTCCTTGTATTATATATGCATGCACCAGCACCCCAATCAATATATCGTATTGCAAATTATCTGTCTACGTGGTATCGTCCTCTACATGGTAGAGGCCACCGCAACCCACCACCGCACCCGCCGCTGCCGCCCCTCTCCTCCCACTAACCCGCGCCGCGCCGCCTGTGCCTCGCTTCCGCCCGCGTGTCCCGAGCCGATGTCGCCCGTCCGTCCGGTGCTGCTGCGTTCCGTGTCGCTACAGTCTTGGCACCTGCGCGCCGAGCCAGACGTCGCGTCTTCCCACCCGCGCGCCGCTCTCTTCAGCCGCCGCGTCCGCCTCTCCTGCAGCCGCATCTGCTGCTGCTGCCACCCCCCTCCCAACCCTAACTCTAGCCGCTACTCCACATGCCGCCGCCATGTCTTGGCCCATTCGTCCAACCGGTTCACTGGTCCCGAGCCCTCCACCGCCGCCATCCGTGACCTCAATATTGAGGCCCGGGTCCCCATCCGTCTCGACAGCTCCAGCACGTCGTACTATGCGTGGAAGACCTACTTCAACCTTGTCTTCCGTGAGTATTATCTCACCGAGCATATCGACGGTTCTGTGGACAGCGTACGTGCGCGGCGAGCCGAAGTGGTCCGCCTCGAGGCCACGATGATCCGTTAGTTCTACCAGACGGTCTCGAAGGACATCTTCCACATGGTCGTCGCCGAGGACGACGACGCCTGCACCGTGTGGGCCAAGATCAACGCGCTCTTCACCGACAACGAACTCCAGCGCCTTGTTTTCTTGCAGCAGGAGTTCTTCGGCTTTCACCAAGACAGCTCGACCATCGACGAGTACTGCATGAGGCTAAAGATGCTCGCCGACGAGCTTCGCGACATCGGCGCTAAGGTCTCTGACGACCCCCCCAATCAATATATCGTATTGCAAATTATCTGTCTACAACCACCAGTGTGGAATACAATGCTGAGCACAGTACATAGATTATATATGAACTTGGGAGGTTTTAGGAATACGGGTGTGCCGATATATTCGCCTTGAGGTCAGTCTGTTTCCTATACAATCGCCCATGTCTGCCTGCTATTGCTGCATCTCCTGTTCCATCATAAGATTTGTCTCGTTTCTTTTTGTGGCTCCAGCTTCTGTGACGAATTTGCAAGGCAACTGTCCTCGTCGTACGCCAGCAATGGTCCTTGATAGTACGTGGACAGTGACAATAAAACTAGCCTTCCAAAAATAGGAACATATAGATGGCATGCATAGTTCAGTAATGAGTTACGCCTTCTACTATATCTTGTTTATGTAGAGCAAGCTCACAACCCCGTCAATACAGTTGCTTCCTTGCGACATGTATGCCTATGGCTTGGTTCGATTTCCAGTTTTGGGGCTTATGTTTGGATTACCAAGGAACCATGTGCTCTCCTTTTTTTCGAAAAGGAGGAATACCCCCGGCTTCCTGCATCTCTTGATGCACACAATCATATTATTAAAAATTCAGATTCAGAACAAAGTCTCAAACAGTAGTGCGGAATTCATAAAAAATAATCTACCACAGCCGGCAAAAATAGGAAGAGATGACTAAACACCTATCCAATTGTAGGACCGCCATCCAAACCGGTTGTAGGTATCCCGTGCAACCATCTCCCATCGGTTGCACCCAATATCCATAAGCTTCCCATGGTCCGCATTGCTGAGTAAGGACCACATACGGATCGAAGCTGAAGCCCTGAAGATAATCTGCAAAAAAATCGTGATGGTTTGTTTGTTAAAGGTAATGTCATTCCGACAATTTCATATGGCCCAAAGTAATGAACACACTCATAAATATGTGCTGCAGTTTTAGGCTCTATCCCTATTAACCAAGTCCCAAATAGATGTGAAATCTAGACAGACGGTGCAACGATTAAATGACACGTTTGGTCTGCCACAGTAACTTAGCAAGTGGGCAATGAAGAAAAAGATGTTCTAATGTTTCGTCTTGGTTACAAAAGCAACACCGTTTATTACCTTGCGAGTTACACTTTGCCAAGTTATCCTTTGTCAGAATGACTTCCTTATGTACATACCATATAAAGACCTTGATTTTCATCGGCATCTTAATTTTCCAAATGTGAATGGACCTTGTTATAGGCACGGTATTTATAAAGTCTGTACACATAGACATAGCCGAGAAGACCGCTGACATGGAAAACTTCCAATGTAAAGAATCCGTTGCGTCGGAAAGGTTAATCTTCATTAACCAGCGCACGATGTAACCATCTATACCAACTTTCACCCACTAGCGATCGTCTGAACTGAATATTAAGTGTAACAGACCCCACTCTGTACTAACGAGAACCTCTTTTCGTTGTGCCATGTTATATAAGCATAGATACTGCAAAGCTAATCGGGTTTCCTCCAACCAAGTGTCTTCCCAGAACCTTATTACCCTATTCATTCCCTGCAATAAATTTGCTCCTGTCAAAGAAGACAGTCTTTGTCCTCATAAGCCCCTTCTGGAAGGAGTGTCAGACGGATGTGCCGGGACTTGTGCCAGTGTTTTAGAGTGTAAGTATTTATTTTGCAACACCTGTATCCACACCCCATCCCCTCTCTACCGCTCCATTTGCTAAGTAAGCACCTATTTTTTACTTCCATATTCTCAATACCCAAGCCACCTTGGTCCCTCGGTCTACAAATAATGTCCCATTTGTCCAACCTATACTTAGTTTTTTCATGGATTTGCAGAAAAATCGAGATCGATAGAAATGTGTAGCGACTCGACCCAAAATCGGACAAGTGTCTGTGTAATTGTACCATCCCAAGATCATGCGGGCACATACAATACATTGATGAAAATGTCAAAGTTCAATCACACCAGATTTATTCATCGTATCTCATATCGAGTCTTTATTACAATAGAATAAATTCGGTCGAAGACGAACTCATGAGAGTAACTAATAATGTGGAAGCATAGACGATAAGCGAGTCCGTCCGACTCCAAAGGGCACTCACCGAGCGCAGATCGTAGCCTCACTCCTGGTCGAAAACCCCTCTACAACATGAGATGTTGCAACCATGTAGGTCAGCATTTCAAATATGCTGGCAAGTCATAGAGAGAAAACAATAATAAATATGCTATCACAATATGCAATTTTGGTTGTGGGGCTCTAAGTTTAAGTTTAAGTTTGAGTTTGCTTGCAATTACTACAAAATATTGGTTGTTATTGAGATGGTTCCGCCAACAAGTGTCTCTTACCCGAAATCATTATAACCCATCAATTTATTTTGTTTGGTGTTGAGAGTTCCGAATAAGTAGAATCTGAGAGGCTCAGTTGTCTGTAACTAGGGACACAGCTAATCGAGTAGTTTTCCACTCTCCAGAGTCTTGCGCACTTTTCCCACAAATAATCGTTTCCTCCTTTGAGTCCTTGCACTTCATCGTGTTTGAAGACGAGGCGAATGAAATAGGGTCTTCCATAGAGATCCTCTAGGCCACTGCCGGTGTCCATCCATAACCTACCATTCTTCTACATCTGCTTCCACCGTCCGTCCAGAGTCACGCCTAGGGTCGACCAAGCCAGAGCCCATAATGGCTTGCGGCTGCACGGGTAAGCTTTCGGTCAAGGTATATAACCATCCATCTCTTTGTGGCTGGGTGAAGCTTTCCGCAAGATGTAATGGCACTTCTCCATGCATCCTTGGGTCAACCAGTGGGTGCTCCAGGGTGCCCTTCCATCCATCCTCGACCCAGTAGTGAATTGGAGTCCGTCTTGAGCTTCATGAAGTCTTGAAGTTGTCATCATCTTTACTCTCACATCTCCTAAGGGAATCACTCAACCAATCTCGTCTACATAGCATAGCAATGAAATCTTGAAGTCTTGAAGTTGTCATCGTCTTGACTCTTACATCTAGCTCGGCCTCCTCTCTAGAAGCATCTCTGTCGCTACTCGTCTTCTTGCCAAGCAGGTCTTGAACATGAGGGTACCACACAATTGAACTTAGTAGAGACAAAGGCCATGACGTGTCCATGGCTTCTCCACCACCATTTCTGGCCCCTTTTCCGCTGCCATTTCTGGCCTCTTCTCCGACGCCATGTTCGGCCTCCTCTCCACAGCCATGTCTGGCCTCTTCTCCGCGGCCATTATTGGTCATCTCTTCGTCTGGCCCTGTGTCGTCATTGGCTGCCCCATCAACATCCTAATCATCATCATCTAAACATATCCAACGAGTATAGCCATCCATGAAACTAGTCATGAGCAGGTGCGCTTTCAAACGACCATCCTTAAGGGGGTCGAGCGAGACTCCTCCTTTCCATATCTTCAACACGGACATAAAATCTATGTCCGGTTATTTTCATACATATCCTGCACCGCCGACCGCAAGCAGTTTTCCACCATCGTTTGACCGACCATCATGATCGCCTGCGCGGTAATAAGTAGCAAACCGATTATAAAAATACATGCATGCATCACAGTCATACAAAAATTTGGCATGACCTTCCCTAAAATAGGACATATAGAGTTTGCCTGAAATTAGCCAAAACGAAAAAAAAATTGACATTTCGGCAAAACAAAGGCAACTCAAGCACAATTCAGCCGCAACTCATGCCACATGCACTATTTCCATCTTATCGCCCGATTAGGTCAATATATCGCAGACACACAAATAATTCCATTCTTGCAAAGCACAATCTTTTACTCACCTATCTCGAGTAGAGATCGGGCACGGTGATGAGGTCGATCCATGTCTCCACACACCTAGCTAGCTAGTGATCAAAACTAGACAAAGATTACTTCTTGACATGCCTAGATATAGGTAAGGAGGTAGATATGTCACTTCATTAAATGGGTAGATCTACCTAGCTAGTTGGGGAAGGAGATGGCTCTAACTAGTGGAGGGGAAGGAAAAGTTAGGAAAAAGAGAATGGGGTTGGATTAATGGCGGTGGTGTAGTTAATTAGATAAGAGCACTAAAGAGAGAGAAAGAGAGGTATAAGAAAGAGAGTAATGGGGGGAGAAGAAGTAGTGAGGAAGAAGCAAACACTACGGGAAACAGATAATTTGTCGTCAGGGGGCACCTTTGCTGTCAGCTTTTTGTCGGGCAGACGGCAAAGAAAGGGTTTGCCGGCATCAACAGACGGCAAAGAAAAACTGATGGGAAAATAGACTTTGCCATATGCGAGAAAAATCACAGACGGCAAAGATTCTTTGTTGTCTATATTTTTTTTAGCAGACGGCAAAGATTATTTGCCGTCTGTGTTTTATTTTGCAGACGGCAAAGTAAGCTCTATGCCGTCTGTATTTTATTCGCAGACGGCAAAGAGAAAGCACATCACGCGGATTGATCACATGGATCGATGACTTAGCAACATCTTAGACACACATCCCCACCCACCAGGCTGTCCACATCCCACCCACCCACGATGCACGCGCCCCCAGGGCAGCACCCACACGCCCCACGTCCTATCTACCTTATCCCCACCCCCACCGCACGTCTCTTTCTCTCTCCCTCTCGTTTCTCTGATCCAGATCGAGCAGAACGACCGGCGCCTGCATCACCTCTTCCACCGGCCCCGGCCAACACCTCACCCCATGTTTATGGCCTCGCCGGCAACCACTCTGCCAGGCGGCCGCAGCCACTTCCCGCGTCGCCACCGTAGGCCCGCTGGCGCCCGCCACCACCTTGCTGGCCGCCATCTCGCCGGCCGGCCCGGGCCATGCCCGTCGCTGGTCGCCCCCGGCGGCCTCCGCGCCCCGTCGCCCCCACCGGCCTCCGGCGGCTCCAGCCCCATCACCCCCGCAGGCCTCCGCCGACGTCCAACCCCGGCACCGGCCCTGGCCTCGATGTCACGTGCCTGCTTCGCGAGCTCCGCCACGGCAGCAGTCGAGGACTCCGCCTCGCGAGCACCGCCCATCCCCGACTCCCTTGCGCGCCTCCGGAGCGCGGCTGGGACGAAGCCGCGCACCTGAGCGGGTCCGAACGGCGCCGCGACGAGCAGGACAGGGCGGCGGCTCGGCAAGCTGACCAGGACAGAGTGGCGCGGCAGGCGGCGGGATGGAAGGTTGGGCGAGCAGACCTCTGCAGCGAAGAAAAAGGACCCGATTGCTTTTCCATTTTATGTTTTAGGCTCCTTTGTGTAAATTTGAATAACTATTATGTAACTTTAGTTGTCTCGCGGTCCTGTTTACATTTTGTACTCCTCTAATATTGAATGAAAGGCACTAGGCACGGACAGTTCTTTCCCTAGATAAGGTGCACTTGCATGCGTTGACCGCATCCTCCGGGAGCAACGCCGCTGTGTTCTTTTTTTATTTTACCCCATTCTTTGCCGTCTGTGATATACGAGGTTGAAGGCAAATACACGAATAGCTGACGGCAAATCTGTAGTCTAGCTGACGGCAAAATCACTTTTCTTTGCCGTTTGTGATATATAAGGCAGACGGCAAAGCAGTTTCGGCTAACGGCAAATTCTTTGCCGTCTGTCAGATAAAAAACTGAAGGCAAAGTATTCTTTGCCGATTTATCTTTGCCGTCTGACTTTGTCGTCTGCTTCCTGACGGCAAAGTCTTTGCCGTCTGTGATCCACAGACGGCAAATTTCCTGTTTCCTGTAGTGAAAATGAGGAAGAGAGGAGGGGGGACGAAAAAGTGAAGGGAGAGAGGAAGGGGATGCAAAAGGTGGCTGCTGTGCCTTAGCAGCAGCGCGGGTAGGGAAACGGCGCTACTGCTAAATAGTTATTAGTAGCGCTTTTTTGCCACCAGCGCTGCTGCTAAGTAAGGCCCGCCATGTGGCACAGTAAAAACTTAGTTGCAGTGATGCTCCTGAAAAACGCGCTAGTCGTATTTTTTTAGCAGTAGCGCGGCATGTTTGGGCCACGCAGCTACTATACGTAGCCTGTTGACTAAAGGGTGGTTCTCATAGCTGTAGCGCCCTTCAGTAGGGCCGCGCTACCGCTAATAAGATAGCAATAGCGTCCTTGGTACACCCACGCCACTGTAAAGTAGTAGTAGCGCCGTGAACAAAGGTGCACTACTGATAAGCCTCCACGTATAAGGTTTTTACCAGTAGTGGTGGATTATAGGACCTAGGGCCCAAATGCTCTGGAGCTAATTGGGATGACGAGGGTGCCGGGAACTCGCCGGTATGCGTGGAGGATGATGTCGGGCGCAGCCAGTGGATAGGATAGCACACCGGCAAAGTTAGTCTCACGGCTTCGCCGGGGATGGCTAGTTCAAACACGAGAGATCCGGGGCGGCATGGGTAGTGGTGAGCTCGGCAATGCAGATGAATGGCGAGTAGGAGAGATGGGGACGAGTGATGGGTTGGTCTGGAGCGGGCGAAATTAATGCCGGAGGGATTATAGGTGTGGCACCTGGCGAGAATATCTGTCTTGTTTGGAAACACATCAGTGAATGTCTTTTTTTTACATCAGTACAGACACAAGCGACCATATACACGCGCATACACTCATCCCTATGAACGCATACACGCACATCCTACCCCTATGAGCACCTCCGAGAGACTGAGCCGGCATATCATCTTGAGATTTACGAAGCCATCGTAGGCGCCTCGTCGTCGACGGGAACGTCTCCTCCCACTGAAAGTGCATTGTTGAGCTTGTAATCCTTTGCCGTTAGGATAGTTTGTTTTTCAGTTAGCTCAATAACCGGCTCTGTCTCGTGTGCATGTACACGCAGAAGCTGTTTGTGTTTTCAGTTAGTAGCTAGCTAGATTAGTGCGGCCGTTGGGAGCGCATGGGATGGCATGCAGCATAGGACTCGGCTCGCACTCACCTCGCGCACGACGGGCGACGTGGGATGGCATGTCCGGTTCCAACAAGTGGCATCAGAGCCGTGTTTGTTCCTCGGTGACCATGGCCGGCTTGACCTCTCCGGCGAACTCGGCAACGGCGCGCAATGCAGCCCACCAGGGCGACGGCAGTGGCAGTGGTGGCGCGCGCTCGCCGACCCCCGATCGCGGTCGTAGCCGCGGTCGCAGCCGCACCCGCCGGTACGGCAAGGAGGTCGTCGTCCACGAGCGCACGGTCCAGGAGCGCCTCGTCCTGAGCGGCACCACTGTGTGGCCGATGCTCACGATGACAAACTACTTCGAGTGGTCTATGCTGATGCAGATCAACATGGAGGCAAACTTGATGTGGGACGCGGTGGAAGGTAATCCGTCGAGCGTCCCCAACGACAAGTCGGCGCTGGCGGCCATCCTGCGATCCATTCCGCCGGAGATGGTGGGTGCGATCATGGTGAAGAAGACCATGAAGGAGGCATGGGACACGATCAAAACCATGCGGATGGGAGTCGCGCGCGTGCGAGAGGCCACGGCGCAACGGCCGCTCCGAGTTCGAGGGGATCACGTTCCACGACGGCGAGACGCTCGACGCGTTCGGCATGCGGATCACCTCGCTCGTCAACAATCTACGCTCGCTCGGCGACACCATGGACGAGGTGAGAGTGGTACAGAAGTTCCTTCGCGTCGTCCCGCCTCGCTACATGCAGATCGCCCTCGCCATCGAGACGATGCTCGACCTCAACACGCTCTCAGTTGAGGAGCTCATCGGCCGTCTGCGCTCCGCGGAGGAGCGCTATCTCACCAACGATCAAGGTGGAGGCAGCGGGCCCCAGCTCCTGATGACGGAGGCGCAGTGGAACGCGCGCAAGAACCAGCGTGTCCAAGGCCAGGGCGGCAGCCAGAGCGGCGGCCATGGTGGCTCCGGCGGGCCAGGCGGGTCCGATGGATAAGGCGGGGGCTCGAATCGTCACCGCGGCAAGCCCCGTCGGGGTGGCGGTCGGGGCGGCGGCGGAAACGGCGGCCGCGACGGCGCGCCGAACGGAGAACGCGACATGTCTCAGGTGAAGTGCTACAACTGCAACAAACCTGGGCATTTCTCGAAGCACTGCACCGAGCCGCGTCGTGAACGCAAGGATCAGGCAAACCTTGCGGTCGCGGGCAACCAGGACGACGAGGCGGCACTTCTGCTCGCCACGGTCACAGCGCTCACTGTCACCACGGAGCGCCCGGTTGAGCGGGTTCTTCTCAACGAAGAACGCTCCCAGGCGCGCGCTGCACAGGAAGGCGGCAACTGCGACACTTCCTCGTACTTGGACACCGGGGCAAGCAACCACATGTCCGGCCGCCGCGACATCTTCTCCGAGCTCGACGTGGGAGCGCGGGGGACTGTGAAGCTCGGCGACGGATCCAGTGTGCAGATCGAGGGAAGAGGAACGATCCTCTTCGAGTGTCACAGCGGTGAACACCTGACTCTCTCAGAGGTATATTACATACCACGTCTGTGGAACAACATTTTGAGCATTAGCGAGATGGATGAACTCGGCTGCGAGATGGTGATCCACGACGGGGTCCTCCGCCTCCGAAATCCGGACGGGCGGCTCCTCGCTCGCGTGGCGCGCAACGCCGGGCGGCTCTACGTCCTCTCGCTGGCATTGACGAAGCCGGTGTGCCTGCTGGCGAGCGGCGATGATACGGCGTGGCTGTGGCACTCGCGCTACGGCCATCTGAACTTTAGGGCGCTACGGGATCTCGCGCGCCTGGAGATGGCAAACGGCATCTCCCTCGTCGACCGCATCGACCAGTACTACTATGGATGCGCACTGGGGAAGAAGCACCGGCTCCCGTTCCCGCAAGCCTCGGCGTACCGCGCAGAGCACGTGCTCGAGCTCGTCCACACGGACCTCTGCAGTCCGATCAAGCCAGCGACGACCGGAGGTAATCGGTATTTCCTGCTGGTTGTTGATGATCACTCACGTTACATGTGGCTGGAGGTGATCAAATCCAAAGACGAGGCATTTCAACGTTTCAAGAAGATCAAGGCCATTGCAGAGGCTGAATCTGGACGCCGGCTCATGGTTTTCCGCTCTGATCGGGGCGGCGAGTTCAACTCCACTGAGTTCCGTCTGTACTGCGAAGGTGGAGGGATCAAGCACTGCACCACCGCGCCATACACGCCGCAGAAAAACGGCGTGGTCGAGAGATGCAACCAGACCGTGGTGGAGATGGCGCGGTGCCTGCTCAAGAGCATGACCGTGCCCGCCATGTTCTGGGGCGACGCGGTCAAGACCGCGGTTTATCTGCTCAACCGATCCCCCACGCGCAGCGTTGACGGGCAGACGCCGTACGAAGCATGGCACAAGAAGAAGCCGGCGGTCCATCATCTGCGCACATTCGGGTTCGTCGCTCACGTCAAGCGAGTCAGCCCTAGCATCGACAAATTGGCCGACCGCTCAACGCCGATGATTTTCATCGGGTACGCCGAAGGAGCCAAGGCGTACAGGGTGTCTGATCCAGCCACGAACAAGGTGCACGTCACGCGCGACGTCGTTTTTGAAGAACGAAGGAAGTGGGACTGGACGCCGGCTCCAGGTGCTGCGACGAACCCCATGGACGAACACTTTGTGGTTGTCTACAGCGACGAACAGAGCGTCGACGTGCAGCCTGCCTCGTCGAGCTCAGGCGGCTCGTCCACGACATCCTATTCATCGAGCTCTTCCGCACCAAGGGGCTGTCCGCCTACACCAACAATGCCAGCGCGTTCTCCAGCCCCAGATGACGACGACTGGGCTACGCCGCCCAATGAGGACTAGGAGCGGCACGACCTCGACCATACGCCAACGCGCTACCGCAAGATGACACATGTACTGGCCGAGGTGGAAGCAGTAAGAGAGGACCAAGTTGGTCTCTGTCTCATTGCTGCTGAAGAGCCAGACGGGGTGGATGAAGCGCTGGAGGAGGCGTGTTGGATGCGCGCCATGGACGCCGAGCTGGTCGCGATCCGCGAGAACAAGACCTGGGAACTCGCCGCGCTCCCGCCCGGGCACCGTGCGATAGGCCTCAAATGGGGTTTCAAGGTCAAGAGAGATGGCGCTGGTAAGATCGTGAAGCACAAGGCGCGCTTGGTGGCAAAGGGCTACTCGCAGCGGCAAGGCGTGGACTACGATGAGGTGTTCGCGCCGGTGGCCCGCATGGAAACTGTACGGCTGCTGCTGGCTTTGGCGGCGCGGCAAGGGTGGCAAGTCCATCACATGGACGTCAAGTCGGCGTTCTTGAACGACGACCTGATCGAGGAGGTCTACGTGCACCAGCCGCCAGGTTTTGTCATCGCCGGCGAGGAGGGAAAGGTACTACGTCTTCGGAAGGCCCTGTACGGCCTGAAACAGGCGCCCCGAGCGTGGTACGCCAAGCTTGACGCGTCGCTCGCGTCGCTTGGTTTCGGGCGCAGCCCCCTCGAGCATGCGGTGTACAGGAGGAGCATCGACGCAGGGACACTGCTGGTCGGCGTGTACGTGGACGATCTGATCATCACCGGCGGCAGCATCGACGACATCAAGGAGTTCAAGGAGTAGATGCGCAGTGTGTTCGACATGAGCGATCTCGGACTCCTGAGCTATTACCTTGGAATTGAGGTACGTCAGAAAGACGGAGAGATCACTCTCTGTCAGAGCTCCTACGCCATGAAGATCCTCGATGCCGCTGGGATGAGGGGGTGCAATGCTAGCGACACCCCGATGCAGAATCGTCTCCAGCTGTCCAAGACTGGCGCCGGTGACGCCGTGGATGCCACACGGTTCAGAAGCGTGGTCGGCAGCCTTCGATACCTCTGCAACACTCGACCCGACATCACCTACGCCGTCGACATCGTCAGCAGGTATATGGAGGCGCCTGCAGAAACGCATTGGAATGCGGTGAAGCAGATTCTCCGTTATGTTAGCGGGACTTTGGAGTACGGTTGCTGCTACAAGCAGGGAAGTAATTCAGCGCCGGAGGTGATCGGCTACAGTGATAGTGATCACGCCGGCAACGTTGATGATCGCCAGAGCACGACTGGTGTGGTATTCTTCCTCGACTCCAGCGCGATCACGTGGATATCTCAGAAGCAAAAGGTCGTCACCATCTCGTCTTGCGAGGCTGAGTACATGGCGGCGGCATCCGCAGCATGCCAGGGCGTGTGGCTGTGCAGGCTCCTTGGTGAGCTCACCGGCGACGCGCCAATGACGGCGAAGCTGCGTGTCGACAACAAGTCGGCAATTGAGCTCAGCAAGAACCCAGTGCATCACAAAAGAAGTAAGCACATTGACATACGATATTATTTCATTCGTGAATGCATTGAAGATGGCAAGGTGGATGTCGACCATGTCGGCACTGACGGACAACTTGCTGATGTTCTCACCAAGGCACTGGGTAGAATCAAGTTCATTGAGCTGCGACAGAAGCTCGGCGTCGTTAAGGTGGTCTCTGGGCATAAGGATTAGGGGGTGAATTGTTGAGCTTGTAATCCTTTGCCATTAGGATAGTTTGTTTTTCAGTTAGCTCAATAACCGGCTCTGTCTCGTGTGCATGTACACGCAGAAGCTGTTTGTGGTTTCAGTTAGTAGCTAGCTAGATTAGTGCGGCCGTTGGGAGCGCATGGGATGGCATGCAGCATAGGACTCGGCTCGCACTCACCTCGCGCACGACGGGCGACGTGGGATGGCATGTCCGGTTCCAACACGCATCGCCGAAAATTTTGAAATAAATCCAGGAATAATGTGAGCACCAGGATTTGAACCCTGATGGGTTGGGGATAGCACTGTCCACCTAACCATCTCAACCACAGGTTGGTTCGCCATCACTAAGGAATGTCTTTTGTAGGACATCTGCTTGGACGAGTTTTCCAATTAATTAATTAAACCCATTAAGCATCACCATAACGGCGGCCAACCAGCTATGCCATGTGGCGCAAGCTGGTTGGCCGCAATGAGAAGGCTTTTGAAAAAATATTGATGAAGACAAGGAATTTTTTAAAATATTTTTTTTGTTCTTTTTAGATGAAGGTGAGGACTCACGTGTTTTTCTTAAATGGAGGGGTATGCAAAGTGGCACTCGCTGGTAGGCTGCGGTGGTATTTTTTTCTTTTCTACTTCTTTTTATGATGGAGGTGAGCATTTTTTTTAAGATATTTTTCTAGATGGAGACGAGGACCCCATGTATTTTTTAAAATGAAAACGTACGCACAATTTCCTCTCAAGCGGCGCCACAGGGTGGCGCCCCAACACTAGTAATAAATATGGGTCACTCTTTATGGTGTACAATGGAAGGTTTCAGGCCATACTGATTAATGTATACACTGCCTGAAATAGTATTTTTCCTAGTTCTATATGTAAAGCCAAACAGGCGAATATAAGGTGTTGAGAAGATCCTCAAACAATCTGATCACAAAAACCTAGACAAAGCAAAGGCACCCATAACTAGCAACAACCACGGCGACCAAGGGGTCTAGGAATAGCAAGAACTATATCAGTGGTGTTGCATCTGCAACATGTTCCAGGCCGCCTTTCTCCTAGTTGTCATAGTCCTCTCTTCATGCTTGTGGGCATCCCGACAGATAGACACCCACACTAATACACCACTATAAGCACATGCATTCCCAGTTGCGGGAAGAGTGCCTCTTTCATGTGTCTCATGACGGTGGGACCAAGATAATTATTTTGACCACAATTGGAATTATCGATCAATCATGCCACCCAATGTATTACCCGTTTTCTCACTAGTGTCGTACACTGATGAGGTTCATATGGACCTTAGAAGAAGTATCTTTGCTGGTCCAAATACTTTTCAGAAGATACCACAAAGTTTTATAGTTTTATGGTCACTCAAAATTTTGGAGTAAAATCTAGGAGTGTCACTTTAAGTTTGTGCACGTTTCGAATTAATATCGCACAGCTGCTAGTTGACTGCCAGGAGGCTTCTCAACAGATAATTTTTCGTTTGTGCTGAATTTCATATACAATTGTATGTAGCCATGTTTTTGCATTTGTTATAGAACACTTTTGGCTGCAATTCTGGGACGCCATTGGGTTCCCCCCATGCACCTCTCCCTTTGCAGCACTTTGATCGCCACCTGGCCATGCGGGGCTCCCAGGGTTTGTTTGGCCCTTCTTTCTTATTATCATCATCTAGAAAATTTGGGACGGGCGAACCGCAAAAACTTTTCGCCAGGTCGATGTCTCGCCCAATGATGTAATTAAGGGAATCATTGCGGGTCTCACTCTGTGGTCTCACCGCCTTCGAAAGGCCGAGGACAAGTCCCATGCCAGTCCGTGTCAGGACTTCTTTTCGTCTCGCCTTATTTAGTCTGTAAACTCCTTCAACGCTAACCCGGTGACAGTTTCAAAAAAAAATTTAAAAACTTTAATTGATTTGGGTGTGCATTAGGGATAAGACCTGTCAAACTTCCAACAATGGGTATTAGCCTAGAGTTGCCTGGTTTTATTAAGGAAAAACGGTTGATCTATTCATCAACTGTCAAGGAAGCAAAGAACAACAGAACTAAACATTAATCCATGCGCGTAGACGCGATGGATACAAGCACTAGAGCAAGCCGAATGCGCGCTATCGTCATCATCGCTCCCTCATCGGATCCAGACAAACTTTGTTCTAGTAAAGGGCTCGAAAGTTATCGTGCCTAGGTCCTACAGGACCAGGGCACCTGACCAACAACCGCCACCGGTGAAGAGAAGTTTAAATTGAAAGGATCCAACCTGTAGACACACGAACACGGATGAACGAAGACCAAATCCACGTGAATCTACCAAATACAAACACCAACTGAATCCCGCAAGATTCGCCGGAGACAAACCTCCACACGCCATCCAACGATGCTAGAAGCACCACTGTGACTGGGACTAGGTGGGCATAACCTTATTTCAACTTCATAGACCTGATGCCACCTAGCCTCGACGAAATCAGTCTGCCACCTTGCTCTTTTCGTGCATGACAGGTGCTGAACATCCAAAAATAGATTCCTCCCGCCAGCAAGGGCCTAGATCAACCGTCCCTCCTTGGCACGAAGGCCACAAGAGACGAGGTAAACTAGTGCCGGTGCTGGCGCGAGTCACGGGAAACTCTAGTGGCTAGATGCCCTTGTGTACCAGCGACTGGAAAAGTTCGATGTGATCTACTCCCTCCGTCTCATAATATAGGATCTTATGTTATGGGACGGAGGGAGTATCTGATATTCCGTAGTAGTACAATGAGCTGTCCTTTCAGGAATGGTACGACAGCACTTGCCATCTAGATAGAACACTATTTCACACTTTTGCAAGCTTTCGCCATCATTTTATAACGGAGAGGCTTGGCGAGTATGAGTGAACCATTGAATTGAATAAATGATTGGGAGGACGAGTGAGACACCCATTTAAAACGAGCAGGCAAGCTGGTTCTTTCTCGTGGCCACTGATCGACTGCACACTTCTTTACTCATTATGTTATGCACCTTCTAGCAAGATATACATAGTACTATTGTTTTGTGAAGGCATCACCAGCCTTTCCTTTTGACGGGTGTCTACCTTTTCCAAAGAGAAATTTTGAAGGGGTGTACTACTGGATGCGTAGGATTGGGAGGTATCCAGGAGTTGCGGATGCAATTGTGGCGACACATCGATTTCCATGTTATGGCTGGGCCATGAACTTTCCTCTCAGGTGACGCTGCACATCATCCCATTGCTGAACTTCATTGCTGCTCCAAGGAGTGGAGGTCCGGGACCCAGTCAATTTTCAGTTGTACTTCTAGGCGCTTTCTACTATTCTGCAGGGCCCAAGCCGGGCTAGTACACTCTCTTTTGTTCTTTTACAATGAACAATGGCAAGGTGTGCCGATTTGACGAAGATATTGCTTCTTTTTTATTGAAACAAGAGCTATTTTTTATTAGTGAATAGGAGTACAATCCGTGACCAGCACGCTAATCCGAGCACCTGGAGCACCTTGTAACCACAAATCGGTTTGGTGTTCATCTATGATCCATAGCTATGGATCTTCTCCAAGGTCGAGAGTTCAAGACCATATCACATGACAATTTTGTGAACATGCGTGTTAATTTTTGGGTAGTCTGGCATGCACGACGGAAAGGCATTCATGACGGGGAACATCAGAACCAGTTGTTTGTTCATGCATTCACAGTGCATTTTCTCCAGGATCTCAAAGCGATGCCTATTCTGAAGCGGTGTGTGATTCCTCCTGTTCCTTCTTGTTAGCCAGAGGAAATGGACTCCACCACCGGATAGTTTTGTTGGTAGTCAACATGGATGGTGAAGTTGCAACAGAATGTAACAAATGGACAGCTGGGGCACTCTGTAGGGATGCTCTGTCAGTTTTGGGGGCTTTGACTAGGTTTTTTTGCTGCGATGCATGACCCCACGAACTCTAAAACCTTTTTGTGTGCATTGAGAAGGTTCCTAATAGCCTCAAACTATGCAAAAGTTTTGCTTTATCAAATGGCAAATCAAATTTGAAAAAGTTGCTTTCAAGCACAAAACTCTGAGTCTAGTTATGCATCACATGATTTACCTAAGGCGCTACAGCAATGAGAGTCACTTTGTTTAACACACAACCGTGGGGGATAGCTGCCCACCTGAATTTGGTCTCATTCAAAGTAAATATGATTTAATTTATAAGGAAACTGGATCAAACATCTGAATAAGTTGACCCCATTTACGAGGAAAACCGCCCCGAAAACCGTACGAGCAATGCGTGTAAAAGAAGATGTTAAAAGGAAAATGGACGCCCAGGACAAGTCATGACATAGATAGCAGATAGAAATACCATCACCATGAGAGACACAAGTAGATGTAAGGTGCCGTCGAGGGATCACAATGCAAAAAAATTTCAAACAACCTAACGCACACTGCACCGAGTGCAATAGCTAAACACGAACCTTGACTAAGAACTCCGCCAAAAAAATCGGACAATTAGCACGTTGGGGAGGCATCTTGTGCCATCATTGAACAAAGATTAATTGAGAGAACACTAAAAGCACACATCCCGCAACAACACAACAACAGTTCTGAGAGGGTCTCAAGCATGTACACCAACAGGGACGACACACCATACAAGGGGGCGGGCACATGGATAGAAGCGTAGAACTCGTAAATGACACCTTCAGGAAGGTAATTGACATTCGTGGATGACAAAGCCAGTCACTAGTGGAAAATGGGGCTTTACTCTCGGTTGGCAACGGCCTTTAGTTCCGGGTCACCAACCGGAAATCGAAATCGGGACTAAAGGCGGTTGGCCACAACCCGAGACTAAAGTACCTCCACGTGGCCGCGAGTGCGCGCTAGGGGCTGGTGGACCTTTAGTCCCGGTTTGTGATACCAATTCGGACCCAATTTGAAGATCATTACATGCAGGCATTAGTGGAATGGTATTCTCCACTTTCAAAAACCCCGTAATTTCCTCTTGAATTGCTCGTATGCGGTTCTCTGGTAGGAGCTTCTCCCGCATGTCTTCCATCTTTAAAGAAGGAGATCAATATGAATATATTAGTTGTGTCTATATATATTAGATTTTCATAAAAAACTGTGAATAGTGTTTACGTACTTGAAGTTGTCTTACATCTCTGCGCCACTCGGTCATCATGCGAATGTTCTCGCAAACGTAGTATGCACATAAATTAGTCATTTGTTTCTGCCTCATTCACTCTGTGACAATATAATTCAATCAGATAATAATCAAGCATGATAATAGTATTGGAAGTAGAATTAAAGAGGTGCGCGGACCTATCTAGTACTACTTAATTACCTTGGGCTGTCGCCAACGCAGCTTCGGTTTCCATTCACAGACAACATCTTTGATGAACCATTTCCAAACCCTGCCCAGCAAAGAAAATGAATAAACGAGTCATTAATTTCTGGATATTAGGAAATGAATGAAAGAGGCCGATATAGTGCGATAATGATTGAAATTACCTGTCGAGCATCAAAAACATGCTCGTGTATTCTCGAGGGTCTTTACCAAGTTAGTCCAGGGTTTCAACAATTCCAGCGTCAACTTTAATAATTAGTAGGATCCAGTGGTACCTACGCACGTTTATATAAGCAGGCATGCATAACTCATCAACTACACTTAACATCGACTAAGCAAAAAATATAATTTGTAGTACAAGACAGGAACACTCACTTGAAATTGCAACAAAATATTATTTCTGTTCTGGTATTTTCTGCATTCATAAACCTTAGGAAGTTAGCGTGTGAATCTAGGGGATGGTCTGGTATCATTTTTTCGTTAATGATATATGGGTCAATGAACCCAATGCCATAGATTCCATCTCTTTTGCATTCGAGAATCTTCATTCTACATAATAGCGTACACAATATAGTTAGGATAATTATAGGCAATGAACGAGCTAAGTTAGAGATTAAATTACAGAAATAAATCACTTACAGACAATAGCAACTGACGATAGATTTATCGAGTGAATCTTGATTGTATAACTGAAAAATTTCTGGAAACGCAATGCATAGCTCATTTTCATAGAAGTAATGCTCTTCCTTGACTTTCACCATGAGCATCTCTCACCCGTTCTTTACTTCTTTCTTGTACCACTCATGCAATCTTTGCATTTGTCTTGATGGACACCGGATCTGCTCAGGTCTGACCAGAGTTTTCCCGGGGGCATATTTTCATGCTACACCATCCACGGCGACTTCCTCGGTGCCTAGTAGTTGTCTCTAGCAGCGTCGGTTACCTTATCGGTAATCACCTTGAGAGGGGGAATCGATTGCATTGCTTGTTCTCCGAGCTAGGGAACTGTTTTCCTGCTTTTTATTACTATTTCTGTGTCTTGACTGTTGCATTTGTTCCTCATATGACTTCCTAATAGAGCAGTCATGGTCTGATGGCCTATTCTCCACATGTGTCGGGGTCGCTCAAGAAAGTCCACAAAGTACTTTACAGTTTTCGTAGGTATTATCTCTTTTGGCGGCAGGGGCGGTTTCGGTGCAAAATGGGACTTCGCTTCAGAAACCACGTCCGTTTTAGTTTTTCATCAGTCATATCATAAGCTAACTTATTTTTGGCGGGAGGCTCGTCGTTGGCTTTCTTCTTTGCACCTTTCTTCCGATTTTGGCCCTGTTGGGACATAGTGGGTAAATGGAGGAGATCGATATGGACTCGCGCTGGGCTCCCTCTCGAGGTGGGGTGGACTTAGAGGTGTATTGCTACTCGGAAGAGTCGGAGGCCTTGGCGCCAAGTTTGGAAACACGATGCATTCCTTTCTCCATACAATGACACCATGTATGATTTCTCCTAGTGACGGCTCCCCTTCACCTCCTGGAATGTCAAGCTCTAGTGAGTCATATCCCGGCAGAACTTCATCCACCCCGACATGAGCATAGCCAACTGGAATCGGATTGCCATGGATGGTTGCTTCAGGTGCATTCGGTAAAGCAACGCCGACCACCACCTTCATGGATATGTTCTTCATTTTCTGGTGTAGCTCACAATTTTGTCCTCTCTTTGATATCATCCATGGGTAGCGAGCCAGCAGTGCATCATCGGCCCGGACCCCCGTGGAACCCACGCTGCTTTTCCGCATGGATGGGTTGGTACTATCCAATGTTGATATGCTTGCTCCTGCCGAGGAGATGCCCTTTGCTGGCTAATTGTGTCTAGTTTATCCTGCTTCTAATTTAACATGCATTCTAACTCCTCGTTCTTTGTTTCTGTCTTCTGAAGTCGGTCTGCATCCTGCTTCTTTTTTCTCTGACGGCTTCTATAAGTGTCGTTCCACTCCAAAAACCCCTGAACCCATGGAACAACGCCTTTGCCTCTTGTTCTTCCTCCATGTTCAGGATTCTTGAGGGCACGTGTAAGCTCGACGTTCTCTCTATCGGGCTGGAACAACCCGTTTCGAGCATGTTCTATTGATTGAAGTAAAGTGTCCGACGTTGTTTTAAGATTTGCCTTCTCAATAATCTGCCATGTCATTGGGTCCAACTGTCCCCCATGCTCATAAACCAATGCTTGGACCTCTGGGGCCAATCCGTTGTAGCTGGAAAGACCCCTTCAGCAAGCATCTTGGCATCAGCTGCTTCCCACTTAGGCACAACTCTCTTATAGCCACCTGTCCCCAGAACATGGTGATAGTCCTTTTTCTCAGCATTTATCTTATTTATTCTCGACCTTTCCAGTGCTTCATCTGACTCCTTGTACTTCACTAATGCATCCCAGTGATCTTTTATCTTCTCTAGTGCTCCAGTGAATTCTAGAGTCTTCTTTTTTGCCCATATGTAGTCATTGTATAATCTTTTCTTCCAGCTCAAGAATTGTGTGACCATCTTCTTAAGAGCAAACTACTTGACTTTCAACCGTTTTCCATATGTGAGACCCTTTGGTAGGTTGAAATGTGACATGAGCGTTTTCCAAAGAAATTATTTGATCTTTCGTCGACATAACTAACTCCTCGATCTACCTTTGGGTTATTCCATTCTCGAATGGTGATTGGGATGTTGTCCCTAACAATAACTATGTCCCATCAAATCAGGTGGGTGGCAAGAACATGCAATGTCCCTGCACATGAATTGGTGGGGCTCGCTGGATCATAAGGGAACGAACCTCTGGCTGCAGACGTCCCGGCTTGCCTGAGGCGTGATTTGCTCTCTGATTGTAATGATTCTATCTGACTGTCTATACTCAGGTATTCTAAAGAAAACATTGAGTAATTCACAAAAAGTCAATTTGCGCTAATGATTTAGGGGATCTGCTAGCTATTGTTTAATTCCCTAAAACAAAAACTTTCTCCTCGAATTTACCTTTTGATGCATCTGCTAGAGATGCTCTAACAATCTCAACTCCGCTTTCTTGAACTGAAAACATGATGCGTACATTTTGAGATACTAGGTATTTTCTGCAAGTGTGAATTTCTTCACTAGGATTTCGTGTCAATAACCATGTTTTATGTCTTCAGCCATATGTCTGATGGAACTGTTTTTATTTTACTTTGCCATCATTTTTTAGTTTTCATCAATCTTGTGGGTGTTAGCACACTTCTCAAAGAACATCGACGTTTGTTTGCCTATCAGAGAATTTTTTATATGCAGATGTATTTTCGATTGTTTTTGGGTGTCAGGACAAAATTCTATTTTTCCATTGATTACTATATGGATGTTTTTCTCGTGAGATAAATTTCCAATCTATACATCAATCATACCACTACAGAGAACACTGGAGGTAATAAATATTACAACCAGGTTCATGGACTACATAGCAACGACTACAAGCACTGAAGCAAGCTGATGGCGCGCTGCTATCATCGCGCCACCCTGATCGGAGCCTAGCAAACATTATTGTAGTAGATAGATGGGAAGTCTTCATGCTAAGGCCCCAAAGGACCAGCGCACCAGTGTAGCAACCATCACTAATGAAGAGAGTTGTAGATCATAAAGATCGAACAAGTAACCAAATGAACAAAGTCGAACAAAAGTTGGATCGAAATATATCCACGAAATATAAGCACCAACTGAATCCCACGACAGCAGACGGAGACGCACCTCCACAATACCTCCGACAATGCTATTCGCGTCTTCGCACCATGAAGATGGGGATCGGACATGGGAGACATTATTCCTACTGAGGGACAATGCCACGGCCACACAATCCCAACTAAGACTTTGAACCTAGCAAAAAACGAGAACGGGGTCCCTCCCGCTGGTGGCGGGGGGGGGGGGGGGGGGGGGGGGGCAAGATCCTCTGAATCTCCACGGCCCAAAGGCCATCGGAGGTGGGACGTATCGGCGGCTGCGCCGGACGGAGGAGGAAGGAGACTTTTCTTGAGGAGCAGGAAAGACACCCACGTATTGCTGTTGAAAAAATCCAACTGTTAGAGTTTATTATATGGGTTCTAATACACACATTTTATGTCATTGAACAGTTTTTAAGTAATACACGCAATACATTGTCCTGAGAGCAACAACGGAATGGGAAACTGTTTTGTCCAATAAGTCCTCTTGAACTCAACCACCTTTTGGCACAAAGATCTTAGCAAATTAAAAGTGCCACTCAAGTATATTATCTTGGAAGGGGGGTAGTTTTTGCAAAATACAATCGCATTAAACGACCATGTAGCAAAACATGTTGTTTTGTGACAAGGATGAGATTATTCAACTTCTATTTCAGTTGCAATATTGCTTTCATGGCCTAGTATCGTAATGAATCTAATGTAAATGTCCACCCGCAAAACGAAGTATCTAATGTAAATGTCATTTGAACAAACTCCATTTTTGTATGGTTTGAAACTTAAGGCTACTACAGTGACTAACTTGGATATAGTTTCCAGAAACACACCTCACCAACTTTCTAACAGCACTATAAGTATTCACTACGTACCTATGTAGCACTACCCCGCATTTTTTTTCTTGTTAGGGTTACTAGTACCCTTTGACATGAGCGCATGGAGCTGTCCAAAGGGGATGGCCTTTATAAATCTTCAGTTTTTACCGTTGGCACGTACTCTTGGGATATGAGCACATGTCGTCCTTCTGCGTGCGGATTAGCTTTTCCATCTTAGCTTGATGCGGTTAATTGTCTGGCTTCACTACACACTACATGATCAACCGAGTCTTCCTTAAACTAGATGTTCAATTGTTCATTACTCATGTAGCATTATGTTTGAGCATGTGTGGGACTAGGAGGTGGGCAGAATTAGGATGTGCACAGCAGCGAACCAATCAGCACGAAGGATCTCTCACTTGCTTGCTGCTTATATACAGCCTTGAGCGGGCAAAGAATAGCATGAATGGTGGAAACAACCAACATCATGGTATTTCTGGATTGACCTGAAGTAGGAGTAAGCAGTCCATACTTTCTGCTATTAGATTCCACACAGTGGTTTCCTCTTCTATCATTTGTGTTCTTCAATCGTTTAATCATCTGGCCCTCCTCGGCTGCTCTTTTGGTGGCAATATATGTTTTTGGTTGGAATGTTATTTTCTTAGTTTAGTATGCCCACAACCAACTGAAACACACACAAAAACACCGACAAATAAGAAAGTCATACAAGAAAAAAACTATGACTAAGCAAGAAAAAAGAAAAGACCCTTAAGCGATCAACAACGTTCGAACAAACTACTACAAAAACCATATCCACACCACCATCTATCGACACCACAAGAGCAACGAGCTTCTTCAACAACGTCGCCTTCATGAAGGAGACTACGATCAAGCATCGTCGTTACCGGAACCAAGCAGCGAAGGCCAGATTCTAGGACATCGACATGGTGAACCGAGAAGGACACAAAATTAAAGGCTATATCATCTAGTCTAATCTTGTATCTGTCTTTGTGTGAGCTCCGGCAAAAAAATTAAAGTTGCAACTAGTACGTACGCACGAAGGCGAGTCGCATATGCCCAGTTGAGCCGCCTCCTGACTATGTGTTCGATCCTTGGGAAAGTTAACAAGTGATAACATAGGCCATAGCTAACTGGTAGAACCTTCTTCTGCATTGATCTGCACCACAGTGGGGTTGGAGGATTCTCTGTCACCGTTTTGTTGCTTCACATTTGAAGGGAAATCAAAGAAGTGGTGACATTGAAGGATGTAATACCCTGATGCTCGATGACGATAATTAAGGGGCGTGTGCTGCGGGGATGAACATCCCCATGCATGCACATGGTGTTCGGGCGACGGTGTAAGGGTAGGCGGTTGACGAGATAATGGACCTCCATATCCTAAGTTGCTTGGTACTGTTTTTATGACCATATCAGAGAAAAATATGATGAAGGAAGCTTGAGAGGCTCTAAACGAGATGAACCTCGGTCCTTGATCATGCGAAGAAGGTGTGTATACACGCTCTAAGGAGGTGGTCGAGAGGATGAGAATGGAGGTATCTGAATGTGTTAGTGGACCGAATCCACGGCTCCAGCAGCACAATTCTTTATTGTCACATGCATTCTGTGACTAGAATACTACATTCGATCTTCAATTTTAGGGCTTATGCTTGATAACCTAGGAGTCCTCTACCCACAGTGGTGGCCTATTTGGACATTTTATCAATGAATGGACTATTGAACAACCCACACCTGTTCAAATGAGCGAGAGAAAATACACACACATGACCTTGTTGTTTCCCTGTCTGACTGCATATCTACAGCCGCCTTGCGAGGAGCAAACACCCATTTCTTATGCATGGTTACATAGATGGTGCCATTTGACATGTGTTCGACGGTTCTGGCTATATTGCAGTAGCCTGGTTAGTTTTTCGGTATATAGTTATATTCGCACTGCAGCCCACCCAAAATATACGCCTGTAGAGGGTTGAAACACCAACAGTTCACAACTACATAGTACTGCAATTAGTGCACAGACTGCATTTGTCATTTGTTGCATCTCCAATTTGTTGCAAATAACCATGAGTGGAAGTTCGGATTGGGAAAGAATCAAACACTGGGCTGCACTTGTAGTTAGCTAGTATAGCTGACATTTATGCACTTGTAACCAGCGTGTACCAAAGTCAGATCAGGCAAGGGAAATAACACAGGGCGGACACGGTCCTTTGAGGCTGTGACCATCAATCGTTGTGCCCCCGTGTTGTGTGTCGGGTGGGTGTTTCGGTGTAGCTAAGCCTGTACTGTAATAGGTAGCTCCCCCGTACGTGTTTGTGTTCTGGGGCAAAACCAGCGTATCTTCGCTACACATGTGTAGTTTGCATATGGAATCGTCCGGGTCACATGCCACTACTAGAAAATCCGTTTTTGACGACGATGTATGGGTTTGTTGGAAGTTAGATTGTGGTCGCTGAAGATCAATAACGACCATAATCTGATGGTTCTTTGCAGCTGTTAAAGACTCCATTGTTTATAAAGTAATAATGATTGCATACATTTGCTGGTGTCACGACGCGATGGTTTGTCGTTGTCAATATTTAGGCAATAACGGCCACAATTGTACTATTCATGACCACTTTGTCGTTACTAAGAATTTGTCCATAGTTGATTGAAGTATCATTACAGACCATTTTATATTAGTAATGATCATTCTCTTTACCATTTTGTTATCCTTCAATGACCACCTGTAGAATCGCTAACAACCACTTTAGATATACAGCGAGTATTAAAATCCACATTAATTTAGAAACAAAAGAATGTGAATAATGAAAGGATTATAGCCTCCTTTATCAATAAAAATCATGTAAATTAACAAAAATGTGAACATACTATTACAGCACTAAAACACCGCTTAGGAAATTGGAGTCAAAAGCACACCTTACGCACTCATCATAACTGAAAGTGATACAGCTACAAAAGACAATATTAATTAATCTTCAATCGATGGAGATCATCATTGTTCGAATGAATATCATTCTTCATAGGCAATTATAGTGCCTCCTCATGCTTCTATATAATACTGTCGACCATCAACCCACAAAACATTGAGTGATTTATAAAAGTTACTCCATGTAAATAATTTGGCACAAAGTATAATAGCATATAAAATCAATGTATGAGAACATCTTACTTGATCATGCTTGCTTACATGAGGACTATTACCCAGAGATCTACCAGACATAAGACACTTTATTTCCGACACTTCTTGCACCATGCCATTCAGCGTTTCTTCGAGTATTTTGTTTCCGTTACACAGATAATTCCAAGTGTGAATATAGTTCCCTTGACCATGGAACCAGCTGAAATGGCCGGTGCCCAATTTTATAAAACTCCTTGCGGCCGACATGATTCTGGCGTCTGCTTGGGTCGCCGAAGGTGCGGGGGCAGTTGGGGGGGGGGGGGGGGGTCCAATTTCTCAGTTAATAGCGCAACGGCCGGACGGTGCAGGTTCCGGCGGAGGCAGAGGATGTGAACCGAATGTATTCCTACTTTTGCTGAGAATGCACTCCTTTGGACCATTAGGGGAATGAGGCAAAATTTTGAGAGACAAAAGTAAAAAAATGCGCTAATGATTTAGGGGATCTGATAGCTTATGGTTAATTCCCTAAGGGCATCTCCAACAGCGACCCAAAAATTTCCTCCCGCGTCTGTCTGCTGACAGGGGGGGCCAGTCCACGGACATGGATGTGGAAGGCAGCCATCCAATGCTGCCCGCATACATTTCAACTACCATCCGAACTAACCGGACGAAATTCGTGCAAACATGACCGGATTTCATCCAAGTTCAGATATAATTTACCTAAACAAACGACATTCATGCAAACACGACAGATTTTTATTACATTTCGAACATTTAGAACAAAAAACGACTACGGCTACCACCGGCGTCAAACTCCTTGTTATTTCCCTTCCTAGGACCGCCTCCTACATCCATCGACTCCATGAGCACTGGCTATAAGACCCTGAAGTGAAATTGTGTCTCCGGCGAGGAAGTGTAGAACATGGGAGATGGACCGGGCCACATGGGACACCAAGCTCTGCCGCCTCCTGTTCCCTACTCATCCTCCGAGAAGTCTGTGACATGTTCGTCGCCGGTGGACGTGAGGTCCACGATGGAAAAGGTGACGCCCCCCGTGTCATTGTCCCATCGGGTCATTGGATAGTTTGTTGGCAGCGCGAAGGAGGCACAACTGGCATTATTCTCCTCTGAGATTGACTAGGGTTGCGCCTCCGCGGCAGTCGCTTCCTAGCAAGCGGTGGTTTGAGACAGCCTCGCAAATCGCATGCTGCTCCGTGACAAAGTTGGGGTTCGCCGCGGTCATGGCCTCCTCGCTCACGCGCTCGTCGTCAATCCGGCCCTCCGCCAATTGGTGCTGCTCCAGGAGGAACATGTTGTACCGTTTTTCCTCCTCCATTGCTGAAACGCCAACATAGGCGCCGACGCAGGCGGCACCTCCAGCATGGCAGTGTTGTACTGCAGCTATGCCTACTCCACGGTGAAGCCAGCGTGCACAGGTGCGGGCACCCGTGCGGTGTCGTCGGAGCCCGTCTCCATCATGTGGTCGTCCTTGTCATCGGAGACCTCGGGCAAGCTGACCGGCAGGCCAACATCGATCCGCCTGGTACGGCGGCTCTAGTAGGCGCCCGCATGGGTGGCCACCTCGTGCTTCATCTCCGTTGAAAGTCTCTTCCATGGAGCTTCACCACCTGCAGTCATAGCGGATGCGGTGTAAGGGAGGAAGATGTGGGGTGGCTTGCATTATGGTGTGGAGTTAGCGTAGTGTGGACGCCCTTAAATAGAGGATTCCGGTAGGCGTCTGGGTGTGTCAATGCGCAGCGCTGGAGTGGGTTTCTCAGCCAGCGAGCCTACTCAATGGCCGTATACTGACGGATCTGGCATTGAACGGGCATGGTAGATATCTGTCACGTCTTGTCCAGTAACCTTTCTCCAGCATTGAACATGCACGGACACCAGGGATGCATCGCGGGCGGTGCCCTCGGTCGGCGCGTCACTTCAATGGCGAAGGTAGTGAGATGCCACATCTGCTCTGTGTCGGCTTCAATGTGGAGCAACCACTCTACAGCGGCATGAATGCGGGCAGCTTGCGCATGGTGGGAACGCACGCACGCGAGGGAGGAGGGGGTTTGCATGGGCAAGGGTGGTCAGAAGAGGGTGTAGTTGATGTCCGGACGCCCACAACGCCCCCCGCATTTGTCTCTGGTTTGCGGGAGAAAGTGCATCCGGACCGCCCTATGGAATGATACAGGGCCGCGTTGGATGACTTCTGCGGTCCGGACATATGCGGGCGGTTTGAGTGTCCTCGTTGGAGATGCCCTAAAGCAAAAGTTTTGTCCTCAAATGTGACTTTTGAGGCATCTACTAGAGATGCTCTAAGAATATCAACTCATGCTGCATACATTTGGAGATACTATGTACTTCCCGCAGGTGTGAATTTCTTCACTGCGATTTGATTTCAGTAACTTTTAATTTTTACCAACTGGTATGAGGATACATGTTTTTATGTCTCCGCAATATCTCGGATGAAAGTGTTTTTTACTTGCCCTCGTTTTCTTCATTTTTACAAATTCAGTGGGTGTTAGCGCACTATTCAAAGAACATTGAAATTTCTTTGCCTCTAAGAGATTTCCTTAATCTTCAGATGTCATTACAATATATTTTGGTTGAGGACAAAATTAAAATTTTCCATTTATTATTATATGTGTTTTAATAGTAATACACACATTTTATGCCGTTGAATAGTTTTTAAGTATAATACACATGATATGTTATCTTGTGAGCAACAACAGAATGGGGAACAATGTTGTCCAACAAGTCCTCTCGAACTCGACCACATTTCAGCACAAACATCTTAGCAAACTAAAATTATCACGCAGGAACAAGGTTTTCATATAGTATCAAGGCAGTGGAGTAGTTTTTACAAAAACTAATCTCATTAAATGACCATGCAGCAAATTATGTCATTTCATGACAAAGATGAGATGATTCAACTTTTTTTCCGGTTGAAATATTGGTTTCATGTCCCGGTATAGTAATATTGCCCTAATAATAAAGCACAGATTGACTCCTTGGGTTCACTGTCACAATACGCTTTCGCCCAGTCATAATACGCTTTTACGATTCGTATAGACAAAATCGTAATATAAACGAGGTGGTACTAATAGTATGTTCTCGGTTTCTGTCGTAGCATGTCGTGTGTCCCCAGCTCTGGATCCCCTCTGTCGCGCACCTGCACCCAGCCGCACCCGCGCTCGCCCACTGCTCCCCCACGCTCGTCCTGTAGGTCGTCGTAGACTCGCTGTACCTTGCCGCCATGACAACATGTTCTTTCCCGTGCACACCCACATGCATGTGTATGCCCGACCGTTGCTTCGTGGCTCCCGTAGCAGCTGCAGTTCCTCTTAATCTTGCACGCCCGCCACCGCCTCTAGAGGCCCGCCATCGCTGCCATTGCTTGCCGGCGTCGTTGTTTCTTCTCTGTTGCAGAGAAGAAGATACCCAATCCGCCTTGGGTCTTTTTCTATAGGAAGATAAGCCCATGTCAAACGCATCCTCAAGCGTAGCCTAGCTTGTTCCCTCCCCACGCCAAGACCATGAGGTCATGTGTGCGATCCCGCTTGAGGACACCGTAAAGCTGCCCATTTCTTTTTCTTATTATCCGAACCCCTGACATGTCGTCCCTTGAGGGATCCACCTGTCATCCTCCAAGCCACCTCCGTCCTTTTCTTTTTTTATTGGAAGCGACTAGGGAGCAAATAGGTGCTCCCTAGTGTTCCCTGGCACACACCCTTTTTAAGGAAAAATACCCCCCCCCCCCCCCGTCCAGAAAGAGGATCAAAACAGGAAAGTACCAGTACCTGGTCCCCTACCCCGATAAGTTCTCGCGCAACAACAAACATCCCTCCCCCTCGTCAATCATGTGCAAGAAAAAGGATGTGAGTTCCCGAGTTCCCTTCTTCCCCTTTCCTCCACGCCCTGTCCTTCCCAACAATCCAACATGCACACCTTTGTCCTCCTAGATCTCAATCCAGATGGAAGCTCCATCTCGCCCATGTCTCCTTTTATCGCCATGAACATAATGCTCTACAGGTAACTGAAGGTTTTGGGGTAAGAACATAACCTAAATTCTTAAAAAAGTGCAAAAAACATAAAACACAAGCAAGTCACATGCTTAACATTAGCAAGTCACATTCAAATGTCAAGCAAGTCCTACTAAAAAAAAGACAACGATTCTGGAAAAATTTATGTGTAATTCATCGTGACTTTGCTATCCAGACAAAAAACTTGTATTGCGCAGTGTTGCCTTTGAAAACACACAGTTCAAAAGATTTTTGTTTGGATAACATGAAGACTAAATGTTGTGTTGTTATGAATGCATCATTCCTCCCTATATATCAGGTTGCATTTGTCTGGAATAAAAAATATAGACAAGCAGCATTTGTATGATTTGGGGCAAAATCTATAGAATCAACAGTGCAGGCTGCCCTGATTTGTTAATTAAGAAACACAACAAGTTGATGGTCCGTGCTTCATATGCTTATTAGTAGTTGTGTATGCGAAAACTACAAAAATAAGTCAAAGTAAAAAAATCTCTGGGCAAGTCGCACCAACTTCTCTAGCAACTAACTGTCATGTGTTGGGCATATTTTTGGCGAAATAAAACCCAGCACTCTCAGGAGCGGATCTTTGGGCAGCTCATGCCAGCATCTCTAGCAACTAACTATCATGCGTTGGGCAAGTTTTCGGACAATTTTGGCTCAAATCATCGATGATTCCAACCCCCGCATCGCATGAACAGTTGGGCAACTCATGCCATCATCTCTGGCAACTCACTATCATGCGGTGGGCAACTTTTGGATGCTTCGGCTCAAATCATCAACGATTCCAGCCATCGCATCCGCAAGTCGTAAACCACCACCGCCCTCGAAATCATCGATTTGCCCAAAAAGCTGGGATTCCGCACCCCCCCCCCCCCCTCTTCAACCTCCCTATCTCGTCTCTATCACATAGAATCGTAGATTTGAGTAGAAGACAAATGCTTAGGGGGTTGATTTCGAGATACTTACCCACGGTTTGCGTCCCATTCCTCGACCAGTGGCGACAACACTTTCTCGGCTCTAGCTCCTCCCCGCTAGGTGGTCGCAGCGCATGGAAGGCACTGCCCTCTTGGCTCTTCCTCTTGCCTCGCTTCCTAGTTGCCAGCACTCTGACACCTCTCTCCTCCCTCATACCTTGCTAGTTGCCGCAAATCCTATGCCAAAAAATATGGAAAATGTTATAGGCAACTTCCCGACATTATTAGGCAAGTTAGTGTAGAAATATTGACTATAAGAAAACATATTTTTGGCTAGAACTCAATGCTCAAAAAGGTCATAGATTGTAAATACACACATACATGATGCATTCTCACACGTTCACTAGCCTACAAGTCCATTGGATGGTTATGAAAAGAAGAGATACAAAGAAGAAGACAAAATAATCACACAGATTCATGAGTGTATCACCACATGACAAGAAATTCCATTGATTTGTCTTCCTCCTATACATGTATTTTGTCTCAGAATATAATCAAGGCTAGAATTAGTGTAGCAGCAGCAACAAATCGAGCGCTAGGCCAAATGAAATGAACATATCTAAGACTAGCATGCAACGACCAATCCTTGTAAGAAAAATAAAAGCAGCAAAGGACTGAATTATCTGAATCAAGGACATAGATATGCAACTAAACTTCAGACCATCTTTTACCATGCGTACAGACTAATAAATCCACATGGCACCTACTGTATGCAGGGGGGTCATAGATCAAAAAGGTGCAAACTTGTCAAGGTCAGCATCTCTCTCTAGCAATACGTAAGTAGCAATCTATAAGCGCGCACACACGCATCAAGCACACATCAATCGGGGGGGGGGGGGGGGGGGGGATTATAGATCAAAAGGAAAATAGTAGCATGTTTCAAACATTCTGCACACGTCTGTTCTATGTTATTTAGCAGTAGCATGGCATGTTTGGGCCACGCTGCTACTATACGTAGCATGTTGGCTAAGGGGTGGTTCTCATAGCTGTAGTGCCCTTCAGTAGGGCCGCGGTACCGCTAATAAGATAGCAATAGCGCCCTTGGTATACCCGCGCTACTGTAAAGTAGTAGTAGCACCGTGAACAAAGGTGCATTACTGATAAGCCTCCACGTATAAGGTTTTTACTAGTAGTGGTGGATCAGAGGACCTAGGGCCCAAATGCTCTGGAGCTAATTGGGATGCCGGGAACTCGCCGGTATGCGTGGAGGATGATGTCGGGCGCAGCCAGTGGATAGGATAGCACACCAGCAAAGTGAGTCTCACGGGTTCGCCGGGGATGGCTAGTTCAAACAGGAGAGATCTGGGGCGGCATGGGTAGTGGTGAGCTCGGCAATGCAGATGAATGGCGATCAGGAGAGATGGGGACGAGTGATGGGTTGGTTTGGAGCAGGCGAAATTAATGCCGGAGGGATTATGGGGGTGGCACCTGGCGAGAAAATCTGTCTAGTTTGGAAACACATCAATGAATTTTTGGAAACAGTCTCACCCGTGAGATGAAATATGCATCGACGTCACACGATCCTTCTGAGGAATGTCTTTTGTAGGACGATTTTTCTAATAATAAATATGGGTCACTCTCTATGGTGTACAATGGAAGGTTTCAGGCCATACTGATTAATGTATACACTGCTTGAAATAGTATTTTGCCTAGTTCTATATATAAAGCCAAACATGCGAATATAAGGTGTTGAGAAGATCCTCAAACAACCTGATCACAAAAAACTAGACAAAGCAAAGGCACCCACACTAATACACCACTATAAGCACATGCATTCCCAGTTGCGGGAAGAGTGCCTCTTTCATGTGTCTCATGACGGTGGGACCAAGATAATTATTGTGACCACAATTGGAATTATTGATCAATGATGCCACCAACTGTATTACCCGTTTTCTCACTAGTGCTGTACACTGGTGAGGTTCATATGGACCTTAGAAGAAGTATCTTTGCTGGTCCAAATACTTTTCAGAAGATACCACAAAGTTTTATAGTTTTATGGTCACTCAAAATTTTGGAGTAAAATCTAGGAGTGTCACTTTAAGTTTGTGCACGTTTCGAATTAATATCGCACCGCTGCTAGTTGACTGCCAGGAGGCTTCTCAGAAGATAATTTTTCGTTTGTGCTGAATTTCATATACAATTGTATGTAGCCATGTTTTTGCATTTGTTATGGGACACTTTTGGCTGCGATTCTGGGACGCCATTGGGTTCCTCCCATGCACCTCTCCCTTTGCAGCACTTTGGTCGCCACCTGGCCATGCGCGGCTCCCAGTGTCTGTTTGGCCCTTCTTTCCTATTCTCATCATCTAGAAAATTTGGGACGCGTGAAACGCAAAAACTTTTCACCAGGTCAATTTCTCGCCCAATGATGTAATTAAGGGAATCATTGCGGATCTCACGTTGTGGTTTCACCGCCTTCGAAAGGCTGAGGACAAGTCCCATGCCAGTCTGTGGCAGGACTTCTTTTTCTCTCGCCTCCTTTAGTCTGTAAACTCCTTCAACGCTTTTTGAAATATATTCAGGTGGGGAGCCCCCCCCCCCCCCCCCCCTGGCGCACATCGGTGACAGTTTAAAAAAAACAAAAAAACCTTTGGATGTGATTCATGGGTTTTAAGTTGATTTGGGTGTGCATTAGGGATAAGACCTGTCAAACTTCCAACAACGGCTATTAGCCTAGAGTTGCATGGATTTTTTAAGGAAAAACGGTTGATCTGTTCATCAACTGTCAAGGAAGCAAAGAACAACAGAACTAAACATTGATCCATGCATGTAGACGCGATGAATACAAGCACTAGAGCAAGCCGAATGCGCGCTATCATCATCATCGCTCCCTCATCGGATCCAGACAAACTTTGTTCTAGTCAACAGATCGAAAGTTATCGTGCCCAGGCCCGACAGGACCAGGGCACCTGACCAACAACCGCCACTGATGAAGAGAAGTTTATATTGAAAGGATCCAACCTGTGGGCACACGAACACGGATGAACGAAGACCAGATCCACGTGAATCCACCAAATACAAACACCAACTGAATCCCGCAAGATCCGCCGGAGACAAACCTCCCCACGCCATCCAATGATGCTAGAAGCACCACTGTGACTGGGAGTAGGTGGGGATAATCTTATTTCATCTTCATAGACCTGAAGCCACCTCCCCTCTCCGAGGAGGACATAAACCCTAAAATACTCAAAAACCCTCAACGAAATCAGTCCGCCACCTTGCTCTTTTCATGCATGACAGGTGCTTAACATCCAAAAACAGAGTCCTCCCTCCAGCAAGGGCCTAGATCCACCGTCCCTCCTTGGAACGAAGGCCGCAAGAGACGAGGTAAACCAGTGCCGGTGCTGGCACGAGTAACGGGAAACTCTAGTGGCTTAGATGCCCTTTTGTACCAGCGACTGGAAAAGTTCGATGTGATATACTCCCTCCGTCTCATAATATAGGATATTAATTATGTTATGGGATGGAGGGAGTGTCTGATATTCCGTAGTAGTACAATGAGCTGTCCTTTCGGGAATGGTACGACAGCACTTGCCATCTAGATAGAACACTATTTCACACTTTTGCAAGCTTTCACCATCATTTTATAACGGAGAGACTTGGCGAGTATGAGTGAAACATTGAATTGAATAAATGATTGGGAGGACAAGTGAGACACCCATTTAAAACAAGCAGGCAAGCTGGTTCTTTCTCATGGCCACTGATCGACAGCACACTTCTTTACTCGTTATGTTCTGCACCTTCTAACAAGATATACATAGTACTATTGTTTTGTGATGGCATCACCAGCCTTTCCTTTTGACGGGTGTCTACCTTTTCCAAAGAGAAATTTTGAAGGGGTGTACTACTGGATGCGTAGGATTAGGAGGTATCCAGGAGTTGCGGATGCAGATGTGGCGACACATCGATTTCCATGTTATGGCTGGGCCATGAACTTTCCTCTCAGGTGACGCTGCACATCATCCCATTGCTGAACTTCATTGCTGCTGCAAGGAGTGGAGGTCCAGGACCCAGTCAATTTTCAGTTGTACTTCTAGGCGCTTTCTACTATTCTGCAGGGCCCAAGCCGGGCTAGTACACTCTCTTTTGTTCTTTTCCAATGTACGATGGCAAGGTGTCCCGATTTGACGAAGATATTGCTTCTTTTTTATTGAAACAAGAGCTATTTTTTATTAGTGAATAGGAGTACAATCCGTGGCCAGCACGCTAATCCGAGCACCTGGAGCACCTTGTAACCACAAATCGGTTTGGTGTTCATCTATGATCCATAGCTATGGATCTTCTCCAAGGTCGAGAGTTCAAGACCATATCACATGACAATTTTGTGAACATGCGTGTTAATTTTTGGGTAGTCTGGCATGCATGACGGAAAGGCATTCATGACTGGGAAAATCAGAACCAGTTGTTTGTTCATGCATTCACAGTGCATTTTCTCCAGGATCTCAAAGCGATGCCTATTCTGAAGCGGTGTGTGATTCCTCCTGTTCCTTCTTGTTAGCCAGAGGAAATGGACTCCACCACCGGATAGTTTTGTTGGTAGTCAACATGGATGGTGAAGTTGCAACAGAATGTAACAAATGGACAGCTGGGGCACTCTGTAGGGATGCTCTGTCAGTTTTGGGGGCTTTGGCTAGGTTTTTTTTGCTGCGATGCATGACCCCACGAACTCTAAAACCTTTTTGCGTGCATTGAGAAGATCCCTAATTGCCTCAAACTATGCAAAAGTTTTGCTTTATCAAATGGCAAATCAAATTTGAAAAACTTGCTTTCAAGCACGAAACTCTAAGTCTAGTTATGCATCACATGATTTAGCTAAGGCGCTACAGCAATGAGAGTCACTTTGTTTAACACACAACCGTGGGGGATAGCTGCCCACCTGAATTTGATCTCATTCTAAGAAAATATGATTTAATTTATAAGGAAACCGGATCAAACATCTGAATAAGTTGACCCCATTTACGAGGAAAACCGCCCAGAAAACGTACAAGCAACGCGTGTAAAAGAAGATGTTAAAAGGAAAATGGACGCCCAGGACAAGTCATGACATAGGTAGCAGACAGAAATTCCATCACCATGAGAGACACAAGTAGATGTAAGGTGCCGTCGAGGGATCACAATGCAAAAATTTTGCAAACAACCTAACGCACTGCACCGACATGCGTACCGAACCCCATAATGCAATACATAAGCATCTACAATCAACGAGTGCAATAGCTAAACACGAACCTTGACTAAGAACTCCGCTAAAAAAATCAGACAATTAGCATGTTGGGGAGGCATCTTGCGCCATCATTGAACAAAGATTAATTGAGAGAATAGTAAAAGCACACATCCCACAACAACAGTTCTGGGAGGGTCTCGAGCATGCACACCAATAGGGACGACGCACCATACAAGGGGGCGGGCAGATGGATAGAAGCGTAGGACTCGCAAATGACACCTTCGTGAAGGTAATTGACATTCGTGGATGACAGAGCCAATCACTAGTGGAAAACGGGGCTTTACTCTCGGTTGGCAACGGCCTTTAGTTCCGGGTCACAAACCGGGACATCGAAATTGGGACTAAAGGCCCGCACCCTTTAGTCCCGGTTGGCCACAACCCGAGACTAAAGTACCTTCACGTGGCCGCAAGCGTGCACTGGGGGCTGGAGGACCTTTAGTCCCGGTTTGTGGCACAATTCGGACTAAGGCCCTCCACGTGGCCACGAGCTAGCGTCGGGGGCTAGAGGAACTTCATTTTTCCTTCTCATTTTTGTAATGTTCTCGCAAACATTGTATGCACATAAATTAGTCATATGTTTATGCCTCATGCACTTTGTGACAATATAATTTAATCAGATAATAATCAAGCATGATAATAGTATTGAAAGTAGAATTAAAGAGGTGCGCGGACCTATCTAGTACTACTTAATTACCTTGGGCCGTCGCCAACTCAGCTTCGGTTTCCATTCACCGACAACATCTTTGATGAACCGTTTCCATGCCCAGCAAAGAAAATGAATAAAGGAGTCATTAATTTCTGGATATTAGGAAATGAATGAAAGAGGCTGATATAGTGCGATAATGATTGAAATTACACGTCGAGCATCAAAAACATGCTGGTGTATTCTCGAGGGTCTTTACCTAGTGAGTCCAGGGTTTCAACAATTCCAGCATCAACTTTAATAATTAGCAGGATCCAGTGGTACCTACGCACGTTTATATAAGCAGGCATTCATAACTCATCAACTACACTTAACATCAACTAAGCAAAAAATATAATTTGTAGTACAAGACAGGAACACTCACTTGAAATTGCAAGAAAATATTATTTCTGTTCTGGTATTTTGTGCATTCATAAACCTTAGACAATTAGCGTCTGAATCTAGGGGATGGTCTGGTATCATTTTTTCGTTAATGATATATGGGTCAACGAACCCAATGCCGTAGATTCCATCTCTTTTGCATTCGAGAATCTTCATTCTAGATAATAGCGTACACAATATAGGGAGGATAATTAAATGAATGAGCTGAGTTAGAGATTAAATTACAGAAATAAATCACTTACAGACAATAGCAACTGACGATAGATTTATCGAGTGAATCTTGATTGTATAATTGAAAAATTTATGGAACTCAATGCATAGCTCATTTTCATAGAAGTAATGATCTTCCTTGACTTTCACCATGACCATCTCTCACCCGTTCTTTACTTCTTTCTTGTACCACTCATGCAATCTTCACATTTGTCTTGATGGACACCGGACCTTCTCAGGTCTGACCAGAGTTTTCCCGTGGGCATATTTTCATGGTACACCAGCCACGGGGACTTCCTCGGTGCCTAGGAGTTGATCAACACTGATACCATTGTCTCTAGCAACGCCAGTTACCTTATCGGTAATCACCTTGAGAGGGGGGATCGATAGCATTGCTTGTTCTCCAAGCTGGGGAACTGTTTTCCCACTTTTATTACTATTTCTGAGTCTCGACTGCTGCATTTGTTCCTTATATGACTTCCTAATAGAGCGGTCATAGTCTGATGGCCTATTCTCCACATGTGTCGGGGTCGCTCAAGAAAGTCCACAAAGTACTTTATGGTTTTCGTAAGTATTATCTCTTTTGGCGGCGGGGGCGGTTTCGGTGCAAAATGGGACTTCGCTTCAGAAACCACGACCTTTTTAGTTTTTTATCAGTCATATCTAAGCTAACTTATTTTTGGCGGGAGGCTCGTCGTTGGCTTTCTTCTTTGCACCTTTCTTCCGCTTTTGGCCCTGCTGGGACATAGGGGGTAAATCGGCTTAGGTGGAGGAGATCGATATGGACTCGCGCTGGGCTCCCTTTCGAGGTGGGGTGGACTTAGAGGTGTATTGCTACTCGGAAGAGTCGGAGGCCTTGGCGCCAAGTTTGGAAACACGATGCATTCCTTTCTCCATACAATGACACCATGTATGACTTCTCCTAGTCTGTGCTCCCCTTCACCTCCAGGAATGTCAAGCTCTAGTGAGTCATATCCCAGCAGAACTTCATCCACCCCGACACAAGCATAGCCAGCTGGAATCGGATTGCCATGGATTGTTGCTTTAGGTGCATTCGGTAAAGCAATGCTGACCACCACCTTCATGGATATGTTCTTCATTTTCTGGTGTAGCTCACAATTTTGTCCTCTCTTTGACAGTGGCGGATCCAGGAATTTAACATTGGGTGTTCAATTTTATTTACCCTTTTCCGTGAATACGCATCATTGCATATCATTTCATTGATAGGTGAAGAAAACATACAGGGTGCCGCTCGAGGGGCCGTACATGCATCCGCGTCCCCAAGAGCATGACATGAGCATTTTTTAGTTTGCTCAGCCTCAGTACAATGATTCTAGACTATATGGATTACGAAAGGTAGTCCATTTGCTCCGGCCCTTGCCCATAGCCGGGCCTCGTCCTTGATAGTGCGAACAAGTTCGTCGGTGGATGGCCGAAGATTTTTGAAGAGGGCGGCGTTGCGATGTTTCCAAAAAAAATTAACCATAATACAGGAGCCAATTGGTTTCCCTGCCAAAAAAAAGAGAGGAGTCAATTGGTTCACGGCAATACATTGAGTACATGATGAAGGGGAGCTCATAGTGCTATGAAGTTGATTGGATGGGGAAGTGTTCTGCACCTGCACTTCCTGTTCAACCTGAATACATGCTCTGGAAGGGGATTCACCTTACGCTTTGAGATTGATGCATTGGAGGTACCGTACGCATGCCGCCGCGGCATCGACAATTGCGGAGGCCGGCGGGGCGACCCTCTGTCTCTGCGGCTTTGGTGCGGCGCCTGGTACTGCACTAGAACTGGGTACTCATTCCTGATCCCCGCCGGCGGATGAGCTCATGCGCCGGCGGATGGCTGTGGCTCCCCATGCCCTCGCGCCGCTGCTCGTGTGTCTCTGTTCGTACGTGGGAATTGGGAAAGGAAGCAGTTGGTTTTTTGTTTAGCTGTCGGAAGCGGCTGAATGGTTTCGTGTCGTGTCTATCGTGCGCAGGTAATACAGCAGCTGCCAAAGTGCACATATTGTGCCTCTGTAGGATAGTATTTCTATACTCTGCCATATATGCCTATATGTAGAAAAAATTCTGCATAAAATTTTGGGTGTACATCTGCACACCCTTGACACAAGGTGGATCCGCCCCTGCTCTTTGATATCATCCATGGGTAGTGAGCCAGCAGTGCATCATCGGCCCGGACCCCCATGGAACCCATGCTGTTTTTCCGCATGGATGGGTTGGTACTATCCAATGTTGGATCTGCTTGCTCCTGGAGATGCCCTTTTCTGGCTAATTGTGTCTAGTTTCTCTTGCTGCCACTTTAACATGCGTTCTAACTCCTCGTTCTTTGTTTCTGTCTTCTGAAGCCGGTCTGCATCCTGCTTCTTTTTTCTCTGACTGCTTCTATAAGTGTCGTTCCACTCCGAAAACCCCTGAACCCACGAAACAATGCCTTTGCCTCGTATTCTTCCTCCATGTTCAGGATTCTTGAGGGCGTGTGTAAGCTCGACGTTCTCTCTGTCGGGCTGGAACAACCCCTTTGGAGCATGTTCTATTGCTTGAAGTAAAGCGTCCGAGGCTGTTTTAAGATTTGCCTTTTCAATAATCTGCCATGTCGTTGGGTCCAACTGTCCCCCATGCGCATAAAACCAATACTAGGACCTATGGGGCCAATCCGTTGTAGCTGGAATGACCCCTTTAGCAAGCATCTTGGCATCAGCTGCTTCCCACTTAGGCACGACTCTCTTCCAGCCACCTGTCCCCAGAACATGGTGATAGTCCTTTTTCTCAGCATTTATCTTATTTATTCTCGACCTTTCCAGAGCTTCATCCGACTCCTTATACTTCACAAATGCATCCCAGTGATATTTTATCTTCTCTAGTGCTCCAGTGAATTCTGGAGTCTTCTTTTTTGCCTTGATGTAGTCGTTGTATAATCTTTTCTTCCAGCTCAGGAATTGTGTGACCATCTTCTTAAGAGCAAACTGCTTGACTTTCAACCGTTTGCCATATGTGAGACCCTTTGGTAGGTTGAAATGTGACATGAGCGCTTTCCAAAGAAATTTGTTGATCTTTCGTCGACATAACTAACTCCTCTATCTACCTTTGGATTATTCCATTCTCGAATGGTGATTGGGATGTTGTCCCTAACAATAACTCCGTCCCATCAAACCAGGTGGGTGGCAAGAACATGCAATGTCCTTGCACATGAACTGGTGGGGCTCGCTAGATCATAAGGGAACGAACCTCTGATTGCAGACGTCCCGGCTTGCCCTGAGGCATGATTGCTCTCTGATTGTAATGATTCTATCTGACTGTCTGTACTCAGGTATTCTAAAGAAAACATTGAGTAATTCACAAAAAGTCAATCTGTGCTAATGATTTAGGGGATCTGCTAGCTGATGTTTAATTCCCTAAAACAAAAATTTTCTCCTCAAATTTACCTTTTGATGCATCTGCTAGAGATTCTCTAATAATCTCAACTCCGGTTTCCTGAACTGAAAACATGATGCGTACATTTTGAGATACTAGGTATTTTCTGCAGGTGCAAATTTCTTCACTAGGATTTCGTGTCAATAACCTATAGCAATTTTTGAAACGCTTACCAATAGTTGGGAGGAGACATGTTTTATGTCTTCAGCCATATGTCTGATGGAAGTGTTTTTTTTTACTTTGCCATCATTTTTTAGTTTTCATCAATCTTGTGGGTGTTAGCACACTTCTCAAAGAACATCAACGTTTGTTTGGCTATAAGAGAATTTTTTTTATATTCAGATGTATTTTCGATTGTTTTTGGGTGTCAGGACAAAATTCTATTTTTCCATTGATTACTATATGGATGTTTTTCTCGCGAGAGAAATTTCCAATCTATACATCAATCATACCATTACAGAGAACACTGGAGGTAATAAACATTACAACCAGGTTCATGGACTACATAGCAATGACTACAAGCACTAAAGCAAGCTGATGGTGCGCTTCTATCATCGCGCCACCCTGATCGGAGCCTAGCAAACTATATTGTAGTAGACAGTTGTGAAGTCTTCATGCTAAGGCCCCAAAGGACCAGCGCACCAATGTAGTGACCATCACTAATGAAGAGAGTTGTAGATCAGAAAGATCAAACAAGTAACCAAACAAACAGAGTCGAACAAAAGTTGGATCCAAATATATCCACCAAATATAAGCACCAACTGAATCCTGCGACATCAGACGAAGACGCACCTCCACAATACCTCCGACGATGCAATTCACGCCTTCGCACCATCAAGATGGGGATCGGACGTGGCAGACATTATTCCTACTGAGGGACAATGCCACCGCCACACACTCCCAACTAAGACTTTGAACCTAGCAAAAAACGAGAATGGGGTCCGTCCCGCTGGCGGGGGGGGGGGGGGGGGGGGGGTGGGGCAGGGGGGCAAGATCCTCCGAATCTCCATGGCCCAAAGGCCATCGGAGGTGGGACTGATCGGCGGCGGCGGCGGCCGGAGGAGGAAGGAGACTTTTCTTGAGGAGCAGGAAAGACATCCACGTATTGCTGTTGAAAAAATCCAACTGTTAGAGTTTATTATATGGGTTCTAATACACACATTTTATGCCATTGAACAGTTTTTAAGTAATACACACAATACATTGTCCCGAGAGCAACAACGGAATGGGAACCTATTTTGTCCAACAAGTCCTCTTGAACTCAACCACCTTTTGTCACAAAGATCTTAGCAAATTAAAAGTGCCACTCAAGTATATTATCTTGGAGGGGGGGGGGGGGGGTGGGGGTAGTTTTTGCAAAATACAATCGCCTTAAACGACCATGTAGCAAACATGTTGTTTTGTGACAAGGATGAGATTATTCAACTTCTATCTCAGTTGCAATATTGCTTTCATGGCCTAGTATCGTAATGAATATAATGTAAATGTCCACCCGCAAAAAAAAGTATCTAATGTAAATGTCATTTGAACAAACTCCATTTTTGTATGGTTTGAAACTTAAGGCTACTACAGTGACTAACATGGATATAGTTTCTAGAAACACACCTCACCAACTTTCTAACAGCACTATAAGTATTCACTACGTACCTATGTAGCACTACCCCGCATTTGTTTTTCTTGTCAGGGTTACTAGTACCCTTGGATATGAGCACATGGAGCTGTCCGAAGGGGATGGCCTTTATAAATCTTCCAGTTTTTACCGTTGACATGTACTCCTGGGATATGAGCACATGTCGCCCTTCTGCGTGCGGACTAGCTTTCCATCGTAGCTTGATGCGGTTAATTGTCTGGCTTCACTACACACTACATGATCAACCGAGTCTTCCTTAAACTAGATGTTCAATTGTTCATTACTCATGTAGCATTATGTTTGAGCATGTGTGGGACCAGGAGGTGGGCGGAATCAGGATGTGCAGAGCAGCGAACCAATCAGCACGAAGGATCTCTCACTTGCTTGCTGCTTATATACAGCCTTGAGCGGGCGAAGAATAGCATGAATGGTGCAAACAACCAACATCACGGTATTTCTGGATTGTCCTGAAGTAGGAGTAAGCGGTCCATACTTTTTGCTATTAGATTCCACACAGTGGTTTCCTCTTCTATCATTTGTGTTCTTCAATCGTTCTTCAATCATCTGGCCCTCCTTGGATGCTGTTTTGGTGGCAATATATGTTTTTGGTTGGAATGCTGTTTTCTTCATTTATATTATATATACTATTCAGTGTAGCTCACAAAATTTTAGTTACTTGTGTTTCTTGGGCGAGATGACGTTTCAGTATGACTACCTTCTTAGTTTTACCAATTTTGTGGTTACATGCTCTTATGAAACTGCACGAGCCGCAGACTAAGGCAGTGTAACATTACTGTGGGTCCAATAAAGCAGCATGCAGAGTGTCTGACGGGCTCCACACCAATAAAAAAGTACATGCCGGTGTACTGATTTTCTGGCATTTTACTTGACTTCGGCAAACATTTGCTTATAAATGCGGTGCATTTGGTTTTACTGTTTTCATTATGTTTTTTTTTTTTTGACAAAGGGTAAATTTTATTAACTCAAAATTAAGCATCGAGAGGATACAAACACAAAGAGCACACGTCAGGCCTCTCTACATTTAGTATGCCCACAACCAACTCGAACACACACAAAAACATCAACAAACAACAAAGTCATACAAGAAGAAAACTATGACTAAGCAAGAAACAAGAAAAGACCCTGAAGCGATCAACAACGTTCGAACAAACTACTACAATAACCATATCCACACCAAGCATCTATCGACACCGCAAGAGCAACAAGGTTCTTCAACATCGTCGCCTTCATGAAGGAAACTAAGCTCGAGCGACGTCGTTACCGTAACCAACCAGCGAAGGCCGGATTCTAGGTTATCGACATGGTGAACCGAGAAGGACACATATCATCTAGTCCTAATCTTGAAAGTTGCGGCTAGTACGTATGCACGGAGGCGAGTTGCATATGGCCAGTTGATCTGCCTCCTGACTATGTGTTCGATCCTTGGGAAAGTTATCAAGTGGTAACATATGCCATAGCTAACTGGTACAACCTTCTTCAGCATTGATCTGCTCTACAGTGGGGTTGGAGGATTCTTTGTCGCCATTATGTTGCTTCACATTTGAAGAGAAATCCAAGAAGATGGTAATGTAGACATTGAAGGATGTAGTACCCTGATGCTCGATGACGATAATTAAGGGGCGTGTGCTGCGGAGATGAACATCCCCATGCATGCACATGGTGTTTGGGCGATGGTGGAAGGGCAGGCGGTTGACGAGATAATGGACCTTCATATCCTAACTTGCCTGGTGCTGTTTTTATGACCATATGAGAGAAAAAGACGACAAAGGAAGCTTGAGAGGCTCTAAACGAGATGAACCTCGGTCCTTGATCATGCGAAGAAGGTGTGTATACATGCTATAAGGAGGTTGTCGACAGGATGAGAATGGAATATCTGAATGTGTTAGTGGACCTAGTTCACGGCCCCATCAACAGAATTCTTTTTTGGACCATGTATTCTGTGACTAGAATTCTACATTCAATCTTTAATTTTAGGGCTTATGCTTGATAATCTAGGAGTCCTCTGCCCACGGTGATGTCCTATTTGGACATTTTATCAATGAATGGACAATTAAACAACTCACACCTGTTCAAATGAGTGAGAGAAAATAACACACATGACCTTGTTGTTTCCCTGTCTGACTGCATATCTATAACCGCCTTCCGAGGAGCAAATACTCATTTCCCTATGCATGGTTACACAGATGGCGTCATTTCTTTATACTAGATAGATATTTTGGCATCAAGTTGCTCTTGTTTTGCCATGCCATGGACAAACGGAGAGTTGGCCTCAGGTTTCGTGAATCAACCACGACTATGACTCTTCCAATGCCAACTTGGATACTTATATTTCGACTCAAAACCTTGTATATATCTTCACAGTTTAAGTCATAGATTAGAAGACATGTGATGAGCTTGAGAAGCATTCTGTACAATCTGAAGTCACCATTACTTGCTTTCCTCTGACCATTCTTCACATTCTTAGCTGGCTACGCCATCTCCATAAATCCCTTTTTGCATGCAAAAGATCAAATCATCAAATAGTGGGTGTGTGCCAAAACCACAACTTCCTTTATTTGGTAGGGTCCGTAGGACATGATAGCCAATACGACACAAAAAAGAAAGAGCGGTGTGAAACCTCGCATATATTGAGGTCCATCGCCACCAACATCTCTTATAAAGTGTGCTCCAAAGTCTTGCCTCCTTCCCTGCTTTCATTGTTGTTCCTTAAGTGTGCGCACTAGGGCATGGTGCACCAAACATGAAGCTGCCTTGCATTGCAGAGGTGGGGAATGTCACCTAACAATCTAGGCTTGGGAAACGTTAGGAAGACATGTGTACGAGGGATCCAGCTACGTTGCAGTAGCCTGGTTAGTTTTGCGTCATATAGTTATATTTGCACTGTTACCCATCCAAGATAGACGCCTATAGAGGGCTGAAGCACCAACAGGTCACAACTACATAGTACTGCAATTAGTGCTCAGACTGTATTTGTCATTTGTTGCATCTCCAAATTGTCGCAAATAACCACCACTACAAAAAAATACACTTTCGTGATGATACGTGTTTATCACAGTAGGTCGCGTTTTTTGTCATGCATGTACATCCATGACAAATTTATGACAGAATCAAGATAGTCATACCTGTGCTGTAGAAGTGTTTCATGACATTACCAAAATTATCATCACGGAAGTGTCCACTTCCATGACGATAAATCACGCGTCACAGAAGTGCTTTCGTCAAGGGTGACCGATACGTGGCATCCACCGTAACGGAACGCCTTTAAGCTATCGGATCGGGTTTTGGATCCGATAACCCGTTAACAGCCCCGGCCAATGGGAAATTTCCACGTGTAAAATTCTTATTGACCGGACGAAACACGTGTCAGCTCGTCAGTGGGTCAGATAGGCGCCTATGATATGTCAACACGTGCCACGGCCCACCACTGGCCCATTTAGCTTACAAAGCCGGCCCGTTTAACTTGGTCAAAAGTTAACGGGCTGGCCCATAAAAAGCCTGTTAACGGTCTCTTCGCAAATAGCCCATTTTACGGCCCGTTAACTCACGGCCCGTTAGGCACTAACGGAAATCGGCCCAACAACGTCATGTGGGCCGTCGAATATAACACCAGCCCATTTCACTTTCGGCCCATGTATGGCCCACGACGTCTTTCGGCCCATATGAGGCCTTCGTATCTTTCGGCCCTTTAAAGGCCCATGGTGACTCTAGCCCATAACGAACAGTAATTTTCTTTGTAGCCGTTAACAACCCGTGATTTACATGGGCCGTTTCCAGCCCGTGTTAGCTTTCGGCCTATTGACGACCCATACATTCTTGGGCTCCTTTTCGGCCCTCGACTACTTCCGGCCTGTTACTGGCCTGTTTCCCTAATGGGCCAAATTCGGCCCATGGCAAGAGTCGGCCCATTACTGGCATGTTCTCCAAATGGGCCAAATTCGGCCCATGGCAAGAGTCGGCCTGTTGCGCCTGTTACCCTATTGGGGCAAATTCGGTCCATGGCAAGAGTCGGCCCGTTTCTGGCCAGCCCATCCTATATTCTGACCCATTAACGACCCATTATGCATGTGACAGAGTTAAGCTTTTGTAGTCCTACGGCCTGTTAACGGCCCGTTACCGTGCTGGGCCGATACCAATTACGCCCGGTTACGGCCCTTGTAGACCCATTTATCCGACGGCCCAAGGCCCACCGATTACAGGCCCATTTATCAACGGCCCGAGGCCCACCGATTACAGGCCCATTTATCAACGGCCCGTAGGTGACCCATGGATCCTAAGGCCCGTATATGGCCCAAGGGTAGTTGCGGCCACTAGCAAACCAGGGAAAAAGAAGACTAGGAAATAAATAAGGCTGAAACTAACGCTAGGCTATCAAGGCGATTGCACAGATTACATCCACTCGGCATCAAAGATCGCCACCAGTGCAAATATAGGGAACACCCTACACTATACAAAAATGGCTTGCTGTTTTCTTCAGCCGGTGGCTGCACGTTAAGAATAAATTTTGTATCGCACCAAAACAAATTACAACTATATAACAAAAGGAAGGTTGACATAAAACTTAACAGTCTAGAAGATAAATGTACCACCAGAAGTTCATAAGCTCGGTTCATTTGACCTGACTGTTACGTTTTCATGTTGTATTGTCCGATGGAGCACCATAACCCTCGCCTTCATTTGCCCTAGGCTCCTAAACAACATCGCAAATGTCTGATAGTCTGGTTTCAAAACCATGCATATCTTGACGACATTGAGCAATGTTTCTTCTTGTTTCACAAAGGGCCTCTGTTAGGGAATGGACTTTGTGTCTGGAGCGCAGATACAACATTGCTTTGAGCTTGCATATCTTGATCATGAGGCAGTTTGGACGATATTGCCTTAACAACAAACCCAGTATTACGCAGGAACGTGCTTTTGGCACTATTACTGGACAGGTACTGACCCACTGCAGCAAGAGCTGACATTGCGGTTATAGCTGCCTCGCCACCTTCTAAAGGTGGCGGTTCCACCATTTTTTCTATAGCTCGTTGAAAAGTTGAGGTTTTACATTAGTAGTACCAGAACAGAAGATATTAAGGAGGCAGCAAAACCAAACAAAATAGCTTTGGTCTATATACATAACTTATTCTAGTGAACCCATGTAATATATTAGTTATATTTTATTGCAAAGTACATAATAAAACCAGGTTCCAAACATATGACCATATACCATCGCTAATGTATTGTCTATTTCTTCACATTGTATTGAGGGCTAAGGATAAAGAGACGAAGTTTATAATACGGTAAGCATAGTATGACATCATTCATATCACAAAACAAGTGAGAACAGACAAACAGGCAATTGTAACATTGTGTGGGCAAGTCCGGCACGGAACTAGATTACGGGTCAAGATCAAAGGAACATCACTCCTCCCTTTTAAACCTTGTAAGGTGCAATGATACGCTAAGACAATTGTGTATAAAATTTAAAAGAGTAATAGACATTGGCTGCAAACCATGCAGTTCAAGGCACAAGTCAGAGTAAGTAGTAGTTAAAGGTATGAGGATTAAGGACTTACAGCAGCGGCTTTGACTGGTGTAGTCATGCCCTTCTTCTTGCTGGTGTGACAGTCCTTGAAGATTTCCACAGCATTTGGTTCAGGTACTTTTTGGTCCTTGCGGGCTTTCCTCTGCATTTTGAACAAGTCAATATAGATCTGATAATATGGTACAGCGAAAAGAGTGAAACAGCAGCTAATTAAAAGAGCCTCGCAGTGTGCAATATAGCTACGAGATCTTGCCGTCTGTTGGAATTTCACTTTCGTATGGTTGGCCTTGTTCTTTGAGCAGTTCACCTACAAGAAGATAGATTTGTGTGGCACATGCGTCAATAGGACTTCAACATGTGATCTGATCACATATATATAATGTACCTGATACTTCGGATCAGACCAATGTTTAACAAGGCCCCTCCAGTCTTCATCCGATATATTTTCCACTAGAGATGTTTGGGAAAGTTCACTATTAGCCTTGTCATCAAAGTGAGTTTTCCTCAAGTTATATCGATATTGTCACAGAGCAGACTTGAAAACATGGGTGCAAGCTTGTCTGGTTGCATCATCTTGGCTATCCAACTTGAACCTCATCTGTTGAAAATTATGGGAGTCTCATTATCAGCAACCTAGAAAGTATAGGACAGAGCAAGACGATATTACTAGTTTCCATACATAACCATACTTACAGATAAATGGTCTAGGAAGGTGTTGAACTGGGTTTCGTCTTTGTCATTCCTGTACTGAATCCATGTTGGGAGGATACGTACATGACACCTGATGGCAACCGCTGCCTCTGATACTAACTTGGCTGACTCTGTAGCATCACGTGACCTTTTTAAACCTGCCTCAAATCAGATCTCCATTCTTCCTCCTCTAGATTTAGTTAACCTATCGAGCATTATCCCTGATGTTTGTTTCCTCTTGCGCCTAGGTGCTAGTCCAACAACGAACATAGGAAGTGTTAGTGTACATCAAACTGTGAGACTACATATAAAGAAGCATGCAACTGTAACTTTACTCCAGCAACTACCTTCTTGATGTTGAAGCTCACAAGTTTCATCTGATATTGCCAACTCGTCTTGTGTCAAGAGTGCTTGGGAAGTAGCGTCAGGTGGCAAGGGAGCTTGAGAATGTGCTGCTAGCTCAGTTGACGCACGAGTATGTCGTGCAGCTGGTAGTACTATGGTAGGTGTTGCAAGAACTAGGGCTGTCTCTGCTTGTTTGGTGGCAGCTATTTGCTTCTGTTTGGCTTTTTTTGCAGCTCGTGTAGCATGGGATGCCGTGTTTGTAGAATTTTCCGCTGGACTTTCACCTTCTATTGGACCATCAGTACCAGTAGAATCTGCAGGATTCATCCGCTTCTCATTCCCTGCCATTCTGTGTTTCTTACTCTTTCTCTGTGCCATGTTAAGTCAAGCCGACAAGAAAAACGAATAACAATTTAGTTCTTCAGAACAAATTGATGCATGATGCAGACGAACTTAGCTTTGATGTTAGACAACCACATGATAGGAGGATGTAATATGTATGAAAAACACGACGGGAAAGATAACCAGAACTATGATGTGTAAACTAAGAAGAAGACATTTCACCAAATTAGAAGCAATGCAATGGAAGGTAGACACCATATGAAAGATGCTACAAATATCGCTCTGCCAAGTTAACAGTGTCTCAGCATAAATGGCGTTTAAACAAATGTGAAGCAGTACAAGATATAAATCATATGCAAGATGCAAACAACATCACACTACCATGTTAGAGGTCTCTCGTCATTAGTGCAATTGCATATTCACAGCATTGCATATTCACAGCTTATGATGTGTAAACTAAGGAGAAGTCATTTCAACAAATTAGAAGCAATGAAAGCTAGACACCATAGGAAAGATGCAACGAATATCACTCTACCAAGTTAAAATTGTCTCGTCATAAGTGCCATTTCAACAAATTATTAGTACAAGCTAGAAAAGAATGAGGAGATGTAACCTATATCACACTCCGAAGTCAAACGTGTCTTATGATAAGTGATTGTTGTAGGTTACACAACAGTAGTAATTTGATGTGAGAACATGGTGTGATAGACAGATATTGTATGTTCTAGAAACAGGAACACGTGTCTTATTCAAGTATAATATGTAAATTAACCAGATGGAAGTCAACAAAATTAGAAGCAATACAAGCTAGACATCACACATAACATGCAACCACATATAACAGTGCCAAGTGAGAGGGAGCACCAGTGATGCTGCACTAGGGGAGACGTGCTCATCACAAACACAGCTTTGTTGAGTGTCTATGCATGTGTTGTCTTGGAAATCATCTTGGGGGTGTGGAGGAGTAGAAACTGTAGAGGCCCTCCGTTTGGAAGGAGCACCTTTATCCACTGCCTTGCTAACCTCCTTCCGCTTTTATTGATTTTGAATTGTCAAGTAAAACCGACAAGAAAAAGCAATAAAATTCTCTTGTCAGAACTCATTCATGCATGATACTGACAATCACTACTTTGATGTAAGGCAAACACATGATACCAGGATGGAATATGTACGAAAAATAGGACGGCATGGCATGTTCACAACTGTTTGTGTAAACTAAGCAGAAACCATTCCAGCAAATAAGAAGCAATGCAAGCCAGACACCACATGAAAGATGCAACCAATATGACTCTGCCAAGTTAAAAAGCGTCCCATCATAAATGGAATTTCAACAAATTAGAAGCAGCGCATGCTATAAATCATACGAAAGATGCAACTAATATTGCACTTCATATACTAAAGGTGTCTTGTCATATTGATTGATGCGGGATACAAAAAAACAATAGTTTTATGTAAGGACATGCTTAATAGACAGATGTACTATGTACTAAATACAGGAAGGCATGTCACATTAACAGGTATAATGTCACATTTACAGGAGTATAAGCTAAGCAGACTAGCACATGCAGTTTAACCAGATTGGAAGAATTACAATCTAGACACCATATGCAACATGCAACCACATATCACGCTGCCAAGTTAGAGAAAGCACCTGCAATGCTAGTGTAGAGGAAATGATGTAATCAACTACAGAGCTACGTTCACTATCTTCATCTAGCATTTCTGTTTCTTGAGAATCATGTCGGGAGGCTGACGCTGCATTCTTTAATTGAGTAGTAGTCCCCTTGCCTGCCTGCCTCGTCATAAGTGATTGATGAGGGATACACAAGAACATTAGTTTGATGTAAGAACATGGTTAATACACAGATGTACTAGTATGTACCAAAAATAGAAAGGCATGTCATATTCAAAGATATAATGTGTAAGCTAAGCAGATGCAATTTAACCAAATTGGAAGCAATACAAGCTAGACATCCGGCTGGAGTGGTGAACATGATCATCTAGGACCTGAGAGCCTGGTGGGAGGCGGGCTACTTCGCCACCATCGCGGCTTTTTAGTTGGCTTCCAGGTGATGCATGTCTTTGCTGGGCTTGTCACTGGCTTGGCCAGTGCCCTGACTAGCTATTTGTCTTCTGGTGCTCACGGGATGGTGGATCATGTAAAAAATATCTTTCCTTATCTTAATAAAGACCGACTTCGGCCTTTCGAATACAAGCTAGACACCATATGGAACATGCAACCAACCGCGAAGTTAAAGCAAGCACCTGGGATGGTGGTTCATTGCGAGCGAGGTCATCAACTCCGGAGCAACATTTACCGTCTCCATCTGCTGACACTGCACCATTTAAAGCGCTGTAACGTGCCGCGTAGAAAGCTGGCACGACTTGTCTCTTTTCTTTTTTGCTTCGCTTTCGGCAGACTCTGAAATACCCTTGCATAAAAACACAATAGTGAGAGTATGGATGAAGTGTGTGCAGAACTAGTGCACCACAAAAGTAGCAGATAGCAGGTGGCTAAAAAATAAATGACAGGAGACATATGATAGCTCTACAACATTGCATGGCAAACAAAATTAGATTCTACTCCGTATGATTTTGTAATATATGAGCACAGGAAATGCAGGTACTCCTCCAGCACACCACCACATGTGGTCATATCTAAGATAACAGTCGACTGAAAATAAATAGGTCAGTCAATTTTTTTAGTGAACCGTCCAATCTATAAGGAACGGCCAGATGGCCTTCGTCTACCTCCCACCAGTCACTGTTGACGATCTTTCTCGAACCGCCAGCGACCACCGGCCCAGACCCGTGCCTCCGCCGCCCCACCCTCCCAGCGACCTCACAACACCGCCGTGCTTGGCAGCACCCCCAAGCCATCCCTTTAATCCCGGTGGACCTCCAGATCGGGCGCCAGTAGCTCTAGGCCGCACATGCCCCTAAGATAAACACCAAGGCGCTGCTTCCCCGGCGTAATAGTCGTACTAGCGCCTGTTACGCCGGGGAATGCTTCCGTTAATTGGGAATCAACTGGCCAGAAATTGAAATTCAGGGGGGCGACGGACCTCTAGCTAAGGTGAAATAGTATATGAGGAGAAACCTTGTGCATCGCGAGTTACTAGGAACATCTAGTATCAAGAAGAAGCGATCAACTAGTGTCTTCTGTGGGATGAATACCGTGCAAGCAGAGATGTAAGATTTGCACGAATAAGGGAAGAGGAGTACCTTCTTCGGTTGCCGGTGTGGTCACCTCCACATGTCGCGCCGATCTTCTTGTTTTTACCGGGGAAACCGGTGTTCTGGAGGGTGCAGGCTTGGACGAACCCATGGCCAAATTGTTGACTGTGTTGCCGTGGCCGTATGTCGGCGGAGGGGAAGCAGATCCCAGGCGGCGAAGGACGGCGTAGCAGGAACAACTCCGGTGCGGTGGAGGGTGGCGAATTTGGAGCGGCAGCGGTGAGGCGCAGGACGACGTGGTTGAACAGGCTTGGGTACGGACGGCTCGGCCTCGGCTTCAACTACTAGCCGCGGAGGGCGTTGCAGTTGAGGTTGCGGTGGACGACGACGTCGGGGTATCGGCTCCGGCGTCATGGAGGAGGGCGGCGGTTGATGGGTGGGATGGGGTGGCGGACGGAGGACGTCGGGGTTTCACAGCTGGTGGAGAGGTAGTTTTGGCACCCACAGAGTACGAATTGGGAATCTGACGGGTGGGGGGAACCATGTTTCGGTCTGGGACGCACTTGTTTTTGGCTTTTTTGAACAGAAGATGGGACGCGCTTGTTTGAAATTTGGGGAAAGTACAAACTTTGCCCCCTCCCCTCTTAAATTTCAGACCTACTACGGGTTGGGGGTAGGATGGTAATCCCAGGCGTCCCAAATAGTGGGCGGGAGCGATTTCGGCCGCGCGCATGTGTGCTTAGGCGGCCATTGTATATTAATGTTTTTCGGAGGGGGTTGCGTGGCGTCTAGATGAAGCTACAAACCTACCCCGGTTTAGACCTTTGGACGTCGGGCCGGTAGGTTTCACAGGTCGGAGTTATTAGAAAAGTAATTTCCTTGTACTACCAAACATTGGTCTCACGCGGTTTCGAGCGAGTAGAGGCTCTTTTGGCGCTTCGTTGGAAATTTTGAAACACAAGCATTCACGTTTAGAGTACTCTTGAACTATGAGGATTGACCTAAATAGACAATGTTATATTTGACCTTGTATGTTTGAAAACCTCATTAAATTATCCGCTTCCTTTTGAAATTTTGACACTTGAAAATCCTATAACTACGATTATTTTGGAATGGAGGAGCTAAATTTGAATCTATTTTGTACACGACTACATATGCTATTATGTACAAAATCAGAGCAAAGATTGGTACCCCCATAGTTTAGGTATGGTTTACAAATGCCATGATATCAAATTCAAATAATTGAATGGACTTCATGTTGAATTCGATTTTTTTAAACCACCTTAGGTTGAATTCAAATGTATGCTAGTTCATAGGTAGCTATTTATAAATGTCCATTGTGTAACTTTCGTATGTATAATGTGCTTTACACACACAACATGAACTATACTCACGTTTATATTGGATTGCTAAAGCGATGCATTGTATGGAGTTCAAAATACTAACTATGTGGATTAATTGTGTCGAATAATAACATAGACATGCTCAAATCCGATAGAATCTAGATGTCTGATGGATCAATGACCGCTCCTTACGCGAATTGCAAATATCATGATCCCATTCTAATATTTGGATACAATTTATATCTTTAATCAATGTGTAGAGCAGTCTTTCACGTGTAGTTTCACTCTCCATCGGTGGTCTCTCACACATGCTCACACACTCTCTCCCGAGGTGTCTTTCTCGCACACATGCTCTAGATATAACCCTCCCTCCCTCTCGTAACCATTTACAACTGTTTTCACTAACCTTTATCACAAGCACTCTTCCTCTCGCAAACATACACACGCACAATCCTCATCGACCCTTTCTATATACATGGACCTGCCTACGTGTCTCATGTACGCACATTATCTTTACGCCTGTCTCTCACGCATTATCTCACACCTCTCTTCCTAATCGACGAGTATGATTCTAGCAGAACATTCTGTAGGATGCCCCTTAAAGTTAGGTTGGATGAATAGTAATATCAAATATAAAGGGGTTACCTTAGTCCGAGAACCTAGGGTTACAAATCCTAGCCGGCTTTGTCAGTGGACACAGAGTCCTTCACAATTCTGCTATCTTTGTCTTGTACGACTAGTCATCCATGGGTCTTCCTAAATGTGTCATGGGCCGACCAATGCGGCGCAGGACGGAACCAAACGAAGGGCCTCACCTCGACCCAACGGACCTCACGCGGTGACACACCCTCTGCCCCCACGTCTCATTATCTTCTCACACCCACACATACCAACACAAACACCACACACATAGAAAATTCTCCTGGTGCCTCTATTCCCTCCCTGACCCCTTGCATATACACACTCAAGGGAATGAAATCTCTTGTCGTGACGTCATATTCGTCTCTCTCTCTCTCTAGACCACTCTCATTTCTCGTGTTATCTCTCCCACGCCCCCCCCCCCCCCCCGTCAGCCCCTCTATCCATGCCTCTCTCGAATAAGTAATACACACACATACCTCTCTAGGCCCTGCCAAATGCATCAACTACACATTCACACATGTTACATCACGTACCCCATTGATCTAAAAAGCCCTCTCTTCACGTTTATTTCGCATACAACATTCCTTTTGAATAAAGTGTGGCCAAAAATTATTTTAGAGTTTCTACATATATACAACATTACAAAGTTATATGGAGGAGTACGAACGCTAATTTGCATTGCATTGTGCCCACAATGATATTTATTCCGCACTGTGAATTTGTATATTTTTGTACTATATACAAAGTTAGTCATAATAAAGAGAAACGAAGAGCTTCTCTCTCTCCATCGCATACCCCCTGTACGCCCCTTTCACGTATGCACACAAAACTATCTCCAGGTCCTCTAAAAGTAAGCCCCCAGAAAATTCACGCGTGTTTCATCTTTCTCTCGCGATATATGCAATGACGATCATTGTATTTGAAGCGAAAGCACGATACATACATTGGACTTCATAATGCACTCATTATGGTCACCGTTTACGTTTACTAGTTATTATACAGTCACGGGCTCACCAATACAACTTTGTATTTGCTCATGACATGACTAGTTGACCAGTTAAACGCTCCACGTGGCACCTCTAGTGTTGCATCACATTATCTCACTAACATCATGCTCATCTGTCGACTTGTATCTACTCTACATCTACACTATTATAAAATACATAAAATACACTCTTATAAAAAACAGAGTTGGTGATGATGGTGTGTCTGCCATCCTGCAATATAGGCCGTCCGATTTATATCTGACGAATAGGAAAGAAACTATGGCAATTTTGCAAAAAGGTACCCACACGCCTTTCCACATTTGCAAATAAGGCCTTCCCTCATTCATCCTTTTCTCTCACAAGATAAACAAGTCATACAAATACATCTTGATGTTACGTGCAACGCACGGGCATCTTGCTAGTAAGAATGAAAACAAACGACAAAAAAATATTTTGACGGTGGTTCGAAGTCATGACCACGGGCACAGCGGACAAGGTGGCCTTGTATTGGTATCCTGAGCCGTCTGTTTTAACACACATGAGCTGGTGTGGTGATTATACACACACACACACACGCATGCACACAAACTCCATCCATGCAACACTCACAAAAACACATGCACCCACGCACGCACGCAACACTCACACGTACACACGCAGCCACGCACGCACGCAACAATCACACGCACACACGCATGCATGCATGCACACACCAGTACACCACACGACCAACACACACTCTCACACTCAAGTGCTCAAGCTACACGTGCATGCGCACACATCAGGCCCTGACAGACACATACACAACCAGGTGATTCCCGCGCACGGGTTGGAGCCTTGTTGCGCCTGCGTAAATTTGTGTTTATCTGACATTTTCCTAATGTGAACTGACAGGTGGGACCCACAAGGAACGTGGTCAATTTAACTAGTTAACATGGCGCCACGCAGACTATTTAGACGGTCAACAGAGTGCAATCCGATGCTGAACTGTGAGCAAGTGACCGGATAATCACCGCAAAACGTATATAGTGACCGTAATCAGCTTATTCTGAAGTTCGGTGACCGTATTACGCTTTTCTCTCCGTAGGCCCTCCAAAACTACATCTCTACACGTTCTCGCATGTTACATCTAACAACTATGCAATACAGCACTACTACTACACTCTAACACAATAAATCATATGTGTTTTTAGTTTTACTAGATATCATATTGTTACTTATAATTATTCAGTTTGCATACACTAAAATTGCCTTTGAAATGTATGGCCAGTATCATCTACCGCGCGGGAAAAATCCCGCCCTTTCCTGTTTACTCGGGTTTGTATGGACGGATCGTGCGAAACAGCAAAACTATAGTTTATACAGTACGAGTGACAGTTCACTGGGCCGTCGTGTCGTCTACTCCTCTGTCGTAAGAGTGGAGCGCTCGCTTTCGTAAATCTTCTAGTCCCTTTCACCGACATGTGGGACATCAAGCTACCGGGTCCACGTGCCATACCGTAATACAGTGCAGAGCAGCCGGGGTGAAGCACCCCAGTCATGGCGCCGGCGTAGTAATGAGCAATGAGGCGTCAAATCACAAAGCTACACCTTTCCCGCAGTTAAGTTGGAGGGACGAAGTAATAATGCTAAAAAAAGAAGTTGGAGGGACGAAGTAACCATCATTTCACTCGTTACTGTATCCGCTTCTCCCTCATCTTCTTCAACTTAACCACGTGTTGCTTCTGCCGTTGTTCTGCCTCATGTGGGATGCGGATCAGCTTGGTAAAGCACTGACACATGGGACCGCATGTTAGCAAACCGCCAGGACAACGTCCTCCGAAAATAAGAAACCTCCCCCGCCATCCGCGCGGCAAAATCACCTCCTTTTTTAGATCAATATAATTGAGATTTGTATAGATAGCACACAGGAGCAAAACCAAGTGGTATGGTTAAGGGCATCCACAATGTGTAGCCAAATGTGAAAATAGCTTTTGGCATCATGGGAACCATTGTGGACGGTGTTGCCAAAGACAAAAAGATGGAACCGAAGCTCCCTGATTGATTGATTGAAGGAATAGAAAAATGCAACTCCTCTCCTCTTTATCCCATACTTGGACGCATGTAGTACATTATAGAGCACAGAGTCTACTCCCCTGTACCTTCTATCACAAATCACAAAGCAGCGAGGCGTCAAATCACAAAGCACGGACGAAGCAACTATCATTTCACTCTTCGCTGACTCCGCTTCTCCATCGTCTTCTTCGAGAAACCATCTCACCGCACTAGTACTCCTAGTGGTAGTACTAGTAAAGGACTTCCTGGATGCAAATAAGGCAGTTGTCTCGGCTTGCAGGCAGCACTTGCGAACGACTTATCGTGGTCTCCCTCAATGGTGTTCTCCGTCGAACGCACTACGCCAAACCACACAAAAAAATCGTCGACGTCACTGCAATGGGCAAGGAATTCAAATATAGTTACTACCTCCATTTTTTTGGACACAAGGCCAGTATATCAAAATTACGATTTGCAAAGGGCCACTAACACTAATCGAGGCAAAAATGATGGGGTTAGCAACCAAGAACATTAATATCCCATGCATGCAAGCGGAAGTGAGAAGGTCCGTTTGCATGGTGCTGCATTAATCAAGCGATGAGGAGTGAGATGGTTAGCTCTTTGGTCTTTCGAGAAAAAATACGCATTAATTGACACGTGAAACGAGGATTTGTATCGATTAAATCCCGCGAAGGAAAACCCCACCTTTCTTTTTTAACACTAGTACTCCTTGTATGTACGTACTTATCCTGTTTGGGTCTAGGCCTTCAATTGCCAAACTTCGCAACACATTTTTGCCAAGCTTGCCTAAAGTTTTCAAATGAGAAGGAGGTACACTTGCGCACGGCTGTCGCGGTCGCACCGCACCCTCACACGGTCGCTCCTGTACGCCACGGTTGCACCGCACCCTCACATAGTCGCTCCTGCATGCCGCAAACCCAACCAAGGGAACGCACCCTCACTGACACGTGCTGTCGCATGTGAACAAACCAAACTCAGTCATCCTATCGCTGACACATAATTTTCGTTCATAGCGTATGTTTATCCTACCGGAGTATCCGTACGGCCCGTGCGGTGGTCTGTTGGGGAAGAAGAAGAGGTGAGGAAGAAGGAAAGAAGGGTTAGGAGACGTAGGATATTCATCCAACCGCCTGAAATGGTACACTAACCCAAGTCAGGCGACTTGCATAACAAATAGTATGTTTTTACACAGCAAAAGATCCATAAAAGCGACAACATAAAGAAAAACTATCACTCCTCGCGGAAAGAGATGGCCTCGTCATCTTTGGCTGCCGGCGCGAACCAGCCGTCGCTGCCGACGTGTGTCTCCGCACCGTGGTTGTCCTCGGCCTCTAGCTACTTGTTCAAGCGGAGCGTGTGGGCGCTATGCATGGACGAGAGCACAGCCCGGTTCAAGTCGAGGACGTCCGGTTTCGCCTGCAGGAGGGCCTCGATGGCAGCGGCATCCGTGCGCTCCGCGTCGAGTCGAGCCTCCGCCGCCCAGTTCAAGTCCAGGACTTCCGGTTCCGCCTGCAGGAGGGCGTCGATGAGAGCGGTATCCGTGCGCTCTGCGTCGAGTCGAGCCTCCACCGCCCGGTTCAAGTCCAGGACTTCCGGTTCCGCCTGCAGAGGGCGTCGATGAGAGCGGCATCTGCGTGCTGCGCGTCGACTCGAGCCTCTGCCGCCCGGTTCATGTCCAGGACGTCCGGTTCCGCCTGCAGGAGGGCCTCGATGGCAGCGGCATCCGCATGCTCCGCCTCAAGTTGAGCCTTCGCCGCCCGGTTCACATCCACGACATCTAGTTCTGCCTGCAGGAGAGCCTCGATGGTAGCGGCATGCGCGCGCTCCGCGTCGAGTTGAGCCTCTGCCTCCCGGTCCTCCTTTAGTATCGCCATGTTGAACCGCTGGTCCGCCTGCACCATGGGGGACTCGGACGCCAGCACGAAGTCGACGTCAATTGTCTCATACCCATCGGGGGCCTTCTGCGCCGCGACCTCCGCAGTGAAGATTGGATCGGCTTCCTCCTCCTTGTAGCTTGGCTCCAAAGAACTCGGGGATTGGCCCGCCGCAAAGCGAGCTTGGGAACGGAGGTCTGTGGCGCCGACCACCACCGCAATTTCTGCGCGGCGCTCCGGCGTCATCATCTTGTAGTAAGTGATCCTGCGGCGCACCATGGCTTTCCGGCAAACTAGGGGACGCTTGATGCAGGCTAGGGGATCGAAAGGTGGGGGAATGGGCTGGAGATTTGGTGTGGTTTTAGGGCAGTGGCTGGCGTAGGCCGAGCAACGAAGGTTCTGGTGTGAATAGTGGTTCCGGTGACGACCGGTCAATCCGTTTTGACTATACATCACTCTTGTCGCGTTCGCGTTGCAGCCCGGCACGATGGACCCTTCACGTCGCTCGCCGAATGGAACGTGCTTCATCTTGCGTTTTCGCTCGCTTGTGGGACCGCGGTTGAGAGCAAACCAACGTCCCTCGCCCTCCCCCGCCCGCGTCATTTATTATACCACCACTCCCTCCGTTTTATGCGGAGTAAATAAAAATAGAGGAAGTATACTACGGATGAGGATCCCCTGACGTGGCCGAACCCATTGAGTAACTGACATGTAGGGCCTAGCAAGCATGGGGTCCGCCAGTAAGTGACCGAAAGGGAGGGTAAGGCAGGGATACCTACGTCAGAGGATCCACTTCCACTATACTACTTTGACCAGATGTTAGAGTAATAATATATGACATGCAACTTACACAAATGTTAGAGTAATACTAGTAATATATGACATGCAACTTGCACAAAGCATACAGGGTCTAATGCATTTTTCGAGGCTAACTTTGACCAAATGTTAGAGTAATAATATATGACATGCAACTTACACAAAGTATATGGTCAATTTCGTATGTGAAAGGAGTTTCCAATGATATAATTTTCACATTATACATCTCATGTACTCCCTCCGTCTAGGTGTGTAAGTCATCTTACGAAAACCAAATAATCCCAAAACACGTAGGCGCGGTGCATTAGCTTCTACCTCGTTTCTTGTTTCTTGACATATGAACCAATAAGAGATGAGGGTGTGCATGCTTTTAATGACCTGAGACTATCAAACATGACATGCAGTGGTTAGTTCATTGCATGCAATACTATTAATTAGCAAATAAACATTAATGTCTCTCGTTTTCCCCTCCTCCTTGGTCATGGTGCACAACCTAAGATGACTTACTCACCTATGTGAAAGGAGTACTATTAATCTTGTCAATAGTCAAATTGGAAACCATCTCGAGTACAAATCTAGGAGTACGTACGAATATAACAATATTGATTGGGCGTTGTTGAATGTTGATACCTTTTTTATCATAGTAGAGATACTCTGACTACACATAAAATTTATATGTAAAGTAGAAAGGATAGGAGGGAGTATATTGTACGTTCAAAAACGAAACGAACATTGAATACCCTTTATATATGATTTGTGGATGCTATGATCACCGGTTCAAAATTTTGAATCTACCTTAGGTATCACGTGCCCCCACTCGTTCCCTCTCGATTTCATCTCAGGGTCCGGAGATCTATTGAAAGAGGACTAGGGTGGGTACATGCGAATGATACTCAGCGGAATGTTCAAATGAGGCATGCGGGAGGATGGACTCGACTGGAGGGTGACATGATCGATGGAGAAGAGGGTTGGAGAGGAATGAGAAATAACCAAACGCCACATGATTACACTTGAACGGCTCAAATAAACAATAAGTTGTCTCTCTTGGCCTACATAGTGAAAGGCCTAATGCGCAACGCGGAGCACTGACGCTCGAATATGGCCGGGAAAATAGGGAAACCGACATGTGGGGCACACCCGTCGGGACGATGTAGCGCAGACTAGTCCAATGGAGGAGCTGGCCCACGACCTCCTCGCCACCGACAACCGTTCATGTGGGTCATTGGGTCCAACAACGGGGCGCAGCTCCAGCACCGCCTCTAGACACGGCGACCGCGGTGAGCGACACGCTCATATCGTCGATAGACACGGTCGCTTTCAGTGTGTCGAGGGTGGCGTTAGTGTTGTGGCACGACCAACGGTATGTTTGGTTTGTGCCCAAGGTTGCCCCATCAAAGCATTGGGTAGCCAAAATTTTGGTTGAGGTATTGGTTGCCCATGATTTGGCCGATATTGGCAAGAAAAATGAACTAGAGTTGGCTAGAGTTCATTGGCATGCCAACGAAATGGCAACCATCCAAACAAAGACCAATCTTTGGGTCATGACCAAAATTTTGGTAAGGTGCACTTTGGCCACAATCCAAACACACCCCAACACCCGGCTCATCGAGGATGCACGGGGCGCCACGACGCATCCGCGGAGTGGTGTAGCGCGGCCAACTGCATCCTCTGGACCTGAGACCATGCCGGGTCGTCTTGCTTTTTCAATCACATGCGGGGATCGCATTTGAGCAAAGGGCATCTCCAACGTTGCCACGACCGTAGCTGACTACCCTGGCACACCAAACCCTCGTCCCTCGCGCCGTCGTGCGGTGCGTTCCCAGCCGGCGCCAGCTGCCCGCATTCATGCCGTCCGTTCGTATGTCGTTGTTAAGACGCTCGGTGCCCAAGGAACCAACTCCGGCAACTTAATGACGCACCCGGACGCTTGGCCTCAGCAGAATGCGCTACTTAAAGCGGCAACGCCCAGCTAACCTCCACACCATAGCGCATCGTCCTCCTACCTGGCACTACATCCGCTGTGACCGCAAGTGCGAACGCTCTGTGGGGGAGCTTGTCTTCGGGGATGAAGCTCGAGGTCGCCGCCCTCGCTCAAGTCGCCTCTCGCGATGCAATAGCAGCGTAGCCGGACGCGGATGCGACCTCACAAGCGGTGGCCACGTTGGCGGCCGACGATGGGAGCATCGTCAGCCACGCGTCCTACTTGCCGTCGTCCAACGTCCGACACCACCGAGGTCGGGGACTCCTCTGAGGATGAGTAGGGCATGGGAGGCGGCAGTGCATGGTGTGCCAACTGGCCGGTCCGTATCCCATGTTCTACTCTTCCTCGCCGGAGACCGCACCTTCACTTCACGGGTCTTGAACCCCACCCCCGTACATAGAGATCGCATATGGAGGACGTCGGTCGCTGCCGTAGAATAGGTTTAGGGTCGGGTTTCTTTTATTTTTCTGTCCTATAAAAGTTTGAAATGTAATGAAAATCTGCCATGTTTGCATTAATCTCGGCCGGTGTATATGAACTTTCACAATAATATACATATTGTAGGAGTACTAGCAAGATGCCCGTGCATTGCATGGAAGATCAAGATCTTGTGGGAGAAAAGGATGAACGAGGGAAAGCCTTATCTGCAAATGTGGAGAGGAGGGCGGGTAAATTGTAATAGTTTCCTTCCTATCCATTAGATATAGATTGGACGGCCTATATTGCAGTATGACAGGCACACCATCATCACCAACTCTGCTTTTTATTGAACCGAGACAAATCTAGAAAACCCAACTAAGCCAACCTCCCAGCATATCGCGCGGGAAAAGACCCGGCCGCGCCGTTTTAGTCGGGATTACCGGATTACTAGTAGTAGTATCGATGGATCGCGTGAAGCAACATTTTTTTAGGGGGCGAAGCACCTAGTTTAAAAGGAAAAAAGGTGGTACACTCACAGCACTCCTGTCGCGGTCGCATTGCACCCCACACACGTTCGGTCCTGCACACGGCTCACGCAAACGGAACATGCTTCGGCTTGCCTCTTCACTGACACGTGGGACTGCACTTGGAGAAACCGACCATGCGCCAAACTCCCCCAGCCCACCGCACAAAAATCCTCCCCCCCCCCACCTCCCCCCCCCCCCCACCACACACACAAAAATTCCCCCAAAATTCGATTCTACCGCCCTTCGGTGAAATATTCCCCAAATCCCCTCCCCCCCGTCCCCCCTCCACTCCATTCGCTCCGCCAAAGCCGCCCTCCCTGCCGCACCGATACATCGGCGCCGCGGTTCGTCGAGGGGACACACGGCAATCCTCTCGCTCCCACAGGACGCTCTTGTAGACTGCCGTCCTCTAGCCGCACCGCCACCTCTGGCTACGTTCTTGTGGAGGTGCACGGCGGTCAGCACCGCCACCGCCGGCGACGTTCGTGTGGAGATGCACGGCGGTCAGCTTCTCCCACGGTACGCACATTCTAGACTGAGGCCCCGTTCATGTCGGTGTAGCGCTGAATGTTAGCTGATAGACGCTGTTAATCTCACTGTTTGCCGAAGTAGTTTACTGTCAATATGCTTTGCTTAAGAAGCTGCCTTGCCCTGTTCTGCACTCAATCTGCTTAGCTGAGATGGCATGCCAAGGCCGATTAGTTGCTAAAATATCCTGCCATATATTTATTGTGACGTTGATTGCCATGGTCTAGTAGCCAATCTGTTAGGTGAAATAGCTCTACACCGTTTTATACTCGATCTTTGTTGCTGCGATGGCCTTCGATAGTTTGATGGTTGTGTACTCGGCCTCATTGACTGCTGAAAAATCCTGCCATAATTTAGCACTCAAATATGTTTGCTGAATTAGCTTTACATATATTTCGTTACTTAAATCTGCTCGTCCAAATATCTTGCCATAGCTTTAGACATCGACCTAGGTATTTTTTTCTGGACTTCATAAAAAAGCATATATGTTTTTCCTGTAACATCTAGTAGAAGAACTAATTTGTATGTCTAACAGATGGACAGGACTTGGATAACTTCTGCTCGAAGATTCTCCGCTGCATATGTCGAGGGGGGTTGAAAGCTTCATGAACTTTATCCGAGCTAAGTACGGTGGTCCGAAATCAGATGTGCTCTGCCCGTGTAGCAGTTGTATGAATTCAGTTACAAGACCCCAGAAAACTGTGCAAAATCATCTACACTTGTATGGGATGTCGGTCACATATACTAGGTGGGATCATCATGGTGAAGCTGTGAACGTCAATGTTATTGACTACGTGGAAGCAGCAGATCACCATCTTGATCTGCCTAATGCTCAGGTGGAAGACGAGGAGGAGGTGGTGGTGGCAGAGCCAGTGAGTTTGACCAACAATGAAACAATGCAACGAAATGCTTGTGCACTCCGTGAACTTTCACCTGCAGAAGAAAAACGGTGGGCCCGCATGTTGGAACAATGCAACGTTGCTGTCACCCCAGGAAATAAGCTGTCAGTATTCTCAGCTATGGTCACCTTTCTTCAGGTGAAGACATCTGAGTGGATGACCAACAAATCATTCGATGCGATGTTGGCTGCTTTCCGCAAATCTTTCCCAGATGCGTCTAAGCTGCCACGCACCTACAGTAAAATGAAGAATTTCCTTCGTGCAGTTGGAATTGGATATGATATGATCCATGTTTGTACGAATAACTGTGTTCTGTTCCGGAAGAATTATGCCAACTTAAGTGAATGCCCGAAATGCAAATCATCAAGATGGAAAGATGGCGATGCTGTGAAGAGGGTTCCTCATAATGTTCTGAGACATTTTCCAATTACACCAAGATTGCAGAGGTTGTTTCATGATGTTCAAACAAGAAAGTATGTACTGTGGCATTCTAGGAACCAGGAGTTTAGAGATCAGAATGTAATGAGCCATCCATCTCATGGTGGTGAGTGGAAAAGCTTCAATGATAAACACAAAGAGTTTGTTGCTGACCCGAGAAACATTAGACTTGGCTTAGTCTCAGATGGATTTAACCCATTTGGCCACCAGAGCGCCACATATAGCATGTGGCCAGTGCTTGTTATCCCTTACAACATGCCTCCAAATGTCTGCACCAAAGAATCAAACTACATGATGGCTTGCTCATCCCAGGTCCAAAAAGTCCTGGAAAGGATTTTGATTTGTTCATGGAGCCTCTTGTGGAGGAACTTCAACAGCTATGGAAGGGTGTTCTCGCTCGAGACCTATATAGCAGCCCACCAGCTGATTTCTTTCTGCGTGCTGTTGTAATTTGGTGCATCCATGATTATCCGGCTTTGGGCACTATGTCAGGGCGAACGACACATGGTTACAATGCATGTGTTTGCTGTGACAGGAATCCGCTGTCATACACAATACTTAGCAAGATCTGTTACATTGGACACCGCCGTTTCCTTACCAAGGACAAGCCGCATCCTAGAAAATACCGAAGACATGTGTACAATGCAAAGCATGAAAACCGCGATGCGCCAAAGAGGCTCACCACCGATGAGTTGCAAGTGGAATTAGAGAAGGTCAGGCATATTACACCAGGAAACCATCCTGGTAATGGTAGCGGGAAAAGGAAGCATGGCACGGTAGAAGAGAGATTATTGTTTACCCGCAGGTCCACTTTGTGGGACTTGGAGTATTGGAAAGATTTGGATCTGCGGCATAATCTTGATGTGATGCACATCAAGAAAAATATATGTGACAGCATTATCAGCACACTTCTTAACATTGAAGGCAAGACGAAAGATACCTTAAAATCTAGGATTGATTCGACACACCTGGGTATCAGAAAGGATTTGCAGGTGCAAGATGAAGGTAAACCAAGGGATATGGCACCAGCTATGTACGTCTTGGACAAGGTAAAAAGAAAAGAATTCTGCAAGGTCCTGTCATATGTGAGATTTCCACATGGATTTGCTTCCAACCTTGAAAGGAGAGTCAGTGCAGATGGAAACAAGGTACAAGGGTTGAAAATTCATGACTGCCACGTCCTACTTCAAAGGGTTTTACCTGTTATCCTTAGAGGATTGGGCCGCCCTGGCTTATACAGAGCAGTTGCAGAGTTGGGAAAATTCTTCAGGGAACTCTGCAGTAGAAATATCAGGATAGATGCTTTGGAGTGTCTTAGAGACAAGATACCAACTATCCTAGGCGACCTTGAGAAGATATATCCTCCAACCTTCTTTGATGTGATGGTGCATTTGGCTGTTCATCTACCTGATGAGGCACTACTTAGAGGTCCTGTACAGTATGGCTGGATGTACCCTATTGAAAGGCGGCTAGGCACTTTCAAGGGCTATGTTAGGAATAGAGCTAGACCCGAGGGTTCCATTGCAGAGGCCTATATTGCTACAGAAGCGTTGACATTCTGCTCAAAATACATTGAAGCAGCCGATCAGCTTAGCAAAGAGGTGGGTGAAGACAATCCCGGGCTCAATGTTTTCGATTATTCTGCTCGAGTTACAGGGAAGAGTCGACAAGAGGACAAACCTAAAGATTTGGACAAAATGGTTTGGTATGTGTTGAATAACTGTCCTGAGATACTACCTTATATCAAGTAAGTGCAGTACTGCAGCTTATACATCGTAATCTACTAAACTTGCATCACATTCTTATATATTTAGATGTTTGACGCGATCACTATGTTGTGCAGCATCTACAAAGAGGAGTTACTGCCGCAAAATCCAAGAAACATTGACAAACTGGTTATGGCAGGATTTGCGAAATGGTTGAAGAACTATGTAAGCTTTTGAAGTGCACTGTTAGTTTTTTTAATATATTGAGTACATAAGATGATCAGCTTGTCTATTTTCTAACCATAGGTTAAGAAGATGCGGGAGGATGGGCAGGCAGTTGATGATGCCCTTTACTCACTAGCAATGGGTCCTGATACTCGGGTAAGACATTATGAATCTTGCGCTGTTGGAGATGAGCGCTACAACACCCTTGCACAAGACGAAGGCAGGAAGACACAAAACAGTGCCATCATGAGCACGGATACGTATGACAAAGAGACAACTGAAATGTATGCTAACATAACAGACATCGTTCAGTTGCAGTATATCTCTAGTTTCGAGGATCATTGGTGTGTGGTTCTGTTGTGCTGTCGTTGGTATAACCTGTTTTCAAGGATCGCAAAACCCAGAGCTGATGATTATTTCAAATCCATCAATGTCAAGGCAGCGTACTAGACCAACGAGCCTTTTATTTTGGCAAATCAAGCAACACAGATATTTTTCTTGGAAGACACATTCGCACAAAGCGATGACTGGAGAGTATTGCAAAAGTTTGAGCAGAGGAATTCGTTTACTGAAGTTGCACAACAAGATGATGCTTACACTGCTCCTGATGTACAATATAACACAGATGTTCCTAATATCTTTGAGAACCATCACGTCAATGACGTCGGCGAAAAGATTGCCTGTCGTGCTGTGGACATACAAGAGTTGATCAAGAAGAAGCCAACGTTTGAGGACGTTGAGGATGAAGAAGAAGATGACACCATGGGGAATTACGATTCAGAATGATACACATGGCGAAGATGTTGACGCTGCTGCTGCGGATGATGATTACATTGCTTTTGTCGTATTTGCCTGTCAGAAGACGTTTTTTATCTACTATGTGAAATTGTGTATGCTATGACAACTGAAACCTGATGAACATGTTGTTTAGTATTTTGCTATGAGAACATCACTTGTTATGTATGCTGATTTGTGTTTGGTGATTGTATGACACCTAAAACAAGATGACATTGTTGTTTAGTTGTACTCATATTTGGCTGTGAAACTTGAATTTGATGACATAGTTTGCTATTGGACTGCAATTTGCTCGATGTCTTCGAATGAGAACAAAGCTGACCCGACATGGCCTCTACTATCTATTTATTTATATGAGCAAAAGGGGATATCGCCTGATTTCTGTTAATAGAAATCATTAGATGTTCACAACACTACGCCCAGCCTGCTACACAGGTTTCATTCATTACTAGTTTCAGCAAAGTGCTCATGTCGTAGCCACTAAATACATCACGAGTGCTACATACACTGCAAATGAAGAGACAATCATCCTACAGAGCACATCGATTTTTCCCATTATCTTCACAAGCTCTTTCATCTCCTCATTGATGTCAAGGCTGTTCAGCAGCTGTTGCTTGGCCATGATCAGAGGAACTGCATCTTTAACCTTCTGCTCTGCATCTTCCTCTTCTGCCGTTCCTTCAGTTACTTGTCCAACACCCCAACCTGCTGGTATTGGGATTTCTCGGCTAACCAAATAATCAGCGTAGTTGCATTCCCCCACATAAGCAACTTCCCAGAAATACTAATCACACGAATCTTCCCTTTTCTGCATGAATCAAATTGGAAGATCATCAACCAAACTATTAAAAAAATCAGCAACTGAAAGCAACAGAACAACACTTAAACATATTATTACCCCATGATTCGGGCATTTGTAGAAGACTCGGGCACGGATGCGGATTGTGGTTGAGACGCGATGGATGACTCTGCGTGATTTGCAGCAGTGGCACCACACCAACGGCAGCGGGTTGCGATGAGCAATCGGCTGCGGTGCGCGTGCCAGCGGGGGTGTGATGAGACCCACAGTCGATGGTACGGGTGGCGACTTGGCGCATATCTGGTTGTTGCCTGCTGAAGAGCAGGTGGACGAGCAGCCAGCGGACATGGTTGCTGCAGTCAGAGCTTCTGATGCTAGGCAGAGTAAGTAGAGAAGAGGAGAAGCGAACGTTGGATATGTCAGTTTCATTACTTGCAGAGTAGCATAGCACCATATATAGTCGTAGTCTAGGTTTGGATTCGAACCAGCTACAGGAGCACGTCTTTCTTTTTTCTAAAACTCGGCAACATCTCTTTACTGGTACACTAGCTTGTCCCGTACACCTTCCCAAGTCTTTGATTTTCTTTTCCTTTTTTGCGAGGAAGAAAGGAGGAAAAAATTAAGAGTTCCCCGGACTCGAACCCAAGACCTCTCGGTTGAAAACCAAGGGTGCTAGTCACTTATGTGGCGAACGTTCCCTGTGAGGAGGACGGCAGACGAACGCATTTTCCTCGCAGTTTTCTTCCTATACATAAAAAAGTATGCTACTTGGGTTCCGCTTAGTCAAAAAACGATTGTGCGAACCTTGACCGTTCGATTGACATTCAACGTCTGTCACGTTTCTTCAGTCTCTTCTTCCTCGAGCAGCCAAAGCCAAAACAGCGAAAGCGGGACCGCCTGCTCCCGCCTTCCACGCCTGGCTGTGATCTTCCCCGGCTCCTGTTCGTTCCCGTCTGAGGCCTCACCATCGTCCTCTGCCTTGGTTCACTCGCCGCAGCGCCGCCTTCCGGTGTTGTCAACATGGTCAACAACCGAGAGGAATAAGGGGATGACTGTACATGGTGAGGATGACAGTAGGGACCCAGCAGCGCGCGCAGTAATTTTGTTTTTTCGGGACGGAGAAGGGTATCAACTGGGTTGTGCAGGACCCGTGGCCCATCTAGCCCAAGCTTTTATTTCATATGTTTAGCAAATGACCAGCCCCGTTTATTTTTTTCCTTTCTGAAAAATGGCTAGCCAGCTATTTTGTTTTTTGCAGAATAACCAACAAAGGCCTACTTGCTTTTCTACGCCCTGCTGGGCCGGAAATCTTTCAAGACGAGCAGGGATGCATTGTGCCCAGAAAATGGGCTATAAGTAATAAGAAATGGGCTATAAGTAACAAGAAATGGGCTATAAGTAATACAGCAAATAGGCAATTAGTTCCCAAATACTGTTTTCTTTCGGATTTTGATATTTTAAATTTCATTGTTTTTGTGCGGGTAAAATTCCTTGAATTTAAATTAAGGTATATTTAGATTTAAAATTAATTTGAATCTGGCTAGAAATTTCGGGCTGTATGCTGTTTGGGACAGATTTGGAGCCTGACTTGTGGGTCTACTAGGTTGACGTGTACTTTGGCTTTGTCAACTTAGTCCACAAACGTTCTAGCAGCAGTGAGCCAGTGACCGTTGGATGTTAATCCAACGGCCGTGCTACTTCTTCAATATCTGATCTTCTTGCTCCAGCCACCCAAACCAGCTCCGGTGGGACTGCCTGCTCCCGCCTCCCGTGGCCGGCTGTGCTGCCGCACAGGCCGCACCGCCCCACCCTACTTCATTGCTGGCCAGGCCATTCCTCTACTCACCCACACCTCCTGTTATTCTCCAGCGACGGCAGCCGGACCAGTAAACCCTCGTACTCCCCACCGCGTGGGCAACCATTGCCGAGTCTTCCCCAGCTCCATGTCGTTCCCTTCCTAGGCCTCGCCGTCGTCCACCACCATGGTGCTCTCGACGCGGCCTGGTCAACATGGTTAACGAACGACATCCACCGGCCGTGGACTGTACACGCAAAATAATGATTCCTCCACCTGACAGCTGGGACCCACCGGAAGGGCCTCTGTATTTCGTGAAAAAAACATTCCCCCCGCTGACATGTCGGACCCACCAGCTATATCTTCGCACGCAAGGAAGTGCCTCCTTATTACGGAAAAAAATGAATACCCACCTGCTAGATGGGACCCACCATAGTGGGAGGATGACTTGTGGGCCAACTAAGTTGACATGGACGGAGGGCTTTGTCAACTTAGTCAATATGAATGATTCTAGCTCCAGTGACCGTACGATATCCATCCAACGGCCATAGTGCTTCTTCAACCTCTGGTCTTCTTGCTCCAGCCGCCCAAAGCAGCGCCGGTCGTGCCGTGTGCTCCTGCCTCTCGTGGCCGGCTGTGATGCCGCGGAGGCCTCACCGCCCCCTACTACTCCCACCGTTGGCCCAGGGTATCCCACTACTCACCCACACCCCCTGTTATTCTACGGTGACGGCAGCCTCACGGTGCAGCCGAACCAGTGAACCCTTGTACTCCTCTGCGCGCGGGCTCCACTGCTGTGTCTTCCCCGGCTCTGCATCGTCCCCTTCCTAGGCCTCGTCGTCGTCCATCCCACCGCCCTGGTGCTCTCGTCACGGCGTGGTCAACATGGTCAACAACCGACTTCCAGCGGAAGAGTACTGTATGTGGAGAGGCTGACAGCTGGGTCCAGGTAGCCGCAAGGAAGTGCCTCCTTATTACGCGCAAAATAATTATTCCTCCACCTGACAGTAGGGACCCACCAGACGGGCCACCTTATTTCGCGAAAAAAACATTTCCCCCCTGACTGCTGGGACCCACCGGACGGGCCAGCGTATTTTGCGAAAAAAACATTCCCCGCGCTGTCAGCTCGGACCAACCGGAAGTGCCTCCTTATTATGCACACAAAAAAATGAATACTCCCCTTGCTAGCTGGGACCCACCATGGTGGGAGGCTGACTTGTGGGCCTACTAAGTTGACTGGGACGGGGGCCTTTGTCAACTTTAGTCAATATGAACGATTCTAGCTCCAGTGACCATACGATGTCCATCCAACAGCCGTAGTGCTTCTTCAACCTCTGGTCTTCTTGCTCCAGCCGCCCAAAGCAGCGCCGATCGTGCCGCATGCTCCTGCCTCCCGTGGCCGGCTGTGCTACCGCAAAGGCCTCACCGCCCCCTACTATTTCCACCGCTGGCCAGGCCCAGCGGCGACGGCAGCCTCACACCGCAGCCGAACCAGTGAACCCTTGTACTCCTCTTCGGGCGGGCTTCCACTTCCGCGTCTTCCCCGGCTCCCCGTCGTCCCCTTCCTAGGCCTCGCCGTCGTCCACCGCCCTGGTGCTCTCGGCGCGGCGTGGTCAACGTGGTCAAGGAACGACTTCCATCGGACGTGGACTGTACGTGGAGAGGTTGACAGCTGGGTCCACGGCTGTAGCAAGGAAGTGCCTCCTTATTACGCGGAAAATAATGATTCCTCCACCTGACAGCTGGGAGCCACCAGATGGGCCACTGTATTTCACGAAAAAAATGTTTCCCCCTGACTGCTGGGACCCACCAGCTACATCTTCACACGCAAGGAAGTTTGTCCATGCAAAAAAACAAAATGATTCGCCCCCCTGACCGCTGGGACACACCAGCGACACCTTCGCATGCAAAGTAGTGCGTCTGGGCAAAAAAAAGAACGATTCGCCCCCCCTAACTGCTGGGACCCACCAGCTACATCTTCGCACGCAAGGAAGTGCATCCGGGCAAAAAAAAACGATTCGCCCCACTGACTGCTGGGACCCACCAACTACATCTTCGTAGGCAAGGAAGTGCCTGAGAGTCGGGACCCACCTGGTCGAAGCGTACGTAGCGTTGTCATTCTGGTCGCGAACGTGTACGTACATACTGGTCGTTGTAGAGGCGCGCACGTGTCGTAGTAGAGGCGCACACGTAGCATGTATACGTACGTACAGTGACGAGGGTGTAAGAAAGAAAATACGGCCACGTACGTACATACGGGTAGGGTCTCGAACGCCTACTCGCGCATACGTACGGCTAGGGCTTGTGTACATGGCTGGGTCGGAATGGAGAAACAGCGTCGTCGTCGTGTTCATGGGGAGGCAATGGAATGCGTCGTGTTCATGGGGAGGCAACGGAATGCGTCGTGTTCATCGGGAGGCAACGGAACGCGTGGGAGCCAACCGGCTTGGACGGAACATGCGATGAAACGAGGCCTGGCGTACTTCACAACGGAGGAAATGGACCTCCTATGTTCGGAACGGGGTCCTGTTGATCGGGAGGGGTGTGGTGTACCGCAGAATGGAGGAAACGGACCTCCTATGGTCGAAACGGGGGTCCTGTTGATCGGGAGGGGTGTGGCGTACCGCAAAACGGACGAAACGGACCTCCTACGGTCGAAACAGGGGTCCTGTTGATCGGGAGGGGTGTGGCGTACCGCAAAACGGACGAAACGGACTTGTGTTGGAGCGCTACGGTCGAAACGCGGTCCTGTTCATCGCGAGGGGTGTGGCGTACCGCAAAACAGGACTCCACGGGATACTGTTCATCTCCACCGTCGACCTGCTCCAGCCTCCACGGGCTACTATCAACCTCCTCCAGCCTCCACGGGCTCCTGTTCATCCAGCCTCCACTGCGCGCTACTCCACCGACTACTGTCAACCACCCCTCCACGGGCACCCCTCCACCGTCTACTGTTCAACCACCCCTCCACGGGCACCCCTCCACCGTCTACTGTTCATCCAGCCCTCCACACCACAGGGTCCTGTTCAACCACCCCTCCATGGCAACCCCTCCACTGTATACTGTTCATCCAGCCCTCCACACCACGGGTTCCTGTTCATCTAGAGGTAACGCCACCGCTCACTGTTCATCCAAACCCCTCCGCAACGCTCACTGTTCATCCAATCGATGGGCTTCAGTTAGCAGCAGTAGCGAAGGAATCGCTCCATCGGGTTCAGTTAACAACCATCGATTGATCGCTCAGGTTCAGTAACGCGTAGCCTGCAGTGCAATCGCTCGGGTTCAGTTAGAGCCCAACGCCTCACTCGGGTTCAGTTAGAGCCAACGCCTCGCACACACGCACGTACGTACGAGAGAAACGTGCATCGCTCGGCCCCCGACCTCCCACCGTAACCGGCAACTCCCCGAAATTATCCTCCCCCTCGCTTCTACCACGGTTTTTTCCGTCATGGACGACCCAAAGAATGTCATGCAGCTGCTTCTCCGGCCCGCCCAGGACGAAAAGCCCATTTTTTGTCATGATTTTTTGTCATAGAAGTAGGAGCCCACCACATCTATGATGATACCGGGTTTTGTCACAATTATCGTCATAGAAGTGTCATATGTATGACAGGAAAAAAATTCGTTCGGCCAAAAATGTCACGGATGTGTCTTTTTTTGTAGTGCATGAGTGCAAATCCGGATTGGGAGAGAATCAGTCACAGAGTTGCACTTGTAGTTATCTAGTAGAGCTGCCATTTATGCACTTATACCAAACTCAGATCAGGCAAGGAAAATAACACAGGGCCGACACGGTCCTTTGAGGCTGTGACCATCAATTGTTGTGTTGGGTGCTTGTTTTGGTGTAGCTAAGCTTGCACTATAACAGGTAGCTCCCCCGTATGTGTTTTTGTACTGGGGGGAAACCAGCATATCTTCGCTACACACGTGTAGTTTGCATACGGTCCCGTCCGGATCACAGTCCACTACAAGAAAACCCATTTTTCATGATGATGTATGGGATTGTTAGAAGTTAGTTGTGGTCGATAAAGATCCCGCTGCCACGGCAGGGTAGGACAAAATATGTCATGCAAGTTTTTATAGCAAGCACGTATGACTATATACGGAATACATGCCTACATTACATTGTTGAATTGATGCAAGTTCTTATCGCAAGCACGTATGACTATTACATGATGAATTATCCAACATAATAATCCATCACCGATCCAATGCCTACGAGCTTTTCATATATTGATCTTTGCTAAGTTACAACTATTACTGCTGTTGTTACAATCACTATAAAACTGATATTGTCACAGTTACCGTTACTATTACTACTTTGCCATTACTATGAAACTACCATATTATTGTGCTACTGATCACTATGTTGCATATATTTAGTTCTCGGATGTGGTTGAGTTGACAACTCGACTGCTAATACTTGCAAATATTCTATGGCTCTCCTTGTGTCGAATCAATAAATTTGGGTTGAATACTCTACTCTCCAAAACTATTGTAGTCCCCTATACTTGTCAGTTATCAACAGGCGCGGGCGCAAGTGAAGTGTCGTCAGAACCCGCCTCCATCATGGGGTCGTCTTGTCGTTGAAGACCTCAGGCGAGCTGACCGGCAAGTCGGCCTCGATCCCCCTGGCATCGCGGCTCTGCCAGGCGGCCGCAATGGCGGCCACCTCGTGCTACACTCATGGTGGATGCGGTGCAAGGGAGGAGGATGTGGAGTGGCTTGTGTTGTAGAGTGGATTTAGCCAGGTGTGGTCGCCTTTAAATAGAAGGTTCCAATGATGCCAGGCATCCAAGTACGTCAATGCGCGGAGCCATAGTGGGTTTCTCGGCCAGCGAGACTCTTCTTAATAGCGGCATACAGACGGACGAGGCATTGAACATGCTTTGTAGATATCTGCCACGTCCCACCTAGTAAGGTTTCTCCAGGATTGAGCAAGCACGGACGCCGGGGATGCATCGCGGGCGGTGCTGTCGGCCAGCGCGTTACTTCAGTGGCGAAGGCAGTGTGAGGTCGTCTCCGCTCTGATCGCTTCAATGTGGAACGGTCGCTCTACAGCGACATGAATGCGGGCGGCTGGCGGAGGGTGGGAACGCGCGGGGGCGAGGAAGGAGGGGGTTTGTGTGGGTCAGTGTGGTCAGAAGAGAGCATGGGTGCTTTTCCGGATGCCCGCAAAGCCCCCCACATTTGTCTCCGATTTGCAGGAGAAAGTGCGTCTGGACCATCCTACACACCAATACGGGACCGCGCTGCGATCCGGACCGCGCGGTGCCGACATATGCGGGCGATTTGAGGGTCCGCATTGGAGATGCCCTAAAGCAAGAGTTTTGTCCTTAAATTTGACTTTTGAGGCATCTGCTAGAGATGCCCTAACAATATCAGCCCATGTTGCTTGCATTTTGAGATACTAGGTATTTTCCGCGGGTGTGAATTTCTTCACTGCGATTTTATTTCAGTAACTTTTTATTTTTATCAATAGGTATGAGGATACATGTCTTAATGTCTCTGGCCATATCTTGGATGGAAGTGTTTTTTACTTGCCGTCATTTTCTTCATTTTTACAAATCTCGTGGGCGCACTTTTCAAAGAAAATTGACATTTCTTTGCCTATAAGAGATTTCCTTAATCTTCCGATGTCATTACAATATCTTTTTGTGTGAGGACAAAATTAAAAATTTTCATTTATTATTATATGGTTGTTAATAGTAATACACACATTTTATGCCGTTGAATAATTTTTAAGTATAATACACATGATACGTTATCTTGTGAGCAAAACAGAATGTGGAACAATTTTGTCCAACAAGTCCTCTCGAACTCGACCACATTTTAGCACAAACATCATAACAAACTAAAATTGTCACTCAAGAACAATGTTTTCATATATTATCACGGAAATGCAGTAGTTTTACAAAAGAAAAATCTCATTAAAGGACCATGCAGCAAATTATGATATTTCGTGACAAAGGTGGGATGATTCAACTTTTTTTTCAGAGGCAATATTGGTTTCATGTCTCGGTATAGTAATGAATCCAATGTATGGTTATGATTGAACTTTTTGTATGGTTCAAAACTTTAGGCTCCCATTGCGACTAACATGGATATGGTTTCTAGAGACACAGCTCACCAACTTTCTAACATCGCTATCAGTATGCACTCCCTAAGTAGCACTACTCAACATTTGTTTTTCTTGTCAGGGTGACCCGTACCCTCAGATATTAGCACATGGACCTGTCCGAAGAGGAGGGCCTTTATAAATCTTCATGTTTCTCCGTCGACACATACTCTTGGGACATCAGCACACATCGCCCTTCTTCAAACGGATTAGCTTTCCATCTTACCTTGATGCAGTTACTTGTCTGGCTTCACTACACACAACAGGATCAACCCGGTCTTTCATATACTAGACGTTCAATTGTTTATTACTGTAGCATCATGTTTGAGCACGTGTGGGACTGGGAGGTCAAGGGAATCGGAATGCGTGGGGCAGCGAACTAATCTACACGACGAATGGAGCTTGTGCTTGCTGCTCAGATACACTGTGGAGCTGGTCAAGAGTAGCTTAAACTGTGCAACCAGCTAGCATCACGGTGTTATCAGATTGATCAGAAGTAGGAACAAGCAATTCACACTTCTATGAAATTCCATAAGAGCGGTTCATCTTCTGTAATTTGTGTTCTTCAATCGTTATCAGATGATGTGCTACATTAGTAGCTTGCGGCCTTAAATTTAACTTGTTCCTATTTTTTGTAAGTAAGAAGTAATCAGATTACGCTGCCGTTTTAAAGACCGTTCAACACGGAAATTACACTACAATTTGACATCAACGCTGAAACAGAAAATAGTACACATGTAGTGTTCGCTTAGTTCATATTTGCTAGGTATCAACCAAGAGGCAACACACTGACATGAAACATATTAGAAAGTAAAAGAAAAAATAGCTTCTTAAGCACAAGGAAATTAATATAAAATGTCATTTATCATGTGCTTGTTACAAATTTCTGCATATATGAAAAGCATCTGCACATGACACCAGTACATCGTGGTACAGGGGACATGATACAGTCGAAATCAATGGTTTCCAACTCCCTGCCCAACTGCCCCTACCAACCAAACATTTTACAATATACTCTTGCTTATAAACACGGGGCAGCGGGTTTGAGTTTACCACTTTCATTATGTATCAAAGAAAGGGCCACACATGATGAGCATATCAAAAGTAAGGGACATGAGTTAGCTTCTTAGACATTTGGGAAATCAACATGACAGTTCTGCCAGTGTAATCATACTATGTTACATGCTACAAAACTATTGTGCAGATATGAAAATAATGCACGTAACATATATTCTATTCGGGGGGAATCTGCGCCTAACATCTAACACCACTACAAAGAGAGATAATGAGAATAATGCACCTATAACAGTACAAAAAGAAATTAAACAGAGCAAAGCCTACTTATAGTTGATATCAATGGAAACCACCTCCACCCCAACCCCCTTCAGGCTAACCTCCTGAACCCATTCACCGTTGTAGACAATCATGAGTAGAGTTGTCCTTTACCGCGGACTCTGTTCTTAGCTTAGAGTAAAATGATCTTCACATTTATGGAATCTTCCATGATAACAGGATAAGAATCGCTCAGACCTAAGCATTTTGATTTATCTGCAACGATGGTAGGCCTGGAATTTCAGGAACGGGTGACTTTTTCTTCTTTATCTTATCAAACATCATTGCTTGCACTACTAGGGAAAAGGCTAGCAGCAGCGCGGGTTTTAGATGTGTCAGTAGCGCGGGTACCCACGCTACTAATAAGGCGCTACAGCTAACTCATAGCAGTAGCGCGTGCGCACCCGCGCTACTGCTACACAAGTGTAGCAGCAGCGCGGTTAGGTGAAGCTCGCTACTGCTAGTAGCGCTAGCGCTCTTTGGCTGGACGCGCTACTGCTACTGTGGCGCTGCTGCTAACTATTATACACTCGCTATTGCTAATTTAAGTAGTTTTTTTTTGGCATATTTGTTTTGTATTTAACAGGCTTTGTAGAAGAATCTTTAGCACATAGAAATGTCATCATGATACACATACAAATGCCTGCGAGACCACAAATGTAATCATAGCATGTAAATACAAATAGTCTCATCATAATCATCATCCAATACAAAGTGATATCTTGTCATCATCTCGAAAATAGTGATACATGCAAGTCTCGAATACTTGCAACTACAACAACGTCATCCATCTAAACAAAGGTATATGCAAGAAGTGCTATCACTATGAGTGAGAGCGGAACTATGCAGTACATGAGGTGGCGGTTACGAGTCCTCTCTCGTGCTAGCGTGAACTTCAAGTAACTAGCTTCTCCTTCTTGTCTGCTTCTGAAGCCTTTATGGCTGGCGCCCGTGAACCCATTCACTTGCGCCTGACACTCATGCCACTCGTTGTACACCCCCGGAACCTTCCCTTTGTACACGACATAGCATTTCCATCTCGCCATCAAGAAACTAGGTACCTGTTAGAGATGCATGTTCATGAAGAGGATGTACAATCATATATATGCAACAAAATATACTAGAGAAACACCGAAAAAGAAAGGGTTAGCAACTAGATGCAACATATACAGTATGCAAATTAATTAACTAGAGGTACGCAGGTCATCGTACGCAAACTATCAAAGTAGCGTTACGCAAGTTCGGCAGGGACCATGGACGATCACAAAGTTTCATCGCTACAAAAAGTATACAAGTTCAACCGACACATATCATCATCATCGGCATCATAAATCACTAGAAGTTCCATCCTTCCATATCATCGAGGACGAACCCTAGCTTCTTGAACGGCGTGAGGTCTAGACGTTGCATGCCTATGCGAGTTCGGACGTCAGCTCGCGATATAGGGCCGTGGTGGAACATCCCCTTCTCATCGACAACTTCTTTCATGATGATCGTCGCAATGTCGCTTTGGATGCGAAAGAAGTCATCTCTAAGTTTATAATTCGCTTCTCCATGAGATTCTAGCCACTTGTGGATATGATCATCATTTCTGCTGTTAATGCGAAGCTTTTGGTGATCCGTGTTGAACTGAATCATGAGATGGACGATGTAGAATCCATCCTTCTTGCTTGGTTTTGGGACATGGATGCAGGAGAAGTTAGTTTTATGCGCGAAACCCATCTTCTTGTTCCTTTGTTTCTTGATATGCACGTGGCCACCTCTAAAGCTGAAGCCTTGGAGAGCATCATCTAGAATATTCATTATGTGGGTGTAGTCCTTTTTCTCGTAGTCTCTGGAAGGGTCAAAATACACGGCGTGGGAGACTTGCGGGTAAAGAACGATAAGGATGGCGCGCCCGTTGCTGCGGGAAAAAGACACCTCAAATTATTCCCCATATGAGAGAGAAGGAATGATTGAAATGTACGAAAGGGTTGTCCGGAACTGACTTACTTTGGATGATAAGGCACGAGGACAATTTCCCGGTCCTTATTCTGTATCATGAAGTTTTGGAGGTACTCCCTAGCAGTTTCACGCTCAAAATCGCCGAGACTCAAGAAAGACTCGTGCATGTAGTACGGATCCTCCACACAGATTTGCGAGACTTCTTCACTCTTCATGACGGAGCTTATATGTAGCGCAAAAAGGCGGACGATAGTAAAATCAAGCCGCCTTGTTAGAAACATCTCAAAGATATGGTCAAACCGCAGGAAGAACACCTCCGCGGGCCGTGTGTCGACGTAGCACTTCCCCTCAGGCACACGAGCAGTGTATGTCGGATATCCTGGATCCTTTGAGGCTAGTAGGCTTTTCTCAGTCGACAGCACATGGTCGTGCAGTCTCCTGAGATCCCCTGATAGTGCCTCTAGCGGTTTCGGCGGTAGCATCGGCTCGCCCGTGAGATGGAACATGACCGCACCTTTCACGGGTACACGCTCTTCAGAATGCATCGTCTGGCTGCTGTGTGCTCTGGCTTGTTTGGAGGCAGTTACCTTCCCCGATCTCTTCCTCTCCTTTTTCTTGGGCACACCTTCCAGACCCTTCCTTAACCCCTGCCCAAGTGTTCCCGGGCTAAGTACTGAACGACCCTCGCGCCCGGCTAGTTGAGCCTGTGTTGAGGCGGCATCTTCAGGCGTGTCCTGTGAGGATTTCATGAAGAGAGACTTTTTGCAATCCATGGTACGACCATGCCCGGGCATATCATCCATATCCTCATGGTCTCGATGTCGGTGTCAGTACCATCATCGAGGCCGACCTACAAACCTTGCTTAGCAGTCAAATAGTCGAGGTACTCTTGTTCACCCTCATAATCCATCTCGTCTGCATCTTGGTCAGAAGGCCCAGTTTCTTCGTTGTTCGACATGTTTCCTATGATTAAGTGGCCTCATTTATTTCTAAAAGTATGAATAAATGAGAAATGACATGAAAAGAAATCTATGTGCCAGCACTCGATATGCCAACTATGTAGCACAAATCATGCCTTTATTCACGGGAAATTTCGGCATGACCTTTGCTAAAAAATGGACATATCGAGCGCCTGAAATTCACCGGAACGGAAATGAATCAACATTCCGGCGTAACATAGGCCACTCGGATCATTTTCCAAACATGACATGTCCAAAACATGACATATGCACATATCACATGTCCAGTTCAAATTTGCATATAAATTCAGCTAATTTTGAAACCTAGCTAAATTCATAACTAAATAGATAACCTAATTAATTAACATAACTGAAGAACCCTAGCAAAGAGGGGGGGTTTACAGAGAGTGCAGGGGCGAGGAGGCAAGCCCGACGATGGCCGGCAGGGGAGAGGAGGGAGGCGAGGGCCGACGGGTCGGGGGCGAGCGCGCCGGGGTCGGGGGCGAGCGCCGGCGCCGGAGTCGGGGGCGAGGGCCGGCCGGGTCGGGGGCGAGCGGCGGGGTCGGGGTCGGGGGTCGGGGGCTAGCGCCGGCGCCGGGGTCGGGGTCGAGGGCCGGGACGGGGGCGAGCGCCGGGGTCAGGGGCTAGCGTCGGCGCCGGCGGAGTCGGGGGCAAGCGCCGGGGCCGGGTCGGGCGCGGCGGTGCGACGGGGGAGAGAGAGTGGGCATTTGGGGGGAAATGGCGGGATGAAGCAGGGCGAGTGAGAATTTTGGGTTAAGTGGACGTAGCAGTAGCACGTTACGTCAGAACGCGCTGCTACTAACATCAGTAGCTGCAGCGGTTTAGGTAAAATGCGCTACTACTAAATTCAGTAGCTGCAGCGGTTTATGCAAAACGCGCTGCTACTACCGTCGCTACTGCCAGTTTTCCTTTTTCTTTTCCTTTATTTTATCCCACTTTTATTTCCCAAGGGCAGTGAACGAAGGGAGGGCGATATATATTGCATCATTTGACGGTTAAATATGTATGCAAAATAGGAACATATATATTATACATCATTGGACCCATGCATAATAATGGCTAAGTGTGTATACAAAATAGGAACATATATATATATTACACATCATTGGACCCATAACATACGTTTCCTCAGTGCTGACGTTTTCGTTTTTTGAGTCAGCTTCTTTCCCTTCTTGTTCGTCGAAGAATAATTGAGCCCCTCATTGTGACTTTGCCTTTTCCATGGAGTACGATTTTTCTTAGGTAATGTAGTATTGATTCTTCTTTTGACATATACTTCATCATCATCGTCATCTTCCCTCATTGGGTTGTCATACTGATCATAGTCTTCCTCGTTGGGGACTCCATCCATTCCAATGATGTTCCTTTTGCCTCTCCTCACAACAACACGGCTGGGATTGCGCGGGTCAGTTATGAAGAAGCATTGTGTCACGTGCTTAGCGTGTACCCATGGCTCGTTTTTTGCAATAGCGTTCACGGTAGCGCTCTTGGCGTCGGGTATAGTCATGGTAGTGAACATCCAGCTTTCTTTTTCGACATTCTTAGCCCATCTGACACGGAACATCGTCGTGTTGTGCAGTCCAGAGTAGTCAAGCTCCCAGATCTCCTCGACCCTTCCATAAAATCGTTCAGTTGTGCCGTTGTCGCTGCCGGTCATGCATTCCATCGTCACCCCTGAGTTCTGATCATCACTGTCCATATATTTTGCCTCCGTGTAGAACGTGTATCCGTTGATATCTTATGCCTGATAGGTTACGAGGTTGGGCGAGGGGCCATGTGCTAAGGCATATATGAGCAATCCGTCCTTAGAGCCCTCCTCCGGGGGATTAGCAATAATATGCTCTTTGAACCAATGCAGGAAAGTGGAGTTGTGCTCTCTAGTAACTTCGGCGTCCATCCTGCATACCCCCCGGTCACGATACTTCTTTGCGATAATTTCTTTGTGAAGTGTCACGAAAGGATCTACCTCGTCTAGGTGTTGTAGCACTACCAAGTTTGCTCTGTCAAAGTCGCCGCGTCGATCTGAGTATGCCACGTGCAGTTCCCTGCGACCGCTGCAGTGACCATCTCCTTCGAGCCTCCCATCGTGCTTGTTAACGGACAAACCAACACTAGCACCAGGCGGCTGGTCTGCGCCATATAGAAAATTCTCACAGAAAGAGATGCACTCTTGTGCCAAATAGCCCTGGACGATGCTTCCATCCGGACGGGACATGTTACGAACGAATCCTTTGATGATCCCATTCATCCTCTCAAACGGCATCATGTTGTGCAAGAATGACGGCCCCAGGTCTATTATGTTATCCACAATATGGACACACAGATGCACCATCACGTCGAAGAACGCGGGTGGGAAGTACATCTCAAGCTCATTCAGTATCACACGATCTCTTCCTGTAGCCTTTGGAGCTGCTTCACACTGATCGACTTTCAAGAGATGACGTTGAAAAAGTTGCAGAGACCAATAAGCGTGTCACGGACGTGCTTGTCCATTATCCCTCTAAGGGCAACAGGTAGTATCTGCGTCATCATCACATGACAGTCATGAGACTTCATCCCGCTAAACCTTTTCTTGTTCGTGTCTAGATATCTGCTTATCTTGCCACAGTAATCGGAACTAACTTTGACTCCGGTAAGGCACTTAAAGAATTGATTGATCTCAGCCTGACTTAAGGTGAAGCAAGAAGGGGGGCAATAATCCTCTTTCTTTATTTTCTTGACCTTCTTCTCCCGTGCCTCTGTCTCCGTCTCTGTCTCGTCTGACATTTTATGGGCCGGCATGTGCAGATCTTCCCTGATTTTCAAGTCTTGCAAGTCTTTTCTTGCCTTCGGCCCATCCTTGGTCTTATCCGGCATGTTCATCGGTGTTGCGAGCAAGCTCTCAAGGACATTCTTACAGATATGCATTTGATCAAGGCAATGAGGTGTATCGAGTTTGTGCCAGTACTCCAAGTCCCAGAACACAGACCTCGTCTTCCATACCTTCAGCAGCGGCTCCGGCGCCTTTCTCATCGTCTTTCCCGGCGCGGGGCACTCCTTCCAGTTTTTCAACAGCTCATCGATTTTGGCACCGCTCCGCTTACGTGGAGGTCCTCGATGCTCAGCGTAACCATTGAATAGATCTCCACGGTTTCTCCACGGGTCGTCCTGTTCAAGCCATCTTCGATGCCCCATGTACACGATTTTCCCAGACCCGCCATCTTTCCTTGAGGTTAGCTGCTGAGACGTCGTATCATCCATGCACCGCGTGCATCCGCAATATCCATGGCACACCTGGCCTGCCACATATTCGTAACCGAGATAGTCCTGCACTGTCATGATCAGCGCGGCTCTCATGTTGAAATACTCACCTTTGCTGGCGTCCCATGTCTTGGCCGGTGTTTTCCATAACCTGTCTAACTCCTCTTGAAGTAGCCCCAGATACAAATTAATATTATTTCCTGGTTATTTCGGCCCTTGAATAAGCATGCTCATGTGAATGTACTTCAATTTCATGCACAACCAGGGGGGAGGTTGTACATCCATACAAACACGGGCCATGTGCTATGGTTGGTGTTCTGGTTGCCAAACGGATTCATGCCATCGGTACACGCACCGAGCACGATGTTCCTTGCATCACATTCAAAATACCGATAGAAGTTGTTCAACGCTCTCCACTGGCTTCCATCCTTCACGTGTCTCAGCTTCGGATCATCTCCATTGTCGGGCTTCTTTCTCTCCGCGTGCCAGCGCATTAGCTTTGCTTCCTTGGGATCAAAAAAATACCTCTGGAGACGGGGAGTGATCGGTAAGTACCATACAACTTTCTAGGGACATTTCTTCCCGGCCTTCTTGTATCGAGAAGCATTGCACACCGGACAGCTTGTTTTTTTCACGTGCTCCTTCCGATAAATTATGCAATCGTTGATGCATGCATGGTATCTAATGTGTGGCAGATCAAGAGGGCACACGATCTTCTTGGCCTCATCAACACTAGTAGGACATAAATTACCCGCGGGAAGAACATCCTTTAGGTACTTGAGATGCTCATCGAGACTAGTGTCGGTCCATTTGTTTTTAGCCTTCGTCTTCAGGAGTTGGAGCGTGAAACTCAAGCGGGTCACCTCAGGATTGCAACCATCATATGATGGAGTGTTCAAGTCTACCACCAGTTGCTCCAGCTTAGCCTCCTCTCTAGAAGCAGCTCTCTCAGTACTCGTCTCCTTGCGAAGCAATGCTTGAACATGAGGATCCCGCACAATTGAACTTAGTACCGACGAACTCTGCTGCGTGGAGTCCATGTCGTTCTCTCCGCCGCCATGTCCGGCCCCTTCTCCTCCGCCATGTCCGTCCCCTTCTCCGCCGCCATGTCCGGCCTCTTCCCCGCCGCCATTATCGATCATCTCTTCGTCTTACCCCGTGTCATCATTGCCTGCCCCGTCGGCATCCTCAACATCGTCATCCTCATCTTCAATTAACCACCGAGTATAGCCATCCATGAAACCAGTCATGAGCAGGTGTGCTTCGACACGACCATCGTCATGGGGGTCGAGCCAAACTATTCCTTTGCATTTTCGACACGGACATAAAACCTCTATCTGGTTATTTTCTTTCATGTCCTGCACCGCCGACCGCAACCACCTGTCCACCATCGTTCCACTGACCATCGTCAACTCTGCACGGTAATAATAAACAAATTGATTATAAAAATGCATGCATGCATCAAAGTCATAAAAAAAATTTGGCATGACCTTCCCTAAAAATAGGACATATATGGATCTAGAGTTTGCCCGTAATTCGCCGAAACGGAAATAAATCGACATTTCGGCAAAACATAGGCAACTCAAAAGCACAATTTGGCGGCGTCAACTCATGCCACACACACAATTTCCACAAACATATCACACACACATAAACATATTTCCATTTTGCAAAAGCATGAAATTTTCATCACCTCTATCTCGATCGAGATCGAGCACACGGCGGAGATGATGTTGTAGGGAGATCAAAAGTGCACAAAGCTCTTCTTGACAAATATAGATATAGTTATGGGGCAAATAGGTCACTTAACTAAATCCTACATCTACCTAGCTACCTAATTTGGGAGGAGACAACTTCAACTAGTGGAGGGGGAAGGAAAAAGAGAAAGGAGATGCATTAATGGAGGTGGTGTAGTTATGTAGGAGTAATGAAGAGAGAGAAAGGTGGATAGAAGAGAGAGAGTAATGGGGGAGAAGTATTGAGGAGAAGAAGAAGAGTGAGAGTAGGAGCATGTGGTGGAGGTAGGGGAAAGGGAAGAGAGGAGGGGGAGGTAGGAGGAAGGGAAAAGAGGAGGGGGAGGTGAGGGACGGGTGGGGAAAGGTGTTGGGTTGGTGCGGGTTAGCAGTAGCGCGGGACATAAAACGCGTTGCTGATAAGGATTTAGCAGCAGCGCGCTTTGGGATACGGCGCTACTGCTAACTGGGACAAAAAAGTGTGGCAATTTGAAATTTACCAGCAGCGATCCCGGAAAAAGCGCGCTACTACTACATACTTAGCAGTAGCGCGGTTCTTGCGACCGCGCTACTGCTACTTAGAGTTAGGTGAACACCGCCGGTCGATATTTGTAGCAGCGCGTTTTAGGCCGAGCGCGCTACTGCTAAATCCTTATCAGCAGCAAGTTTACAGGACACGCGCTACTACTAGTTAGCAGCAGCGCTCCTTTTTGAACCACGCTGCTGCTAAGATTCTGTGTATAGGCTTTTCCCTAGTAGTGTTGGGTCATTAGAATTAGCCCTGCAATAAAAGCCGAGTTCTAGAGCACGCATCTTACAACCCGGCACGGATCAACCACGCCGGCCTCAACAAGGTCTTCGGACTTGTCAGTCATCGCATTGTGCCCCACTCGCCACTCGCTTTCAAGAATCTTCTCTACCATAGCTGAACCATCTGCACCAGCATTGCGAGCTATTCATCATAGCTGGGACAAGGAGTGCCTGGAACATTATTTCACAAATTTCAGATTTAGCAAGATATGCAATTAATACATGAAGTTTATGTAGGTAAAAAAAACTGTTACGAATGCTCAAATAACTGAGCACTTCGAACACATGCTTCTTTATGCTCGTCAGACACCATAACTGATTAGCAAATTATATATTTTAGGTATAGGATGTTTACATGCGCAAAAGTGGTCATTTTACAAACAATCAGCGGTGAATACAATGATTGAGCAACCATACTGCAGATAAGATATAAGAATAATTGCACGGATAACCTCCCATACCCGCAGTATTCACACCGCAGATATAGGGATAATTGCAATGGATAACCTACCTTCCCCACAGTATGTACACCAATCTTCTCTTCCGGGTCATCCACGAGATCCATGATACTGGGAATATGCTTTCATAGTTCAACATATGTTAGACCACCACCAAGTGTGATGCCTTCGCTAATGGCTGCAAAAGTTGCATTCTTTGCATCCTCCACTCTCAGCTTTCTATCCTCAAGTTCAGCTTCAGTGGTTTCCCCTACTTGAATAATCCCTAAAACTCCTCAGACGCCCGCAAAGAGAGGAATATGGGAGAAACTTAATACAAAAATTAAAATGATTTCTGCCTTATGCACTTCTCGGTCCTGAAACTCTATGTAAATCATAGGAGAAGTGATTTCTTCGCAGTTTAAGTCATACTCCCTCCGTCCCAAAATTCTTGTCTTAAATTTGTCAAGATACGGATGTATCTAATACTAAGATGTGACTTGATACATTCGTATTTAGACAAATCTAAGACAAGAATTTTGAAACGGAGGGAGTACATAAGAAGACATGTGATGAGCTTGAGAAGCATCCGGCACGTTCTGAAGATTAATTGTTGTCAGCCACCATTACTTGCTTTTCCTCTGACCATTCTTCACAATTCTTAGCTGGCTATGCCATCTCCATAAATTCCTTTGGGCGTGCCAAAACCACAACCACTTTTATTAGGTACGGTCCGTAGGACTTGATGTACAATTCGACACAAAAAAGAAAGAGTGAGAAACCTCGCATATATAGAGGTCCATCGACACCAACATCTCTTATGAAATTTGCTTCAATGTCTTGCCTCCTCCCCGCTCTTCAATCTTGTTCCTTTGCGTGCCATGGTGCCAAACGTGATACCAGCTTGCAATGCAAAGATGGAGAATGTCACCTAACAATCTGGGCTTGGAAGCATTAGGAAGACTTTGTGTACGTCGGATGGGGCTATATCTCTGTAGCCTGGTTAGTTTTCCGGAATATAGTTATATTTGCACGGCTGCCCATCCAAGATATACGCCTGTAGAGAGGGTTGAAGCACCAACGGGTCACAACTACATGGTACTACAATTACTGCACAGACTGCATTTGTCATTTGTTGCATCTCCAATTTGTCGCAAATAACCATGACTGTAGCAGTCCGGGTTGGGAGAGAATCAATCACTGAGTTGCACTTGTACTTAGCTACTATACCTGTCATTTAAGCACTGGCGGAGCTACGTGCGAGCAAAAGCGTGCCGTCGCCCGCCCTACCCAAAAGCAAAGCAGTAAATTACTATGCCCTGGCGTCACTGCGTCAGCAGTCTGAATGCATATGAGAGGCTGACTTTTCCTCATGTTACTCTGCGTGAATATAGAAGGACTTGCCCAATTGCAAATTGCAACCCAGTCTACGAGGCACGCAGGCAGCACTGCATTGCGTACTCTACTTCAGAATAAAAAAAGCACTGCATTGCCACATCCAATTTCCTTACACTCCATATTCAGCTACGTCAGGCCGCAGCTGCACCATCACATATTCACATAGTTATTGTGCCCAAATAATTACTCCCTCCGTCCAGAAATACTTGTCGGAAAAATGGATAAAAATAGATGTATCTTGAACTAAAATACATCTACATACATCCATTTCTCTAACAAGTATTTCCGGAAGGGGGGAGTACCTTTCTTTCCCCTAATAGTTATAGGCTATAAATAACTAGCCATGGGTAAGGCCAGTCAACAAAGAACTGATTTGGATTTTGAAAGAAAAAGAGATGCTTCAGAATTATGATGGTTTTCGAAATAACTGAGCATAGTACTCACTCCGTTCGGAATTACTTGTCACAAAAATGGATAAAAGTGAATATATCTACAACTAAAATATATCTAGATACATTTCTAGGACGAGTGATTCTGAACGGAGGGAGTAGCAACTAAGCAGTATGGTTTAAATTGTAAATTTTCGTGTGTCTCCTTTAGGTTGGCCCGCCCAACTATTACGTTGTAGCTCCGCCACTGCATTTAAGCACTTGTAACCAGCGTGTACCAAACTCAGATCATGAAAGGAAAGTAACACAGGGCCGACACGGTCCTTTGAGGCTGTGACCATCAATCGTTGTGCCCGGCTAAGTTATTTTACCGGTGCTGGGAGCTACCGGTGAAGTGCTGGCCAATGAAATGTTGCCAGCTAATTTTCTGTGTGCCACTTATCCAATGTATTCCACTGCTTTCTCATTTTTCCAACTTTGTATTTTTTTTCACCTTGGTCCCATGCACAGACAAGACAACCCTAACACACGCATCTTTTTCTCTGTGCACAGCCCCGACGTGGACCTTATCCTTGTCTGTACTTATAAGAACCAATCACTATTAATTTCCTTTTGATAATTTAGATGGTTCATATCTTGGAACCAAAAATTATTTTTTTGAAACTTTTTATATATTTGAACTCATGATTCCAAGATCTTTAGAACAAGTTTAATTTTGAATACTTTAGAAACACGTTCAAATTATGACAATTGAAACCACTTATTTCACTTAATGTGTCTCAGTTATTATTTTATTATTTTATAAAAACAAATATCAATAATTGGAAAGAAAAATTTCGATATGTTGTCAGATTTCAGTTGGTTAATATGTTTCAGTCATCAAAATCGCTTTCACGAGACATATTTCACTTACTTGGAAAAATCAATCTCATAAGTAGCATTTAAAAACATGACTTCCTATGTTATTCCAATTTCAAAACACATCAGCTTCTCGGAAAGTAGTTTCACACATTTTAAAAATAACACTTTCATTTATTTGACAAAAGTAAATTTCATATATAACACATATTTTAGAACACTTAACTATTTCATATATCAGACATGTTTTCTTTTTCAGAAATCACTGGTAATTTCAAAAGAAATCAATTTTGCATGTTAAAAAAATTCCGCTTCACACTTTGAAACAATCTCTTCCATAAAATTAAATTTAATTTCAATTATTTCACAGATGGATTTCTTAGTTATTTGAATTTCAAAATATATCAGTTTCACAAAATTATTTTCACAATTATTTCAAAAGTAATTTCACTCTTTTTTGAAGAAATAGCAGTTCTTTCGAAAACAATATTTCAATTATTTCAAGAGCTAATTCCACTCATTTAAAAATAATAATTTCAATCATTTCAATAATTCCAAAAACCAAATTCAATTCTTTCAACGGACATATTTCAAAAATACAAAAACATAATGTTAACTTATTTCAGAAATAAATCGTTTCACTTATTAGAGGTTTCATATATCACGTGAGAGAAATTTCAGTTCTACTATTTTCCTTTAAGCAAACAATATCTCAGGTATAACATATTTCACTAGTTGAACAGATCACACATAACCCATTATATTACAAAGTGTATAAAAGATATTTCAGAAACAAGTGTTCATCTATTTCACTAGTTTCAAAAGTAACAAACTTTATTTGCAAACTGATTTCAGCTGTTTAAGTAGCATTTAAAAACATGATTTCCTATGTTATATCAATTTCAAAACACATCAGCTTCTCAGAAAGTAGTTTCACACATTTTAAAAATAATACTTTCATATATTTGACAAAAGTAGATTTCATATATCACGCATATTTTAGAACACTTCACTATTTCATATATCAGACATGTTTTCTATTTCAGATATATACCCGTAATTTCAAGAAAAAACTATTTTGTATGTTAGAAAAATTCCGCTCCACACTTTGAAACAATCTCTTCCACAAAATTAAATTTAATTTCAATTATTTCACAGATGGATTTCTTTGTTATTTGAATTTCAAAATATACCAGTTTCACAAAATTATTTTCACAATTATTTCAAAAGTAATTTCACTTTTTTTTGAAGAAATAGCAGTTCTTACGAAAACTATATTTCAATTATTTCAAGAGCTAATTTCACTCATTTAAAAATAATAATTTCAATCATTTCAATAATTCCCAAAACCAAATTCAATTCTTTCAACGAACATATTTCAAAAATACAAAAACATAATGTTAACTTATTTCAGAAATAAATCGTTTCACTCATTAGAGGTTCATATATCACGTGAGAAAGAAATTTCAGTTCTACTATTTTCCTTTAAGCAAACAATATGTCAGATATAACATATTTCACTAGTTGAACAGATCACACATAACCCATTATTTTACAAAGTGTATAAAAGACATTTCAGAAACAAGTGTTCATCTATTTCACTAGTTTCAAAAGTAACAAACTTTATTTGCACACTGATTTCAGCTGTTTCAGAAACAAAAAAATTAACTTGATTTCACATAATCAAATAACAAAAAATTGGATCCATTCGTCACCTTCTTACACAATTCATAAATCATGTCTTGCAAATCATGCTTCAATGGATTTCATACACAATCCACAACAAAAAAACCTATTCACTCTCAGTTCTCGTCCAAAAACAATAGCCGGTGCTCTCTGTCACAAAACTATCGAGATCTGAAGTTGAAGGAGCAGGGGAGGCCGTTTATCTGGTAAATAAAAGAAGGATGGCGGGTCCGAAGAACCCCGATGGGCGACTCCGGCGACTCGGTCGGTGGCGCCGGCACGCCTCCCCTCCCCGGTGCTCCCTCCGCCTCCGCCCCTTCCGTGTCGGCCGGTGTGCTCCCCGCCCTGGCGCGGCCGCAGCAGCCCCTCCCCCGCCCGCTCCGGCGCTGGCCGGGCCCGTGGCACCCCCCGCGCCCCGCTTCCGTTGGTCCGACTGCGCGGATGACGAGCCCTTCCCGCCGCCCGCTTTCCCTCCGCCCGCTCTGCCTCGGTCCCTCGCCGTGCCGTGGTGCTTCGCCGGGCTGGTGGCTCAGCCCCCCTCGTGCGGGGTTCTGCCGCCACCTCGCGGGCGCCGCAGCCGCCGGCGACGCCCTCGAGCCTGTCTCGGGCGGGCGGTGCCAAAGGCAGGGCCTTGGCTGGTGGTGCGACTCGGCGCCGGTGCGGTCTCACCTGGGGCGTGGCTGGCCGCTCTGACTGGGGGGCCGCCCGCTCCTCCTGGTGTCGCCTGACAGCGGCGGTCCAGCCGGTGCCCCCCCCCCCCCCCCGCCCTCCGCGGCCCTGTCTCCTCCTCTGGCGTCGGCGGCTCCCCCAAGATTCTCTCCCTTCCGCCCCTTCATAGCCTGTTTTGGGACGTCGGACTTGCGGTTCTGCGCTGCGCGCTCCCCTCCCGGTGACCTGCCGGCTCATGCCGGCGGCGGCAGCGGCGCCTGCCATGGGCAGGGAATCCCTTAGGGCGAGGATGCGTGCCCTCCTCGTGGGCCAGGCCGCCCTCGTTCCTGGGCTTCTGGGCCCCGGCCCATCCCTGCAGCGTGGCCCGTCGGGTGGCCTGCCCCCCTCCCTCCTGGGCCGCCAATCTGCCGCTGGGCTACGCGTTTGCCCTAGGCCCAGGGAACCAGTTTGCTCGATCTGGTTGCCTTGTGGCCTTCCTCGGCCTCCCGTTCCCCTCTCCGCCGCCTCTGCCCGTCCCCCCGACCCGATCCCCCTCGGCGCCGACCCGATCTCCCCCGTCACCATCCCTCCCCCCGTCCGGCGCCTTCCTGCCCCCCCCCCCCCTCGCCTCCGGCTTCCGGCCCCACCCCGCCGCCTGCGCCCCACCCCCCTGCCGCGCCCCCCCCCCCCCATGCCGCGGGAGTGTGGCGATGGGGTGGTTCGCTCCAAGCGTCGGGTCGGTGACCGCCAGGAAAGCTCGCGCCCCTCCCTGGACTCCCTAAGGCGCGAAGAGGAGCTCCGTCGGGAGCTCCGGGAACTGCAGAAGGGCCGACGCTCCCCCTCCCGCCGGGAGGGCCGGGGTCGTTCCCGCTCCCCCTGCCCGGCCGCCTCGGGCGACTGGCGTGCACGTCGTCACTCCCCGTCCTCTTCTCCGCGCCGGGGACGCTCGCCCTCCCCATCCTGGCCTGCTCGGCCGGCCTCCCCCCGCGCTCAGCCCCCCCCCCCCCCCCCCCCCCCCCGCCGTCCGATGCTCTCGCCCCGGCGACGGGTGGTGGCGCTGCTCGTGGACATCCGGGTCCGGCCAAGAAGAAGAAGCGCCGGGGTGACCGCGGCGCCCCGCCCGTGCCCCCCTCAGCGGCCCCGGGTTCCTCCACCACCCCCGGGCCCGTCTCCGGCCTCCCTCGCCTCCCCCCCTGCTTCAACTGTGGAGTGGGGGGCCACTCTCAGGTCAACTGTGTCAACCCCCAATGTTGCTACCTCTGCAAGGATCTGGGGCACCCTGCTCTCCTGTGCCCCGATAGACCGGTGGTGTCGGAGCTTATGATGTACGGCCACGGCATCGAGGGGCTTGGCTTCTTCCACCTCGAGGTCCCTCATGTTCCACCACCTTCCCCGACCCTCCAGGCGATCGTCACTGTGGTGGACGGGGTGGCCTTCCCCGAGATGATCGAGGCTGAGCTGAACCACCTCTACCGCCACCAGTGGGACTGGGCGGTCACCCCCTCCGCTGGCCACATCTTCACCGTCGTCTTCCCTGACTCGGTCAGCTACGGCTACACGACCCGGTTTCCGCGGCGACTTCCTCCGAGGTGAGAGACATCCCCAGTGTTGGCCTGGTCGTCTACCCGGCTTCTTCCCCATGCTCTCCCTCATCAACGACTCTCGTCACACTGGGTCCGGAGTCGGCCCCCCTCCTGGCTGCCACTCCGGATCCCAGTCTGCTGCAGTCTGAGCCATTGGCTCCTCCTGAGGTGGTTGTAGCCCCGGTGGCCGACGCCCCCCCTCCGGCGTCCCCCCCCCCCCCCCCCCCGCGGCCGCTCAGCCCCCCCCCCCCCCCAGAGGACCTCCCGCCTCTGCTGCTCCCTCCCTTGGCTCCGACCCCGACAACGACCCTCCTCAGCTGCGCCAGGCCCGCTCTTCTGTCCTCTCCCGCTGGGGCACTGACCACGAATGGGGAGGCCAGGGTAACCACTCCCGTGGCCGCCCAGCCACCTCCTCCTCGGTCTGCTGCCTACTCTCGCCGGGCCGATCGGCCTCCTCCCCGGTGACTGCGTCTCATAGGAGTGCTCGGTTGGATGCTGCTCATCCCGAGGGTAGTCCGGCTCTGCCCATGTCAGAGCGGGCGGAGATCCGGGCTGCTGCGCGGAACCTGGAGCCAGGTACGCCCGCCGTCCCCCCCCCCCCCCTCAGCTTCTTCTTGCTCCTTCATTGCTCTCGAGTCGATCCCTCTTGGCAACCTTGCGAAGGTGGCCTCGGACTCTGCGATCATTTTTCGGGGGGAACTCGATCCCCCTTAGTCCAGATTGCGGCAATCCGCGCCCATGAGATCCTGGATGGGAAGCTCACGGAGGCCTGTGCGGCTCTCCTCTTGCCCCCTGTCCCTCCCTCCTCCGGGGAGAACTCCCTCCGGGCGGCACCGCGGCTGATTGGTGCCCCCCGGTGGGAGGGGCCGAAATCCGGGGCCGCACCCGCTCTCGCACTGCGGCTCTCCGTGCCCAAAGTGCCTCTCGCGTTCTGGGGTCAAGCAGCCCCCCAATGGCACCTTAATGCATGCTCTGTTCTGGAACATCCGCGGTTTCGGCCATGATGGCCGACGCCGCCAACTCATCGAATATATGCGTGATGAACACATTAACATTGTTGCCATCCAGGAAACCATGCTTCTTGAAGTCTCGCTTCCTGAGCTTGACCGTCTGAGCTCCCACCTCTTTACGTGGCATTGGCTCCCTTCTAGTGGGAGCGCCGGCCACTCGGGTGGTATCCTTTTAGGCGTAAAGGATGCCACCTTTGAGGTGGGCAGCATGGACCGGGGGGAGTTCTTCGTGAGCATGGAGCTCTTCGAGAGGTCCCTCAACTTCAAGTGGGAGGTCATCATAGTCTACGGGCCCGCAGACCATAGTCGGTCTGCCGCCTTCCTCGAGGAGCTCCACCAGAAGATTTCCTTGGCCCCCCTCCCGGTGGTGGTTGGTGGCGATTTTAACCTCCTCCACATGGCGAAGGACAAGAGCAATTCCAATGTCTGCTTTGCCCGGATACAGATGTTCAATGACTTCATTGCCGACCTTGGCCTCCGCGAGATTGACCGGATTGGTGCCAGATTTACTTGGACCAACCGGCAAGCCTCCCCGACCCAGTCCGTCCTGGACCTAGTCCTAGTGTCCCCGGATTGGGACCTCCGTTGCCCCTTAGCTTCCCTCCGCGCCATCACCAGGATTGGCTCGGACCATGTTCCCCTTCTCTCTTCTACTGACGAGCGTCCTCCAGTCCCCCCTCGAATCCGGTTCGAGACATTCTGGCTCTCTCAAACCGGGTTCATTGAGGCGGTTGGCACTCGGTGGATCAAGGCTCGCTCCCACCCCCACTCCCCCCCCCCCCCTCCCTCGGCCATTGTCTCATGGCACTTCTGCACGAAGCTGGCCCGTCAGCTCATGAAGGGGTGGGGCGCTAATCTGGGGCGTGACCTTCATGAGCGTAAGAAGACTTTGTTATCAGCGATCCAGGCCCTTGACCTGCACGCTGATTCGGTTGGGCTTTCTCCGGATGAGTGGCTGTCCCGGTACGACCTGGAAGACCAGCTCTTCGTGATCTATACCGATGAGGAGGCCTATTAGCGCCTCCGGGGTGCTCAGAAGTGGGTCTTTAAGGGCGACGCGAATATGGCATACTTCCAGGCCATTGCCAACGGCCGCCGTAGACGCAATACCATCCCTCTCTTGTGGGAGGGGAGACACTTCTGCAGACCCCCCGCGACATTCGGTCCCACGTTGACGGATTTTATAGATCCTTGTTCTCTGCCGCTCCTCGGAGCGGCCTTTCTCTGGCCCACGACTGTTGGGCCGGTTCCCAGTTGCTGTCTGAGGCGGAGAACGCGGCCCTGATGGCCCCTTTCTCCGATCAGGAGGTTTGGGAGGCCATTAAGGGCATGAACTCCTCTCTGCACCGGGACCGGATGGACTCCCTATGAGATTCTTCCAGGGCTTCTGGAACGTGATTAAACCGGAGGTCATGGCTATCTTCGACGAGTTCTACGTTGGCTCCATTGATCTCGGGCGACTCAACTATGGGATCATCTCACTCATCTCGAAGGTTCTCGAGGCGTCTGACATTTGCCAATTTCGGCCGATCACGGTCATTAACGTCATCTTCCAGATCCTGGCTAAAGGGTACGCCAATAGGGTGACCCTGCTGGCCGACCGTGTCACGCACCCCAACCAGACGGCTTTCATTAAGGGCTGGTACATCCTGGATGGGGTCCTAGTCCTTCATGAAGTCCTCCATGAGGTCCACTCCAAGAACCTCAAGGCGATCTTTCTGAAGATTGACTTCTATAAAGCTTATGACACGGTTAGCTGGCCCTTCCTTAGGGAGGTCCTTCTTCGGAAGGGCTTTGACGACCGGTGGATCACTCGTGTCATGCAAATGGTCAGGTGCGGTCGTACGGCCGTGAACATCAACGGCGAGATTGGCCCTTTCTTCCCCACCCTATGTGGGGTCAGACAAGGAGATCATTTCTCCCCGTTCTTGTTCAATATGGTCGTGGACGCGCTGGCATCCATCCTTGATAAGGCGAAAGCCGCGGGCCATATTCGTGGGATCACTCCCCACCTCGTCGGTGGCTCTAGGATCTCCATTCTCCAATATGCCGACGACGCTATCATTATGGTCGAAGGCTCGGAGAACGATGTCGCCAACCTCAAGTTCCTCCTTCTCTGCTTCCAACAGATGTCGGGTCTCAAGATCAACTTTGAAAAGAGGGATGTGATGGTGATGCGATACCTCCCCGCCGAGTCTGTGGCCATCGCCAACAGGCTTAATTGCTGCATGGGCTCTTTCCCCACTACTTACTTGGGGACGCCCATTAGTGACTCCAGGCTTACCGTCGCGGACTTGCGCCCCGCCGTGGCCAAGCTCCAAACACGCGTCGAACCCAGGCAGGGGCGGTGGCTGTCCAAAGCGGCCCGGACTATCCTCATCAATTCTTCCCTCTCCAGCCTCCTCTTGTTCCTAATGGGTTTCTACAGCCTCCACGAGACCCTTCACAAGGAGATTGTCAAGATCCAGTCTCGCTTTTACTAGGCGGGCGACAAGGAGAAGCAGAAATACCATATGGTCAGTTGGCCCGACATTTGCAAGGCCCGGGAGCAGGGGGCGTTGGCATCATGTGCTCTAAACGGATGAACATTGCCCTCCTCTCCCGCTGGCTCTGGCGAATTTCACAGGGGCACGGTGGTCTTTAGCTTGACATTATCCGGAACAAATACCTGCGCGGGCAGCCTCTCGCCTTCTACCAGAAGTCCGGAGGCTCTCAGTTCTGGCAGTCGATCGTCCAGCTTCTTCCGGTTCTCCGTATCGGGACTTCCATCTCGGTGGGATCTAGAACCTCGATGCTGTTCTGGTTTGATCGGTGGGCCGCTGACACTCCCTTCGCGTCTCGCTTCCCTGGTCTCTTCTCCATCTCCGTTGACCCCGTGATCTCCGTTGATAGGGCCCTTCTTGACTTAGGGCGCCTTGCTTTCCGACGGGCCTTTGGCCCAATGGAATCCGCCGTCTGGCGTGAGTTACTTGATTGTATTGCTCTCCACGCACCCTCGCTGGGTGGTGGTCCTGACCTAGTTCGGTGGCGCCTAGAATCTTCGGGCCAATTCTCCACCAAATCTCTCTACCTGGCCATCGCACCGTCTACTGCCCCCCTCCCTCTCTCGATGGTTTGGTCCATCCGCTTGCCGCTGAAGATCCGCATCTTCATGTGGCAATAGATTCGTGGCCGGATCCCGTCCGGGGTGGAGGTGCGCAAGCGCAATGGCCCGGGCACTGGCCACTGCCCGCTCTGTGGGGTTCCCGAAGACTCGAACCACATTGTCTTCTCCTGCGTGTCCGCCCAGTTCCTCTGGAGCTGCTTTCACGAAGTGGTCGGTGGAGATTGGTGCCACACCAACTTCCCTGACTTATTTGACGAACTCCAGTCGTCCCCCGCGACTTCTCGCCACATTAGGTGGCTTGAGATTGGGGTCCTCGCCTGGACCCTCTGGACTATTCGCAATAAGCTTGTGATTCAGCGCACTCCTCTTCGTCGGTCTACTGACGCTCTCTTCAAACTCTCGGGTTTCTTGCAGCTTTGGCGGCCGCTTAGCCGCCCCCTGGACCGCGACGCCATCTCAGCCTTCATCGCCGACCTCCAATCGATGGCCGTCCGCCTGTCACCGCCGCCCCCGCCGCCTCCGCCGGAGCCTGACTAGTCGTCTTCTTCGTCCGGCATTTGCTGCCTTTTTTATTTTTTGTTTGGGCTTGTTGAGCTGTGCCCTCAGCAGAATCTGTGTACTTGTTCATGAGACTTGGGTGTGTGCGTGTGTGTGGACTTGACTCTATTTATGTGTTTTTGGCGGTTTGCTTATCTATAAAGCGGGGCGAAAGCCTTTTTTTTTAATTAAAAAAGGGTTGTTCTTCTCATGCAAAATAAGAAAAGATATAGTACATATGGAGAGAGGTTAGGGGAGATGGGCTTCGTCACTCACCAGATCCGGTGGAGGTAGTGCTTGGAGTAGACGGATCCGGCGACAACCATGCGCGGGGAACTGTCCTGGTCCCCGTGATGCAAGGATCCACCAACGGCGAGCACGTCGTCCGGGGAAGCAAGGATGCCGGTGGACGAGCTTCCGTTGGGCAGGATCGAGGAACCTCACCGGATCCAAGAGAGGGAAATGGGAAGGGATCTGGTGCCGGCCATGCCTGGAAGTCGCCGGATCCGGCGGCGACCGTGCGCAGGGACACGTAGTCGTGGCTGCTGCAAGATCCACTCACGGCGAGCACGGCGGCCGGGCAGCAAGGACGAAGGACGACGGGGCACTCGCGCTGGCACGTAGCTATTGCCGTCGGCAGAGTTGGATCCGACGACGGCCGGCGTTGGAGAAGACGCGCAGCCCAGCCGCCGGTTCCGGATGAAGAGGCGAAGCACTAGTTATTGGATCGAGCGAATATTCTGAAGAGGGAGGTCGTGGGTAGGCAGATATTTATTCGGGCGTGGGGTCCATAGGCTATGTCTATACTACTCTATAGTGTACGAGTTTTGAATTTGGTTCCCTTTTATCTCCTCCTATCATCCCAAACCAAATATCAACCGTTGATTCAGCTCGCTGTGCTAAAATCTACCGTCAAATCTTAACTAGACCCAATCCAACGGCTAAGATCTCACGGATTCGCACTCGTCCCGCGCGCGCTCAAGCTTTGGGCGCAATCACCGCGCGCGCGAATGGTTTTCTAGAAGCACCCAGAGTGTCCCCACCTAAATAAAATACCGATACAAAAAACAAGTCCCGCACCATCTCTCCTCGCTGAAGCAGACTCTGTTTCTTCGCATCAACGCGCCCCCGCTGTCGCTCCGTACTCGCGCCGCCACAACTCGACAGCTCGGCCCTCCACCGCCGGCCGCGACAAGAGCTCCCCAGTTTCTCATCTGTGCCAATTCGATTCCAATCGCTCAAACTTGGGCTGCCCAGAAGTTTCCCCTCAGGCGCTTACCATCCCTGAGTACTGTTCCACGTGCTCACCGCCACCGCTTCCTGGCATCTCCGCCCATACGTGCCTCAGGCTAATCCACCCCGGAAGTTGCTGCCGCTGCAGGTGCTAGCAGCCGGATGGTATACCAGTGCAGCCCAACCGATATGAGCACAACCTCACGCACTAGCAGCTTCGATGTGAAGAGGTAAGATACCATTGAAAAATTATAGAAGTGGTGCTAACTTCTTTAATTTTCTGTATATCTTCTATTACTGTATATCAGATGCCATGAATCTGAACCCAGATTTTGTATTTCAGTGTAGAAATCAAGAAATATGTCAGAGCATATTCTGCTCACCACGTGTTTGAGTTTATGTCCACAAAGTTTTTTTTTCCGTTTAATTTCTGATATACTTCCGTGTAAGTGTTATAGCCAATTTAGAAGCTCATCTTCATTGATTTTAACGTTTGATATATATATATATATATATATATATATATATATATATATATATATATATATATATATATATATATAGGCAAAATAGTTACTACCATCGGTGGTAGTTACCTCCGTCCTCCGTGCCATCCGATTGCATTGTGATCCGTGCAATTCTTAGCGGGTCATGGAAAGGGAATGAGTGGATTTCTCGTGCCCGCTTCGTGGGTTAGTTAAGCTAGCTCCCGATTTTCTTGCTTCCGCTGAGCGTTTCTTTCCTCGCTACTTATTTGGATCAGGACGCCGGGTACCATCCCACGAGAAAAGGATTGGATCTGGCATACAGAACCAAAACAAGCTCGTCTATCTCAACTACCCAATCAAAAAGTGCACCTGCTAGCAGAAAGGTATGGCTCAGCAATTGATTTACACACATGCATGATTCTTTCATTTACATCTGTGCATGCATCCTGATGCTAATTGACTTCTTTTTCATGCAAGCTTCCGTGTTGGGAAGACAACTCGGTAGGCTATTGCCGCCGCCGTCGTGTACTACCTGCTACTGCTGCTACCACCGACAACATCTGCAAGCTGCAACATCCTACATGACCTCAATTCCCTTCAGTGACCAACCCAGGAGATTTTTGTACCGTGACGGCGAGGACACACGAGCGCACATGGCTGATGGGTGGCTGCTCTATTGTGGTAGTAGAAACAACCTGCACGGCCTGGCAGCAGCAGTGGCAAACACGGGAGTACGGCCGACAAGCGACTGGCTGACTGCTCTAGCATGGCGGCGTCGAAGTCGCACCGGCCACGCGGCCGTCTCCGTGATCCATTGAAGAGCCTGGAAGAACATCACGCACTGAAGCCTCTCCATGCAAATCCTCCTTTTCATGTTGAGCCGATCAAGATCGTATATGACCGAGCAGCGATAGCAAGACTTGTATTCGAGTGAGATGAACAGTGTTTTTTGTATGATGAGATGAGTAGTTTTCGGTGGTCAACGTTGCCCCTTCATGTGATGCATGGCTGACATTACGTATGCATGCATGATGCACCTACTGGACCGTGAAATCAATACCAGATGCATTATTAGCAGTATATAAATAGACAGATATTAACATGTACTCCACTTCATTCTGGCCGGGCGGATACATACTCTTCTGTGCTATTATAGATACACTTCAAATTTAGTTTTTTAATACCATATACTCCATACTTTATACTTGACCTTTTTTTCTGAATGCAACATACTCCATACTTAATTTTTTGTTTTGAAATATACTACATACTCCATACTTCCTCATATGGAACACATACATACTCCTTAGAGTATAGACATGTACACTATGGCTTTGAAGATGCCATCATGTAATATGTATCCTCGTCGACGCTGAACATATACTATCCGCTACTTCATACTAAGTTTCAATTAAAAGTATATATATATATACTCCCTACTAAATATGACAATTCGAAGTATATATACTCCGGAAGCCATACTACATACTGACATACTCTATACTACTTTTTTATTCTACATAGTGTATAAACTCTATACCATATTCCATCTCAGATTATTCTACATACTCCGTATGCCTAGAAACAAAAGTTCATATATACTATATGCTCAATCAATAATATACAGTACTATTTTCTAGTAATACCAAGCATCATCCCCCCACACAAAAAAACAAGTACCGTATATGGCTATTTCCAAATTATATACAATATACTTTACATTATTTCTTGCACAAGGTATTTGCGGCAACACGCCATACTGACACGTCTCTTTTGCTTTTTACGTGGGTACATGACGCCACTTATCCATTCAACACAGTTGGTTAGTTCGGAAGACCTCGCAATAAAAAAGAAGGTTGTTGAAACTAACGCACGCAATTTCTTGCTAATTCTTTTACCGAATGGTAATCAGACGCAAGTTAGTTACCCTGCTATTGGGTTTCCCACATCCACTAACCCGTCTAGTATGGAGAAATAATGAGACACGTGGCAGGCAAACACTTAGGTGGTAACTACCACCGCTTGTAGATAAAATTTGTCATATATATATATATATATATATATATATATATATATATATATAATAAATGTGTGCATGTTCCACTGTACCATGACAAAATGTGTACTGACCAAAGCATCAATACTGTCTAATATTGTTGGAGTTTGTATCAATTAATATGCAAAAAGAAAATGGTTTGTTGCAATAATTTTGATGTGACTTAAGCTTGGCGTGTATACACTGCTGCATTTTCTTCCTATGCTTGTGCTAATGGTGTCTACTATGTTACTCAGTGACTTATATTGCGGACAATTATCTAGGAAGCAAGTGAAAGGAAATTCAAGTAGCCATACAACATCCATTGGAATGCCAAGACGGGCTCCTTTTCAAGATATTACAAATTTGGTTGACTCACATAGTTTATCAAAGAGAAAACAAGGTATATTTTTAATATTTTTGGTCACCATATTTTTGAAACAATATTACAGCTTCTTAGATGTTGATATATAAATGAAAATAACTTATGCCTTGTGTGTTAAAAAGAATGCTCACAGATTGTTGGAAATATTCTATTCATTTTAGCGCAAAATATTCTTGGTTCAGCGGATCATCCAATTACTGGGACGAAACGATCAGTCAATCCATCTGGCATATCCATACAGTCAACTACTCCTTCGGCTGGACACATAACTCTACCAATAGATGCTTCCGAGCGTAAGCGTTATCGTGATCGGGAAAGATACTTGCGGATGACTGCAGAACAGCGCGCTGCCTACCTACAAAGAAACCGTGAGTACAAACGGAGAAGGAAAAATCCCGTTGAAGTTAGTAATAATGTACAATCTGGGAGTCAAACTTGTAACTGTACCAGTTTAAGCATGCAAGCAACAACTCTCACCAGTACAAGAACAGAAGGTATATATTAATGCAATAATATTCTGTATTATTTTTTAATAACATGAATGGTCACTCGATCAGATTATGTTTTGTTTATCTCCAGAGCGTGCATTTCTGATAATTAGAACATTAACATCCATTTACTTCTCTGTTTTTATTTGTCAATAAATATTATAATATATGTTTTTTCTTTTTTGCTGGAACACAGACCAATATTGGAGGTTTAAACTTTCTGTCCTACAATATCCTTTGAGTTGGCATAATCAGTTTGGTTGCTAAAAATTAGACTGTGATCAGTCCATCTGACATATTAACAACATGTAATGTATCGACAGGTACTGGTCAACATAAGCGTATAGCAGCATTCCTGGACAAGGGCAGTGGACATAAGAGAAGGAGACTGTCTAATGGGGCAAGTTGTAGTAGTACTGGAAAGGAAACACATGAACATGTTGTAGCCAATGAGCATGAAGACCATGACAGCACCATCTATGTCCCAAATGGTTGTTTTCCTGCTCTAGAAGGTAATACAATTGTTAAGGTGTACATAGCTATTTATAATGTATCGATCATTCTCAACTTTCCCTCTCCTAGAACATTAATTTACTAATTGACAAATTAATGTATAGATGAATCTGGGCAATCCGAATATATGACCGAGGATGATGATGAAGATGATGAGAGTTACATATTCACCGGACATGGTACGAATTAGTATGCATTCTCAGTATAAAACAATGATTACTACCATTGCGACACTGTTTCCTCACTATTAAAAAAATGGACAGGAACTGAATGCATATCATCATATCAAGACCCAAACCATGCAAATTGTGGAATACAATATGATCCTTTTGATCGTATATATTGGAGTGTACCAAGTGGCCATCATGTTTTGGAGCCTGTACTTAACTGCACACATTGCAATGCAAAACGGTTCCAGTATGAGAATCCAACATTTTGCTACATGGGTGGCAAGGTCAAGATAGTAACTCCAACTGTTCCTGCTGAAATGCGCCGACTATACACAAGTCAAGATCCTGACGCGAAGTACTTTCAGGATAATATCCGGTACTTCAATTCTCACTTTTCTTTTACGTCTCTTGGTGTTATCTTGGACCAGAGATATTGCAATAAAAAGTCGGGAGTTTACACATTCCGTGCACAAGGTCAAATTTATCACAGAATTGATCAATTGGTTCCAATAGAAGATGGCCCCAAACATTTACAGCTGTACTTTTATGACACTGAATCAGATTTGCAACATAGATTTCATTATTCTCCTAATCTTGATAGAGTTCTCATTCGAAAATTGGCGAGTATACTTTCATGTAATCCTTACGCACAGACCTTTCGAAGCCTTGGCTCAGTACCAAACCTTGACGAGTATCGAATTGAGCTCAACACAGACATTTCCTTAGATCAACGAGTATATAATGCACCAACTACGTCACAAGTAGCAGCAATTTGGGTGGAAGGAAATAATCCTCAGGGTCACTTCGATAGGAGTATAATGGTATATGGTAAATCAAGTAATCCACAGTACGTAAAAGCGTACCATGGCTGTTATGACCCACTTTCATATCCACTATTTTTCCCAAATGGGGAGGTTGGGTGGAACTTGAATATACCAAAAGTGAGAGCAAATTTTGTTGTTAATAGGATAAATCAAGAAGATGACTATAACAATGAAGGTAAGTTGTGAGTTGTGACACATAATCAATAGTCATTTATATATTATATTTTAAAAATTGTTTATCTAAATTAAAGTGTTTTCCATTATACGGCTGGAGTATAACTCTGGTTCATTTGTTTCACCAATGGAATATTATTGTTTCAAACTGCAAGTTCGAGCCAAAGAATTTAACGTTTTACTTTTTGGTAAACGACTAACTCAACAATACATTGTTGATATGTACATTAAGATTGAATCGATAAGATTATCATTTTAGTTAAAACCAGCAAACCAAAATCTTATACGGGCAGATTTATATCAAGGGCTGGTTGATAGTGTTGTTGCTGGCGAGACACGTGCGTGCATGATTGGGAAGCGTATAGTTCTCCCACCCTCATTCATAGGAGGCCCACGGGACATGCGCCGACGATATCTGAATGCTATGGCTTTGGTCCAACGGTTTGGAAAACCAGATCTATTTCTTACAATGACATGCAATCCAAGTTGGGAGGAGATAACAAAGGAGCTCGCACTAGGGCAATCAGCACAAGACCGGCCAGATTTGGTAGCACGAGTTTTCAGGGCAAAATTGGAGGATCTTAAGAATCTCATATTTAAAAAAAAATTGGTGAAGTTGCTGCTCACGTGCATGTCATTGAATTTCAAAAAAGGGGACTACCCCATGCACATTTCTTGATAATCCTAAAGTCGGATTACAAGATAAATAACCCAGATCAGTATGATCAAATTATATCAGCTGAAATTCCTGACAAAAACAAGTACCCTGTGTTACATGATTTAGTTAGTAAACACATGATGCATGGGCCTTGTGGCGTTCTCAATAGTAAAAACTCCTGCATGCAAAATGGGGAGTGTAAATACCACTATCCCTGGGCATTCTCAGATGCTACATTGCAAGGCAAGGACTCATATCCAATTTATAGACGCAGGGATGATGGCCGTAAAGTGCGCATTAGGGGATCTGTTTTGGATAATAGATGGGTTGTGCCTTACAATCCATACCTACTTATGAGATACAATTGCCATATAAACATTGAAGTTTGCTCCAGCATCAAGGCTGTTAAGTATTTATTTAAGTACATCTACAAGGGTCATGATCGTGCCTCTTTTATTGTAGAAGCCGCAGGAGGTAGAGTTATTAATGAAATTTGTGAGTATAGAGATGCCCGCTTTATATCACCTCCAGAAGCAATATGGAGAATTTACTCTTTCAATTTGAGTGAGATGTCACCTCCTGTCCTACAGTTACAGGTCCATTTGCCAAATTTGCATACGGTTTGTTATAAAGACTGCGATAATTTGGAAAATGTGATTAGTATAGAATCATCTTCCAAGACAATGCTTACCGAGTTTTTTAGAATGAATTCCATTGATCCATATGCTAGAAATTTCCTATATAAGGAATTCCCTGAATTTTATACATGGCAAAGGAACCGCAAAACATGGAAACGGCGCACACAGAGAATTCAAATAGGTCGACTTGTTGCGGCTCACCCTGCAGAAGGAGAACGCTATTACTTGAGAATATTGCTAAACCATGTGAGGGGGCCCACATCTTTTGATGATTTACGTACTATTGATGGTGTTATTTTCTCCACATTTAGAGAAGCTGCGGAGAGAAGGGGTCTCATAGAAGCGGATAATAGTATTTCTGACTGTCTCACTGAAGCTGCTACATTTCAAATGCCCTATGCACTTAGAAGGCTTTTTGCTACAGTTTTGGCATTTTGCGAAGTTACAAATGTTCGTGCATTATGGAACAAACACTTTGAAGCAATGTCTGATGATTTTCGTAGGGAGAGCATAAGTGATGAAGCAGTCGAGAAACTGGTGCTTGGAGATATTCAAGATTTGTTATATTCCATGGGAAAGGACATCAAGACCTTTGATCTTCCAAATCTGTTGGATGCTGATGACCTAGATATCTTAGATGCTAAAGAACTGACTGAAGAAATGTCTATTAAAGTTGCTAAAGAAGACCTGGAGCTGGAGGTAACTCTAAACAATGAACAACAACTTGCTTTTGATGAAATAATGGACCACGTGTTGCACAGGAAGGGTAAGGTCTTCTTCATTGATGGTCCAGGAGGTACAGGAAAGACGTACCTTTATAAAGCTTTATTGGCTAAAGTACGATCCATGGGGTTGATAGCCATTGCAACAGCAACATCTGGCATTGCAGCTTCTATCATGCCTGGTGGCGGACTGCGCATTCCAGATTTAAAATACCGATCAATGTTCAAGAGGATATTGTGTGCAACATCAATAAGCAGGGTGGGACAGCTGAATTACTTCGAAGAGCATCTTTGATAATTTGGGATGAAGTCGCCATGACAAAACGACAAGCTGTTGAGGCGCTGGATAGATCCCTGCAAGATATTACAGGTAATAGATCACAGTTTGGAGGAAAAGTAATTGTGTTCGGAGGATATTTCCGTCAAGTCCTTCCGGTAGTTAGACGTGGTACTAGAGCCCAAATTGTTAATGCCACTCTTAAAAAATCTTATCTATGGAAGGATATAAGACAAATTAAACTCTGGCGCAATATGAGAGCACAAAAAGATCCATGGTTCTCTGATTTTCTCTTGAGAATTGGCAATGGTGTTGAAGAATCAATTGGTGAAGACTATGTGCATCTACCTGAAGAGATGGTTATAGGTTCCACAACTTTAGGTGCCTCGGTTAGTAAGTTGATAAACGAAGTGTTTCCTTCACTTGACAAGAATGGAATATTGTCGTCTTATATAAGTGCTCGTGCCATTCTTTCCACAAAAAATGAATACGTGGATGAATTAAATGTGAAGCTTATAGACCTATTTCCTGGAGAAGAGAAGGTCTACTATAGTTTCGATTCAGCAGTGGATGATACTCACAATCACTACCCACCCGAATTTCTAAATTCTCTCACACCTAATGGCCTACCTCCACATGTTCTCAGGTTGAAAATAAATTGCCCTGTGATCTTGCTTCGGAATTTAGATCCTCATAATGGATTATGCAATGGCACAAGGCTTATTATTAAAGCATTTCAAGATAATGTTATTGACGCTGAAATTATCGGAGGACAGCATGCTGGAAAGCGAGTATTCCTTCCAAGAATTCCTTTGTACCCTTCTGAAGATGATGTGCTTCCCTTCAAGTTCAAGAGAAAGCAATTTCCAATTCGTCTTAGCTTTGCAATGACAATCAATAAAGCTCAAGGCCAAACCATTCCACATGTTGGTGTCTACCTTCCAGAACCTGTTTTCTCTCACGGTCAACTATATGTTGCATTGTCTCGAGGAATATCAAGGCAAACAACAAGAATACTTGCCAAGCCAAATAAGGATATTGACCCATCGGGAAAAAGTACCAAAAATATTGTCTATAAGGAGGTTTTGGCATGATTAGTGTACAGAATGCAACACTGCCTTTGTTTCATATATATGAGCATGCTTTTCTTTGTCTTATAATATTGGTATGTTGATAACTGTTGCGATCTTTTTATATAAGTATACGCATATATCAGAATCATGAATAGCAATAGGCTTTATATTCTAATCTGTTCTACAAATACATGAACACATACTGTTTTCTCTTCAGAGAAAGTATGGATGGAGTGTTGCGCTACTATTGTCAACTTTTTTATTGGTGTAGTTATAGGTTTGTGTCTATAATATCATCTATTAGATACAGGTCCTTGTTCTATGATGAATACATTGAATCATTTTTATGTGCAAGCCATGAATTTGCTTCACTAAGCTGAAATTTAGACATACATTGTTTGATTGTGCTAGCCTTAGATTGCACAGAACCATGTTCGACATTGCAGACTGGTTTATACTATAGAAGGCGTCGTTTCTATATTGTCGTTAAATACTTCTTCACCTAAGATTTTTTTTGTCTCATTAATTAATTTGACACTCTCTTTGTTGGCAGGGTCAATTGGAATCATGTGCCTTTCTGGATCTTGAACTGGCGATCTCCGTGAATAAGAGGGATCTCTCCTCCTTGTGTTTCCTGTTCGACAAAGTAAAGAAGAAACTTGCTTCTCCATGCTATTTCAGGGTTTCTTTCAAGGGTATAAGGAGAGTGTAATCCTTTAGTAGTCCATAGTTTAGCTATGCAGGCGTCATTGGTTTCTGGTTAGATGATACCAAGAGCGTTGCCTTGGAATATTTTGTAAATTGTTTAACAGTCCGTTGCAATAAAGTTTTCTCTTTCATGTAAAAGAAATGTTAGCCATGTGCTTTTATGATCTGTGTGGTAATGCCAAGCTGGTCAAACTACTCTATGTGAGAGTGAAATGTTAAACTGAGCAAACTGCTTTGTCATGTTTCACTGAATATGCACCATACATCACGCCCATTGCACCTACAGGCAGAATCACTGGTATATTTAATGCCATTTTCATTTCACACAAGATAACTTCAACATTACAATTTCATCAACAAAATACTGGCATTTCATTCATATACTTTGGACCATCCCCACTACCACACTTTGCCAAAAAAATAATAATACCATTTTCATTGCAGATCTCAGTAATTCTTCGCACACAAAAGAAACTTTATGTTCGTCTACAGGGAGTACCCCCCCCCCCCCCCCTCCCTATATGATGTGCTATCTTTGAAACCCTGCTCCCTGATGGCCTGACGGATTTTCCCAAGCATCAGGGTCAGCGGCTCAGGATGGTGGGGGGTGTCGCAGTTTTGAGAGTGGCGAACCGTTCGTGCACTTTGACAAACTGAATTTTCAGAAGCCACTCTCTTAGTATTATTATTATTAATTTTATTTGTACTGACGAACATATGGAGACGTGCATTGCACGTGCACTTTTACTAGTTACGAATCGTGAAGCAGCTGTGGAGGGTGGATTTTTGACCGGTAGCTCCCGGCTCCCGTAAAAAGGACTTTGCGTGGTTGTGCCCTCGTGTTGTGTTGGGTGCGTGTTTCGGTGTAGCTAAGCTTGTATTGTAGGTAGCTCTCATGTACGTGTTTGTGTTCTGGGGCAAAACCAGCGTATCTTTGCTACACACGTGTAATATATGGAATCGTCCAGATCACAAGCCACTATAAGAAAACTCGTTTTTGACGACGATGTATGGGGTTGTTAGAAGTTAGATTGTTCTCTTTTAAAAAAAAAAGAAGGTAGTATCCCGGCCTCTACATCAATCGATGCATGCATCCATTTTATTAACAATAAAATAACAAAGTCTTAGGGTCACTATAAGCCCATAATCAAAGTGCCAAACGAAATGCAAAAGAAAATATGTGAATGCGTCGGTGGGTAAGTGTTGCATATAACAACCGTGCTCTCCTTGCCTCTTGTGCATATGGGCCGAGCTCACGGCCCCATTAGCAAAACTCTTTGTTGTGGCATGCATTGTGTGACTAGATTTGATCTTTAATTTTAGGATTTAGGCTTGGATGCATCTCCAACGCCGACCCACAAACCTTCCGCAACCGTTCAGATCTCGCGGTCCGGACAGTGAAAGTCATCCAACGCCGACCTTATCGGTCCGCGAGGCGGTCTGGATGTGATTTTTCCCGCAAACTGGAGACAAAAGTGGGGGAGGTTTGCAGGAGTCCGGACCGATCCCAAGCCCGCTTCTCCCCGCCCTGGCACACCAAAATACCCTCCCGCGCGTTTTCGGTCAGAGCCACCTCAGAGCGTCAGCGCCTGCATTCATGCCCGGCCAAAGCAGATGCGATCGCTCACTGGCACCGGCATTGAAGCAGCGCGTCGGCCGAGAGAGCGCGCCCATGCCGCTTCTCGGTGCCGGCAACTATCACGTGTTGAAACGACACGATGGCCGCCCGTCCGTCCGTCTACCGTCCGCATTGATGACACGTGGTTGCCGGAGCGTCTCCTCCGGCACCACCCGTCCGTCCCTCTACCGCCCGTCGGCGCTATATAAACCGTTGCCCCAGCGCCCTGGCCATAGGCACAGTAATCCCTCTCCTCACCACTCCCCTCCATGGATCATTCCATAGCCAAAAGCACTCTGCGAAGGGCTGACATCGAAACAGAAGAAGACCATGGCCGCCATTATTGCAGACTGGCAAGTTGGCGGGCAGCCGGAGGACGCCTCTGACGACGACATGCAAATGGAGGACGCCTCCGACGACGAGTGAGCGCCACCCTCCTCTTCCTCCACAGCACGCTCCTCCTCCGCTCCACCCTCGCCGGTGCATTGCACAATGACCATCGGCGAGGCCTGTGCCCATTATATGGACATGGTGCGGGGGGAGCGGGAGGACCAGTTCCGGGAGGCACAGGCCGAGGCCAACTACAACCACAACCTCCTCTAGGAGCATCTGCAGGCGGAGGAGCAGTCCGCCGCCGGCAGGGCGGTCACGCCAGACACGGACCTGGCGGAGCAGGAGACGCTGCTCGAGTCACACCACTCCTCCCGAGAGAACCACCTCGCCCGCTGACATTACCGGCAATGGGTGGCGTAGGTGGCCACCGCCGGCAAGGAGTGCGACGATAAGGCGAGCGGGGCGTTGTTCGGTGATACCGACGACGAGGAGGACGCATCCCGACGTCACAACCACGATGAAGCCGGCATGTCCGCGGGTGCCTCCGGCAGTGAGGAAGAGTAGTCCATGGTAGGTCGCTGCCGCTCATGTCCCACATAAGCCACCGGTCTTCCCCTCCCGTCGACGCAAAGCTTGGTGGGCAAACCATCTTCAGCCGATTAGTCACTTGGCAGCGACACGGAGGCGGACTACTTCAGTTCTCGAGGCTGCGGAGGAGGAGGTTATGGAGGCGGACATAGGGAGCACCGAGGTGGAGTTGGAAAAGGCGAAGCTTCCGTTCTCTTGGTTCATGGCCGAACAAGGGGAACGGGTGTCGGCGATCATTTAGATTAGGTATTAATTATACTCTAGAGCCTGCCTTGCACCGCTTTGATGTATTTGTAATGAAATCCATCATGTTTATATGAAATCCGGTGTGTTTATATGAAATCCGATCTTGTTTATATGAAATTCAGACTTGTTTGAACGAATTTCATCCGGTTGGTTCGAGTTATTGTGAAAATGTATGCGGCTATGGTTGGATGGCTGTCTCCCGCATCCATGTCCGTTGATTGGTCCCCCCTGTCTACGGACGGGTGCAGGAGAAAATTCACGGGTTGCCGTTAGCGATGCCCTTACATGGCAGTCGTCTGCTAGCAGTGATAGCCTATTTGGACATTGTATCCATGAATGAGCTATTGAACAACTCACACCTGTTCAAATGAACGAGAGAAAATACACACACATGCATTTTCTCTTTCACTTTATTTGACTGCACATCAACGACCACCTTACCTGGAGCAAACACCCCTTTTTCTGTACGCATGGTTGCACAGACAGTGCCATTTCTTTATATTGGATAGATATTGGCATCATGTTGCTCTTGTTTTGCCATGTGATGGACAAATGGAGAGTTGGCCTCAGGTCTCGTGAATCAACTTGGATACTTATATCTCGACCCAAAACTTTGTGCTTTTGTTCAGAGTTTGAACTCGTAGATAAGAAGACATGATGAGCTTGAGATGCAGTCTGCATGTTCTGGCGATTAATTGTTGGCAAACACCCTTAGAGCAACTCCAACATTTCTTGTAAAAAACTTCCCATAAAAGAGCTTTTACAGGCTGTAAATTTTTGGGGAAGTTTACCGAAAGCTACTTTTGTCATATTCCATAAAACATCTTCCTCTTTTATTTTATCTTTCAATAACTAATAACTAAATAATGGCATAGGGCAGGCAGCCAATGAAATGCATGATGGCCTCCGATGGGGCGGCGGCGTTCCAACGAAGCAGCAGCGGGCAGCAGGTGGCGCATCTGTGTCAATGCGGCATTCCAGCAGCGTGGCCGCGGGGGGGGGGGGGGGGGGGGGCAGGCGGGCGGCAGCGGCGTGGCAGTATTCTGGCGGCGCTGCGGTGGCACACAGGGAAGTTTACGGGAAGCAATACTACCCGTAAACTTGAGAGAAGTTCGTGTCAAGTTTACATGATCACTTAAATTTATTCTGCGTTTACTGGATCTATTTAAGACATTTTTTGGCCCAAACTGCTCATAAACGATAGCTCTTTTACGGATACGGGATTTGTTGGAGTTACTCCTAGTTGCTTTTCCTCGAACCACTCCTCACACTTTTTAGCTGGCTATCCCATCTCCAAAAGCCCCTTTGGGCATGCAAAAGAACAACTAGAGTTTGGGCGCCAAAGCGACATTAACTCTTTTCTTAGGTAGGGCCGTAGGGTCAGTAGAAGTTGCTGAACAATTTAAAAAAAGAAGAGGAGTGAGAAACCTCGCATATATATAGGTCCATCGCCACCAACATCTCTTATGAAATGTGCTCCAATGCCTTGCCTCCTCCCTGCTCCCAATTTTGTTCCTTGCGTGTGCAACACCAGGGCATGGTCCACCAAATGCGATGCCAGAGCTTGCATCGCATAGGTGGAAAACATCACCTAACAATTTAGGCGTGGGAAGCGTTAGGAAGACATCTATTGCAATGCCCCCTCATGCTTCTATATAATACGGTGGACCATCATCCCTACAAAACAACGTGGAGGAAGCTGAGGCCTGTGCTGTTCGATCTGGCCTGCAGGCACTATTTGACGTCTACAGACACTAGTAGAAAAGGGGGCAATGGTCCAGGCCGGTCCAACCCATTAGTCCCGGTTCAATCCAGAACCGAGACCAATGGGGGCATTGGACCCGGTTCTTGAGCCCCGGGGGCCGGCCGGGCCAAGTGGGCCATTGGTCCCGGTTTGTCTGGACCTTTTGGTTCCGGTTGGCGGGACGAACCAGGACCAATGTGCCTTGCTCCTGGCCCACCATCATTGGTCCCGGTTGGAGGAATGAACCGGGACCAAAGGCTTCCCTTTAGTCCCGGTTCATGCCACGAACCGGGACCAATTAATTGCCTATATATACCCCGCGAGCAGAGCACTCTCACTGCTCTGTTTTTCGTGGCCGGCGAGGAGAGAGCTTTGTGTTGCTCTAGCTCACCTCCTATGCACACGAGGTGTTCGATGGAATGCCCGAGCCACACTACTTAAGCTTTCTCCTCTCCAAGCTCCACCTCCAAGCTCCATTTTTCTCAATATTTGTCTAGGTTTAGCGGTCCGTCACGTCCCGTCCCCGTCTTCACCGCCGTCGATCGCCCCCGTCGCCGGCACCACCGTGGTGAGCCTCTTGTTCTTATCTTATTTCTGAAAGGAAAAAAAACTCTTACTTGTATGTTTATATAGATACTTGTATATAATTTTCTTACTTTTATTATTGCATCTTATATAGTGCGATGGTTTTGGTATCCGCCCCCGTCGGCCCTCGTCCTGTCTATGATTCAGATGTGGTATATATTATCTTTTCATAACTATTGGTTCATTTATTGTTTATGACAATTATGCCGACCAACGTGACATAGATTTTATTTATCTAAAAGGTTGTTGAATCGGAAATTCCAACCGACCCTATTGTCGAGAGGTTAAATTTAGTTGAAGAAGAAAACAATTTGTTGAAGGAAAAAATTAGAAAAAATGAGGAGGAGAAGATGATATTGGAGTTGCATGTTGCGGATGTCGTCGATGATCACAAGATCAAGATGGATGCAATGCGCTTGAAGATTAGAAAGATTAGAAAATATGCCATTCATACCGAGGCTTGGTATCATTATGTCGTTGGATCAGTTGTTACATTGGTTGCGATTATGATCGCATTTGTTTTCGCATTGAAATGTTTTACATAGTTTCAGTGTATGGTTTAATTAATTTAGATGCTCTGCAGAGCTTTATGTTGTTAGATGAGAACTATGTATGTACTTTGGTTTTAATGTGATGATGAACTTCTATTAATTTGGTCACTTAATTATATAATGCACGCAGATGAACCGACAATGGATGTACGGTTCAAGACACACCTCCGAGTACATTAAGGGCGTGCATGATTTTCTCGAAGTGGCTGAGACAAACAAGCAGAATGGTTTTATGTGTTGTCCATGCCCTGTATGTGGGAATACGAAGTCTTACTCTGACCGAAAAATCCTCCACACCCACCTGCTTTACAATGGTTTCATGCCACACTATAATGTTTGGACGAGGCACGGAGAAATAGGGGTTATGATGGAAGATGGCGAAGAAGAAGAGTACGATGACAACTATGTGCCCCCAGAATACGGTGATGCTCCTGAAGATCAAGAGGAACCAGACGATGTGCACGATGATGCTGCAACGGGCGAAGCTGCTGAAGATCAAGAGGAACCAGACGATGTGCCCGATGATGATGATCTCCGCCGGGTCATTGTCGATGCAAGGATGCAATGCGAAAGTCAAAAAGAGAAGCTGAAGTTCGATCGCATGCTAGAGGACCACAAAAAAGGGTTGTACCCCAATTGCGAAGATGGCAACACAAAGCTGGGTACCGTACTGGAATTGCTGCAGTGGAAGGCAGAGAATGTTGTGCCTGACAAAGGATTTGAGAAGCTACATAAAATATTGAAGAAGAAGCTTCCAAAGGATAACGAATTGCCCGACAGTACATACGCAGCAAAGAAGGTCGTATGCCCTCTAGGATTGGAGGTGCAGAAGATATATGCATGCCCTAATGACTGCATCCTCTACCGCGGTGCGTACAAGGATCTGAACGCATGCCCGGTATGCGGTGCATTACGGTATAAGATCAGACGAGATGACCCTGGTGATGTTGACGGCGAGCCCCCCAGGAAGAGGGTTCCTGCGAAGGTGATGTGGTATGCTCCTATAATACCACGGTTGAAACGTCTGTTCAGAAACGGAGAGCATGCCAAGTTGATGCGATGGCACAGTGAGGACCGTAAGAAAGACGGGAAGTTGAGAGCACCCGCTGACGGGTCGCAGTGGAGAAAAATCAAGAGAAAGTACTGGGATGAGTTTGCAAGTGAGCCAAGGAACGTATGGTTTCCTTTAAGTGCGGATGGCATTAATCCTTTCGGGGAGCAGAGCAGCAATCACAGCACCTGGCCCGTCACTCTATGTATGTATAACCTTCCTCCTTGGATGTGCATGAAGCGGAAGTTCATTATGATGCCAGGTCTCATCCAAGGCCCTAAGCAAACCGGCAATGACATTGATGTGTACCTAAGGCCATTAGTTGAAGAACTTTTAGAGCTGTGGAATGGAAACGGTGTACGTACGTGGGATGAGCACAAACAGGAGGAATTTAACCTAAAGGCGTTGTTGTTCGTGACCATCAATGATTGACCCGCTCTCAGTAACCTTTCAGGACAGACAAACAAGCGCAGCGAGGGACGTTCCTTCCAAACAGGGAGAAGGACGAGCTCACAATGGCCCTTGGGAATCCCGAGCACCCTGGACGGACACGAGGCACGCCAGGCTTCATTCCGTGGAAGGTTGGTTTTCCGGACGCAGGGGGTTACAAAACCCACGAGAGGAGGAAGAAACTGGAGCAGGACCAAATGCAGGCGCTGCTTGGAAGGGTAATGGGGCTAGAGGATCGAGAAGAGGAACGAGAAGCAGCAGATCGCAACAAACGACATGCCGAAGCTTCTCCCGAAGCTACCCCGCCATCTCAGCGGAGAAGCAGCGTGGCTTCCACCGAGCTGCTTCAGCCGGAGCATGTCTTGACGGCTCCTGCCAGCTATCCCGTGGATGGTATCACAGAGTCTCAAAATTGCCACATGATGGCGCGATGGATGAATTTGAAGGTCAAGGCGGCTGTTGGCCAAGTTTATCCTAGTGGACCCGGCACAACTTATCACTGTCAGCCGATTCCAAAAGGATATGCTAAGGTGATGGTGGATGAAATAACGGACGGATTTGAGGACCTCGTGCTTGACCACCCTACCGGTGAAGGGGAGACTAGGCTGGGTTCTGCTCTGAAGACTCCATGCTTATGGAAAAAGGAGCTCATCAACCTTCTGAACTGGACGCCTCCGCCTCCTCCTCCTACTCCGGCGAGTCAGGGCACTCCGCCTCCTCCACCGCCTCCTCCTCCGGCGAGTGACAATCAGGGCACGCGTGGTGGCACTCCGCCTCCTTCTCCGCCTGCGCCGGCGCTCCCGAGCAACCAGCAGCATCCTCCTTCTCCGCCTCACCAGCAAGGGCGGAAGAGACCCGCCGCCGCCCCGGCTGCTCCGGTGCGTCGTACTTCTTTTCCTCCGCCTCGTAAGCAAGCACGAAAGAAGACAGACGCCGCAGCCGCTCCGTCTGCTCCGGCGTCTAGCAGCACAACCAGAGGCGGGAGGCAATACAAATACGATCCATCATCTCTCAAGCCTCTAGAGAAGTTACCATACGAGAGGTCCGAGGAGGAAAACGATACGATTGTGCAGGCCCACGTGAAGGAGTTCTTTGAAGGGGTGAAAGCAAAGAGACATCCACCTCCGGAGGAGAAGGTAGATCCGGTGAAAGCAAAGCGCACTATCGATGTCCTGAGGAAACCACCAAAGTCTCCGCCGAGAACCAACTATGAGCGCATTACTGAACAGACATATCTCCAAGCCCAGCGGTCGGGAACTACTGTCAGTGCTAAAAGGTCAAAACAACGAGCAAAGGGGAAAAAATTACCCAGCTCGGCGAACAAGCACAGCAATCGTGCCCCCCGCTCAATGTGTCTAATGCTCCGGGGACGGTGGCCGGTTATGGCAATCTTGACGATTACCTGCCTGACGATGCACTTCCTGATTTCTTGAAGGTGGACGGACACAGATACGAGTACGGGAAGCCTCTCGTCAAAGATGAAAAATCTCTGACAACAATGATGCGAAGATTCCATAATTGGTTCATGAAAACCCGCAGAGAGTCTGATGGTAAGAATGCTTTGTATCTGCATATTAAATAGGAGCACAATCTCGTTGCAAATGATCTGTTGACTGTTCCATTTGAGGAGTTCTTCGAGTTCTTCAATCAAAAGGCCCTCGATAAATTAATGGTCTTTTGCTACTGCCTGTAAGTACTATTTCTGTCATTAAGTCTCTATATATAGCTCGGCTCTTTCATTGCATACATGTATTTATAATTAATTATCCTCAATATATTATGCAGATTGAAGATCGTCGAGTGCAAAAAATAAGAAATTTATGATATTGGGTTCATTAACACAAATATCATAGATGTATTTCTGGTTGAAAAGAACGTCAAAGAGGCCGAGGACAACTTGCTACGATCGTGGATAAAAAATCAAAACAAAGATACCATACTCTTTCCTTACAACGGCCCGTGAGTGTTACTGTCGTGTGCATATTCGGTTTCCCTTATTACTCAAGCGAGGTTATAGTAATGTAATTGATGAGTTATGCATGCGTGCGCAGGTACCACTATATTCTTCTGGAGATTAAGCTTGAGCGTGGACTAGTAACCGTCTTAGACTCGAGATGGAAAGATCCCAAAACCTATGCGGACATGACTGAAACGCTCAGCAAGTAAGTTCAATCGATCATAATTATCGCACCATATCGGTAACTTTTTGTTCATTTCCTGATATCTCAAGTAATAATAATTATTTTCTTTGTCTTGCAAGGTTTGGAAACAGTTCACCGCAGAAGCTCCGGGACTGCCGAAGGAGCTGCGATATACATACCCGAAAGTAAGTACTACTGGCTAGCTAGTTGCGCGCATCTCCGGGCCGTTGATTCTATATATAGCTATACTTTCATCAATGCCATTTATAATGCTTCATTATCAGTTTGATTGACCTCTATTTCTCGTAAAGTGCTTGTAGCAGGAGGAAGGGAATGATTTCTGTGGATACTACGTGTGCGAGTTCATCCACACCGCGACTTTGAAAAACAAGTGGGGCTACTCTCAAAAACAATATGAAGTGCGTAAGCAATAATATTCACAATTTCATTTTATTACACCATCATTTCTGTTGAGTTTCATTCATATATATGTATTAATTAACCCCCTTCTTCAAATTAGACGTGGCAGATGCGGAATGAACTCCTAGAACCAGATCGCATGAAAGCAATTCAAGAGGAATTGGCGGGATTCTTTCTTGACCATGTCATCAGTAAAACTAGAGAATACCATGTGGAAATTGATTTCAAATGCTAGCTAGGGGTTTGTAATTATAAGAGATCTTATACATATTGTACATGTATGTAGCCAGTAGCGTCGGATACATGATACGAAAACTTGTTGTTCGACCAACCTCTCGAAGAAGGAGAGGTCGATCGATCACTTCTCTCGGTATGCATGACGAACTTCTGTACTAAATGGTTCTCTCGATCACTTATGTATATATAGTACGTAGCGTTCAAGCACGGACATAAGAGAGGACACTTTTCTCTATTAATTAGCTAGCTAACACAATATATGATACACCTAATTAAATTAACCCCCCAAAACCCCCAACCTCCCCTCCTTTCAAAAAAAAACACAAAAACCCTAGCAACTGGAATGCTGACGCGTGGATGCATTTTGGTCCCGGTTGGTGCCACCAATCGGGACCAAAGGCCCCCTGACTGGGGTGGGCGCACATAGCCACGTGGAGGCACATTGGTCCCGGTTCTGAATTGAACCGGGACTAATGGGTGGAGGTATTAGTAACAACCCATTAGTCCCGGTTCATGAACCGGGACTAAAGGTCCTTAAAAACCGGGACTAATGGGTGGTTTTCTACTAGTGAGAGGTCACATAATCCTGGAGGCGGACTGCCAAATGATTGTAAATAAGCTGCAACAGGCTACCCCAAGTCGCTCTGCATGTTACCCTGTGATAGCCGACAGTAAGAGAGCCCTATCAAGCTTTGAGTCCCATCAAACCAGGTGGGTGGCAACAAGGGAACCAACCTTTGATTGCCGACGTTCCGGCTTGCCTGAGGCCTGATTTGCTCTCTGATTGTAATCATTATATCTGAGTATCTGTACTCAGGTATTCTAAATAAAACAGTGAGTAATTCACAAAAGTCAGTCTGCGCCAATGATTTAGGGGATCTGCTAGCTGATGTGTAATTCCCTGAAACAAAAAAAATTCTCCTCAAATTTACCTTTTGATGCATCTGCTAGACATGCTCTAATAATATCAACTCCGGTTTCATGAACTGAAAACATGATGCGTACATTTTGAGATACTAGGTATTTTCCGTAGGTGTGAATTTCTTCACTGGGATTTCGTGTCACTAACCTATAGCAGTTTTTTAAACGCTTACCAATAGTTGGGATAATACATGTTTTATGTCTTCAGCCATATGTCAGATGGAAGTGTTTTTTTTACTTTGCCATCATTTTTTTAGTTTTCATCAATCTTGTGGGTGTTAGCAAACTTTTCAAAGAACATCGACGTCTGTTTGCCTATAAGAGAACTTTTTTATACTCAGATGTCATTTCGATTGTTTTTGGGTGTCAGGACAAAAATCTTTTTTTGCATTGATTACTACATGGGTGTTTTTCTTGCGAGAGAAATTTTTAATCTATACATCAATCATGACAGTGCAGAGAACATTGCAGGTAATAAACATTACAACCAGGTTCATGGACTACATAGCTATGACTACAAACACCGAGGCAAGCTGAAGGCGCGCTGCTATCATCGCCCCTCCCTGATCGGAGCCTAGCAAACTATGTTGTAGTAGACAGTTGGGAAGTCATCATGCTAAGGCCCCAAAGAACCAGTGCAGCAACCATCACTGATGAAGAGAGTTGTAGATCAGAAAGATCAAACATGTAACCAAACGAACGAAGACGAACAAAAACTGGATCCTGATATATCCACCAAATATAAGCACCAACTGAATCTCGCGAGATCATACGGAGACGTACCTCCACAATACCTCCGACGACGCTATCCGCACCTTCGCACCATTGAGACGGGGATCAGATGTGGGAGACATTATTCCGACTGAGGGACATTGCCAACGCCACAAAACCCCAACCAAGACATTGAACTTAGCAAAAACGAGAACAGTGTCCCTCCCGCCGGTAGGGGGACAAGATCCTCTGCACCTCCACGGCCCAAAGGACATCAGAGGTGGGATGGATTGGCGGCGGCGCCGGTGGGAGGAGGAAAGGAGACTTTTCTTGATGCGGAGGAAAGACACCCACGTATTGATGTTAAAAAATCCAACCGTTAGAGTTTATTATATGGGTGCTAATACACACATTTTATGTCCTTGAACAGTTTTTACGTAATACACGCAATGCATTATCATGAGAGCAACATCGGAATGGGAAACAGTTTTGTCCACCAAGTCCTCTTGAACTCAACCACCTTTTGGCACAAACATCTTAGCAAACTAAAAGTGCCACTCAAGTATATCATCTTGGAAGGGGGATAGTTTTTGCAAAATACAATCGCATTAAACGACCATGTAGCAAAACATGTTGTTTTGTGACAAACATGAGATTATTCAACTTCTATTCCGGTTGCAATATTGCTTTCATGGCGTAGTATAGTAATCAATCTAATGTAAATGTCAACCACAAAAAAAGAATCTAATGTAAATGTCATTTGAACAAACTCCATTTTTTGTATGCTTTGAAACCTAAGGCTACTACAGTGACCAACATGGATATAGTTTGCAGAAACACAGATACCCAACTTTCTAACAGCACTATAAATATTCAGTAAGCGTACCTATGTAGCACTACTTCACATTTGTTTTTCTTGTCAGGGTGACCAGTACCCTTGGATATGATCACATGGACCTGTCCAAAGAGAATGGCCTTTATAAATCTTCCAATTTTTCGCGTTGACACGTAATCTTGGGATATGAGCACATGTCGCCCTTCTTCGTGCGGATTAGCTATCCAGCTTAGCTTGATGCGGTTAATTGTCTGGCTTCACAATACACTATATGATCAACTGAGTCTTCTGTAAACTAGATGTTCAATTGTTCGTTACTCATGTAGCATCATGTTTGAGCATGTGTGGGACTAGGAGCTGGGCGGAAACAGGATGCGCAGAGCAGCGAACCAATCCGCACAAAGAATCTCACACTTGCTTGCTGCTCACATACAGCCTTGAGCGGGTGAAGAATAGCATGAATGGTGCAAACAATTAGCATCACAGTATTGCTCGATTGAACTGAAGTAGGAATAAGCAGTCCATACTTTCTGTTATGAGATTCCACACAGTGGTTTCCCCTTCTATCATTTGTGTTCTTCAATCGTTCTTTAATCATCTGGCCCTCCACGGCTGGTCTTTTGGTGGCAATATATGTTTTTGGTTGGAATGTTATTTCCTTGGTTTATATTATATATACTGTTCATTGTAGCTCACAAAATTTTAGGTACTCGTGTTTCTTGTGCGAGATGACGTTTCAGTAGGACTACCTTCTTAGTTTTACCAATTTTGAGGGTACATGTTCTTATGAAACTGCACGAGTCATACAGTAAGGCAGTGTAACATTACAGTGGGTCCAATAAAGCAGCATACAGAGTGTATGACGGGCTCCACGCTAGTAAAAAAGTACATGACGGTGTACTGATTTACTGGCATTTTGCTTGACTTCATCAAACTTTTGCTGCGTTCATTGCGTTTTTTCGACAAAGGGTAAATTTAACTCAGAATAAAATATCAAGAGGATACAAACACAAAGAGCACACACCAAGACTGCTTTTGTGATCAAGAAGAAACTATTAAACACCATTTTCTCGATTGTCCACTGGCCAAACTGTTATGGCATTCAATTCATGTAGCCCTTAATATCACCCCTCCAAATAGTATTCACATATTATTTGTGGCGTGGCTAAATGGAGTAGAGCCAAATACTGCAAGGCATATTCGGATAGGAGTATGAGCATTACGTTGGGCTATATGGAACTGCAGAAATGGTATGGTTTTTAACAGGCAAACTCGTATAATTTCTTTTGCAGATTATCTACCGGGCCACTAGTTGGATCCGTGTGTGGTTGTTACTCACTCCTGCGGAAACCAGGCCTTTGGTAACTCGGGATATCTATAACTTCTTTGGATGGCGGTCTAGTAATAGACTAGGTGTTCATACATCTTGTCCTGTTTTTACCGGTTGTGGCAATTTTTACTTCGTTGATTACATTTTTTAGCTCCGAGTGAGCATGTACTAAACCACGGACCTTTCGGATACTTTGCTTAATAAAGGGGTTGCATGCATCATTCTAATGCAGACGGGGGTGATCCTCCTTTTTTTTTTAAAAACACACCAGGACTCCGCATATTTAGTGTGCCCACAGCCAACTCGAACTAACACAAAAATCCGACAAATAACAAAGTCTTACAAGACCAAAACTATGACTAAGCGGGAGGAAAGAAGAAGACCCTGAAGCGATCAACAACATTCGAACAAACTACTACAACAACCATATCCACCCCAACTATCTATTGACACCACAAGAGCAACGAGGTTCTTCAACAACATCGTCTTCATAAAGGAAACGATGCTGGAGTGTTGCTGTTACCAGAACCAATCCGCGAAGGCCCAAATTCTTGGTTTTCACCCTGAAGAACATGTCCAAGCTTATTCGAGGAATGCCTTCGAAAAGGTAGTGACGCAAAAACATTAACATTGCCAGGTATAGCAACATGATTCTGACCTAGGTTTTACTCCCCGGAATTCGAGTCCGGATGCTCGAAGCACCATTCAGTGAAGTTGATCTTGTGTTGTCGCCACCATTTTTCCACGATCACAACAACTACATGTGTTGGACTTTCAACCGTCACATTTGCACAATTATACCCTCGAGACTGGATTTTCTGCTCCCGAGTGCACCTACACCTGCATGAACAATACACTTCAAAGAAATACAAAACAAACTTGAAAAGTCTGAAATTTTGGGACATCAAACTAGATCAAAAGTTTTAGCTTCCAGTAAAATTTCGTGACCAATAACATTGGAGGAGCCCTCAGCAAAAATAACAAAATCAGTGTTCAAAGTTTTGTTCACTTTTGAGGAGTGATTTATTTTTATTTTTTTGCTGAGGACTCCATGAATATTATTTGGTCATGAAATTTTGCAGGCAGCTAAAACTTTTGATCTAGTTTGATGTCCCAAAATTTTAGATTTTTTTGATTTTGTTTTATATTTTTTTCAAGTGTACTATTCATGCAGGTGCACCTACACCCGGGAGCGGCCACACCTTTCTCTTATACCCTCTGGGTCAAGTTGTTGTTCATAGATTGTATCTCATCGTTGAAGCGTTGAAGGTAAACTGGTCAAAGTGAGAGCCGCTAAAAGCTATGTAGAAGACTCCGGGCTGCATCCAGCAACGTCGCCAGTTCACACCATCGCCTCAATGATGGCCTGCACGGTGTCATCCACAACGAAGACTGACGTATCCTGCTCCGATTGAGGTGCCAGCGACAAGCCAGACAGACCCTTACCGCCGTCAGATTCGGGTGACACGGGCGGTGAAACAATAGTTCACCGGGCCCAACCATCCGTCGTTGTTTCCAGAAGGGGACACCGCAGCCACGAGACGCAGCTCCCGAGCAAAGCCATATTTTCTGGAGAGTGGTTAGTTGTTCGATATTCATCTCTCGATGTGTACGGCTGCTACTGTTGCATCTCCAGTTTCATCATAAGATTAATTAAACTGTTTCTTTCTTTTTCCAGCTTCTACGGTTATGATTTTACAACGCATGGATTTGGGTTGATAGGCAAGCAGGGGAGCCAATACTTGCAAAGTTGCAAAGGCAGACGTACTCGGGTGCGAGTCCTTGGTGAAAAGCGGCAGTGAAAGTCAGAACAAAATTGACAAGTGCCATAAAAGTTCGAGTTCGATTCAGGTTAACTTGATTAAGGCAACTCTAACCGATCCCCTATCTAGCGATAGCGGAGGATAATTTGGTTTTCCTCTAATGTGCATCTAGCCGGTCCCTCCGCCTCAATCGGTCAGAATGCCTCTCGCGCCTCTCTGTCGCCTCTCCCCCGCCACTGCCTCTTCGCCAGTGACCGCCCGCCAGCCCCCGCCGCTACCGCGTTCCCTCCGTTGGCCATCGCCGCCCTTTTGCCCGACGCCCAGCCCGTTCGTCCACCATCGTCGTCGCCGGAATCAAGGTGAAACGCCACCGCCGTAGCCATAATTGATTCGTCGGATTGATTCAATTTTTCTTCCCCTTTGGCGGCCGCCACTCCTGACCTTGCTTCCGCGCCGCTACAGGTCATTTTTACGCTTCGCCACCTGCCAGTTTGGCCAAAACGATGGCAGCTGGCCGGTGTATCACCACTGCACCGCAAGTTCTCAACGAATTGCCTAGGTGAATTTTTTCGTTCATTTCTTTTTTAACCGAGCCGTTTCGATTGAACCTAGCCGTTTGAATTGTGGATGAAGAGGTTAAGGGAGTTTGTTCTCAAAGACTCGTCATCATCTGAAGAGGAGACGACCAAGACTTTCAAACCGTTTTAGTCATGATTTTCAATGGTGACATTCGGCACCCTAGGAGAGGATCGCAAGTTGGCCGCATAAACATCAACTGTGATAGAGGGTCAGGGCCATGGCAAGATCATAAGAGGCTACTTTGCTCTGAAGCCAACCTATTCAGGGACGTACTTTCGCCGGTGCTTTCGGATGCACACATGTCTTTTTCTGACCATTGCAAAAGCCATTGAGAAGTATGATGACTGGTTCAAGCTCCAGAGAAATGCAAGTGGAGAGATGAGTTCAAGCCCTCTGATGAAGTGCATTGTGGCTGTTCGAGCCTTGGCATATGGGTGTTCGGCCAGTGTCGTTGACGACTATGTCGCATTAGTGAAGACACAATCTTGGAGGCCGTTCGAAGGTTCACTAAAACAGTTTCGATGTTTTTGGACATGAGTGCTTGCGAGCACCCACCGAGGAAGACAACCAGAGGCTGATGACAGAGAGTGAAGCAAGAGGATGGCCAGGGATGCTTGGATCACTTGACTGTATGCACTGGACATTGAAGAATTATCTTGCGGGGTGGAAGGGTCAGTACAAAGGCCACTACAACGATCCAACGATCATTCTTGAGGTAGTTGCATTGAAGGATCTTTGGATATGGCATTTAGTCTTCGGTTTGCCTGGCTTTCACAATTAATTGAATGTGTTGTCGAGATCACCCATGTGTTCTAGGCTTATTACAGGAGATGCTCCTGCTTGCAACTACTTGGTCAATGGAGACAACTGCTTGATGGGTTACTATCTTGCGGATGGCATCTATCCACCATGGGCCACATTAGTCAAACCAATTCCGTGTCCGGGAGGTAACAAAAATATGCAGTTTGTCCAATGACAAGAAGCTGCTAGGAAAGATGTGGAGAGAGCATAAGGTGTGCTTCAAAACTGCTTTGCAATTGTTTGTGGCCCTGTCGAGTATTGGAGCTTCAAGGTTCTATGGCATATCATGACTTGTTGCATCATGTTTCATAACATGATTATCTAAGACGAAAAGGAGATGCATGTGAACTTTCAGTACATCACTAACGGGACTTTGGTTGAGCCAGAGATCCTCGCATTCCTTGAAGAGCATAGCAAGATCGAGAACCGACAAGTTCATGCTTAGCTACCAGATGGTCTTATTGAGCATCACTCGCAACGTCATAGCACTTCCTAGTTGTTATATCACATGTTATTTGCTACATTAGGACAATTTGATGTTTTTAAATTTGAATAATTCGGGTTGTCAACTTTGAATTCAGTTTGTAAACTATATTTGTGATTTGCTAGAATGTTCATATTTCTATTTTGTCTCTATATGTGTGCTAGTATGCAGTTGTAATGTATACTAGATCATTGATGGCGCGCGTTGCTGCGCCCGTCTATTTTATCTCTTAGTTATTAAGGATATAAAGTATTTTATATATATTTGTTTGGAATGCTTTGAAGTATCATGCTTTCTTGTAGCTTGTGCTTGTCTCCTTCATTTAAAAACAATAATGGTATGTATTTGAAGAAGAATCTTTTAGGCTAACAAGAAAGTAGTGTTATGAGCTTTTTCTTCTTTCTTATTAGGTCGGATGTACTTGGTTTGGCTTTCTCGTAGCCTGTGCTTGTCTCTTTCATTTAAAAATAATAATGGTATATGTAAATAAAATAGTATCTTTTAGGCTATCAAGATAGTGCTATGAGCTTTTTTCTTCCTTATTAGGTCGGATATACTTGGTTTGAGCTTGGGTTTCAACTGTGTGTGCTTTGAATTAGGACGACTGATACATGTTTTGTGATAGATTTGTGGCATCTTTTGGCTCACAATGTCTCCAAGTGTAGTGTTTTGAATTAGGATGGTACAAGGATATGTCTCTGATAGATCGTGGATTCTTTGGGCTCAAGATGGCAGGGTTAGCACACCCCTCTATTCTTTCGATAGGGTGGGAGAAAGTATTCAACGTATGTATGACACCTGAAAATTATGATACTGATAAAGTTGCTTGGACTCCAGTAAATAACACACTTTTTTGAAGGATAATATGACTCTTGTTCTGTGCAGGGAAATGCGCGACAGAACATATAGTATGATAAATTTTTCTAAATAACTGATAATTGTAAGTATAAGATGAAATGTATGCAACTTCCAAAAGCGGATAATAAAATAGGTGTATATTAGTCAAGGTTAAGAGGTAGCATTACAATTGTGCGATGTAACTCTCAACACGTAGGCTGGAGATCTTGCAAACACCACACTCAACACCTCTCTAGTCTCTACTAAACCAGAATGTGCGCATTTTCATTACTTTCTATGTTAATAATCTGCACCACCCTTAGCCTGGTAGTAGCCTTAGTTGTCTTGTTTTCTTTTAATCACCCTTTCAACTGAACATCTGCTGGTCCATACGTTTTCAGATCCTCGACAACATCTCAATATCTTCCGGAGATCACTGGTCGGCATGAAACAGACAACGCCAGACTCATTCCATTGCATGCAAGCTATTGCTTCCGGAGACTTCTTCTTTGTAGCTCTGAATGCGGCGACACACACACACACACACACACACACACACACACACGCATGCACGCACGCACGCACGCACCACATAACTCAACCTGTGACATATCGCTACCCATGAGCTTTGGCATGTTTCACTAATAAAACTGGCATCAATGTACAGCTTCAGCCAGAGTTGGTCAAGTTAATTTCTTGAAAGTAAAAGGTACAAATAGAAATAGAAATATTAGTTGGGGGATCAAATGAATGTGTCTGAAATAACTGCGAAGCAAGATCCTACAGTGCAAAACATTAAAGTTTATGAATAATTCCTTTTTCAGCAGTTTTTCTACGTTACAATGAGACAACAGAGTGCGAGATGTATGAAGAGCAGGCAGCTAAAATGGACAGTATCTTCAACAGTTAGACCAATTTCTTGACAGGTAGCAGAGTAGTTCAACAATGGTAGCAACTCATTTTTTTCACAAATAACATATATCCTCAGCTACTTTAGAATAACGATAGACCCAACCAACAAACCCTTGCAGAGAATTCCATTTTAAAGAAATTTCTTGTGAACTGATGCATCAATACTCAATAGTGCCAGCTTGGTCAGACTATGAACAACCTATTATCAATTTGTCCTATAATTAAAATAGTATGAATTCTCTTATAGTCTTCTCCAAATAAATTGTGTGAAAATGTCATACAACAGAAGGTAGCACCAGGATATGAAAAACACATAAACATAATTCTAAACAATTAGTGTTCTAAAAACATGGAAGGATAAGATCTGGCAGTATAGTTGAAGTAATTACTTATCCACAAGCCATTGGATATTACGAGCCGAAGAATTTCCAAAGTAATAGAAACAAGTATCATTCTCCAAGATCTGCCCAGATGAATTGACCATGGCCAATGTGAACCACACCTGTACAAATTTAGGATTGAGAGGAAATGAGGACAATGTATTTGTTTGGTGAAAGAAGGAATCATACATGAATAGGAACGAAATATATAGGTACCTAGCGAAGCAACTTGCTGATGGATATTGTGGTGCAGAAGAGGAAGCATATATACATGTACATGCGGGACAATGCTTCGATGCCTTAAGGCACCTACCTTTGTGTCTATGACATGTGGGTCCAACAGGTGGCTGGCCCACATGTCAGTGACCCAAAGGCAGGTGCCTTTAAGGCATCCAAGCATTGTCCGTACATGCGTGTATTTGGTTGGTGCAACATTGAATCATACATGAACTGAAAGAAATTTAGGGAAACCTACCTGAGCATCTTGTTGAATGGTGTGATGCCGGAGTGGAAAGGGTGAGCGAAGAGTGATAGGGAAGGAAGAATATATAGACGTACATCTACCCCTTGGCAGCGGAAAGGATCGGCACATCACCCGCCATGAATGGACGCAGAAACTGAAGTATAATTGCATCTTTCAAGTCTCGGCAGAGCAATTTAGATCAGATGAGGCGTCGGCCATCCCGCGCCCCCTCCTTTCCTTGGGCGCATCAGCTGGACCCCGCATCATGCGCGGGTCGATTGGATCCCCTCCTCTCTACAGCGCAGATGGATCCCCTCCTCGGAATCGCTCGCGACATCGATGTTGAGCGGCGGCCGATCCATTCATGGCGTGTCTGGGGAATAGTTTTTTTTTTCATAGAAGGCAACACATCGCTGGACCATCGCAGGTTTGGGCTGGCACAAGCGGCCCAGTTAACCATATGGCTTTGTTTCGGCCTCTCGAGTAGCAGGCCATTAGGACAGCTGGGCCACTTCTTAACACAAGCGGGACAGATGGTTGTAGATCCGACATCAGACGGCCAAAATCGTCCAGATCGCGCAAACGGACGGCCAGAAATGCGAAGTGCTGAGAGGGCTCGCTTTAGGTGCGGTTATACTGTCCTTAATTAGAATTGCATAAGTTTAGAAAAAACAAAAGTTTACTCCGTTATATATAGGGGATCGGCTAGGTCCAGCCAATACTTAATGGATTAAAATTACTCCAATAAGGGTTTACTCGGTCAGATCCTCGTTTATTTATAGGGGATCGGTTAGAGTTGCTCTTAGTTTCCTAGAACTAGTATGTACCTGATTAGGGTTGTTGGTTTGGATGTATCAAAAAACAAAAGAGCATTAGTCGATTAAAAGGAACACCAAGTCCTCTGACCAACTTGCATTCATGTGCTTGTTATCTAATCTTGTATCATTATTTGTGTGAGCGCTGGTAAAATTTTGAAAGTTGCAGCTAGTTCGTACCCACGGAGGTGAGTTGCATACAGCCAGTTGAGCTGCCTCCTGACTGTGTGTTCGATCATTGGGATTGTTAACAAGTGGTACCATAGGCCATAGCTAACTGGTACAGCCTTCTTTAGCATTGATCTGCGCCACAGTGGGGGTTGGAGGATTCTCCATCGCCGTTATGTTGCTTCACATTTGAAGGCAAATCAAAGAAGATGGTAATGCCAACATTGAAGGATGTAGTACCCTCATGCTCCATGATGATAATTAAGGGGCGTGTGCTGCGGAGATGAACATCCCCATGCATGCACACGGTGTTTGGGTGACGGCGGAAGGCAGGCGGTCGACGAGACAATGCACCTCCATATCCTAACTTGCTCGGTGCTGTTTTTATGACCGTATCAGAGAAATATATGACAAAGGAAGCTTCAGAGGCTCTAAACGTGATGAACCTCGGTCCTTGATCACGCGAATAATGTGTGTATACACGATCTAAGGAGGTGGTCGAGAGGATGAGAATAGAAGTATCTGAGTGTATTAGTGGACCGAGTTCACGGCCCCATCAACACAATTCTTTATTGTCACATGCATTCTCTGACTAGAATACTACATTCGATCTTTAATTTTAGGTCTTAAGCTTGATAACCTAGGAGTCCTCTGGCCACGATGATGGCCTATTTGGACATCTATAATCTATAATCTATAATATCTAAATAGTTGATCCCCACTATCTTATTTCTCTTAACATGCCAGCTATCCACATCATCAACCAAGCCACATCAGTGTTTGTTACTCTCTTACATGAGGGACCTACGACAATGCAAAACTGCCACATTAGCATTCAGCTACCTGCAGGAGGACCCACCACAGGTTGATCACGCATGTATTTCTCCCTTAAAGCCATGCACCACCTGTAGGCGTGGCCAGCATGAGGCCGTTTCCCCGAAGGCCAATCGTTGGGCCCCTATTTCCAACGCGGGCCGCTTGCTGCTTTGCATCCTTCTCCACGCGAGCGTCTTTTCCCCCGCCGAAGGATTCCCCATGTCGCTCGCTGGCGTTTCCTCCTGTCTTCTACATGGAAGCCTCCCTCTCTTCACCTTCTCCAATTTAGGATAGTATAACCGCACCTAATCCCAACGCTCTCAAGACATCAGCAATTTTGGCCGTCCGTTTTGGTGATCAATCGATTTCTGGCCGTCAGATGTTCATTAGCGCTTCATCCCTCGCCATGGGCCAGCTGTCCTAGAGGGCTGCTACTCCACAGGAAAAATCTGAGCTTTCTGGTAAACTGGGCCTCTTCGTTCGGCCCAATTAGCTAACCCAGCTCGCTTCACCAGCGTCAGATAAACACTGTGCGCTTCCTGCCAGAGAGGGGGAATGAGATCCGTCGCGGTGAGAGAGGAGGGGATGGGTGGAGAGATCAGGGCCTCGCCCGATGATGCGGGATAGGGATGTGAAGGGCGGCGATGCTGCATCGCTGGAGATTGGAGTTCGTCAAGCGTCATTCAGGCGGGACTAAAAGGCAGCCGTTCTACAACCAATTAATGGCGGCCGGGGCGCGCCACTCGCCGGCGGCTGATGGTGGAGGTGGGTAACTAAGTAGTTTGCGCGCCTATTTATGCTTTATGCCGTTCCTCTATCTCCTCTCTCCTTCTTCCTCTAGCAACATCCCCAGCCATGCTTCTCCAATCCACTAGGTTGCCCCTCCATCTTCAACCTCGCTGCAGTTTTTTCCTCACCACCACAGAAGCACTTCTCCAGCCGTGGTGCAACTAAGTTCAATTCCTTTGAAGTTGTTTTGCACTTTGTACAGTTGCAGGTCTTGTAATTTAAGTGGTTGCTGATCTGGTATCCTCGAATACTGCGGACTTGCCGTTCGAAATGTAACACGTTAAATTCAGATCCGAGTTATTATATCATCCATTTCATTTTTTCTCGACTTCTTAATGCATAGATGCCTGTACCGCTCCACCTTGTGTGCAGATGGAAGGAACCGTTCAGTTCATGTTCAACCCTTGAAGATAACGCACATGAACAGAACCCTCTTGTTGATTTGATTGGGTCATGAGGTAATTATTCTCAACCTTTGACACTTTGAATGTCAGTTTTAGCAACCAGCTTTTGTGTAAGAGCGTGTATGTGTTTCAGTTTATGGCACTTACAAGTGGTTCACAGGGCACATGATGTGGCTACATGCAATGACCTCCCATGGAGGCTGCACCGTCTCAATACTTCCCTCAAATTTTTGTGATGGCAAACTGATTAAAGTTAATTAGATTAACACTTCCATTTGCCTTGCCTGTTGTTATGTGAAAATGCCATAGAAATATAAGAACATGACCTCCCTATGATACTGCTTGCTGTTCTTTATTATTGCCGGTATTAGGTTCAGACTTCAATTTCTCTCCTATAACCTCTATTTTTGAGTTCCATATCCATGGAACACAGAACCTATTTTTTTGCCTCTTGTTCCTGTCGAGAACATATGTTATGCCTATATTACAGTGCCATTTCTCTCTCTTTTCTCCTCTTGGTAGGAATGGACTTGCACTGAATGCATGTTTTCTTTTTTTACTCTGGTACGAACAGATAGAACAAATGTTTGTTTTCGCTCTCTCATCTCAGGAAATGATGCATCAGTTCAGTCATTGTTCTTGCCTCTTCTTGCTGGTGAGAGCATATGGTTAACTTTGGTTTGGTATATATTTTGTGGGGTCCCTTTTCATGTGATGGTCCAAATGTTGGCAAATACAATAAATTATGAGGTCAATTGAAATATAAACTTCTCAGCGTTTTCTTAGATTTATTTTGTCAATGATGAAATAACCATGGTTGTGCATGTGCACCTATTGTTCTAGGTTGTGTATCTTTTTGACATACAAAGGTCACCTGAGCAAAGAAGGCGGGAAATTATCTAGCTCTGTGCCACCTGTAGAAAAACATATCTCGGCCTAAGGCTAACATCCTGTATAGATACCCATACAATTACTAAATCAGGTTAGCAATCCACCCCATTTGAACAACTTATAACAGTTACATTTTCCTTGTTTTGCTCGTTATGGGAGAACTGATTTGTTGCTCGGATGGAGAATAACAGACCAGAGATTTAAGCAGTTTGGGCTCAACAAGGTATGATGGTAACTGTTAACTTCTCCCAGAATGCTCGTGAACTCTTATGCCTTTTTTCTTATTTAAATTATAATCTTTGTTACTGTACCAATCTTTCCCTTGCAAAATTTTATAATTAATGTAAACTCCAATGTTCCAGTAAATATATTATACACTAAGAGTCTCAAAATCTCATCTGGTAGCAGATTAGAGAGAAGATATGTGTGTATATACAAAAACATACACTGGGTGAGTTAATCCATTAATAAAAACGTTCCAAAAAGATATTCAAGCTTTAGACCTGGTAGACGAAAGCGAACTGCAAAAGGTGATTATTGGCACAAAGTATCATAAGTAGCCTTAGGTGGAGTATATATCTGCTTCCCTTGATCAACACAGAAGCTTTTGAAACCTAGCAAGTCATAATAGCCTCATAGTTATGCTTATGCATACTTAGATTAACGGAGTTGCCATGCTAGCAAGATATAATCATTTGTAACTTTGTTCCTAAATCCTATAGCCTACAAATACAACACTGCTAAATGCACTTGCTCTTCAGATCAGTTATGCGTTGATTGTTATGTGATTGGTGTCATCTATTTTTTCCAGGTAATCATGTTGCTTCAAGCCTCCAACAATGCCATAGCCATGACCCCCCACCCCACCCCTGCACACGGGTTGCATGACATCATTGATTGACCAAGTATGTCATGACATGCTATTATATGTATTCTATTTTAATTCTCAATGTTAATCATCTTTGTTTCTCACTGAATATGTACGTCTCAATTGCAATTTAAAAATTCACCATCAACTGGTACTAGAATTTTGGTCAGATATGTCCAATCTAAATTGAGGCATTGTAATTTAAAAAATTCTCATATTTGTTGATTTTCACAAACATTTATGTAGTTTTTTATAGATGGGCGCTGCAACGCGCGCCATCAACGATCTAGTTTTCATTATATCCCACTACTCTCCTGCAATAGAAACGGTCTCCATTAAGTATCACTACTCCCATGCAACAAAAATTGACGGATTTACTCCTCTCTCATGCACGAGTAGCCAACGAGGTTCATCTCACTTATAAGATGTGGAACTGTTCCATTCCCGTCGCTTCTACGAAATCTCGCCCATGCCCTCGCTCGGGAGTGGCCGGGGTTTCGCGGGATAATCAGCGACGTCCATCGCCGGCTGGTGCGTGTTAGCCTGGCTGGGACACATATGCTTCCCTGACGCCGCATCCACTCTCCGTACCAGGTTCTTTGTGCAATCTCCTCTTGGCTACATGTCTGATTCTTAAATCCAAGGAATAAAAATTGTTGTCCATAGAATAGAACTGCAGTCGTTCACTATCTTGCTTGGTTGTGATAGCCTGTCTTGGAAAGGACATGCCTTGGTCTTGACCGATGCAAAGGTCATGATAAAGCATCGCTACAATACTGGAACATACTGCTCTGAAAATTACGGCGACACTACTGTACTGGAACATACTGCTCTGAAAATTATGGCGTTGCTACCGTATTGGAACAACAGTAAAATTGAGATATTACGATGCCAATATATTTGTATATCAATCAATAGTTTACTAATACAATCTGTTAACCCCAAAACTGCACCTTAATACCAAGCAATATTTTTTTCACGGAAGCACAGCTAGAACCCTATACCATGAAGGAACTTATATATGAATAGAGAATTTCTACTATGTAGTCTACTTCTTTCACTTTTTATTTGTTTATATTTTCCCTTTTAGGAACAGCTATATGTTCACCATGAATTTCGTCTTGGTGGACATCTGTAAATATTTCGGTTGCCCTGCAGCAATGCAAATAACTTTCCTGTTTAAGTACTATATATTTTATTTGCAGGCCATTGTGATACAACTGATGGTGCAAGACACCCAAATGGTAAATGTTTAGTTTTTTCCCATGGGTTTTCTTATCAATATTTAATCAGTACAATTTCCATGGGTATGAGGTTAGCTAGCTTCTTAAGTAAATGCTACCGCTAAGAGTGTTTGGGCCAATACACAGTCCGATATCGTCCTTGAAGTAACCTCCATGGCACTTACGATCATCCAGCCCCCACTTTGTGGCGTCACTTCATGTTGTAACCTGAAAGTGCTCATATTTTATTACTTGATATTGTATTTATTTTGGACCTTGCAGACTATGTATGTCCCTATCAAGCCTTTTTGTCGTTCTCTTTTTGTCTGGCACCTTGCAGATTATATATTTATTTTGAACCTGGCACCTTGCAAATTTGTCTGAAGTTTGTCGTTTTACCATTGTGTGAATGTTTGGCATGGTTGTATTTCCTATTATCTATGGTCAAATGTTTCTATAGTGGGTTGTGTTGTACGGCAGCCATTCACAAGTTCCCATGGCGGACAAATCTATCATGTTATTGATTCAAATTATTTTCTTCTTTGGTATACTGAAGTTACTCAGAAAATCAGCGACAAAGTCCCGCGGCAACGGGCGGGGCATCATCTAGTTTTATCAATGAATGGACCATTGAACAACTCACACCTGTTCAAATGAGCGAGAGAAAATACACACACATGCCCTTGTTGTTTCCCTGTCTGATTGCATATCTATAGCCGCCTTGCGAGGAGCAAACACCCATTTCTCTATGCATGGTTACACATATGGTGCCATTTCTTTATACTAGATTGATATTTTGGCCAAGTAGCTCCTGTTTTGCCATGCCATGGACAAACAGAGAGTTGTTCTCAGGTCTCGTGAATCAACCACGACTGTGACTCTTAAAATGCCAACTTGGATACTTATATTTTGACCCAAAACCTTGTATATATCTTCACAGTTTAAGTCATAGATAAGAACACATGCAATGAGCTTGAGAAGCATTCTGCACGCTCTGAAGATTAATTGTTGGCAGCCACCATTACTTGCTTTTCCTCTTCACATTCTTAGCTGGCTATGCCATCTCCATAAATCCCTTTGTGCATGCAAAAGATCAAATAGTGGTTGCGTGCCAAAACCACAACTTCTTTTATTAGGTGGGATCCGTAGGAATTGATGGCCAATTCGACATAAAAAAGAATGAACAGTGAGAAACCTTGCATATATTGAGGTCCATATCACCACGAACATCTCTTGTGAAGTGTGCTCCAAAGTCTTGCCTCCTTCCCTGCTTTCAAGGTTGTTCCTTAAATGTGCGCCCTGGGGCATGGCGCACCAAACGTGATGCTAGCTTGCATCGCAGAGGAGGAGAATGTCACCTAACAATCTGGGCTTGGGAAGCTTTAGGAAGACATGTGTACGACAGTTCTTGCTATATTGCAGTAGCCTGATTAGTTTTTCGGTATATAGTTATATTCGCACTGCAGCCCATCCAAAATATACGCCTGTAGAGGGTTGAAACACCAACAGGGCACAATTACATAGTACTCCCTCTGTAAACTAATATAAGAGCGTTTAGATCACTATTTTAGTATTCTAAACGCTCTTATATTAGTTTACGGAGGGAGTACTACAATTAGTGCACAAACTGCATTTGTCATTTGTTGCATCTCCAATTTGTTGCAAATAATCACGAGTGGAAGTCCGGATTGGGAAAGAATCAATCACTGAGTTGCACTTGTAGTTAGCTAGTATAGCTTCCATTTAACACAGGGCCGACATGGTCCTTTGAGGCTGTGACCATCAATCGTTGTGCCGTGTACCCCCGCGTTGTGTCGGGTGGGTGTTTCGGTGTAGCTAAGCCTGTACTGTAATAGGTAGCTCTCCCGTAGTATTTGTGTACTGGGGGAAAACCAGCGTATCTTCGCTACACATCGTGTAGTTTGCATACGGAATCATCCGGATCACAAGCCAATACAAGAAAACCCATTTTTGACGACGATGTATGGGGTTGTTAGAAGTTAGATTGTCGTCGCTAAAGATCAATAAAGACCATAATCTGATGGTTCTTTCCTCTGCTAAAGACTCCATTGTTTAAAGTAATAATGATTGCATATGTTTGCTGGTCGTTATTGTTGTCACGACAGGATGGTTTCTCATTGTCAATCTTGAGTCAATAACGGCCGCAACTGTACTATTCATGATCACTTTTTGGTCACTAATAATTTGTCCATAGTTGATAAGTATCATTACAGACCACTTTATATTAGTAATGATCATTCAAGAAGAGGCTGAACACTTCTGTCCTAACTTTTAATCCTCTAAATTTAGAGAGTTTGCTTCATATAGATGTGGATCTTTCCATGTTGGAGACTCCTTTTTTCAAAGAAGAAATTGACAAGGTAATCAAAGAGCTACCTCCTGACAAAGCACCTAGGCCAGATGGTTTCAACACCAACTTTGTGAAGCATTGCTGGGATATTATTGCTTCCGATTTCTATGAGTTGATTGAGGATTTTTATCATGGCAGAATTAGCTTGCAAAGCATCAACTCATCATTCATTCCTCTCATTCCTAAAAAGGATGCTCCGATTACTTCCAATGACTTCAGACCTATTTCTCTACTGAATTGCTCAATCAAAATCATCACCAAGCTGCTAGCAAACAGGTTGCAAACAGTAGTTTTGAAGCTTGTCCATACAAATCAATATGGCTTCTTAAAATCAAGATCAATTTAGGATTTTCTAGCTTGGACATATGAATACATCAATCAATGCAAATCCTCTGGGAAGGAAGTCATTGTAATAAAACTGGATTTTGAGAAAGCTTTTGACCTCATTGAGCACCAAACAATCAGGAATATTCTCAATGCAAGAGGCTTTGGTACAAGCTAGGTGGCTTATGTGGATGAACATGATTTTTTCCTCTAGGTTTTCTTATGTTCTTATCAATGGGGTACCGGGGAAACAGTTTTTGTGCAAAAGAGGGGTCAAACAGGGAGATCATGTATCCCCCTTCCTCTTTGTTTTGGCAGTTGATATCTTGCAATCAATTCTCAATGAAGCTATGCATAACAACCTGATCAGGAAGCCTCTGGAGCACCACCCTTGCCCTGATTTCCCGGTTATTCAGTATGCTGATTATATAGTTATTATCACGCCCGCAAGTGAAGCATAGGTAGAACAACTGAAAAACTTGCTCCTTCACTTCTCTATTTTCACTAGTCTGAGGGTCAACTATGAGAAATCTGTCATGGTACCAATTAATACCAGCCCCTCAAAATTGCAAGCCTTAGCAAGCAGGCTAGGATGTGTTACTGGAGGTTTTCCTTTCACATATCTTGGATTGCCCTTGAGCCTCACTAAACCAAAATTGGAAGACTTTGCTCCAGTTCTCAAGAGAATTGATAGGAGGCTCTCTGGTTGTTCAACTTTTATGTCTTATGGGGAGAAACTCACACTAATCAAGTCAGTTTTCACCAGCTTGCCTACTTTTTTCATGAGCACTCTGGATTTACCAATGGGCGTCGTAGAACAGATCAACAAATACCTCAAGCATTGTTTTTGGAGAAAGTATGGCATGGAGGATAGAGGCACAACTTTGATATCATGGGAAAAGGTCTACACCCCCAAGGATCAGGGGGCCTTGGTGTGATCAACATTGCAATCCATAACAAGTGTCTCCTCATGAAGCACCTTCATAAATTTCTCAATCATGAGGATTTTCCATGGGTAAAGCTAATCTGGGAATCTTATTACCCTAGAGGTGTGCTCACTAGTCGACCTGTTGGCTCCTTCTAGTGGAAACGTATTCTGAAACTCATGCCTCAATTCAAGACGATATCCACAGGCCAACTTGGACAGGAAGATACTATTATCTTTTGGCATGATAACTGGGGGCATGGAGCACTCAAAGACAAATATCTTGAGCTCTCTATTCACTTACTCACAGTGAAATGGTGTATGCGCAAGAATTCTTTCAATCTGTTGATGTAGTGGGCAATTTCCATACACCTCTAACAGTCCAGGCTCATCAACAGCTTCAAGAGCTTCAGATGGTCGCACAGCAATCTCCGCTCACTTTCTTCACCTGATAAATGGATTTATCCCTTGGGCACATCTTTCTCATCCATCAGGATGTACAGAGAATTGACAAAAGGGGACTTGGCTCCTCCCATCTTCAAGAAAATCGGGAAAAGTGCTACTATGCTCAGATACAAAATCATCTTCTAGTTATTGTTGCATGACAGAATTAATTCAAGAAATCTGCTTCACAGGAAATCCTTTTACCTGCTCTCCTATGACTGTGTGCTATGTCCAACACACACCATGGAAACTGCAATGCATCTATTCTGGGATTGTGAATTTGCACTCAACTGCTGGAGCACTATTCTTGGACAGAGAAACATGGGCATTTCGGTTTTTGACAAGGTCATGCTTTCCACTCAAGCCCTCCCCACCCCTATTGCCATGGAACTTATCATTATGGGCTGCTGGAACATTTGGATGCAGAGAAACGGAGTAATTTTCAGGGCTATTCCTGCTTCAGTCATCTCTTGGAGAGCTTGCTTTCGATCAGACATGCTTCTAATTAAGCACAAGATCAAGGTTAAATTTTCAGATAGGCTTTCTAGCTGGATTGATCAGTTTTTAACTTAACTCTCATGTTACCTCAAGGTTTCACTAAAACTGGAGTTGGTTAGGTTAAGTCTGTTATAATATTGGGACTCTTGTACATAATTTTTAACCTTTTAATATATTTACCGTAGAACAATTGTTCTACGGTTTTTGGTTCAAAAAAAATGATCATTCTCTTTACCATTTTGTTATCCTTCAACGGCCACCTGCATAATCGCTAACAACCACTATATATATACATCGAGTATTAAAATCCACATTAATTTAGAAACAAAATAATGTGAACAATGAAAGGATTATAGCCTCCTTTATCAATAAAAATCAGGTAAATTAACAAAAATGTGAACATACTATTACAGAACTAAAACGCCGTTTAGGAAATTTGAGTCAAAAGCACACCTTAGACACTCATCATAACTGAAAGTGAGACAACTACAACAGACAATATTAATTAATCTTCAATCGATGGAGATCATCATTATTCGAATGAATATCATTCTTCATAGCGATTACAGTGCCTCCTCATGCAGCCTACAAAACATTGAGTGATTTATAAAAGTTAGTCCATGTAAATAATTTGGCACAAAGTATAATTGTCACGCCCCAAAACATAGCAGTGACAATTGCCACATGCTTATAAATTCAATTCAAATTTATAAGCATGTTAGGCCATCAGGTTAACAAAGGTAGTACACTGGGATCATTTTTATTCATTATCATAGGAACGACTACAAGTGTTTCTTGCTAGTACATGCATGCAAGTTTCTTTATTTCATCCCCTACCGTAGTTCTACTTCTACTGTTCACCATCATTTCCACTGCTCATCTCTGCAAAAAAAAAAAGATAGCAAAAATGAGTATGATGACATACTCAGCAAGCACACATGTAGCAGGGAAAATATGTGACACCAGAAGCAAGTATATGGATTAGCCGTAAGAAAAGAAAAGAAACAAGAATGGTAGCGAAAATAAAGATGTGCTTAGAAAATAATAATTTTGGCATCACACATGACCGCAAGCTTCCCGACCCGGGAGTCACAGGGGTGAAATTTCACGCTTTTACACTCTTAAGAGGGGTACTCCGACGTCAACAGTCTCAACTGGAACCACACAGGCTCTAGTTGAGCAAGATTCTTTTACCCGCTAAGATCCGACTACCCGACCTTACTAGTGTCGATCGCTCCTACGGATCCATCATCGACATGCTTCCGAATGGGTGCCGTTCTTGGCGGAGAACCTCGACAGTCCCATACCTGTAATGTGACCGGTACAATGTTTTTGCCGTGGTGATGCCTTAGTGTTAGATTTTTCATTAGGACTGGAACATTAGAAGAGGAAATATTATCTCAAAAGATCACCAATATATCATCTCTAGCTTCTGCACAAGATTAGCTAGTCTTGCATGTGCTATTCTTAGCATAACGAGTGTACGGTCCAACAAGTAAAAGTGAGGCGTACTTAGTCAGAACAAGGCATGTGGTACAAGATAGAAAGTAAGAAAAGACAAAATAATCTAGAGGAGTTCTTGGGAGATAGGACGCATGCATCTTTCACAACTAGCATGCAGAAGCAAACCACCATGCGTACTGTACAAGGACACACTAGCTGATGTGAAAGAATTAACAACAAGAATAGTGCTACAGACCGAAAGTGCTATTCTGAGCTCGAGCTCAGATGCACCTGTTATCTCGGCCATCACTTGGCGCTAAGATTCGCTTCAGCAGATGTATTTTACAACGTATTCTTAGTAGTACTGGATGCTTTTCCAGAGAGTGGTGCCCACCCATGTGCCGCATTTATATCGACGGCCGTCTTGTCTCGTGAGGGGGCTCAGATGGACAATGGCGGACTGTGCCACGGCTCATCCGTTACTGCCCAAACGGCCGCCTCCCCGCAGCGATTTTTTTATTACATATGGGATGCATCCAGCCTTGCTCTGGAAGATTCATCTGCGCTGCCGTCCCCAAACCTTATCTTATCCTCTTCTTGTCCAAGCGACCGTGGCAGTTGCTCTGGTAAATCAAATTCAGTTGTACTCATCCAGACAGCATAAACCAAAAATGCAACATCTGTCAGCAAGATATCTGAAGGCTCACAACAGTGTTGCATCACAACTAATTACACAACGAGCCATGATGCACTAAGAAATGTAAAAAAACGTCTAAAAACATATAACAAGATTCAGATCCTAACAGAAAAGTCCCAACATGCATTATCCTTTTTCACATCCCTCCAGCGAGTCTTAGTTCCATTGCTTTATTGCAATTGTTCTGCCGGTGGCCTTCCACACCACAGTTCTTGCACCTAGCAGGCTTCCTGGGTTGCTTCGGCATATCACCACGGTCAGGGCATGTTGTTCATTTGTGTCCTTGTCTACGACATATCGTACAGAACATGGTCCTCTTGCTCAGCCCTTCTTCATAGGGAGCCTTCTCCCGGCTTGTCGTTGGTCGTCCCATCTCTTTCCTTCTTGCTGGAGCCATCAAGCCATCCAACTGGTTGCTTGTCCTTGACATAGAATCATTATCTGCAAGTTCTGCAACATCTCTAACCACATTCTCATTTTGTTCTGCAACTATAGCAGTAGGGTTCCGCTCATTAACCACTGCACCCTTATCTGCCAGCCTATCCTCTAGTCCTAGACCATCTCTAATCTCTGCCAAAGGGAGCATTATTGTCAAATTGGATTTGAACAGGTCCATCAAACGGTTGTATGCCTCAACACTTGTGTCTCCTAGCCTGACTAGCTCCATGGCATGCATGTACATGGTGAAGTGTCTGTACGAAAAGGGATTGTTTTGCATGCTGTCTTTTTGGTATTGAGCTAGGTGAGCTGGTAGAACATCTCTTGCATCCCTTGTCCACCTCTTCACAGTATGCTTCGCCGGTATTTCCTTAGCTCGAATGAAATCCAGAACCTGCAACACAGAAACGTGATTCACATGGTCAGTGAAAACAAAGAAATCAGAATCTATTTTTCAACATCTGAAAGACTTGGACAGGACCAGGTTTTATTTCCCCACCTTCAGAACATAAATGCAAAGCAGGCCCATATGTGCAAACTGCCCACACTCGCACTCAAACTCGTTGCCACCATCAAGCATACTGACTTTGTAAGATACTCTGCACCACTTCTCTCTTTTTTCTGCTTCACTATGAATCGCAATGTATGTCCTGTGCTTCTCAATCTCCTCTACCTGATAAGCCCCACACTCATACAAAATATGCCCAAATTGTTCGAACATTGCCCTGGTATATATCTTGCTTGCATGCCTCTCCACCGCAAGATTTGCCCTCATCAGTGTCTTTCCCTGCAAAATTACCAAATCATCTCAATGTTAGAATCTATATTTTTCTCTCACCATGGACGTACACACACATTTTTTTGCTTGCAGTCTACCACTTACAATGCGAGTGCGTTTTTCTCCGTAATTCTCATCTGATTCGCGGTCAAATTGAAGCCTCATATATTTTTGATCAAACATGTGCATTGGTCACCCAGGGGGCACATAATTTTTAAGCATATGGTTTGCGCTCTTGCTCCGCTGTGTGCTTATCATCTCCGCACAGAAAACTCGTAGTAAGGCTTCATCCATTTCTTTTGAATCTCGAACAGCTGTGTCATATATGCATGACCCCTTAACTTGTATTTATCAAGCAACAGCTCCCAAGCTTTCTCAAATTCATCTTCGGTCAATATGTGGTTTATGACCTTGTAGAACTCAGACCTGAACTCGCTTTTCTTTGTATACAGCGCCCCCAAGGACTCTTTTGCTTTCTTCAACACATGCCATTTACACCACATGTGTGTTGTATTCGGCATACCCTTCCTGATTGCCAGCTCCATTGCACGGTTCTGGTCTGTAAAAACATAAAAACAAAAAATTGATATCAGATTAGCTAGTACACGCGCCGTGTCTGAACATGTACCCATCACATAATTCTACTTTACCTGTCAGTATGGTGAGCGGTGGCGAACCACCCATCATTCGAAGGAACTCTGAAAAAACCCATACAAAGCTATTTTCCGTCTCATCACGGACAAGCACCCCTGCCATGATCACACTTTGGAAGTGATTGTTTACACCCACGAACAATCCAAATGGCATGTCATACAGGTTAGTCCGGTAAGTAGTGTCAAATGTTATGATTATCACCGAAGAAAGAGTACTGCACAAAGAGTACTGCACGTGTTGTTCCCACTAGCCCACATGAGATTCTTATTCCTCCCCTCGCTATCAGCCTGCACCCTATACGTAAAATGTGGATCTTTAGCACCAATCTCGGCAAACACATCCATTGTCTTCTTCACATCATCCTCTATGTGGTCTCTATTAATTTTGCCACAAAGACTACGCAAAGACCTCTTTGTGAACTAATGGAGTGTCTCGCCAAAGTTTGGCGACAATGAGTGGTTGTGAGTATCCCTATGCTCTGCAATATACCAACCAGTATCCTCTGCTCGTAGCAGCCCTATCAGGGCACGGCATTCGCATCGACATGATCTTGTATTCTCAACACCAGCTTTGCCCTGCAAAAATGGCCAGCCGTTACAGAAAGCAGTTCACTTATGGTTTACTAGCACCATTACAAGCTATTCTTAATATCGAAAACAGGACATACTAACTGAGCAACCACAAACTATTTCTTGCATGCACTTTGTCCTCTCCACATTCAGCCGGCTCTTGCTATAACGAATGCCAAAACCTTCTCCCAGGAATACAAATTGTAGAAGTCATATGCCTCTCCAACCGAGTCAAATGTCGTGCCGATAGTCGGAGTGACCACATTGTCTCTTGGATTCTCAGCATAGTTCCGAACAGCCTTCTCGAATGCACTTACACGGTTTGGGCATGGTGGGCGGCTAGGTGCGGCAACACCGATCCTCAACCTGCAGCCCAGCAAAAGCATGTTACATACACTTGACCCAGGAGACATGTCGTTAAACTGACAGAGAATTATATACAACTGAACACATGCACAATCTACTGCTCTCGGTTCTACCTTTTACGTAACAGTTTGTTTTCATCCTCACGCACGACTGACAAACAAATCGTGAAAACGGGGCAACACCTAACTTGAAAGAAAAAACTAACATTTAATTCTGTAGCACCATTGTAATGTTTCCTAGTATTGCAGATTCTCCAGGACCAATTCTAATTACAAATGCGTGCTCCTGAATTGCCACTGGCTTCAGTAACATCTTATTATTAGCCCACTGTTAGGATTTGGATCCAAAGATTCAGAACTGTGATCCAAAAATCTTGCCTTGCTTAAAATATTCTGTTAATCATACACAAAGAAATCAACAACCGGACTGTACTAATTGACAAAACAAAATTAAACCTCGGCCACGCCTCCTAGTTGCTGTTCCACAGCCCTGCACTGGAATAACTCTAATCACATTTGCCATTGCTACAATCTTTTCATTCATCTACTGTCAGCATCCTGCACACCACAATTGATCAGGGAAACCTAGGGTTAATCTAAGTGCCTTAATGTCCATAAAAAAAACAGCAATGCGATCCACTCTGCTTCCCTTTCAGACAAACATCCTCAAAGTTCAGTACCTACTATTCTAATATCCACTTAGGTACATCAGTACTTGAAACAGCAAGTATCAGTATGTTCAATGCACTAACCTCTTATTCCAACCAGGAGCTCGTGGGTTCATCTTCCCAGTTGATAGCTTGGAGCTTGGCGGGGACGTGGCTCTCCTCTCCGCTGCTGCTTCACTGATCATGAAGATTTGTGCCTCCCTTGTGCCAACCAGCTGGTCGTCCGCCGGCGCTCTCTGTACTGCCGTTTCCTCGACAGCCACTTGCTGCTCCAGCACTATATCCACAGCGGTCGGATCCGCCGCTTGCTGCTCCACCACTATATCCACGGCGGTCGGCTCCGCCCGCATCGCCACCGGCACCAAACTCTCCCCCACCTCCTCAAGAAAAGTGGAAATGTGCCAGTCAAAAGCAAATCCGGTTTCGATTCATTCTGCCCTAAAAAGTCCTGGGAAACCGCCCGCTGAGAAAAAAAATCACTAGCATACGTACCCGCGGATAGGATGCATCAGGAACTCCATTATCCCCGCCGGCGCCGCCACTACCGCCGCCGGCCGCCGGCCGCCAGCGCTCTGTAAATTAGGTCAAGTGTGTCGAGCCAAAGACACCAGAACACACACTTACTGAATCATGGGCCCACCGAACGGAACAACACACTTTCCGGGCCACGGACTAGACGGAACCTCCAATTCTGATCCACGGCCCACCTTGTCATCGCCAAACGGACATCCCCGCGACCGTCAAAATAAGGCCCACCGCCCACGCCTGCCCTGTACGTATTTAGCCACAGTGCTTATTTTCCAGCACCCCAAGTCTGCTGGTATAATGAAAGGGCACAGATCTCCATGCTTCAATCAGCGACACAGATAGCGAGCTCATTTGAGCTCGCGCACAGATACTCCACGTCCGCTACAGACTAGCTATATAGAGAAGTACTAGCAACAGCTGCATGGCATGAGTAAAGAAAGAGAAGGAGCAGGACATCTAGAGAAGCTAGATGGAACACATGCTTGCCTTCTCCTGATTCTCTCGACACAGCAGCAGGATTTCTAACGCCTGCTCTGCACCAGCAGCTACGGCTCTACTACTACTACCTCTAGTGAAAAGAGAGACAATTGTTGTGGTGTGAGGTCCAGCTACCCGGCCCTTGGCCCTTTATATAGGCGTGCAGCCGTGCAAGGGACAGCAATGCATGCGGTGATCTAAAATATCTACCACCCATCTGGGCTCTTCTACACATAGCTTTATTTTAATTGTCACTAAGTAAAATTGATCTAATCGACACGTATGTCTGACAACAGGAATAGATAAGCTTGCCTCCTCGACCCTTCCTACAGCCAGCTACTTGTTGAGCAAAAATATCTGGTCTAACTCTTCTCACAAATTAAGGGAAAAAAAAATAGAAGTTTGCCTAGACCAGTACGTGTCCATGCATTTGGGTTCTAAGCAACTACTACTAATTCTTAAACAGTGGCATCCATCATATATATTATTAGTGCAAGCTATCAATCCATCCGATAATCTCTATAATTGGCTTAAAATATTACTACTATACTACTTTGCATAACTTAATTTTCACGGGCGTTACAATAATAGCATATAAAATCAGTGTACGAGACCATCTTACTTGATCATGCTTGCTTTCATGAGGACTGTTACCCAGAGATCTATCAAACATAAGACGCTTTATTTCTGACACTTCTTGCACTACGCCGTTCAGCGTTTCTTCGAGTATTTTGTTTCCGTTGCGAAGATAATTCCAAGTGTGAATACAGTTCCCTTGACCATGGAACCAGCTGAAACGGCTAGTGCCCAATTTTATAAATTTCCACGTGGCCGACGTGATTCCGGAGCCTGCTAAGATCGCCGAAGGTGTGGGGGCAGTTGAGGGGAGGGGGGGGGGGGGGGTCCAATTTCTCAGTCAACAGGGCGACGGTCGGACGACGCAGGTTCCTGCGGCGGCAGAGGATTGGAACTGAATGTATTCCTACTTTTGCTGAGAATGCACTCCTTTGGACCATTAGGGGAATGAGGCAATGTTTTGAGAGACAAAAGTAAAAAAAATGCACTAATGATTTAGGGGATCTAATAGCCTATGCTTAATTCCCTAAGGGCATCTCCAACGGCAACCCGTAAATTTCCTCCCGCGTCCATCTGCTGACAGGGGGGACCAGTCCGCGGACACGGAAGTGGAAGGCGGCCATCCAACGATGCCCGCATACATTTCAACTACCATCCGAAGTAACCGGATGAAATTCGTGCAAACATGACCAGATTTCATCAAAGTTCGGATAATTTACATAAACGGACGACATTCATGCAAACACGGCAGATTTTTATTACATTTCGAGCATTTAAAATAAAAGAAAGACTACGGCGGCCACCGGCGTCAAACCCCTTGTTTTTTCCCTTCCCAGGACCGCCTCCTGCATCCATCGACTCCATGAGCACCGGCAATAAGACTCTGAAGTGAAGGTGTGTCTCCGGCGAGGAAGAATAGAACATGGGAGATGGACCGGCCAACATGGGACACCAGGCCCTACCGCCTCCCATTCCCGATGCATCCTCGGAGATGTCTGTGCCATGTCCGTCGCTGGTGGACATGAGGTCCACCATGGAAATGGTGGCGCCCCATGTCATTGTCCCATCGGGTCATTGGATAGTTCGTTGGCCGCACAAAGGAGGCACAACTGGCGTTATTCTCCTCCGAGATCGCCTGGAGTTGCGCCTCCGTGGCGGCCGCTTCCTAGCAAGCGGTGGTTTTAGTGCGGACGGCCTCGCAAATCGCATGCTGCTCCGCGACGAAGTTGGGGTTCACCGTGGCCATGGCCTCCTCGCTCACGCGCTCGCCGTTGATCCGGCCCTCCACCGGTCGGTGCTGCTCCAGGAGGAACATATTGTACCGTTGTTCCTCCCGCGTTGCTGAAACGCCAACATAGGCGCCAGCGCAGGCTAAACCTCCACCATGGCAGCGTTGTAGTGCGGCTGCGTCTGCCCCACGGTGTCATAAATGCAATGCACTGATCCAAACTATGACGAGCGGCATGGATACTCTGTTTTCGAGTCGCTCGACTAGTCGTCGACTAGTCGATGAGTCACACTGGCAGGGTCGACTCAGCCTAGTGACTCGACTCATGGTATGAGTCGAGCGACTCGAGCGACTAGTCACGACTCGTCGTGTTTTCTGGGTCGAACGACTCAATTTTTTTCTCTAATCTTGCTTGCTGGAAACCTAGATCGAAGCAGTTCCCCCTCCCTCCCTGACCCAACCCTTTCCTTGGCAACCGCCGCCGCCCATGGTTGCTGGCTTGCTGCTCCTCCCCTCCTCCCCTGGTTGCTGCTGCATATCTGCTCCGTCCCTCCTCTGGTTGCTGCTGCTGGTGGTCTGCTCCTCCCCTCCTTCCATGGTTGCTGCTGCTGCTGGTCTGCTCCTCCCCTGAGCTACCAAGCAGAAGCACTAGAGGTCTAGAGCAGATCAGAGCAAAAGGAAAAGAGATGATACAAGATAGTGCTTCTGTATGGTAATTTTATTGTACCTACTGCCTACTGCATAACTCACGTCGACTCGTGGCATGTCGACTCGTCGACCATGAGTCTAGACTAGTCACGACTAGTCTAGAGTCGCCGCCCCTGAGCGACTCGTCGACTCATCGACTCAAAAACCTTGCATGGATATGCATCTCACTAGACGCCGTGCGCCAAAGGTATTATTCGTACCTAAGTAGGACTACTCAGCATTTGTTTTTCTTGTCAGGGTGGCCCGTAGCATTGGATATGAGCACATGGACCTGTTTGAAGAGGAGGGCCTTTATAAATCTTCCAGTTTTTACTGTCGACACTTACTCTTGGGATATGACATGTCACCCTTCTTCGTGCGGATTAGCTTTCAAAGTTCCAACTTAGCTTGATGTAGTTAATTCTCTGGCTTCACTACACTACGTGATCAACCGAGTCTTTCTTATACTAGATGTTCAATTATTTTTTACTTATGTAGCATCATGTGTTGAGCACGTTTGGGACTAGGATGTAGCGGGAATCAGGATGCGCAGGGCAGCGAACTAGTCCGCACGAAGAAGCGCCGGTGTGCTTGCTGTTCAGAAGCGTGGAGCATGCAAAGAGTACCTAGAGCGGTGCAACCAGCTAGCATGACGTGGAGCATGCAAAGATTAGGAACAAGCTATCCACACTTTCTGTTGTGAGATTCCACAAGGGGTGTTCCTCTTCTGCCCATTGTGTTCTTCAATCCTTATCAGATGATGTGCTACTTTAGCAGCTTGCGCCCTTAAGTTGAACTTGTTTCTATTTTTTGTAATATGTCAGCAGTACGTAATCAACCTACCATACTGTTTGAGAGACCGCAGAAATAACAGAAAAATATTGTTGTGAAATATGTTAGAAACTAAAAGAAAAAATAGCTTCCTTGTTAAATACACGAGGAAATCAACATAACATGTCACGTTACAAAATTCTGCAGGAAAATACTGCACATGACCCCACTGCAAACTGCTACAGACGACATTACGTTATAGGACATTTCCCTGTTAAATACAGTTGAAATCAATGGGTCTGACACCTGGCCCGACCTCCCCTCTTTACATACCATCGAATCTCGATCATAGGGTGGTTCGCACATCAGAAGCGCGCACCCACAGAATTTATCTCTATTTTGCAGTTTCATAATACATGAACATTTCCTTATTGTTGTTATTATTAATATTAAAACATATTGTGATTATTTCTATCAAAATTTTGAGAAAATATAGATTTTTAATGGGCTGCACTATTGGCAGGCCATTAAGCTATGTGTGGGCAGACCGGGGCTATTGACCACTATAGGCGGCGTATAGTAAGACCCCCTGTAGTTTTGTCGCTACTCAGATGCTATTTTGGTGGCAATATTTTGTTTTGGTTGGTGAATTATTTCCTTAATTTATATTGTTTTAGTGCGTGCTAGCTCAAAAATTGGATGTCACAAAACTAGTCGGCCAAACAAGCCGCGGAGTAAGGCGGGTCACATTGTTGTGGGTTCGATAAAGCAGCAAGCAGAGCCGAAATCCAATTCAGCTCCTCAGAGCATATGCTCCCGCATGCCAGAAATGTTTTGTTTTCAAAGTAACAAAAATCCAAACAATTTGATGAGTTCATGGTCGGATCCAAGTCGAACACCAAATGACACTGAAAAAATCCCAAGTCGAACACTAAATGTTACACTTAGTCTTGTTTTTACACCAACAAAGTACACTTGTTACATTAACATAAACATCTAAAAAATCGTTTTTTAAATATTTTTTACTATTTATTTCGAATTTACTGTTCATTTGAGAGCATATGATCCCCACAGCCAAAACGGCCCTCCGTGGTCCTGACAAAAGGATATAGTGTATGATAGGCTCCATTACTCCATACCAAAAAAAAAGTAACCCTACTTGACTTCTGCAAACTCTTGCTTATAAACACCGCGCAGCGCATTTGCTGTTACCATTTTCATTATGTATCAAACAAAGGGGCACACATCATGATCATGTCAAAACTAAGAGACAAGAGTTACCTTTTTAATCATTTGGGAAATCAACATGACGGTTCTGCCAGTGTAATCATACTATGTTACATGCTACAAAACTATTGTGCAGATACGAAAATACTGCACCTAACATATTTTCAGTTGGGGGAAATCTGCGCCTAACATCTAACACCACTACAAAGAGAGATAATGAAAATAATGCACCTAACAGTACTAAAAAGAAAAGAGAGCAAGCCTAGTTATAGTTGAGATCAACAGTACGCATCCCCCCCCCCCCCCCCCCAACCCCCTTCAGACTAACCTTGTGAACCCATTTACCGCTGTAGAGTGTAGACAATCATGAGAAGAGCTGTCCTCCACGGGCCCACTATGTTCTTATCTTAGAGCAAAATGATCTTCACATTTATGGAACCATCATTGATAAAAGGACAAGAATTGCTCGGACCTAAGCATTTTGATTTATCTGCAGCGGCGGAGGCCTGGAATTTCAGGAATGGGTGACTTTCTCTTCTTTATCTTATCAAACATCATTGCTTGGGTCATTAGAATTAGCCCTGAGATAGAAGTAGAGTTCTGGAGCACACATCTTGCAACCCGGCATGGATCGACCACGCCGGCATCAACAAGGTCTTTGAACTTGTCAGTCATCGCATTGTACCCAACTCGCCACTCACTTTCAAGAATCTTCTCGACGACAGCTGAACCATCTGCACCAGCATTGTGAGCTATCGTCATGGTAGGGACAAGGAGTGCCTGGAATAATATTTCACAAATTTCAGAGTTCGAATGATATGCAATAGTTACATGTAATTTGCATAAGTGCAAAAGTGTTACAAATGCTCTAATGAGTGAGCACTTTGAACAAATACTTCTTTACGCTCGTCAGTCACCATAACTCACTAGCAAATTATATACTCCCTTTGATTATTATTAATTATCGCTGAAACGGATGTATCTAGACGTATTTCAATGCTAGATACATACGTTTCAGCGACAACTAATATGGATCTGAAGGACTATCTTAGTTATGATGTTTAGGTTTGCAAAAGTGGCCATCTTACACAAAATCAATGGCGAATGCAATGATTGGGCAACCATATTGCAGAGAAGATATAAGAGTAACTGCATGGATAACCTCCCTTCCCCACAGTATTCACACGAAAGAAACATGAGTAAATGCATGGATGACCTACCTTCCCCACAATATTTACACCAATCTTCTCTTCCGGGTCATCCACGAGATCCATGATACTGGGAATATGCTTTGACAGTTCAACATATGTTACACCACCGCCAGGTGTGATGCCTTCGCTGATGGCTGCAAAAGTTGCATTCTTCGCATCCTCCACTCTAAGCTTTCTGTCCTCAATTTCAGCTTCAGTGGCTACCCCTACCTGAATAATACCAAAAACTCGTCAAATTCTCCCAAAGAGAGAAACGGGGGAGAAATTTAATACCACAATTACCATTATTTCTGCATTATGCACTTCTGTATCCTGAAACTCTATGTAATGATTGCAGCAAGCTAAAAAAACATCTTTCAGCAGGAAGAACTATTGAAATATAGGCAGTCTAGTGAATGGCTCAAACACCTTGATAACTGCCACACCTCTGGAGAGTTTAGCAATTCTTGCAGAAAACCTTTCTATTAGATAGGCACTTGTTGTCTCCTCTAGATCGTTCTTTAGTTGCATAATCCTAGCCTCAATCTCTGGTCTCATAGAGGGATGTGCAATGATAGTTGTAGATTCACTCGTGATAGTTATGTTTTGAGCCATACCAAGCTGATCAGATGTAATTGCTTGAAGACCCCAACCAAGGTCAGTAACAAAGAAATCTACAACTGCTTAATTGAAGAAACATACTTAGGTTGTAGGCAGGCACAAATATAACTAGATAATTTCAAAGCAATGCACCGTGCAAATGCAAAATTAAAGTATAGTCATTATGGAGCCACACACCATATATGTAAGTTACAAAGAAGATACCAATAAATACAAGAAAAGGCTCATCTTAGCATTCATTAGAGGGGAGAAGCAATTGATAAAAATGTATGAAAAGAGCTTTTGAGAAAAAAATACCAAATTCAGTAAAGATATCACAAACGATAAAGACAAAAATCTGAACTTCAATGGATAGAATAACGCTAGCACCATAGAGCTTCAATAGATGGAGCTTAGCAATAGTAAATCTACAAGTTTACCTATCATAATGGCAATATCTTACAGAATAGCCTTCTTTTCATCTCCCAAACCAGGACAATTGACAACCGCAACATTTAGCAAATCATTCAGTTTGTTAAGAACCAGAGTTGAGTACAGCGAATGCGAAATATCCTCGGCAATAATCAACAAAGGGACACTCACACTACTAGGGAAAAGCCTAGCAGTAGCGCGGGTTCTAGGTATATCAGTAGCGCGGGACACGACGCTACTAATAAGGTGCTACAGCTAACCCGTAGCAGCAGCGCGTGCGCGCCCGCGCTACTGCTATACAAGTGTAGCAGCAGCGTTCTTCCCGGGAGCTCGCTACTGCTAATAGCTATAGCGCGCTTCTCCGGTGCGCGCTACTGCTACTGTCGCGTTGCTGCTAACTTTTCTCCACTCGCTACTGCTAATTTTAGTAATTTTTGTTTTTTTCCTGCATATTTGTTTTGTATTTGAACAGGCTTTATAGAAGAATCTTTAGCACATACAAATGTCATCATGATACACATATAAATAGCTGCGCGACCACAAATGTAATCATAGCATATACATACAAATAGTCTCATCATAATCATCATCCAACACAAAGTGGTATCTTGTCATCATCTCGAAAATAGCGATACATGCAAGTCTCGAATACTTGCAACTACAACGTCATCCATCTAAACGAAGGTATACGCGAGAAGTGTTGGAAATATGCCCTAGAGGCAATAATAAAATGGTTATTATTGTATTTCCTTGTTCATGATAATTGTCTATTATTCATGCTATAATTGTATTGACCGGAAACCGCAATACATGTGTGAATACATAGACCACAACATGTCCCTAGTGAGCCTCTAGTGGACTAGCTCGTTGATCAGCAGATGGTCAGGTCATGGTTTCCTGACCATGGACATTGGATGTCATTGATAACGGATCATATCATTAGGAAAATGATGTGATGGACAAGACCCAATCCTAAGCATAGCACAAGATTGTGTAGTTCGTTTGCTAAAGCTTTTCTAATGTCAAGTATTATTTCCTTAGACCATGAGATTGTGTAACTCCCTGATACCGTAGGAGTACTTTGGGTGTACCAAATGTCACAACGTAACTGGGTGGCTATAAAGGTGCACTACAGGTATCTCCGAAAGTTTCTGTTGGGTTGGCACAAATCGAGACTGGGATTTGTCACTCCGTATGACGGAGAGGTATCTCTGGGCCCACTCGGTAATGCATCATCATAATGAGATCAATGTGACTAAGTAGTTAGTCACGAGATCATGCATTACGGAACGAGTAAAGTGACTTGCCGCTAACGAGATTGAACGAGGTATTGGGATACCGACGATCGAATCTCGGGCAAGTAACATACCGATTGACAAAGGGAATTGCATACGGATTGCTTGAATCCTTGACACCGTGGTTCATTCGATGAGATCATCATGGAACATGTGGGAGACAACATGGGTATCCAGATCCCGCTGTTGGTTATTGATCGGAGAACGTCTCGGTCATGTCTGCATGGTTCCCGAACCCGTAGGGTCTACACACTTAAGGTTCGGTGACGCTAGAGTTGTTATGGGAAATAGTATGTGGTTACCGAAGGTTGTTCGGAGTCCCGGATGAGATCCCATACATGATGACGAGCTCCGGAATGGTCCGGAGGTGAAGATCAGTATATTGGACGAAGGGTATTGGAGTCCGTAATTGTTCCGGGGGTACCAGGTGATGACGAGCGTGTCCGAAAGGGGTTTCGGAGGCCCTGGCAAGCGTTGGGGCCCTTATGGGCCAAGGGAAGAGGGCACATCCACTAGTGCAGAACCGGGCAATAGCACCGGTTCGTAAGGCCCTTTAGTGTCGGTTACATAACTGGCACTAAATTGTGGTCACTAAAGCCCCCCCCCCCTTAGTACCGGTTCAGCACGAACCGGTGCTAAAGGGCAACCACGTGGCACGAGCCAGCTCCGGGGGCCTGGAGCCCTTTCGTACCGGTTGGTGAGACCAACCGGTACTATAAGGTTTGGGGTTTTTTTAGTTTTATGATTTCTTTTTCATTTAATTTTTTGTTTCCATTCTAATTCTTTTTCGTTTGCTGGTATTTTACGATACTACACATTGTACACGTTATGCAATGATTGTCATGATATTATAAGCGTTCATATATAACACTACAAAAGCAAATCACTTAAGTTCAGAACGTAGAACACGGACATGAAAGGACAAGTACTAATTAAGAGCAGCATGAAGAACTAGCTAAATCACTCCTGCTAGCTACTCTCTCTGGTAAAATAGCATAGAACATGTATAGCTCTCCTGATTGATCATACTGGAGCATGCCGATGAACCTGTCTCCTAATCGTGGGCTGCGCTTCTCATTGCTGCGCCCTAGTACTTCTCTATGATCATTAACAATTTTCCTCCAATCTTTCACTATTAAGCATTCATCGCTTCTAGAAATCCTGAATGCATTCATGTGCAATGCAGGATATCTTGGCCGTAAGCTAACAATTGACATCTGACCTTTAGTCTCGATCCCCTGAGGCACAACTGTCATCGGGAGTCCCTGTTGAAGAACATCGTATAGTACTTAATTAATATACTTAGCAATGAAAGTTTAGCAAAAAAAATATGTATGCAAAATATGCACTGAGGACAAATAGTAAATATCTTACCATCATTCTTAAATAGATGTGACCGTAGTTCAATACCATCACTATTGGTCGCACGTTTTGAGTACTAACATTTCTAAGTGCAGGAAGAAAATTTGTCTTGACAGTATGAAGATCCTCAAGCCATGAAACATAATGACTTATCTCCTTGCAGTTTAGTTCAGCGCCGGGACAGTAGTAGGTCCTGTCTACCAAGCGCCGAACATGTTTGGTTGAATGGAGATAAGCTGTCAATAGAAATTAGTTGTCAGTTATTTTTAAATAAGCAATATCAAAGACAAAAATATAGTTGAGAAGAACTCACATAATGGTAGAACTGGAGGCGTCTGCACATCGACCCATATGTCTCTATTACCTTCAATATCATCTTCCGGATGAATATCAAAGGTGATAACCATACCAGGCTCAAATGCATAAGCCTTGCATAGTGCTTGCCAAGTTTTGCATTCAAAATAGGTGTACGTGTGTGCATTGTATACTTTAACGTTGAAAGTATAACCATCATGCTCAGTTTTTAGGTAAGCTCTCTTTACCTCCATAGTTTCCATATCTTTGAAACCTATCTTATCCAAGACAAAAATTCTTGCATGGCAGGGGATGCGCTAGTAGAATAGTGAAAATTAAAAATTATAAGTCAGGCAAATGAAGCATATATAAGTCATGCT